>JARZZO010000009.1:13601628-14801628 GCA_030544215.1 Zantedeschia hybrid cultivar | reverse complement strand
TCCTCCCGAACTCCACGTGCATGCGGAGAAGCCAACGTCCAGCTGCACTCCATGCGTTGCCCAGCCACCTGCAAGCCTGCATCTCAACGGCCAGCTGCGGTGAAGCCAGCACCTGTCCACGCACCAGCAAGCGCAAGCCAGCAAGCTCGTGCACCTCCACTCACCAGCGCCCTCCACCAGTCGTCTCTCTCCTCCTGCAAGCAGAAGCTAACAAGCACGCGGCAGCTCCAAGTGTTCCCAGTGCATGCTGCAGCTCCATGCCGGCAAGCTCTCCACGCACATGCATGTTCCTCCATGTAGAGAAGCCACGGGCTTGAAGCCTTCATCAACCTACCAGCAGCAAGTTCTCCACGCGCCAACTCCTCCAGTGCATGCAGCAACAGCTTCCTCCTCTCCTCCACGTGCCAGCAACATCTTCTTCTCAGCCGCAGCACTCCCAGCAGCTGTCCCAGCTACACCCGGCAAGGCCACCAGCAACCTGAAGCCTCGGTCCACTGCGCCTTCCATCCTGGTCCATTGCACTGGCAGTTCCAACAAAACACCCACAGAACCTGCTGTTGTTCTTTTTCTTTCTCTCCCCCATTAGTATAGTTTTAGTTTGTTTAATTAGGGGTAGTTGTTGGTTATTTGATGTTTAATGATTTTTTTTTTATTTCTTAGTTATTAGTTTATTTAATTACGGTGAGTTATTGGTTTACATAATTAAACAATAGTTTTTTTTTTTGTTATAATTTTCATAGTTGTGCTTATTCTCCAGTTGAAATTATGTTTAAATTCTGAAAAAGAAAAAAAGATTTGTTTAATTTACGTAATTATATTTTTAGGTAACATTAGTTAATTGAATTCTAGTTTGAATAAATAATTAGTTCACTCAAATTCTCAATTTTTTAGACTAACTAAATTCCAAAGTTTTCAAAGTTAAAAATTTAATTCCCTGTGGATCGACTCGGACTCACCATTATTAAATTTTCAAAATTGAATTTGAGTGAACCAAATAAATTTAGATTGAACGTTATCATGAGTGTTTAACGACGCACAATTCGGAACGATCAGGACACTATATCAAAATCTTCTGCATCAGTTGTATCCAATGAAAAGAACCATTTGAGGGCTAGTCCCTCGACTGATCTTCCGAATAGGAAGGCTAAGAACCTTTTGTCGTTCTACCAGAATGAAGACTAATAGAGAAATTCTTTCATGTGTATGAATGGGTTGCCAGTGCCATTGTACCTCCTATAGACCGGCATTTTAGAGAGAAGCAAGTGGAAAATTGGAAAGGCCGGTATAGAAATCTCAGGAGCAGCTTTAGCGTCAATCATCCTTTTCAAATCCTTGTACTTCTCATCCATTTGATTCATCTTGGTTAAGAAAGCATGTGCGAGAGGATCAGTTGGCTGAGGGGGAGATGTATAGAAAGCCTACTTGCTATAATAGCTAGGACAAGGCGCGCAGTATGGCTGAGGTCTGCTAGAGCTTCCACCGTACCCGAGGGCATTTAGAGGAATGGGGGTATGAAGCCTCGATGGATAATGAGTGGTGGACTGCTATTGATCCGCCTACCACGGGGTAAAGATATGAAGGCTCTCTATAGCCTGAGTGGGGACTTGATTAGAGCTCGAGGGAGCCTTCCCTTTGAGAATGGCTTGGATTGCCTCAAGTTGTTGAGGGTCTACATGATAGATATACGTGTCCTCTAAGCCAATCGTAAGTCACCTATTTCAATCTGGTTCACTAATCAATGACATTAAATTCTTTATGTAGATTAGCATATTTATAATTGCACATAATGAAGTCCATGAATATATGCAATAGTCATCAGATTATGATGATATCATAATAATGAGACTGATGACTTATAAACACATATTCTCAATTCTTCTTAGTCGTAGGATGTTTGAGAAGGACATCAAACATCTGGTAAGACTAGTACAGGTTATTTCAGCTCATATGATGAGGGTGACTGATCTTATTAGTTACTCGTGTGGAGACACAATGGTAAACCTGTAAGTGCTCATTGGGGAATGAGTTCACTGAACTGATCCGACATGAATCGTCAAATGGTAATTTACCTGACTATCAATCGGCTTGGTTCATCGTCACAGTGGTGTGGTTGATACTTGGACTTGAGACACCAAAGACACTTGTCGGTGGACTTCTAGACTTTGACCATGACCTACAAATCTCTATCCACGGGATCTCTAATAGTCAAGGATCGGGTCCAGCGGAAGACCTTCGAAGGTGATTGTGTGTTCAATAAAGGATCGTTCGCTCTCAGGTAACTAGAGAGAGAATGCTCTATAATAGATCCGCAGGAGTCTCTAGCCAGAGCAGAAACAATATCAGAAAAGTGGTTTTCGGCTATTGTACAGCGGAGTCTAATTCAAGTGAGCTGACCATCTAGGGTTTGACAGTTGACCATACCCTAGGTTAACTCGAGAGCATTGTGCGAACGAAAGATTATAGCCACGCGGTAACTGTGGACGGACAGGTTCCATGAGTGGGTTGATGAACCCCATTACCTTCCAGGATCATGCGGTGTTGCTTGGCACCCAACTTGATAATAAGTCCGACCGAATTTACATACAATGTTAATTCGGCTAAGTAATTAGTTAATATCTAGATATTAATTAATTACAATAAGTCAATAACTAGTCATTGGACTTAACGGGCTGAAAACTAGACTAGTTAATGGGCCTAGAGGGTCACACGCAATAAGATTCTCAGTCGATGGTACATAAGTGGGATTTATATTAACTCGGGGACTTTCGTGAAAAGTCGTGCCGACTTAATATATATACGCGCTGTTGAGAAACCGCTCCAGAGTTTCCCCATGCTGGCCGTCATCCCCCCTTTCTCTCTCCTCATCCTCTGGGCGCCCCGTTCGAGGCACCGGGACTGTTTCCGTCTCTACTGGCGTGATTCCTGAAAGTCGGGAATTCCCGTCAGCGGGTTTTCGGCAATCGTTGCGGCGACGGATCTTCAGTGAGCGAGCTGATACGGACGAGGCAGCGAGGACGAACCACCACGGAGGATTGCGTGGATACTGCTAGAGGCCGGACGCTTGTGCAGCTCGCGGCATCGGCTCGACGGAACTGAGACGGTTGCGGATTCGAATCCGCGCACGGTAATCAGATTACGACCTGTTAGTTTTCGGTTTTAGTTTTCGTTCCGAATCGGATCAGCGGGCATTGGGCGGGATAATTTTATTCGTCGTTTCCGCTGCGTTCTTCGCATCCCGCCCGGATCCCAACAGTGGTATCAGAGCCAGGTTATCGCTTTGATCTGAATCTGGACGGCTAAATTTTTTTTCTAGAATGATTTCCATGCTTAGAATATTTTTCTCTCGCGGAGTCTGTTCATGGGATGAACATGAGATAATATCGATTATTATTCTGCGAGAAAAAATTTATTTTAATGGAGTTTTCGTAAGGTTATTCATGGTGATGAACAACCGCATTCATTGGCTTCAGAGTGGGTTTTATGGTGATTGGGCACCACTCTTACCTTGCTGGTATGACCAGCTAATTCTCCTTGTCCTTCCCTGGAGTGGCCGGAGGTCGGCGGAGTTTTTCTTCCCATCTTCTTCAAGAGTTGGGAGAGCAATAGGGGAAGAAAGGCATGGTTGAAACCAGCCCGAACCGGTGGATTTGGAGGGGCACCGGCGGCTTAGGGCTCACCGGATGGCCACCATCGGCACCGGGGATGAAGGGGGCAACCCCTCCTGGCAACCTCCGGCCGCCCATGCCACGGCGCCGGCTGCGGCACCGCCACAAGCAACAGAAAACCTGCAACATAAAAAAAGATTAAAGGGGTGGTGCCCTAGCCGGCGAAGCGGCGCCCAGCATGGCTGGACCGCCGGTCCCGTGCAGGCCCGGCCGGCCCTGGCCCAGTCTGGGCTAGGGCGCACCCTGGTCCAAGGCTGGCCGAGCCCTGGCTCGAGCCAGTGACCTGGACCAGGTCTGCCTAGTCGAGCCAAGCCCAGCCCGGAACCAGTTGGGCCTAGCCCATTCTACCCCTGGCCCAATAAAACCCCCTTATTAACCCATTAACCCCTTAAACCCTCTTAATAAATTATAAAAACCCACCCTTTTAACCTGAAAATATAATAATTATTTTTTTGTTTAAAAAAGTTTTAAAAAATTAAATTTCTTATTTTCAGTTAAATGGGTTTATTAAGATTTGATCTTAATAATAGGTTAATTTATTAAGATATGATCTTAATTTATTAACTAACAAATGTTGTTACTAATTATAAAGATATGATCTTAATAAAGGGGATTATAATTTAAGATTTGATCTTAAATTAAGGGGAATTATGTGTTAAGATGTGATCTTAATTTATAATTATCAAATGTTGTTATTTATATAAAATGGGATCTTAATTAATTATTAACAATTATTGTTATTAATGATTAAGATAATAATTTTAATTTTAATTAACAAGTGTTGTTAATTTATATTTAAGATGTGATCATAAAATTAATTAACATATGTTGCTAATTATTTAAGTGATTAGATTATTGTTTTGACTTTGAAATTTATTAACAATTGTTGTTAATTCTATTTTAATTGTCTGAATGGATATTAATAATTTCTTAGCAATTGTTGTTAGGAAATTGTTTCAATGATTGAGGGACACTTAATAATAGTTTATAAGTGATTAATTAACTAATTATAATAGTTATAATTAAGCTAATTAGTTCTTGAGTAATAAACCTTAATAAATATTATTAAGGACTAATTAAGTCTTAATAATAGTTATTAAGATGATTAATTAGTTTACTCATTAATCTCTTAATTATTGTTTTATTGATCTAATCTACTTAAATTTGATCTTTTATAAAAGTTATTAAGAGATTAATTATTTTTCAAAAATTTTAGCCTTCATATGATGTGTTATATCATGAGTGGATGGTCATAGACATGCACTTAGTTAATTTCATATCTTGTGATGGTGTGTGATTATGTGGATTGTTATGGAATGTGATGTACATTACTTAAGTGTTAATTAATGAGGCCTGCGTGCCTCCCACTCTCTTTCATTCCATTGTAATTCTATCTCCCTCCATTATTGTACTGGGCCATAAGGCTCTCTCTTACAATTTATTTGTATTTGAAATTGTTTCAAAATAAATATTATTTGTATTTGATCGCGCAGGCCGATGAGAGGCGAGGATGATCCACAAATGCAACCAGGAAGGCGACAGGAGATGAGATCACCAGTGGCTATGTATTTGCATGTTTAGATTATATAAATGTTATATAGTTTTAGTGATTAATTGTTGGGCTCCAGTTAACCACCGTGTTGTCCATGACCACATAATGAACATGTATGGTTGATGCATACTTTTTAGTTTTTTATTATGAATCGATTGCTAATATCTAGGTATAGTTAAATATATTCGATATATTTATAAACTATCACCTAGAATGAGACCAACTTAACATAAACAAAACCTTCAACATAAAGTCTAAGCTGGAGCGCGAGTCATTGAGAATGCATGACGCGGAACGTCGGCAAGACGGTGGGTCGAAGGCGGGAGAGACGATACGAACATGGGCCTCATGCCCACGGCCTCTCACCGTAACCTCTCTCAGGCAACCTCTGTGGAGGGACGAGCTCTCATCTCACACTATGAGGAGAGGGAGAACACAATAACACAAAGCTTTCATTCATTCTAGCATGCCTACAAGGGAAGAGATGATACCTTTATATAGGGAAGGGCATATCTTGGTCAAGACAAGAATGACCTCATTAAGAAAGAAATACCAAACATGTCCTAGGGGCAGGAAATGACCAAAATAGCCCTTAAGGCTAGACTAAAATGAAAATGCATAACTAGACTCTATCCTAGATAAGGAGCTCGTCGCCAAGCCACAAAGACGAATGCGTAGCACGTGCTCGATGTCTGCTCTTCTGCTGTTCGGTGTCCCCACCAACTCTCCCGGGGTGCTGGGAACTCGACCCCGTCGAGTAAGAGTCCACGCCGCTCTGGTAGCACTCGAGCACGTCTGGATCGAGGAGTTGTAAGTCCTCTCGGCTGATCCGCGTGTCTTCGGATGGTGGCCGATCTCGCCAGTGGACAAGGAAGCATCGGTACTCCCTGCTCCTGGTGGTGATTACCTGTTCATCTAGTATTCGCTCAATTTGCTCATGCCGTGCAGGGGGTGGAGCTGGTGGACACTCCGTAGGGGGGCACTCTCACTGGATGGCAAAGGCCCAAATGGATCACTAGGAATTGTTGTGGGCTCCATGTAAGCAACAAGGTCTGCCACGTTAAATGTGGGACTGATCCCATAGTCTGTCGGTAAGTCCACAACATAAGCATTCGACCCGATCCTTTTTAGGATCCGGAATGGGCCAGCACCACGGGCTTGCAGCTTTTTAACGACCCCTGAGGGGAATCGTTCAAGCCGCATCCTGACCATGACAAGGTCACCCTCCTGAAATTCCTGCACTCGTCAGTGTGCATCAACCAATCTTTTGTAGAGCTGGTTGCTCTCATCAATTTGTTTGCTAATGTGCTTGTGTAGGTCCTGAATATGTTGGGCAAATGACTCAACCGACTCGGAGATGCGAGCATGCAAGGGAAGGGGAATGAGATCCACAGGCTGGTTAGGCTTGTATCCATGCATGACTTCAAAAGGGCTCATCCCAGTGGTCCTATTGACTAAACTATTATAGGCGAACTTAGCTCGGGGCAAGATCAAATCCCATGTCCCTGTGTGCTCCCCTACTAAGCACCTCAAAAGGTTCCCTAAGCTTCTGTTGACCACCTCGTTTTGGCCATCAGTTTGAGGGTGATAGGCAGTAGAAAACTTGAGTAGGGTGACTACTCGGTGCCAAAGGGTCTTCCAAAAGTAGCTGGTAAATCTCACATCCCTATCTGAGACTATGGTCTTGGGAAGACCATGTAAACGGACAACCTCATCAAAGAAAAGACAAGCCACCCTAGATGCGTTTGAAGTTTTGGAGCAAGGGATGAAGTGGGCCATTTTCGAGAACCAATCAACCACTACGAAGATGGAGTCATGCTTATGAGGGCTCCGTGGTAGTCCAAGCACAAAATCCATACTCACGTCCTACCAAGGACGTTCAAGGACGGGAAGGGGAGTGTAGAGGCCAGTGTTCTGGCATTTTTGCTTGGCAGTGGCGCAAGTACGGCACTGGGCCACTAAACAAGCTACATCGCGCTTTAGGCTTGGCCAATAGAATCGGCTTTCAACAGTCTCAATGGTTTTGTTTCGACCAAAGTGCCCATCTAGACCGCCCGCATGTACCTCCCAAATTAAAAATTCGCGAACGCAGGTGCGTGGCACACAAAGCTGCTGACCTCTAAATAAGTATCCGTTCTGCAGGAGATACTCACTCGTACCCCGAGAGGATCCGGCTTTAAGCGTGGTATAGATCTCTCCAAAATCAGGACATCCCTCATACAATTCCTTGAGTTTATCAAACCCAGTCACCTCAACACTCATGATGGAAAGAAGGGATACTCGTCGACTGAGGGCATCTGCAACCCTATTCTCGACTCCCGCCTTGTGCTTTAGCATGAAAGTGTAGGCTTGCAAGAACTCTACCCATCGACCATGCCTAGGATTCAGCTTTTTTTGGGAGCTGATGAAGCGGAGTGCCTCATAATCAGAGTACAAGACAAATTCCTGCGGCAACAAATAATGCTGCCAATAGCGAAGAGCATGGACCACGGCATAGAACTCTTTTATCATAAGTTGAATATTTCATCTTAGCATCAGCTAGCTTCTCACTGAAATACGCCACAGGGTGCCCTTCTTGACTTAACACTCCTCCTATACCGACCCCATAGGCGTCACAAGAGACCTCAAAGACTTTGGAGAAATTGGGGAGGCGAAGTATGGGGGCCTGAGTGATTCGATTCTTGACCTCTGCGAAGGCTTTAGAAGCGGCCTTCGTCCACTCAAAAGGTTCCTTACAGATGCAATCCGTAATTGGGGCCATCACAGTGTTGAATCCTCTAATGAATCGCCTATAGAAAGATGCTAGTCCGTGGAAACTGCGAACATCATGGATGCTCATAGGCTGGGGCCACTCAACGATCACCTTGACCTTTTCAGGGTCGGCGGAAACTCCCCTATGTGATACTATGAAGCCTAAGAAGGTTACTTGATCAGTAAAAAATGCGCACTTCTTAGGATTTGCATACAAGCTCTCTTTTCTCAGCACTTCGCACACCTGACAGAGGTGGCCCAAGTGGTCCTCCCTGGTCCTACTATAAATGAGAATGTCGTCGAAGTAGACAACAACAAAGAGCCCATGAAGGGTCGGAGGACCTAAGTCATCAGCCTCATAAAGGTCCTGGGGGCATTTGATAGCCCAAAAGGCATGACGAGCCACTCGTAAAGACCATCCTTGGTCTTAAAAGTAGTCTTCCACTCATCCCCTGACCAGATGTGGACCTGATGGTATCAACTCTTTAGGTCAATCTTGGAGAAGATGGTGGCTCCAGCCATCATGTCAAGCATGTCGTCAAGTCGGGGAATGGGGAACCTATATTTCACAGTGATTCTATTGATGGCCGGCTGTCAACACACATCCGCCAGGTGCCATCCTTTTTGGGGGTCAGGAGAGCTGGCACAACACAAGGGCTAGTGCTGATTCAAAAAACCCTTCCCAATGAGCTCCTCGACCTGCCTCTGTAGTTCCACGTACTCGGTGGGATTTAAACGATAGTGAGGCAGGTTGGGCAAGGTGGACCCAGGGATGAAATCAATAGCGTATTGTATGTCACGCATGGGCGGCAGATGATTCGGAAGATCCTCAGGGAAGACATCATGATACCTTTGCAAGACGGTTTCCACTTCCTCAACTCATGGAGTGGAGTAACCTTCAGATGGATTACTCATGACGACAGCCCAAACCGGAGCTCCTTCGGCAACCTCGCCCTCAAATGCACTTGCTTTGATTATATGAAGGGATACCCTCGCTTTTGACTTTACGGCTAGTTCTGGGTTGGGTGGGTTGGATGGGGAAGGAACAAGTGGGGAGGGGTTAGGTGAAGGTGTGGAAGGATGAATTTTCCCAAGATGGGATCTCCCCCTTGGCGGGGTTCTTAGGTGGGGAGGGATGCAAGAGAATCTTCCTGCCATTGTGTTTGAAAACACAAATGTTGGCCTTGCCAAGTAGGGTAGCATCCTCATCATAGATCCATGGCCTACTCAAGATGATTCTTCCTACTTCCATGGGAAGGACGTCACACCAAATCAGCTTCTGATAGGATTGAAACTCAAGGGGTACCAGGCAGCGGGTCCTGAGGGGTAATGATGAGGCATTAATCCACGAGACTTGATATGGCTCAGGGTGAGTCTCAGGATCTAGGCCTAAACGAGAGACACAATCAGTAGAAATTGTGTTGATACAACTTCCACTATCAATTATGATCTTGCATGGCTGGTCAGCTATCCTAGTGTAGGTGTGGAAGATGGAGGTTCGATGCCAGTCCTCCTCTTTGGTCTGTGTGAAGATGCATCTCACCACACCAAGCCTAGTGTCTCCGTGTGAGTCCACAATGCCCTCGATCCTGGCGTACCCCCTATGCACACACCCTAGGGTGGCACCATTCTCCTCAAATTCCTCAGCTAAGGCTGGGTCAGGTATGTAGTTCTCCTCTTCTTCATGAGTGGAGGGCTCAATTAGCAGGGCCCTGGTGGGACACTAACTGGCATAGTGGCCAACCCCATGGCACCGAAAGCAGTGATTACGAGAGCTCCCTGCCTGTTGGCTATCTCTGCTAGCTAGTCCGGTCCCTCTATCATTTCTCCTCTCAGCCCGTGGGATGGTGGAAGCCTGAGCCGAGGTAGTTGGAGGTAGGGGTGAGGGAGGGCTTGGGGTGGTGGCAGTAGGGACCCTTGCAGAAGTAACGGGAGTAGTTCTGGACCGCTCGGGGAAATGCATGTGGCGATTAGTAGCCCCTCGGGAGTCAGGTTGCCGGAAGATGGGGGGCCTAGTGGGCTTCTGAAACCATTCCACATCCAAGGCGATTTGATAGGCATGTTCTAGTGTGATCACCTAATGTAGGAATAGCTCACGTTGGATGCTCTCATGCAACCCTGCCCGAAACCTCGATAAGGTGACCCTACTATCTTCGCCAACGCCACACCTGAGACAATAGTCATCAAATTCAGCTATGTACTCAGACACCGTCCGACCGTCTTGAGTCAACCTCTGCCACTGGTCTAGGAGGCGTTGCTCATAAGATGGAGGTACATATTTCTCCCACAATTTCTCTCTCATCTCCTCCCATGTGGAGATAGGTTTCAGCCGCCTTGCAGCACGAAGATGCTCCACGTTGAGCCAGTAGGTTTTGGCTCGACCCACAAGCCTCATAGAAGCAAGGCTCACCTTCCTCTCTTCACTCATGGTATACCAGGTAAAGTACTGGCTCATCCCTGCCTCCCAGTCAAGATAGGCCTTGGGGTCTAGGGTACCATCAAAAGTCGGAGCATCTACCCTCACACTTCGGAGGATGTGATCATCAATGTCGGGGTGATCCCTAGGCCATCTATTAAACGGTCCACGCTCTCGGCCACGCTCATAGGCATTCCTAACCCGTGGTGGGTTGGGGATATCATGTTTGCCTCTCTCACCCACACCCCTATACCCATGTGGAACCCTCTCAAAGCGTCTGGGGTCTCGCTCATGGTAAGGCTCATCCCCTCGAACCCTGTAAGGGTCGGGAACCTGTTCATATTCATCAAAATAATATCGGGCGCCTCTCGTAAAGGGTGCGCGGTCCCTCCTATAGCCGTAGGCCTCCCCTCGTACCTATGGTGGATCGGGGAATGGTTCGTATTCGTCATACTCACCATAGCCTCGGGGAACTCTATCACATGGCACATGATTTTGTCCACGGTCATGGACACCCATCCCATCCCAACGTAGGTCGGGATATCGTTCTTGGGCTAACCTGTCGTCGAACTCTACTCTCCTGCGCGGCGCTCGCTCCGGAGGCGCGCGATTGGGTTCGTGGTCAAGGACATCCTCCTGACCCTGGGGTGGGTTGGGGGCCCTAACTGGCTCTCCTTGGCAGCTATCTAGGTGATCATGCAATCCCGCACGTTCCTCCGCCTCTTGGGGTCTATCTAGAGGATTCTTTAGATTATTCACTCGTCCTACCACGACTCTCATGGACTCCCCCAGGGTAGTGAGCCTCTCGTCCACATGTTGGGTTAGTCGCCCAAACTGATCGGTTATGTCTTGCAAAGATTTGCCCAAGAGGGTCTCTATGGTGTCTACAAGTGTGGGATCCATGACGGGATTGTGCTGAGATGCGGGACGGGACGAGTGATTTCTATGGGCTGACATGCAAGGCTTGATAGGTTAGCAAGGTGCGGAGTTCCTAGACTTGTAGCAAGCAAATTAGATGCAAGATTGACGTCCTCACTCAGTGAACAAGAAGCTCAAGACATGAACTCGTAGTGGTGAAGGGTGTTGAGCACCCGCGGCGTCAACCCACTAAGTGTGTGGGACGAATCAAGGTAGTTGTGGAGCTATTGACAAGTGTAAGGCTTGTCCACACTTGGCGTGCCGACCTTGCGCTGATTGGAGCACTGGGTTTCGCAGACACTCTCTCACCGCCACAGCAATAATCACTCAGTGTGGTGGAACGCTCTCTCACTCCGGCGCTACGCAATTGATGCAAATACTAAATGAACAGATAATATTGGAGCAGGGGATGCGCGGAACACCCACGCAGTGTCGGTGTCGCTTCAGAACCTGTGTACAACGGTCCTACGCCTCACACAGGAGGGAAATAAATAATTAATTACATGCCATAATCCTATTCCCCATGCAAGAGGACAAATCAGCCACAAATCTCCACGCAGAGAGAATAGTCTATATAAAATAACTTTCAAATCTCTTAGAAGGCCTGTCCAAATGATGGCATAGAAGATCCCCTTGGAAGCACAACCAAGATCTCCTCGGGCTTGCAGGCACATAGAGTGCTAGACTGGCTAAATCCTCCTCGTGCATGTAGAGTCCTGTAAATATTTAGGTTGCGTAACCCACCAAGATCGTTGGTGCATGCACGTTACAACACTATTGGGAGCGGAGACGTCGCATGGGTGGACTCGAGAACAGCAACGGCGCCATGGGTGTCTGGGCCACGTACGGGACATGGCCTCCTCCTGTTGGACGTTTCAGTGCGGCCCATTGCACCAGGCGCAGTAGGGGCTTTAGCTGGGTATGGTGGGCCTCGGGCTAGGGAGAGAGGGGTACGCGGCATATTTCCCGCGTTCACGAAGGGCACGGGCGACGATGTCGCCGTGGCCTCCTTCTTCTCCAGGGGCGGCAGCAGTTGGAGGCTTTGGGTGCGGCCACCGGGGCTTGCAGCGGAGACTAGTCCGCCGGTCGGGTCGCCGTCCGCGAGGATCCGCCGGCTGGGAGCAAGGTGGAGAAGGGGGGATGCAACAGCGCTCGACCGTCTGGTGTTCACGCCGGTCGGTGGTGCGAGCGTGACCGGCTGTGCCTTCCTCTTCCTTGCGCCGGCAGGAACGCTAACAGCAACAACAGCGGCTCGAGGGGGACCGCACGGGCATCGAGGGTAGCTTAGGATTCCAGTCGGCGACGAGCCAGGTGATGCGAGCAGGTGGTCAAAGGACCTTCGGACGGTGGGCTGGTGGCCTACAAACGGGCAGGGCCCGATCGGTCCGTGCTCGCGTAGCTCGGCGGTGTTCCTGGGGTCCTTAATCCGCTGGGGCCGTGCTAATGCTGCCATTGTTGGTGTGCTTCTGGGGGGAAGCGGTCGGAGGTGGCCCCTGGCGTCGAAGCCGCCCCGCTCACCATCTAGAAGAGAGAGAGGGAAGGATGGGTTGAGGAGAGAGGACAGGTGGTGCGTGGTGGGCTGTGGGAGATGGTAGCTGGGGGAAGTAGAGAAAAATGGGGGTGGCGGTGGGATACGTGTATTGGCTCCGTCGGGTGGGGCGTTGCCGCAGCTGGTCGTGGGTGACGGTGGGAGGTGCAAGAACAATAATAGAGAGGAAGAAGAATAGCGGAGGGTGGATCGTGGTGGTGCTTACGGACGGTGGTCAGTCAGTGGTAGAAGGGGCATGAGATTAATGGAGAGGGAGAAGGAAAGAGGAAAACGGACGGTGGCGGGTGGGTGGTGGAGGGTGTGTATGAAGAGGAGGTGGTCGGCGCGCCTACCAGTTGCTGCCGCTGGTGGTGGTGCTACCGGTGCACGCCGGTGGGTGGTGGTGGCAACACGCGGAGTAGAGGATCTTGAGGCCGTGAAGACGTCCTCAAGGTTTGCTCTGATACCACTTTGACACGGAACGTCAGCAAGACAGTGGGTCGAAGGCGGGAGAGACGATACAAACACGGGCCTCATGCCCACGGCCTCTCGCCAAAACCTCTCTCAGGCGACCTCCGTGGAGGGACGAGCTCTCATCTCACACTATGAGGAGAGGGAGAACATAATAAAACAAAGCTTTCATTCATTCTAGCATGCCTACAAGGGAAGAGATGATCCCTTTATATAGGGAAGGGCATCTCTTGGTCAAGACAAGAATGACCTCATTAAAAAAGAAATACCAAACATGTCCTAGGGGCAGGAAATGACCGAAATATCTCTTATGGCTAGACTAAAATTAAAATGCATAACTAGACTCGATCCTAGATAAGGAGCTCGTCGCCAAGCCACAAAGACGTCTGTGTAGCACGTGCTCGATGTCTGCTCTTTTGCTGTTCGGTGTCCCCACCAATGCACCGCGTGGCTCTCCATCAGTATAGTTCTTAAAACTTGATTTAGTGATGGCAGTTTTTATGTGTTTACCCGAGATCTGCCACCATCTAATGAAAGTACTATTAACTATGGTATTTTGATGCCTTGAGTTTGGAATAAAGGAACGGTGTAGCTATCCTCGCGCTTACCCGGGAACTGCATTCTTACTCTACTCTGTCACGTATTGATGGTAAAGCTTAGACCAGGTATAATAGTCTACTGTGTTTACCCGGGACCATTAAAGACCCGGGAGCCGAAATAAGATCGGATATTGTAAGGACTTGCAATTACTATGAGATGGTTGCTCTAAGATAATGGTATGATACTATGTGTTTACCCGAAGTCATACTGTGATTCTTGGAGATTCTGATCCTCACTGGGAGACCGTCGAGTCTTCCGTTCTGTATACCTGAAGGCTATACAGTCCGTCGAAAAATAGTGGAAAATAATTCAAGATAAAAGACCATAATTGAATTATCAGAACTATCTGCTTAAAACATGTTATTTCCTTCGTTCACTAAAATGTCGTTTATTCAAGATTTTGGCATATTGGATGATAATACTTCTCATATTCAAACTAACTAGAAAACTCTAAAGAATGTCTTTAGGGGTAAGTGAAAGTCACTATACTAATCAGATATCATGATCCATCTTACTTGGATAGACCACGGTGAAGAGGTACTCCTAGTATGCCTTTTTGAAAGGCAATGATTGTCATGAAATCTCTTATTTGGATAGACCAAGATGAAGAGATATTTATGATGTGCCTTTGAGAAAGACAAGTGGTAAGATTTTAAACGGTCGAACCCACACCTGAAAGGATAAAGGAAAGTCAGCTGAAATAGAGAAATAGCAGTTCTCCCACTGCAACCAATATAAGGATACTGGTAAAGACAAAACGAATATGAAACTTGAAAGAAGTTTCAGATATTCTTATTAATCAACTTTTACATGTCTATTGGAGAATTAGCGTATCCAATATGAGATATTGGAAATGATTCTCAGAGCTGCGATAGTGTGCAGACTTAGACAAGTAAAAGAAAATCGAGAAAATGTAAGTATTGAGTTAGACTCAACTATTGTTCATGATATTCATAGGTTACTGTTAGACAGTAAATCTTTGTATATCTATAGGAGTCAAATATGAAACTGAATAATTGTTATTTAGTTGCATAAGATATCAAGAATAACATTGATTGAGAAAGAATAATAGTTGTTCAAATCAGTCAATGCATTATACATTCTTAATGTGACATTTCATGTGATAAATGTTCACTAGTCTCCTATAGAAATGAACTGTGTGAATCCTGATTATCTATGGTATTGTACACAGGAATGTACAATAAGAAATTATTGGTGCTAATACATATTGATGTAAACAGCTCAATATTCTTACCTTATAGTTTACTCTTGGAATGATTCGGTTGTATGTGCTTAATGTAGTACAAGTCGAATGCATCTGAGAGATTAAAGTATAAGATTAATATGATGTATTAGAATTTCTTGATTTGATCAAAGAAATTAATATTTAAGTATATGATTCACACAAATCATTAAAAGGATAATTGTATCCTTGCTCGATTGATCCTCATTGAACATCATAGTAATATGATAGAATGGGGAATTGCACCTTATTAAGATGTGGTGCAATACATAATGAGATTTGCCTAATTCTTATCCTTGTGAACATAAGTATGAACATTAGATGTCCGTACTTTACAGATGGTTCCAAATAAGTCAGTGTGTGTCCATATAAGATATGGAAACCAAATAATTCATATGAGATGTGAATTATGAACAAACCTGATTTTAAAGTCAAGTTATACCGTGATGTGAATTTGTAAAATGTCTAAAGAGTTTGGACATTACATTTATTGGCTATGCGATAATGAAATAATTATCGTCCTGAAAGCTGTCTTCTATGAAGAGGAATTTGTCCTCAGAGAAGACAGTGGGAGCTGATAAAACTAGAAGATGTTCTAGATTCACAAGTTAACATAAGATTATTAGATAATTTTTAAGTTGTTTGGAACCACTCATAACTCACATCAGAGAGCTCAATAGATTTTTGAGATTCTCTCAGTGACTAGAAGGATACATTTGACATATCTGATTTAGCAAGATGAGAGGAGCTCAAAAATAGATTATGATATAAAATCTATGACAATGATGCTCTCTGTCATTACAACTTTGAGATTGATAAGTTTATTAGAATTCTACTTACTAATATTGCCTATCATATGATGAGATGATGACAGTTGGATATGAAAAGCGTTCTCTCAATGTGATTGAGGTAAAGATGTATATGATACACCTTTAAAGCTTTTAGAATGTCCAGAAAGTAAGTTATGATTTCAAAGATTATTTTGAATCAAACTAAAGCTTCCTAAGTTGTAATAAAAGTTTTGACTTAATGGACAAATACTACGTGATCATTAAGAATGATCACAGATTGTGTGTGTGTTCAAAAGGGATAGTGGGAGTACGGTCGTTTTAGTAATGCTTTGTGATAATAACATCAAAGTCATTGAGAATGACATCGGGATGTTACTATCAGTAAAAGCATTATTAACCATACTTTCCTCCATAATAGGTTTAGTTATAATATTTCACGTATTAAAAATATGAATCTATTAAGATAGATCGGTAGGGATATTATATTGACCTGTGTGTCAAGATATTTGGCATAAATTTCATAATAAGTCTCAACTGTTGAGATATGGAATTTATTCCTTTAGGAAAAAAGTTCCTTAAAGGATACATGAGTAAAATGCATCATTAAGCACTTGAGAAGTGCCAAGGATACACTCACGTACATAGAGAGGATGATTTGAAATTATGAGTTCACACTAACTCAAATTTCAAGTCAAATAATGGATTTAACCTTCTAGTAGAAAGGAATGGATTGGAAGGGTTCTAATCCAGAACTCGATATTAAGGTGACAATATAAACAAGTGATACTGTTATTAGAAAAGTATGGATGAAAAAGTTCATCTCTGAACTAAGATGTAGTTCTAAAAGGTCTCTGATAAAATCTCGTTATTGTAGGACAACAGTGGGAGCGATCAATTGTGTGATCGAGCCATAGTCTCTTCAGAAGTTGCAGAATATTCTGAGGCTCCTTAACAAGTTCAGAGACAAAGGATAAAAGGAAATAACATAATGGAAAATAATCCATCTATAGATAATTTAGCAGATCCCTGACCAAGTCTTAGTCACAGACTTTATATGAGCATCACCTAAATTTGATGGAGATCAAATGCGAAAGTGATTGGTTTGAGTCTAAGGCACCTATTTCAATTTGGTTCACTAATCAATGACATTAAATTCTATGTAGATTGGCATATTTATAATTGCGCATAATGAAGTCCATGAATATATGCAATAATCATCAGATTATGATGAGATCATAATAATGAGACTGATGACTTATAAACACATATTCTCAATTATTCTTAGTTGTAGGATGTTTGAGAAGGACATCAAACATCCGATAAGACTAGTACAGGTTATTTCAGCTTATATGATGATGGTGACTGATATCGTTAGTTACTCGTGTGGAGACACAATAGTATACCTATAGGTGCTCATTGGGAAATGAGTTCACTGAACTGATCCGACATGAATCGCCGAATGGTAATTTACCTGACTGTCAATCGGCTTGATTCATCGTCACAATGGCGTGATTGATCCTTGGACTTGAGACACCAAAGACATCTTGTCAGTGGACTTCTGGACTTTGACCTTGACCTACGAATCCCTATCTACGGGATCTCTAATAGTCAAGGATCGAGTCCAGCGGAAGACCTTCGAAGGTGATTGTGTGTTCAATAAAGGATCGTTCACTCTCACGTAACTAGAGAGAGAATGCTCTATAATAGATCCGCAGGAGTCTCTGGCTAGAGCAGAAACAATATCAGAAAAGTGATTTTTGGATATTATACAGCGGAGTCTGATTCAAGTGAGTTGACCATCTAGGGTTTGACAGTTGATCATATCCTAGGTTAACTCGAGAGCATTGTGCGAACGAAGGATTATAGCCACGCAGTAACTGTAGACGGACAGGTTCCATGAGTGGGTTGTTGAACCCCATTACCTTCTGGGATCATGCGGTGTTGTTTGGCACCCAACTTGATCAGAAGTCCGACCGAATTTACATGCGATGTTAATTCGGCTAAGTAATTAGTTAATATCTAGATATTAATTAATTACAATAAGTTAATAACTAGTTATTGGACTTAACGGGCTGAAAATCGGACTGGTTAATGGGCCTAGAGGGTCACACGCAATAAGATTCTCAGTCGGTAGTACATAAGTGGGATTTATATTAACTCGGGAACTTTTGTGAAAAGTCACACCGACTTAATATATATACGCGTTGTTGAGAAACCCTGGGCCAAGCTCCAAAGTTTTCCCATGCTGGCCGTCATCCCCCCTTTATCTCTCCTCATCCTCTGGGCGCCCCGTTCGAGGCACCGGGACTGTCTCCGTCTCTGCCGCGCGTGATTCCCGAAAGTCGGGAATTCCTGTCGGCGGATTTTCGACAATCGTTGCAGCGACGGATCTTCAGCGAGCAAGCTGATACGGACGAGGGAGCGAGGACGAACCACCGCGGAGGATCGCGTGGATACCGCTGGAGGCCGGACGCTTGTGCCGCTCACGGCATCGCCTCGACGGAACCGAGACGGTTGCGGATTCGAATCTTCGCACGGTAATCAGATTACGACCCGTTAGTTTTCGGTTTTAGTTTTCGTTCCGAATCGGATCAGCGGGCATCGGGCAGGATAATTTTATTCGTCGTTTTCGCTGCGTTCTTCGCGTCCCGCCCGAATCCCAACACCACATGGGTGGCGAGAACTCCAAGAGCAGAGACCAAGTCATGGGTAGGTTTGAGTGATGAGGGCTCAGTTTGGTCCTAAGCTTTTCTAGAAGTGGGATTGAATTTAGATCCCATGACATGAACTTGGGAACGGACATGACCACCAGAAGTGGGGTTGTATTGATCATACTGGGGTTCCTCTAGATGGAACTAAAGATGGGTCTGAGGATCATGAGCATCCTCCTCATGGTCAAATAGGTTATCATACTCATAAGAAGCCATTGCAACGATTCTACTTGAACGTAGCATCATTATGACCAATCAGCAAAGAAGCTCAAACAATTTTGCAAACAGTTTCAAACAAGTGGATGCTTACGTTTCTTTAGGATTTCTTATTGAGATTAGATGAGTTTTAAGCAATGATGAATTCACTCTTTTTCTTCGTTATTCTTTATGGCTTTTCACTCACCATGAATGAGACGACTAACCGGGTACTTTAAAGGTACAACCTGCTCAATGAGCAAAGAGGGAATCCTTCGCTTTTGGGAACTTACGGAAGTCTTAACACAAACCGCTCTAGTCTGATCGAGAGGGACCGACCCCAATCAAAGAGAGTTGAGAGTATCAAGAAGGGTGTGATACCTAAAAAGAGAGGGAGTGAGTTCCCAATGCTTATGACCTATGACCTGGGTGGTCTTCTAATGCAATAAACAGAAAATTAACAATAATGATCAAAGATCTAAAGGGCGTCTAGCCAGAAGGACTTGGTTCCTAAATCGCGTCGGTCTGTGTTGACGTGATTCAGAGGACTAAACCTCCGCACATATACTCTTCGGGCAGCAAACTAATCGACTGAAAGGCGTCGGTGCTGGACAACGTGAATCAAATCGCATCGCTCTAAGTGGACACGATTTGACACCCTTACCACAAATCAACAAAGGGGCATTCCCCTTCAACCAAACAAAATGCCAAGGAAACAATAGACAATCCGAAATAACCCGAATCTATAAATAACATGCAAATTTCAATTAAATCAAATCAAACACAACTTTCTCACAATCACAACTTAAAGGCCATTAAGGGGGAACCAACACTTGCCGCCAAGGGCGTGCACGAGGTGCACAAAGGGTGAAACAGCCAATCGATCAAAGGTTCCCGAGTGGCACAAAGGAAGGCACACGAGCGTGCTAAAGGGTGCATATGAGGGTGTCAAGTGTAAAAGAAAGTGAAACAAAAAGAAAACAACAAGAATAATGATCACCAAAAAGTTGTGAGTGCTCAATTAGTGTGCTATCTTATCATAAATTAAATATCAACATGATGAACATAAGAAAAATATGGGTTTGTGATCACCAGAGATTGAGGATCTCAATGAAAATAAAAAGGGTGATCACTACTTACTTTTTCCAAGATGGGGAGATTACGGATCTTTCTATTTCCTCATCTTCGGCCAACTGAAGAAGAAGAGCCTCTTCTTTAAGGTTCACTTTCTTTGATCAACTTCTCCTTGCATCTTCCAATACCTTGTAAAAGAAGACAAGAAAACAAGAGAAAGAAAAATAAGATTGGAACTATGAAAGAGTATAGTATCTATTCTAACAGAGAGATGATCATGCAACTTAACAATGAAGACTCACTTGATTTGTCTTTTCTAAATCCCCTATGCCATAGGTGGAAACAAAATGAAGTGAATGTGTGTATGAAAAGGTGATGAATGCTCTAATGAAAATAGTTAAAACAATGAATTAATGAAGAGAGCTATAAGGGAAAAAGAAAGAAGAATGGCCCCTCTAAAGCCACCGATCTTCTACACTCCAAATGAAAGCTTGAAAGGAAGAAGATGGTGCTCCAATTGCTTATCCACGTTTTAAGTAGTAGACCTCTCTTTTCACCTTGAGAAGGAACTTAAATAATGCTTTGGCCAACCTCCTTGAAAGCTCAAAGGGGTATCATATATATAGAGTGCCTTTTGAAGGAGTTTAAACTCCAAAAGCCTCTACCTCGGCCACTGAATTTTCATAGATAATTACCATTAAAATAGAAACCTTTCTTCCATGGAAACACAATAATTTCAGGCAAATCATACAGATCATTACTTCACTGAAACGCGTCGACCACAGACGACCCTATTAGAAAGGTGTCGGCCTACTCAGACGTCTTTAGAGGGGCTAAAATAAGAAAGATAATCTAGAAAAAAGAAAAGATAATCATAAAGTCTCTAAAACACGTCGATCACGAAAGACGCGATTTAGATAAATAGGAATTTGATTGAGAATCAAATTGGCAACCGACCAAGATTAGGAAGCTAAAACACGTTAACCATAAGCGACGCCATTCAACTTAATCCTTATCCGATTAAGAAATTTGTGTCAAAATTAATTTCATGTAGAAATATAAATGACGTCAACCATAAGCAACGTTAATTAAAAAAATCCTCCAGAAAAAATATTAAAATTTAATCATGATTAAAAATTAGACCATTTCGGGACATCATAAATATGACATGAAATTTACTCAATGTGAGGTCAAAAGTAGCGTGTCTACACATCTTAAGGGGATTGGGACTCATTCTATAAGCGTTTGTAGATGAGTTATGTCTGTGGGCAATCGAAAAATCATGATGATTATATTTTTTTTACAGTTATCCGAGGTTGGATAATAGACTCCCCGGCTATGTATGTGTTTAGACCTTAGCATACTTGCCCATATGCTCTAGTATTTGTTTGTTCGGCTCCTTATATGATAGTTGGATGCATGTCTATTTGATATATTTGGATTTAATTTGTTTGGCACATAATTATGAGACATAACTTGCTGTTTAAATCTATTTAATTCATCTTATAATCTACTCAGTTTGTTCTTTTGACATCTATGCTCAGTTGTTTTGATCTCAACTTATTTGATTAAAAATCCATGTTCATTCTGATTAGCTGTTATGACAATATGAACTTTGATATGATAAGCTACTATGCCATAATAAATTTGATATATGTTCAATTCGATATGTTCAGTTTGATATGTGATATGTTCTTATCATAACTAATAGACTTGTTTAGTTAAATCAGAATCTAATCATACCTTATATACTATATGTTAGTTCAATTTGTTCTTACTATTAGAAAACACATATGATTTAATAATTTATATTTGATCATGTTTTGTATCATGATCTTATTTAAACTATATGTAAAACTGTGAATCATATGTATATTTGATATCATCACTTTTCAATTATTATATTGTTAACATTTTGTGGGTTTGACTTACTTATTGAGTGGTTGTACTCATAAATCCTACTAATATTTTCAAAGACTGAGGAGGAAGAGTTAGCTGAGGAAGAAGATTTTGCTTAAGGAATTTAATTCAGATTCATTTAGAGGTTATCTAGGATTAGATTAACTATTTTCTTAAATTTGATGCAGTAAAAAATTGAGAGAGTATATGTACTTTTATATTTCTTTAGTAACTTAAGAGATTTTATTTTGGCTACATATTTGATAAAATTTGAGAATCCTAGTTATAGTAATATAATAGAATAATTAGATTTAATGATGGTAAATGACATGTTGATTGTTTGGTCATTTGTCTCTCATCATTCACATTCAATTAGTATATTTTTTTGTTCCGTAATTACGTAACTTGAATCCGAAGTGAGTCTGAATGACTGAACCAGATTAAGATCGTAACATTCCCAGGCAATCACAATGACCTAGACTGCCAGTTCACCCATTACTAACCACCTAATCAAATAGTTGGCCCATTAACTAACTAACTAATTGGCTAACTAATAACTAACTAATATTTAATTGACTAATTAGTTAAGTAACTATCTAACTGTCAACCTATCATTTAATCGATTACAGTAGAACAACGTTTAATCAATTATAGTAGAACAACCTCTGAACTACTCATAATCGATTACAACAAAATAATTTTTGGTCAAATGACATAACAGGTTAACTCATCTAATCAATTACATAACTGGCCTTTAATCAGTTACTGTTCTAAACCACACCTCTAATTGATTACATAGCTGACCTCTAGTCGATTACATAGCTCTAAACCATAAGGTATAACATACTTATGTTTCCTTGGTTTCATCAATGGACTGAAGCTCCTTAAGAAGACATATATTGGAAGTGAACTAGTGAAAAAGATCTTAAGATTGCTTCCTAAAGCAAGGATGCCCAAGATCACCATCATTGTAGAAGCCAAGGATTTGTCAAACCTAGAAGTGGATGAACTGATTGGTTCTCCTATGATTCATGGGGTAAACATGAAAAGATTAAATGATCGACAACCTAAAAAGAAGACCCTGCTAGTCAAAGTAGCAGCGAAAGCACCTCTAGATGAATTCATAGGTGATGAAGTAAATTCATAAGAAGAAAAAAATTATAGTGATGATGAACTAGCTCTGTAGTCAAGGAAACTACAAAGAACATTGAAAAATAGAAGAAGATTGTTGTGGAGAAACTTCACAAGATCAAATATAGATGGATAAAGCTCAAGAAAGATTGAGCTAATTTGTTACAAGTGTAGGAAGCCTAGAAACACTAGAGCCATGTGTCTTAAAGAAAAGAAACTATGGAGAAAGGAAAAATGTTTAGAGAAAGTGAAAGAGAAATATTCCAAGAAGAGGAGTATCAAGTAGAGTGATGGCTGCCTAGTGTTATGAAGACTCTACAAGCTCAAAAACCTTAATGGACATTAAGGAACATGAAGATACAATTTTAAGATGATGTTCATGATCATCAATTAAAGGTTGCCTTGAGGACTAGGAGTACAATATGGTATTGGATAGTGAATGTTTTGTAATGCTTCTTTTTTACTTTTGTTTACATATGACATGCATAATGTAGATGAATCGTCAATAAACTAAAAAAGAATCTTTTACCACCTTGAATTAAGCAACCATTTCCTTCACACACATTGGAGTGAACAAGATGAAGAATAGAGATGTTTCTTTCAACATATTTAAAAGGCTTCTTTAGTTACCAAGTCGAACACAAATTTGGCATTTTTCATGGTTTTTTATTTCAAATATGGGAATTATGTCCAAATTCATTGCCCTCCTCAAAGTTCTCAAGATAATGTGATGTAATCTAACATGCTAGATATCACGATAATCAATTGCACAATATGCAACGTTATTTGTAGTAAAGGAATTGTTTGCATTCAGTATTAACAAACCATCACACAAATATTATTTTCCAATAAAATTTCTATTGTTTGTGATTACAACTTTGTTTTACTTGAAAACAAGTTCATAGTCATGCTACACTAACAATCACCCACTAATCAAATTCCTCCGTACTCGCAGCACATGTTACATCCTACAGAGGACCTTCCTTTAGTTAAGCTTAGGTCTACCCATTCTTCTCCTTCTATCTTTGCTGCAATAAAGTTTCGCATAGTCATGCTTCCACTTTCAAGTCCTTGGCAAGAGGAGAATAAACTTCTATCTATGTAGACATGGACATTGGCTCCCATCTACCAAATAATTAGACAGTAGATTTGCCATACAGGTTTCAAGATTAAAGTTACATAACTTTCATCAAAAGTGATCTTGTAGTCAATTCACTTCATAATCAATTATGGGCCTTCCTAAAATTATTGAAAATCATATATAGCTTGATCTTTTCTCATCTCTATATATTTTTCCATCAATTGGCTTAATAAGAAACAACTGCTACCGTTGATCGATCCACTATATAGAGTCAAATTGTTTCTTTAAAACTAGTTATAAGCCTTAGACACCTTTAAACTATCCTCCCTCAAAGTTTCATAATGCGATTTATAAGTTTAATATCATGATAATTATTGTAGTTTTGTATATTTTGTTTGTTTCTAAAGAAAGGGAGTCCATATTTTTTCCTCAAGCATTTAACATTCTTCTCTCTTTCAAAATCTTACTAAAAAAGCTAAATATCCACCTTATGGCATCACCCATATTTTTCAAGACTTTAACAAATATGCCATTTTGTTTAGAGCCGTACGTGCCTATTTTTGTTAAGATGTCCACCACTTCTAAAGTTCTAACTAGCCGAAAGAAATTGTAATTATTTACCCTAATTGACTCAGTGGTTCTCTTAAGAATAGGTCACTATAGTGATCCATGTTTAATAATTTACTTGAAATAAGTCTGCTTCTTCTCGTTAATCATAAAATCTTTAACGAGCATTCTTCAATCCTGACTATGATATAAATCTTTTAACTTTTTTCTCTCTTAATTTGTAAAGTTAGATGTGTCTATTTTACTCTTCCAAGTTCCTAATTTTGATATATTCTTTTCAAAAGCCATCAACATAGGTTTATTAGTTACTATTTTCTTGGTATTCCTTTTTACAGTTTTGTATCCTTCTATAGTTGAATCATCTTTATTCTTTTGCCATATTTTAATGTAGTCTCCTTGTTTTTAATAGCCTTCTAAGTAACATAATTTTACTAGCAAGTTTCTTTTCGTAGAAGCCCTTATATTCATTTAAGATTTCTTTAGCTACTTGTTAGATTCAATGAGAGATTATTCTATGTTTATTTCCTTTTCTGAACTTCCTATTTCTTCTTTCACTGAATGATTTTTAAGTGAATTTATGTTTTCTCTTTTCAAGTCCCACTATTTAAACTTTTGACTATTCATTAGCCCATTCTTTTTCACTTTTGGATGTAAACTTCCATTGCTAAAATCCTGTGCTAATGGGTGGGTAACTAATCCAATTACATCGATACAAAACAAAAATGTATATATATGGGATTTGTATTTATACCCAAGTGCCTTAATATGTACTTAGCTAAGTACTCGATATAGGTCAGTTTATAGCTAACAGCATATAGAGATAAAGATCTATTTGGGAAAAACCAACTCAGCGGCCAATCCTTATCTACATGGATCCTGTGTACTTGTATTACTAGTGGTATGCGTTCGTGTTGCCTTTATTTGTTGATACTGGTATCAATATAGTAGTATGCCTAACTGTCCCTTTATTTGAGCTTTTCTAATTCTTATCACTTTACCTGCTTGGCATTACTATACAGTTCTCATCACTCACAAGGTAAGTGAAATAGGAACCTTTTTTTTTTTTTTTTGACGAGAGTCAAATAGGAATTCAGCAGATAGGCATCATGCTGACAATCAGCCACAAATTCTATTACAAATCTATCACAGTTCACTTTGAAAACCTGTTGCTTAACTGATGGAAGTAGAGGATTGATGTAACCTCTCGGATCTACCAGATTGAAAAGTAGGGCATGATAAGTGGGTTCAATCAATCACTGGTAATAGGCAGGCGAAGGAACACGAAGAAACCCTTCAAATTAGCAGCAACAGAAGAAAACCATAAATCATGAATCCTTAGACGACGCCCCGGAAAATGAGCACCCAAAATCTTATTCTTAATAGCGTTTATGCCTTGTTCAAAGTCTCAAATGTAATAAATATCGATCCCTAGTACATGCAGTTTTGCGGCAAAACTACTAGGATCTTCTCATGATAGCGTATGGTATTGATCAAGAAGCAAAGGTTTTGCTCATTTTTCTGTAGGGTACCATATAACACGTCAGCTCTTTCCCTTCTGTACTGCTTTACATTACTCTCAGCGTTCCATCCATTCCATCATGGACGCTGCATCAATAGATTAAATACGTAAATGTCTTAATTTTATGTCCATTTGAGAAGTCAGTAGCATATATATATATATAGCATCTGCCCCTCGGATCACTTCAACTTCCTATAGTGTAATTATTTCTCGTATTGCCTCATTGGCCCGAGGCCGTAAAAAAGAGAGCTAGCTTTCTTCATTTCTCATTCGGGTACTCTTGTTTATGATAAATCAATTTGTGACCACCTGTACTATCTTGTCGAACGAGTATAATTACGTTCTTGTGTTCTTATAAAATGGTCCCGCGTTTGCCGCAAGATAACTCAGTTGTTAATTTCCTGGGAACTTTCTGAATATGACATCTGTGGCCATTTTTTGTCTACCTTTTCTTGACGTGCCTTCCTTTGCGGATAATGCCACTACAACAAAATTATTATGTACTTACAGATGATACTTACGGTTTTGTGAAGTGTTAATATAGAGAGTGATTTCTTACGGTTTATTAAATTTTAGTTACACAATATTAAAGCGTAACTATGTCTCTGTAACTAAAAGACGTATTTTATTTGTTTAAAAATAAAACTCCGTAAGTATTATCGGTGGGCCTAAAAAATATAACTCCCCGCCAGGCCGTAGGACTCCCGCGCTAAGCCTCCCTCCGAAAATCCCAAAAAAATCTCTACCCTTACACGAAACCCTGAATCCCCAAAAAAAGGCCTTCACCCCAAAACCCTCAAATCCCCCAAAACAAACCCTTGAAACACCATTGCCGCCGTTGTCTTCTTCTTATCGCTTGTACGCATGCCCAAGAAGGTGTATTGCTTCTTCTCGCACCTACGCGCCCGCGCTCGCCATCTTCAAGTCCAAGAGCAAGCCCGTGCCCAAGAACGCCTGTTGCTTCTTCTCGCTCCAACGCGCTCGCGCTCACCGTCTTCAAGTCCAAGAGCAAGGTCGTGCCCAAGAAGGTGTGTTGGACGGCCACTGCACGCTTTTCCTCCATAGAGATCATGTCGGTGCCTAATCCGAGTCCCTTATTGTGTTTAATTTAATTTTCAGGTGGAGAAGTCCAAGCAAAAGGTTGAGGATGGGATCTTCGGCACCTCGGGTGGGATCTGCTTCACCAAGCAGAACGAGCTCTTTGTTGGCCGTGTGGCCATGCTTGGCTTTGCTGTGAGTTCCATTAATCCTCTTTTCTTGCTCTCTTCCCCACTCTCAAAGTCATGAAACACAGATTCGTCACTAGGTGTGTTGCCCTGCCCATGTGTATTCATGTGCCTGCAGGCATCTTTGCTAGGAGAAGGTATCACAGAGACCCCCGGCCACCACTATCTTCTCCGGTGCTTGATCTCCGACCGCCGTTGTCTTCTCCAGCTCCAAGGGCTACGGTAGCTGCCATATTTCTGTTCAGGTGTCGTTTCTTCCCTTTTTCTCTCTGTTTGCCTTGCAAAATCTGAGATCTCTTACATCTTGTCTTGGTTCCTTCTTAGTTTATTTTTTTTTTAAGTTTGCTTGATGGATATGCGTGGTAATACCTTGTGCTTTTCTAAGTTCACTACCTTTATTTTGGATGGATAATGAGATACTCGTGTTCAGAAATACACGTCTTTGCATCTTTTTTTTAAGCTTCAGCACCAGGTTAACAACCATTCGCATCTTTACTCCTCAGCCCTAAAACCCCCATGTCGTTATTAATTGTGCACATCCCATTTATCATTAAAAATGCCTTAATTGATTCTTATCATCATCATCATCATCATCATTAGTAATAGTGGTGGTGGTAGTAGTGGTGGAAGGCAGAAAATATGATAGGTGAGGGAAAGAAGTTTGATGCATTCGAAATCATCTCAAAAAGAACGGGGAAGAAATGGAAGAATCCTGTGGTGGGAGAGGGATCACATTTATTTAAGTTAGTATTTGCACCTCAAGGGAAATGCACCAGAAATGTGTTAAATGATACAAAGAGATGTGAGATCAGTGCATCATGCACTCCTTGGAGGAGTACAATTTATAAGGTAGGAGGCCATATAAAAGAAAATACATCTGTTAAATGATATTAAAAAGTCTGGAGAACTGGGGAAGATGTTTCATCTGGTCCTGTTTCATCTGTTGGAGGTCCTGTTACAGGTTCAAATAGACAAAAATCCAATTCTGGGCCTCTTAATAGACATGGTGATCCAATCAAGAAAATCACATTTTCCTATAAGGCAGGTCTTTCAATCCTATCCTATTTTCTTGTACTCTTAACCTAATCTATGTTGCCAAAATGTCTAGGGTCCGAGATACCGGTAAATCAAATAAATGGAGTGCCTTTATTTTTAGGTGACTCCCAATTATCTAGAGTAGATCCAGGACAGTTCTGGACTGGCGAGAAGGTCTCCTATTGATACAAACAAATGACCACTTTTATATACCCCAGCCAGGACAGTTCTGGTATGGCTTGGGTGTTTGGCCTGGGAGTTGCCCCAAACCCCAGCCAGGGTTTCCCCGCAAGTACTACCTCCACTCAAAAAATGAAAAAAAGGAAAATCACAGTTTTGTTTTAGGGTGTCATTGAAGCTAGTTAATCCAGGGTCTTTGATTAGTTGATCGACTCATTTAACCGAGGTGCAACAAGCATGATTTTAATTAGGGAATGCAAAGGGTGTTCAAATTTGGTGTTCAAATTTCAGAGGGATAATGACTAGCTGCAACAAGCATGATTTTAATTAGGAAATGCATAATGCAATTCAGTTTTCAATTGAAAGATGAAGAGTAACTGGTTTTGATTTTGAGGTAAATGTAGAATGCAGTTCATCAATCAAAAACAGGGAAACTTCATTCATAGAAAGCTCAACACCAATTAGATTTTGACAGTTTTCTTTTAGTTACAAGGAATGGTTCAGGCCAAGGGGCACTCAAGGGAGGCCACTCTCTGAGGGGTCCAAGACTTTGTAGATGTGCTCTGTGGGTTTCAATGGCTGCATGGGTTTGGTTTATTTGGGCCTTGGATTCTGGATGTTGGAGGATGATTTTGCAAAGGAAGGAAACGCTTCTCCTCTTCATGGTTGGCTTGGACTCTTGTTTCAGGGGTTCACATGGTTGCTTACAACCCTGATGGTGAGCCTGCGAGCCAGACAGCTCAAGAAGTCCTTCCTGTGGTTGTGGTCTGGATTGGCTTCTTTGTTGGCTGGATTCCTTTGCATTTCATCTGTTGTGGAAGTCATTACTGTTAAAGAAGCTTCCTTTAAGATTTTCCTGGATGTTTTGACTATGCTAGGAGCCATTCTATTGCTGATCTGCGTCTCAAAGGGGTCCACATATGCAGAAGACAGTAGAACCAGTAAAAGTTCTCTTTATATGCCCTTGAATGGAGAGACTGATAAGGTTTGTTCTGGCAAGAATGTTACATACTTCTCCACTGCTGGATTTCTAAGTAAGATGTCATTTTGGTGGTTGAATCTTTTGATGAAGAAAGGTTATGAGAAGCCACTTGAAGAGAAGGATATGCCTGACCCGCGCCAAGTTGATCGTGCAGAAACCCGTTATAATTTGTTTGTGGAGCAGCTAAACAGACAGAAGCAGGCTGGACAGACAACCTCACCTTCTATTGTGTGGACAATTTTCCATTGTCAATGGAGAGATATTCTAGTCAGTGGGATTTTTGCATTGCTTAAGGTTCTTACACTCTCTGCAGCAATTTGTTCTGAAAATGTTTAGAATCTTTGTCGCAGAGGCAGTGGTACTTTCACAGTAGACTATTAGGACTGCAGATAAGGTCATTGTTGTCTGCAGCAATTTTTAGGAAGCAACTAAGGTTATCAAATTCGGCAAAACTAATGCATTCATCTGGGGAGATTATGAGTTACCTAACCGTAGATGCCTATAGAATAGGTGATACACACTAACATTCTTTCTCGGGAGGGCTGAGTAGAATATTTAAGAATCTTGGGATTGTCTTTTAGTTTTTGGATGAAGAATGAGAGAGCATTTGTGCCATGGGGATTTGTCAAAAAGTTTACAGTTTGTTTGTTTTTTTCTGTTTTATCTTTTTTTTTTTTTCTGTCAAAACTTATGAACATAGAATTAAAGTTAAGTTTTTCTAGGTAGTTTTCATTCAGTATCAAACTAGCAGCTATTGAAGCATCTTATATTGAGCTTGTAATAACTGTGGAGACTTCATGAGATGGCAAGGCAGCATGCTCCCACTCATGTTATCTTGCATTACTCATGTTATCTAGATTACTCTTGTAGATAATCATGATACGTATTTGTATCCTTATTTTAAATATTTTTTCTGAATATCTGCATCATTTGCTTCAATTTTGTTTACGTGTCTACCCATGTGTATAATACTATGTGCATGTATCAGTCTGTATATTATACTTGTGTATATGTGCATGTGCATATGCATATCATTTTCTATGTATATCTTTTTCCCTGTTCTTATTATGTTTTATTTGAGGTGTCACAAATGATTATGTGGTATATTTTAATTATGTAGGTGCCACAACAAACAAATGGCTCAGAATGTGGCTTCTTCGTGTTGTTTTAGCAGTCAAACCAGATGCACCACTGTTTGTCAAGGATGCAGAAAGAATAAATATGAGAGATGTTGTGGGTAGCCACATTGTTTGGTTTAAAGACTATGTAAGATTCTTCTTTTATTTAAATTTTTAGATGTAATTGTTTATTTAGACTTTGAAAATAATCTTGTGAATTTTTTTTTTCTTACAGGTTCAACCTTATATGGTGTAATTTGGATGAAGGAGATATCAACTTTATGGTCTTATGGTTTATGGATATTTTTTTTATTGTACCTTTGAAAAACGGATGGACTATGTAATTGATAGATAGATGTAAATTTTCTTTCCGTGACGATTTCGTTTGATATTGTGATGTGTTTTTAAACTTTACAGGTGGAATATATTGACACAAGTATACATTTTGTTATACGAAAGAATTTATTCAATGTGTGATATAATGTGTGCACGTGATAGAAATGTGTTACGCGTACATTATACGTGAAATGTAGAATGAGTGCATGATTCCGTTACAGAGAATTAATACATTTTCTTTTATGTGAAATGGCATAAATAAAAAAAATATAAATTGTTAGGTATTGTTCGATAAGTTATATTCTAACGGTTTGATCAACAAATATTTACGGTTTTTTGAGTAAGTACAGATGATAAGATGTTTTTCAAAATATTATATAGTAACAGTTTGGTTTGCGTATGTTTACGGTGTTTTATGTAGGTATAGATCAATCTGCAATTACGGTTACTAAACCGAAGTATAGATTTTGTCAACTAACGGTTGCATAACCGTAGGTATAGTCTATAGGAACGGTTGCTACACGTCAGGTTGGTGGCCGTAGGGGGTTTCGTAAGTAGAGGTATTTACTAACGGTGTTTGGTACACAACTTACGGTTATCTGCCGTAAGTATAGACCAAGTTTGTTGTAGTGTGCCTGCAGATTATAATATTTAGGCATGTCAGAGTGACTTTTCCCAAAAAAAAAGAAAAAAGACCCATTTGCTGATTGAGTAAGCACTTTAAAGCAAGTGGCTATTCGAATACCAAGCATTTCACCGCCTTATAATTTTTGTTAATTCACCGATATTTACTCTCCAAAGTTATATATATAAATGCGTTTCTATAGCTAGAGCATTACAGAGACGTCCTTTTACTTTCCATTTTACAGCAGTTGTGCAGAGAAACGGGTGCAAACATGGGGAAGAACATGAGCATCAAAAAATGACTCAACGAAACAAAAGCCTATATTAAAGAAGGCCGATCGAGGGGGAAGAGAGAAGGGGGCCGTAGCTAGGTCGTCCTTTTCCAAATGATGGAAACCATTAACTGCCCCACGCCCCATGCCAAATCAAACAAACCTCTCGTCCATCAGTAACTAATGATGGGAAATGAAACTTGAGCATGTCATTGGACGCATCAATGATTCTAACATGTCCTTTTTCTATTATTCTTTTGCCCACAAGCATAATTCGGGCTGTGATCGTATCCCAAGTGTTCTCTAGTTGTTCACGCTTACACTAGCAGGAAAAAGCTATATAATTAGCTTTCATCTCCCCATCTGTAGACCCTCTTTGAGTCCTCACCACTGGTTGGGGACTTGGGAGGTCAACTTCCCAGGAAACATGTAGATTGAAAGCACCTGCGACATGAAAGCATTAGAACCCACCGCGGAGTGAGTAGATGGTCATCAATCACCATTGAAAGCAGCGCTTTATATCTAGGCATGCACCGCCATCTACATTGCTCTCCCTCTCTCTTTTTTACATGGTCAGAATTGGCCTTTTCTCTGGAGTCCGCGGTAGCAATTATAGGGTAGACATTGCGGGGCTTAATGTGGACATGAAGATTGGAACAAAACCATCCCTGCCATTCCTTACCGCCCATCCATCCAATCCAGTGGCCCCCAATTCGCTGCAATCATGCATCCTTAAGAAGTGGTAGGAGTTAGTGTGAACTGCACGCGCACCCCAGATGAGAAGAAAAAGGGAAGAACTGGGAAAGGAAAGGGGGTGGCGTTGTTTGGAACTTTGGATAAGTTCAGGGAAGAACGCGGCATGCATAAATGGAAAGCTGGTATATAAAGCAAGGAGGATAGAACAAGTGAGAAAATGGAAATGTGGCTCTAATAACTGAAGGGCTACTACTACTATTTCTGAATGAGCTGCCTGGATAAGGTAGCTGTCTCGTGGGTTAAGCTCTTCAGGAGTTGTGTGGCACCGGCTGATTGGCTGAAGTGAAGGAAAAGACCAAAGTAAGACATGAGAGGAAGACACAGGCGGGCGGGGGGTGGGTGCTGTTTGTGGGGGTACAGATGGGAGAGGAGAAAGCGCTGGACCTCGTGAATGGGTGCAGGTATGACAGTGCATGTACGAAACAAGCAGCTGCAGCTTGCTAGGCAACTGCTCTGTATACTAGTAGTGCCACTCTCTCTCTGCTTTAGTTACATCATTAAGGGGAGGGAGGGCACAGCTCAGCCTTTCCCTCCCTAGGGGGGAAAAAGTGAACGAAGATAAAGTACAGGGGCACTGTAGTATGGTATAGTAAATGAAACCCAGAAGAGATAGCAGGAAGCCGATCGATATAGCTCCTACGACAGCGCTAACGACGTGCCAGCCCGAGGCTCTACACTGAAGCAGCAAGGTGTTCCAGACCGAAAGACGAGAATTGGAAGAGTCGGTTGGATGTGAGTTATAGGGAGATATATAGGTTAAAGTACGTAAGAGGGGTTTAGGTAGAAGCATGTAGACCAGGAGGAGGGGATAAGGGTACTGTAACTGGTGAGCAATGAAGAAAGCAGCAAAGGGTGTCTGTGACGTTTTAATGGGGAGCCACGATACGGATTTGCGCCAAATAATTATCTTCGACCCGCGCGCACAAGCGTCCGTACAGGCGAACGTGGATGGACGACGAAAAGGTCCAAACAGCGAAACCCTAACCTTACCCCATCCACATCCCCTATCTCTCTCTCTCTCTCTCTCTCAACATATCGTTGGAATCACTTTCGAAGATGCAGTGCGACAGAGAGCGGGCTCCCGACCCAGTTGCTAATGACGGCTGGAAAGTTACACCTCGGGAGAATAGGAGTCCCATGCCGCCAATAAATCCCCCCTTGGCCCTGCTTCATCGCCTTGCCTCTCAACCACAAGCGCGCGCGCTCTCTCACTCTCTCTCTCTCTCTCTCTCTCTCTCTCTCTCTCTGTTTTCCTAATGTTTCGCCTTCACTGATTTGAACCGTTAGCTGAAGCTATGGCTATGCCACTACACGCCCTTTCATGTCCTTTAGCAGAAAGATGCACACTCGTCTCACAGTGTGAGGCATGGTGAACCATGTCCTTAATTAAGAGGTCCTCCCTCTCCCTCTCCTTGCCTCTTCCAAAGGTTAGTCCCTGCTTCGAAGTGCATAGTGACAAGTGAGCAGCGGCCATTCCCCTGCGCCCGTCGTCCTCCGCAGATGTTCCCTTTCCCTCCAGACCCCCTACATCCCTTCGACAAGCCCTTGCTCAACCACCACCCGTTCCCACCGCCCAAACTAGACGCCGCCTCCCCTCTGTTCCCCCTTTCTCCCTCCATCTTTGACCATGAACTATTAAATGACCTCTCCCTCCTGGCGCCGCCGCCACAAATCTCGCCGCCATCGCCGCCGCATCCAGCACCTTTTCGACCTGACGGCCCATCAACAACCCACAAGAGCACAGTGGCAGCACCTTCGACAAAAGCCTTTTGTGGCCTCAACAAGGGAGCTGCGGCGACGGCAACGAAGTCCCTCACAGGCGGCCGGAGGCTGAGGAAGGACCGCCATAGCAAGATTTACACGGCGCAGGGGCCAAGGGACCGCAGGATGCGGCTCTCCCTCGGCGTGGCCCGCAAGTTTTTCGATCTCCAGGACGTGCTCGGCTTCGACAAGGCCAGCAAGACGGTGGACTGGCTCCTCACCTGCTGCAAGGCCTCCATCATGGAGCTCACAGGCAGCTCCTCCCCTCCCCCGCACCCCGCCAGTGGCAGCGGCGGCAATGGCGCCAGGAGCGAGTCCTCCACCTCCGAGTGCGAAGTGGTATCGATAAGCGCCAACACCACACCTGCGGGGGCCAGGGAGAAAAGGGGAGCTGCCCGGCGACCCAGGAAAGTCCCAGCCCTGCACCCTGCGCCTTCAAGGGAGTCGAGGCTGATGGCGAGAGCCAGAGCGAGGGAGAGGACCAGGGAGAAGAAGATGCAGCGTGGTGGGTTCGAGGAGCGCGACCAGAAGAAGAAGCCAGCTTTCGAGGCAACCGGAGAAGAATCCGGTACTCACACCGTGAAGTCCTCCTTGGAGATGGTAGCTGAGGAGGGGAAGCCGCGTTCGTCCTCTCCGGATCAGTACTACAAGAAAGGTTCCGGTAGTGCCTCCCCACCTTGGGTGCAGGTTGCCGGTTGGTCTGACCCCATCTCCATCCTCGACTACAGCCAAAACATCGTCCACAACGGCGAGGACGCCATTGGATTTGTTCAAGAACACTGGGGCATGCAGCCATCAGGTAACGTTGAGGAACAGCGAGTTCTTTTTGCTGATGCTCAGTTGCAACCCTGGCTCTGGGAGCCCTTCAATCCCTGCCTTTGATCATGCTACACATTGGTGTTCCGATCGATCTCTTTCTTTACCCGTTCTTTACTCTTGAGATTTTCACACCTGCATCTGTGGCAGGTTCTGATGGTTTCAGCATCGTGTTAATATTTTGCCATCTGTGTATTCCTGTGATGTGCAAGTCAAGAGCTATCTCAGCTTCTTTCCGTTGCTTCTGCTAGCTGCTGGATTGTTTCCCCCCCCTGCTAGCAAACCTTTATCTCACCTTGGATCCAACTAAGATCTTCATCTAGGATGTAAAACTCGCATAATAAATGGCGTAGTTAGAATCAAACATGACATCTTTGTTGCGAAATCTGTGTCACAAAGACATTTCCAAGATTACCCTTGCAAATCTTCAATCTTCTTCCAAACAAAAATATGAAATCTAACTAACAGACGAACCTGAGAATGAACAACGCGGGGAAGACCTCAAGGAATCTTTACATGGACTTGTTGATCCTATCTTGAGATGGAATTAGAAAAGGTTTAGCTTAAGATCATCTGTACTGTTTGCAGATTATAGAAAATGAATTGGATGTATGCTCTTGGTCATTCTATAGATGGTAACATCGTAAAGAAATGTAAGTTTCGGGTTACCTTGTTTTGCCAACAGTACTCCACTGGGATGATCTTGTGGGGTAAGAAGCTATTTGGGTAGTGGAACACTTGCCTGGGTGATCTCATATAACTAGGTCAAGCACCACATGAAGACAGGAAGAGATGCCCTTGTTTATTGTTGAAAGGGTTAGTCCTTTTAGTGAGCTGTTAACATCAAACAAAAAGACATCAAAGATATTCAAATTCTAAAGAAAGCCGTCATTTGTTTGTCTAATTTAATCGTTTGTCTGTAAACAGTCGAAGATGGGATAGGAAACGTCGCCCATGAATCATTTCTTTTGGTCAACAATGTCATGCTACAAAAGATAAGCCGCGATAGTACGTTATTGAGACAGGCATTTTATCCCTATTTTTTAATTTTTTTATAACAGTATGTAGTCTTGGGAAGTGAAACAAGTACACCGCCTTGACAAGAGGCTTTAGGTTTTTCCGTTTCAGATCAGAAACCTCCCGCCCAGAGAAGCATACTGTACACTGGATAATACTGATTCCTTTTTTGTTCATGGAATATACGGTAAAGTGATCGCCAAGGGAAAAAGGTTTTTTTTTAGAGTACGGAATTCATTACCAAATACTTTTTCCGGCATCTTTTCTCTTGAAGATCTTATTTTCGAGGGCGCATTCTGGAAAGATTAATGTACCGAAAGTTCCAGCAATGACCATTTTGAACATATGATAATGAGTCCGGCTCCTCTCGGCACGAAGTTGGAGGGGACTCTAACAGTAACCAGTCAGAGGACGCTATGTGTAAAGTTGATCCGTCATTCGAGACGCATCTCACTCACTTTGACAACTTTTTTCTTGTTACCGGTTCAGCATGTTTTAAATACTACGCAGAACACTTAAATACTACCAAGAGTACAAAATTACCACCATAATTTACATGGGTGCATTTTGAATTATGGTTGTAAATTTATGCTCTTGGTAGTATATAAGTGTTTTGTGTTGTATTATGTTGAAGTGTATTTTAAATTATAGTTGTAGTCTTCTGTTCTTAGTAGTATTTAAGTGTCCTATGTTGTATTTAAGTGTTTTGCGTAGTAGTTCAGTGTTCTGCATAACATTTAAATGCTCTGCGTAATATTTAAGTGCTCTATGTAATATTTAAAACCTACTGAACCGGTAACAAGGAAAAAGTTGTCAAGTGGGAGGATACGTCTCGAATGACAGATCAACTTTACACATGGCGTCATCTGACTGGTTACTGTTGAAGTACCCTCAAACTTTCTACTGAGAAGAACCGGACTCTATGATAATACATCACACCACGTAAACCAACCGTAAAACTTTCCTACTACCATACCAAATTTCTCAAGTGATCATTGCTATACCTTTCGTTTTTATTGAAGGTAAAAAAATAAAAAAGCAAAAAAAAAAGTACTGTAGAACTTAATTCCTTTTCTTTACCAAGACAGTGTACTGTCCCCCCAACGCATGGGAAAAGTGGGATTAATCATAAGTTGTCCAACATAAACTATGCTTTGTTCTCCAATCCGGGATACCGAGATACAAAGTTCCAATGTATCAAAATTCAAATACCCTATCGTGTCCATCTAGAAATCTTGGCTCAAAACCCAATCTTCATGGAGTTCATCCCTTTGTTTACCAGCAGTCAGAAGCCAGCGGCAATATTTCCGGTTGCCCATTTATATGCATATTTCTGTGCTCACAGCTTAGCTTTGTTCATAAATGGGAATGATCCCTTTCCAAAGAGCTTTTATCAGCCTCTCTCTTGCAGAAAATTCTATTTTAAATCATTCAAATCTGCTGTGTTCCTCTTTCATGCACTCAGTCATATTCCAAAGGTGTTGTTTTGTGCCAGCAACAGTAATCTAGATTGTTCATATGTTACTTGAGTTCATGTTTTCTACAAGTATATATGATATCCGTCTGAGCAAAAGGATTTCTGAGGGATTGATGGAATTCATTTTAGTTAAAAGAACATGAAAGGAATCCCTCCTCTTCTTTAATTATAGACTTACCTCAAGTCTAACAAAGTTTCCATTATAGTTCTTGGTGGTTCCTGGAATTATTGATTTCAGTAGGATTGATATAAGTGTCTCCAATGAGAATATATACTCAAGTGCTAGTGGCATCAGTGACCCTTCCCCCGAAAGAAAACTACCTGCAGTAAGGTATCAGATTTAAGAATATTCTGGTTTGGTTTTATTTTGATCTTTATCCTTTGTCCACTTCAAGAGATGGCTCCAAATTAAGCTGTGCCACGTAAGATTTGCCAGAACAGTAACAGGAAAAGAAAACAAATAAAAATGAGAAATAAGATAAACGAGAAACTCCTTCTGTATATACGAAATATTTGATTGATATGTTAAATTGAAGAAGCCGACTGAGCTGTGGCGGAGTGGCACCAGAGGAGGGCAGTTGGGGCCGCGACTTGGGATCCATCCTTAGTGATGGCATTTAGAAAGAAATCTCTCTACGTACGATTAGGGTAGAGGGTCCAACTGGTAGTAGTAATGTTAAATTGAAGAAAATTAGTAACAGTTTGATTTAGTCCTGATCGTTTATTTCCAATCTCCTTGCTGTCTGAGTTCCCACGTATGTAGATCTACCTAGAGCAGATACGATTCTGCAACTCCGCACCAGTGATAAGATGGTCACTGAAGTACGCCTATGCAGTTTTGTGTTAAGCTTAGGGAATCCATCAAACTCGTCATAGTTAGTAATGTCCAATGCAGTATTCATTCCTAACCCTGGGTTCCATTTCTATTGACCAATGATTTACTAAGAATAGGGTGCAGACTATGTAAGGATGAAGCAGTTGATGATTCCAATAAAACACTAAAAATCCTACGATGAACAGCAGATAATGCGTTGGAATTTTAAGAAATTCTTCTTAATTCTTTATCAGTCATTTATGACCTAATTATTGATGTTGAAATGCAATACGTAATAAACCTTCAATCCATATGCAACTGTAGCTTTACTCTGTCACCTAGTCATGCCTGTTTTAATTGACAGCACTTTTACATACCTAAGTTTCGGCTTAGGTACTTACTGGTTGGAGAATATTAGATTTATGGAACTCTTTTAAATGATACTTCAGCTTTGCTCGAGGTATAAAACATGAATTGGAGGTCTTTCAATTTTTCAAACAAAGGTTGTGGTGAACATGTTTTGGAGTTGAGAGATCGCAAATTACATCGCGTGTGGTTATGTGAATGGGAGCTAGGTCGGATGAGAGTTTGTCATCTATTTTGCTTAATTGTAGTGGTTCTGTGGCACGTAACCTTTGTATATTAAGTAGGTAACTGCCTTGCGGTTACTCATTATATAAGTTGGCCATCCCCACCACTTTCATACCGTGTCAAAATAGTTAAGACAAATCCACTTTTCAAGTCCAAAGAGCATACGTACCTGTTTTCCCCTTCCTCTCTTATATCATCATCCGAATCGCAGTCCTCTTATATTCTCCATGTCCTAGTTTGTCCTTTAAGCACTTAGATATTGTTGTCAAAGAGTCAAAGAACTTGAATGCCTACTCACTTGAAGTGGATTATAGGATTAGTGGAAGACCACAAGAAATTGATCTGCAAGATGCCCCAACCCATTACATGATCCAAAGTTACTGACTCTCTGATTAAAGAAGAGGTGTGGTGGATCCAAGGGACATGTTCAGGGAAATCATCAAAATTGTGACAAGCTCTACAAAAGATTTCTGGTGGAGCGTGACGATGAGGTAAGTTTAGGCTAGTTGTAGAAATGTCAAGCACTGTAAGTACAATAGATATAGCCACAATTCACCAGAAGTGTTGAAGCAAAAGTTAGATTGAAGTAAGCACTCTAACATTTTAGATGCTTCAAATGCTGATGAGAATCTCGCTCTCCTTGCACAGGAAGAGGCACTCAAGTAGTAAAATGTGTGGCTCCTTGATTTAAGAGCAAGCAATCACACGTGTAAGAAGACAGAGCTCCCTGTGGGCTTTGCAATTCAACAATCCCCGTCGCATTGTCAACCTTCGCAATTTATTAAAGCTTGAAGTGGAAGACAATCTTTCTAATGTGTGTATTATGTGTCTTACATGAAAGCAATAATCCAACGATATTTATGCAACTCCGCACTTTGATAAAAAGAAAACTGGGACATTGCATAGATCAAGGTAATGAAGAATCAGACATCCAAGTGAGTCATCGAAGTGGTATCTATAATATAAGCATTTCCAGTTTCATTATCTGAAGCAAGTAATGGCAAAGTTATGGTGAAAGGTTTGCTAGATATCAAAGACCCAAACCATCTATGCAAGGCATGTACAATTAGGAAGTAACACTAACAACCCTTTCCAAAGGCCATGTCCAAGAGAGCAGCAACACGATGTGCATACAAGCAGTTTTGGCTCATTGGAACCCATATCTTTTTAAGGCAATCACTAATTCATTACTTTAATTGATTATTATGGTAGGAAGATTTCGTTGTACCTAAACATTTTAAAGCTCACGTTGAGCTAAAGACAGGAGCATAAATTAAGAGTTAATTTTTAGATTTGACCACGATGGAGAATACATATGAAATATGTTTGAGAACTATTGTAGATAGGAAGTTATTGGAGAACCATTTTTAATTGCATGCATACTACTTGGAATGGCATCACCAAGGGGAAGAATTGCACAATGCTAGAGATGGTACGAACCAATGAAGGAAAAGGGTTTATAAGTCATTTGGAGTAGAGACTGCCACATGGACAACCTACCACCTTAATCAAATTCCAGTAAACACTTTAAGAGTGGGTTAGGGGTTTTGGAAAATTTGTAGGAAAGGTCAACTTTCCAAGAAAGTTTGTTTTCCCAAGGTAAGGGGTTTGGAAAAATATTCAGTAATGGAAAACTTCATTTTTCAAGCATCTGAAAACTAGATGGAAAAGTCCTAAAAATTTTCTTACCTCTAGAGGTCTGAAAAAAAAAAATTCTGAGAAAAAAGGGTCACTCGCATGCTTCCGTAAACTTGGGGAGAGAATCTGCAATGGGTCCTCCTCGGTTTTGTATGCTCTTGTTCCACATCTCCATCTTGATATTTATTTTATTTGTGATATTTCTTATTTTTTCACATGATAGTAAAATATTCTTATTGATTTCATAGGAAAATATTTATTGGTTGATGCTGATTTTGCAAATCGTTTGGGATTTTTGGTGCCATACTGTCGAACTCGATACCATTTAAAGGAATTCAGTCATAATCCTCCACAAAATGCAAACGAATTATTCAACTTACGTAATACTTTTGGCATGTGGAAAAATATATTTGAAATTCTAAAGACACCACCTCCATTTTCATATGAAACTCAAGTGAAAATCATTTTAGGTGCAACTATTCTTCAAAATTTTATTCAAAAGGAAGCTAGAGATGATGAATGGTCTGATGATGAGTTATATGATGCCAATACTTTGTCCGAAACACCTAATTTAGCTAATTTTCAGTCATGGGTCGAGGGGATAGAAATGATGGGATATTACCGTGATTTAATTGCTACAAGAATGTGAGAAGATATGGATGATGCGGATGATTAGTATGTATTTTTTTATTCTCTGTAATAAAGTTGCAATAATATTTAATTGTGATGTTATGAATATGTAAATTGGAGATCTTTAGGAAAACTTTTCTTTCCCGAACCCCAAGAAGTGGAAAATTAATTTTTCTTACAACTCCTAACTACAAAAAAGAAATATTTTCAGGAAAAAATTTTATTCCTGGAAGAAAAAAATTTCACTTTCTCGACGAATAAAAAGCTTTCCAAATCCCCTAACACACCCTAAAGGACATGACACCCTAAGAAGCAGGAAATGGTGTTTAGGTTATTTTAAGCTTGAGGGTGTTTATGTTGAATCATTAGATCCCTTCTTATTGAATCCCCATGTTTTGATGATAACAACATAATGAATATAAAGTAATTAGCTTATATTTGAGTAGTTTAATCGAAAGTATTAATCGATTACCTTGTGCAAACTCACCATGTTAATCAGTCTCAATTGTTGCCTAGGATATGGCCTTATCCAAAGGGAGGGTGAATGGGTAATAAAAATTCTAAGTAAAGAAAATCAAAATCAAACGCAATAATAACAAGAAGGGGATGAGAGACAACGAGGCAATCACATACGAGATGTACACAGTACTTTTATACTAATTCGGTCCTCAGACCTACATCCAGTCTCCCAGCAAACACTCTTGGGATTTCCACTACCTTCTCCAAGTTACATAGGACACAGACCTCCTGCAAGTCACAACAACACCTAACTGCAACTAGTCTTCCATTTCAACAATCAAAGGAGGCACAAACGAACACTTAGCCTTAGTTGATCTTCTCTTTCCCTCAAGAAAGAGGCAAATGACCTAGCCGCATCTGGTCTTTCCCTTTAAGCTTGAAGGAGGAACAACGAATCAAAATTCGTTCAAGAGTTACACAATCAAATGCCTCTTAGTAGATTACAATGTAGAGGATGCAAATGGACACTCTATGCTTGAAATGAAGTAGACTCTTGGTCTCTCTCTCTCTCTCTCTCGTGATCTTGACTGTAAGGGAGGTCTAATGCAGTGAATGCTTGAGATCGCTTGAATTAAGTTTGAGTGTGTAGAGTGTTGGAGAGAGCTTTCTTGTTTAGTGGAAGGCTTGAATTTATAGATGGATTTCAAATCTCTCTATCAGGCACAGTAGTTATCCCTTATCTCTATAAGGAGCCTATTGTGTCTAACATTAAGCTTGTCGAGTCTAATGTTAACTCTATTGAGTCTTACTGGAGAGCATACACATTAGAGAGTTTTTTTCATCTGCAAAGAAGTTTACATTTTGTGTCTCTAAGACTTTTCGAACATATCCTGCTTAATCCCTATTGCAAAGCTTAAAAAGAAAACCTCATCTGATTCTTCGATCAGAGGGCAACAAGTAGTAGAGAACCTACGTAAGCAGATCAAACAAATAGGGGGATAGGATCTAGTTCGTGCCAGCTAGAAGAACAGCATAGCTTCAAACGATATCAATTAAGTGGAAACCATATAATTAGTTAAGTCACAATTAATCACACAAAATATTGATTGACTGAAGAGAAACAACCACTTAATCGATATAATAAAGCTTAATTAATCAAAGTCACATATACGCCAAATAATAGACACAAGGACTCTATTCACCTATTAGAGTTAGCAAATAGGTGAGGGAAGGAAGAACGAAATGAATCTAGTCAATGTCATAAAGGCTCTTTTCACAGAGTAGCTCCTTCAATTTCCCTTCCCCTTCAAACTTGGGTAACGTGGCTGCATGTTCTCTGATAATCTACAACTAGTGCTTTCTCTTTCTGCTCACACATGGTCATTGCACATGCCTATTTTGTCATGCTATCCTTCATGGCTGCACAGGAGAAGCAAAAATTTATCTCTGATATTTGAAAAACTGGTTTGGTTCGATAGGATTGTCAAACCCAACCTTATGGAGTTTAGTCTCCATGCGGTAGTAGACTCCATCTCTCTTTCCATATAGCGTGCAGACCCTCATACCTATCCAATGTTTTATAATAATCAAATTAAAGAAGTGTATGTGGATAGAGTCGTAAGGTTATTTTGCATTTGTTGTGATGAGTGAGAGCTTTCCTAACCACTGAAAATACCTTCATTTATCCATCAGTTGTGTATATGCAACTCTTCTTTATAACATACTACAATTTTCTCCTTGGAATCCAACCTTTCCTTGTTACCATATTTAGGAACTTAGGCGGGGACATCTCTTCACTGTCTCTGACAAGTGACTTTGCATTATACTTAACAAATCAATCTAACAATTTGCATCCACATGATAGGAAACTAACCATAGTTAATAGCGTTGGAAATCTATCCTCTATGGTCCACTGACTGAAGCTATTTATATTGACATGGGGCAGTAAATAGGCTTCAAAATCTTCTAGGCCACTAGCTTGGTATACTCCTTCATAGTACATGGCTTATGACCCTACTTCACAAGGAACCTATAGTACTTAACATATCCTTTTGCCTCTTAGATGATTTCCATCTTTACATCTTCAAATTTACTATCCTAATAGATGCCCATTTAATGCCATAAAGGTACTGGATCTTCTTTGTTGCTTACTAGATTTTCATTGTACTCAATGAACTTAACTACAAGTCCAAGATGCACCATGCACCAATCCTCACCATATTGAAATTGAGATTTTTTCAGGTAGTTCTCAACATCCTTCAGTGTAATTTTCTTCTCCTAAATGAAATACTCCAATTAATGGTCTAGGGTGAAGATGGCTTTCCTAAGTACAAATCTAAGAGTTCATTACAACCATTTCTTTGTACAACTTTTTGCCCTTAGTGAAGGCTACAAACACATCTCTGAAAAGAGGGTATCTTACATTCTCCCTTGAGAAAATCAACTCAAAGTAAGTGTCTACCTTGACTACTATAAGGAGAGGAGCCCTCTCTCAGGAAGTAGGGTGACCTCTATTCTGGAGACTACTTTCTCTGGATCATGGATAAGTGGTCTTAAGGGCTCTAGGAAACATTGACTTAGGTGCACTCCCCTCAAAGATTTTATATCCTTCTTATACTCTTGTAGAGATTCTCTGTATTCTCTGGCAGTTGGCCTAGACCCATTCTATGTTCTTCTCTTCTTGTAGACAACAGGCCCTTCAAGCAAGTCAGCTATCATGTCCATAGGGATGGACTTCAAGAATCCAAATATCTCTACTAGGCCATCTTGGGTTCTATATGGGTAGCTTTGTAGGTCTTCTTGAGGAAGTTCTTGGAGAGTATGGGTCCTAAAGAAGAGGGCTTAGATTGTGGAACCTCAAAAGCAGGGGGGGTGATCTAGTGGAGAAGGTTCAGGGATAGAAGTTGTTATGCCCTGTGGCTCAGAGCTATGTAATCGATTTGGTTCATAGCTAGAAAATTGATTAGAGGTGTGGTTTAGAGCAGTAATCGATTGGATTCCAAATGTGTAATCGATTAGGTGACAGTTGTGCAACTGATTATGAGTTATTTAGGAGCTGTCTGCTATAACCGATTAGAGGTTGTTTGGTGTAATCGATTAGAGGTTGTTCTGTGTAATCGATTAAAGGATAGGCTGATAGTTGGATAGTTAATTAGTTAGTTAGTTAATTATTAGTTAGTTATTAATTAAATTGTTTAGCTAATTTGTTAGTAATTAATTTAGGTGGTTTGTCATCCGTTAGCTATAAGTCTGTTGGTTGTTTGCCTAAGAAGTTAGTAATGGGAGAGTTGTTTTCTCAAGCAATTAGTATGGGTGAGTTGTCACTCTAGACAATTAGTAACAGGTGAGCTAGTGGTCAAGGTTGTTAGAGGCGCCCGTGGAATCTGGGATTTTGTTCTAGAAGTAGTTAGCAGGAATAGTGTTGTAACAGTACTGGGAGCAAGTTGGGGAGAGCAAATCAGATAGGCTTTTGGTAGGAAGACCAAGATTAGGTATCCTATATATAAACCCTCATAGTGCTAGTAGCCACCCATTTTGCTGAGATATTTTGGAGGTCTATAGGTACTGGAGGTATAGACACGCTAATTTTGACATCATTTCGAGTAAATTTCATATCATATAATAATGCCTCAGAATGGTCTGATATTTAATTATTGGTTAATTTTTATTGATCTTTTTGAGTGTCGGGTCTAACAGACATGTTTAAGTTAATCAATTAAATTGATTTTAACTCAAATTTCAGTTAAAATATGAAAAAGCCTAAAAGACGTCTACCTGCGTGGACGCCATTTAGAGTTTATTATTATTTTAACATTTAAATTTGAATTTTAATCAATTGATTAATTAGCTAAAAGGCGTCTGTGAGTATTGACGCGTTTTAGGTTTCCTAGGCTATTTCTACTTCTCTTCCGGATGTTTATCTTTATCTTAATTAGTTGAAAAGACGTCTATGCATGTAGATGCGTTTTATCTAATAAAGATAAAGATAAGTTTTCCCGGATATTTATCCTTATCTTAATTAATCTGAAAGGCGTCAGCCAATATAAACGCGTTTTAGATAATTACAGATAAAGATGAATTAATCTATAGTTATCTGTTGGTTAAGATGGATAAATCCTAGATTTTTCCATGTAAATCCGTGGACGCAGAAGAAGTCTATAAATACCTTGTATCAATGTTGAGTTAAAAAAAAGGGAGCTTAAGCGTAATCATTGAGCAATAGCGAGTTGAAGATCGGAGTAACAATGTCGGAACGCCGAAGCGCTGCCATTTCCAGAAGTCGGCGTCCTTTCAAGATTCTTCATCCATTCAAGAATTCAACCATTGGGCATAAGTCTTTATTTTCTGCATTCATTTCATTTAATTTCATTCTTCATTATCACTCCATGCAACACACAACACATTCATTTCTTTCAAAACCTATTTGATTAAGGGGTTTCAAAAGCCATTCAACAAGTAAGTTTGCTGTTTAATTGCATGTTTAACATCATGATTAGAACAGATACTATTCTTGCTTAAGTTCTCATCATAATTTCTTCATTTCTTTTCCCTCTATTTCTACTGCACTCAACAAGAGAGTCAAAGGAGTAAATCAAGCACAAAGTCATAAGGATTTCTGGACGATCCTCAACTTCAAACTCAACAGCAAGAACAAAGAACGAGAAGGGCTCTCTTTCTTCGGCCGGCTGAAGGAGGGGAACCAAGAGCTCAGTATCTTCCGCGTTTAAACAGGTAGGCGATCAAAAACTTCTTTTAGAACTTCTAAGTCAAAAGTTTCTGGCGATCACTTCACGTAGTTTCTGTTTTTAATAGGATTATTTTGCACTAAACAACATAGATTTTTCATGATAATCATACTAGCATTTTAAGCACTCACAGCTTTTTTGGCGATCACGGTGGGACTTGGTCTCGCCATCTTTTAATTCTTTTGTTCTTGCTATCATCAATCGGGCACCCACGGTGCACCACTTGTGTCTTTCGACACATCCTCACCAATTGGTGAGTGTTTTAGTTTAGTTAATTTCCCTCGTGCACCACGTGCATACCCCTGTGGCAAAATTTTGTCCTCCCGTTGATTAATTGAAAAAGCTGTTTTTGTGATGAAATGCTGAGTGATTGATTGATATCTTGCTTGTTTAGTTAGTAAAATCATCTTGTTAAAATCTGGAACTAAAAAAATCTGCATGAACTGATTATTTACTGTTTTTATCCTGTTTGAGGAGGAATCAACCCAAAAAGTCCTCCTGCAAAACTGTTTCTGCGACTTGAAAAGCGTCTAGGAGCACTGACACGTTTCAAACCGCGTCAACATACCAGACGCCTTTCAGTCATCATATTTTCTCTGCTGTCTGCATCTGAGTCTGCGAAGAAATTAAGATTTTGTTTGAATAGCGTCGACTACCCTCGACGCAATTCAGACAGTTTTTTAATTTTTCTCCAGTTCTCAGATTTTTGTGACTTGAGTGCTAGCTACCCATTATTATTAAGCATTAGAGGCCATCCAGGCCATAGGTCATACGCATTGAGGCGAATACCCTCCTTTTCTTAGGAACACACTACTTGACGTCAGCAACTCTCTCTGATTGGGTTGGTCCCTTGATCAGACTAGAGAAGTTGACGTTGAGACCTCCATAAGTCCCCAAAATCAAGGTATTCCTCCTTGATCATCGGGCTGGTTGTACCAGTTGAAGTCCCGGTTAGATTCCATAAACGTTGTGAGAGAAAGCCATAGAGAATAACGGTGGATATTGAACTGAAACTAGGATCCTATCCCTTGAGTGAATTTGTGGTTTAATTAAATCCAAAATAACTCAACAAGGAATCTTAAAATCACGTTAAGCATCCACTTGATTGATTAATCTCTGCGCAACTTGCTTGTCAAATCTTTGAAAAAAGAATCTAACATCATGTTGCTGCGATCAGGCAGGGACTTGAGTGTGGCTCCAGACGCCATGGTCAATTACAAGGGAGATGCTAATGCCCCTCGTGATTCTGATTACAACTATGAGAGCGGGAGAGATGCTGATGCCTCCCGTAATTCCATCCCCGTTCCGCTTCGACATGATGGGAACGTCCGGACCCCTCTCTTTCATCCCCATGATCAATATCCTGATCTTCCCCCGCATGAATATGCGATTCCTAATCCCGATCTTGAGGGGGACATGAATCAGAATGATCTCTCATCCTCTGATCCTTCGGATCTCGTCAACGCTTTGGGAGTTCTTACCTCCCGACTGGACCCTCAGCAGTTCGAGGCGATCCAGTCTATTCTGAAGGGGAAGGCACCCGTGCATCCTGCTGAGCCAAACCCTGTGGCTCCCCCTGCTGTCCCTCAGCAACCTCCTCTTCCTCCTCCTTACATTCATCAGGCCATGGAAGGCCTCCATGTTACTTCTCGGCCAGCTGGGCCACAACTTTCATCCTCTAGGCAACCGGCTAGACCGCAAACGCCTGCTTATCAAAATGCCCTCGGGCATGGCAGAAGCTCTGCCGGACGTCCCCTTTATTTTCCCCCCTGTCCAACATACTCTAGGCAGCATGTCTATCAAGTACCTCCACCTCCTCCTCCTCCCTAGACAGATCTGACCACGCAAGCGTTGCTGGCCAAAATAGAGCGCATGGATGAGCAATTTAATAACCTCCAAAAGATGATGGGGGTCAAAGCTGTACCAGAGATCAGTTTGCCGAGCCTGCCAGTATTCCATCTGCCACCTTCTGAGATGCCAGTGTACCGGAAGTACAACGGTACTGGTAACCCCTTCACACACCTGAAGGAGTTTATGTACGAATCATCTTTCTGGCAAAACGAAAAGAGGTCGTTGGCCTTTTTGTTCAGGAGATCTCTAGAAGGACCAGCCCTCGAGTGGTTCTTTTCCCTGGAACCCTCCGAAGTAGAGGACTACGGTATCGTCTCTCGAAAATTTATTCAACGATACCAAGACAGAGTTGCACCCTCCTTGTCCATCACTGACCTCATAGCAGAAAAGATGAAACCTGATGAGGAGTTTGTCAGTTTTGTTGACAGGTGGCGGGGCCTGGCCGAAAAGGTGAAGGATCACTTGTCCGAATCTGAGCAAGTGAAGATGTTAATTTCCAATGCCACGCCCCAGTTCAAGCTAGTTCTATCCCTGAACAATCTGACCAACATGGCAGAGCTCTATGAAAGAGCACGGTACTGCCAAAATGCCTTCAGGGACGCTACGTTCTCTAGCGTCTTTGATCCTCACAGACCTAGCAGGCCTCCACCTCGGAAGCCTGCAGTGCCAAACTCTCCCAGCACAGGTCCGACTACTGAGGGCATGCTCTCTCACGAGCAAGTTAGTAGCATGAATAATAACTCGCCCCAGTTCGTGAGGAACCAGCAGCAGTACCAGAGACCACCGCAGCCAAACCAGCAGGGGTACAGGCAGCAGCAGAACCTCCATTATCAGCAACAGTATCAGCGGCCCCAGCAGCCAAACTAGAACCAGCAACAACAACAACAACAATAGCTGCCGCAACGGCAACAGCAGTACCAGCAGCCCCAACAACAGCAATATCAGCAACAGCAGTATCAGCCGCGTGCACCGCCGGCATACCATAGTGTCCCTCCTCCTGCTGATTACAACTAGCAGAGAAGACCTCCAGGCCCGAAAAGGGCAGAATACCCAGCCCTCCCAGAATCTTTGGCATATATTTTCAGTGCCCTGATGGCAGCCAATGAGTTTTGCCAAGGAAAAAGCCCGTCTGGCCTCAAAATGCCGACACGTCCAGGTATTGCTATTTCCATAGGCAACCTGGGCATACCATCGACACCTGCTTCTAGTTTAGAGATTATATTCATGATCTCAACGAGCAGGGCGGCATAGACTGGGAGGAGATGAAAAAGTATATATCGGCCCTGAAGGCGAGAAGACCACAGCAGCAGCAGCAGCAACAGCAAGCAAGACCACCAGCACAAGCAGCACCACCACCCAATATGGGCATAGTGCAGAATCCACTCCCGGAGCATCCGAACCAAAATCAAGTTGCCCCTATCTTGACAAACAGCCAGTCTGAGGCTGACCGTGGGCAACAGTGGAGAATAGAGGACTCTTCCTCTCTTTATTCAACGGGCCATATTTTGAGTACCGCAGAACAACCACCACGCCGCACCATCCGCATACCTAGGCCACAACCCATTACCATCACCCCTCTACCGACACCCACATATCACTCGCCCGCACCCAATAACCCATTACCACTACCTGCGTTCCTTAAGCCCATTACGCCCCACACACCTACACCTCCACCATATAATCCCCCGCAAACCAATCACGCGCCCCTTCTACCATCTAGGCCATTACTCCGCGTACCATTCCCTACTTCGCCCGCTACCACTACCACCTACCAAGATACCATCCTACCATCCAGACCGCTATTACGCGTGCCATTCCCCACTTCACCAACCACTTACCCAACCACCATCCAACCATCTAGGCCTTTAATCCGCACCGCGCCATCGCCACCTAACCCGACGCCATCACCTACATACCAACCCTCTACATCATCCGCACCATCCAACCCTGCGGTACTCAAGGTGTCACCCAGATCCTCCACGGTTGAGGAACATGCGCTCCGAAGTGGAAGGATTTTCAACAAAGTCTTTCCTCAGTCAACAGTCAGAGACGGCCCATCACAGCCGACTGAGGAAACCCATAATGAAGAGAGTGCACCAGGCACTCAATATGACTTGTTGAAACATCTGGACAGAACACCGGCACGGATCACCGTACTTGAACTGATCAAAAGGTCGAAGAGTCACCAAGAAGCCTTAATGGAATATCTACAGAAGGTGATGGTCAATGAGGACGTGACGGTAGAAAAAATTGCAGCATTACTAGTTCCTCAGGGGGATCAGCCCTCCATTACATTTCACACATCGGAACTAGCACCGCCAGCAGCCAGAAGCATGGCTCTGAGCATCACGGTCAACATCTGTAAGAAGGCCGTGGATGCATGCCTGGTAGATACAGGGGCTTCGATCAATGTTTTACCTCCGAAGACCCTGGAGCTGTGCGGTGTGCCCAAGGAGAAATGGCTGCCCAGCCCCATCTCAGTGACGGCATATGACAACTCTACCCGTTCCCCTCTGGGAATGGTTTATTTGAAGGTGGATCTAGGCCCTGTAAGTCATGCAGAGGTCGAATTTTACATCCTAGAAATCGATCCTTCTATAAATGCCATTTTGGGTCGTCCTTTTATCAAAACTCTTGAGGCGATTCCCTCTACGAATCACCAATGCCTCAAATTCCCTTTCAAAGGACGAATTATTAAAGTGACGAGCATGCCGATCATTGCTGCTGCTCATACCTTGAATATTAAATCTGCTGCTTTACCTGGCCGACAACCTTTTCTGTCGGTATTACAGGTCTACCGTCCAGTGGCTGATCCTTTGAAAGCCGCCACCATTTCTCCTTACCCGTTAGATGCCATAAAAAGGGGGAAGTGCATGAGTACCCCAGGATGGAGAATTATGATGAGGAGTGGCTACCAACCTGGAAAAGGTCTGGGTACACAGTTGCAAGGCAGGACCACTCCTGTTAAAGATCATCGAACAGCACCTGGAAGTGGTCTGGGCTACAGGCCAAGAAAACTTAAACAAAATCTGGTTCAGCAAGCAGAGATTGAAGAAGGTCAGAAAATCTGGGAGACAATGTCTACACCACCCAAGGAAGGCCGAGATCCCCTAACATGGACCCTGTATACACACTTTGTGAAGGGGCCCATACTTAGCCACGACAACACGGTGGTCATTACTTCGTGTTTTGACTTCCATGATATATATGGGAGGGACTTTGCCAGGCATTGCTCAGAAGTACTTACGTACCAATCCTTGGAGGCTCTGCGGCCTATGAAAAGGAGAAAATTTCATGATCCTGAATGCGAATGGTACAGGTGGTTCGATCTGAGAGACCTTTACATTGCACTGAACAAATTATTCCTAGATCCTGCAGAACCCAAATGGCCACCGCAGATTGACGAACTGATTGAAGGTCCAAGTGCTATCTTTGATAAGCGGATGTTGTTGTCGGAAGAGACCGATGAAGGGGAGCCAGATGACCCCACTGAAGCTGGTTATACTACAGATCTGCTCTGGAGGGGGACATATCCTTCTCATGTCTTCATGCTCCATATTCTATTTCGCACACTGCTCCTGACCCCGACTTGGTCGCGGGTCATTACTGAAGATATCCCACGGGCTCCGCCCATTATGATCACTCTGTCCCCTCAGGACCTTATTCCACAACCTCCTCTCAATCTAGAGAGGATGTATGATCTGATTTGGGACATATTGCTATATGATCCCCCTAACCCTCTGGCCCTGGTGCCACTTCCTCCATCTGATTCTCCTTCTATTTGTATTCATTCTTGTTTCATGCTTAATTCCTCTGATATCCAAAAAAAAACACCAATTTTACAACAAATTCTTCTCAGATCCTGATCGAGGAAACATCTTACTTGTCCGATCGCACCCCGTCGCGCGGGTCCTTCGGTCAAGATTCTCTCTTAGATCTGCTCTGCCCCTCCCCTCAGGAGGATTCTCCTGTATTTCCACTTGTATCCCAGGATTTCCATCCTGCTTCATCTTCATTAGGTTATAATAGGGAGTTTAGTGAAGTTAGGCAGTCTAGTTTTAAGCAGGTTAGTCAAGTTAGGAAGTCTAAGGGTAGGCGAATTCCAGATAGATACCTCCAGGACTTAGCTGATAGATGCTTTTCTTGCTCTTTAATCCCTCAGTTTTTAGAAAATCCAATTCAGATGCCAGAAGACTGTATGAATGATGAGTCAGTCAATGATGGGTATGGGATGTATGAGTTAGTGCATGAAAAGGACCCCATTATTGAAAATGAGGAAGATGACGAGGACGCAGCTGAGGCATATGCCAGTGGAATGAAGAGATTCGATGAACCCTCAGCTGCCGTAGAAGAGCCCACCAAAGAAATCAATTTAGGGACTGAAGACGAACCTAAGGTTGTCCTCGTCAGCAAAAATCTTTCTACAGAGGATGAGAAGGCAATGATACAAGTACTTAAGGACTATAAGGACACTTTCGCCTGGAGTTATGAAGATATGTCAGGGTTAGATTCATCTTTAGTTGAATACAGATTGACGTTGAAGGAAGGAGCTAGCCCTGTCAAGCAGAAATTAAGACGATTCCACCCACAAATGGCTCTGAAAATGAAGGAAGAGGTCGACAAATTGCATAAAGCCAAATTTATTAGAGTTGTCCTTTATCCACAATGGGTGGCTAACATAGTCCCGGTTATGAAGAAGGACGGGAAGGTCAGAAGTTGCATTGACTTCCGCGATTTGAATCGGGCGTGTCCTAAAGATGATTTTCTATTGCCTCATATTGATGTACTCATTGATAATACTGCTGGCTATGAGACCTTATCGTTTATGGACGGATTTTCAGGGTACAATCAGATTAAGTTGGCAGAAGAAGATCAAGAGAAAACGTCGTTCACTACACCTTGGGGAACATACTGCTATGTCGTCATGCCATTTGGATTGAAGAATGCTGGAGCCACTTATCAGAGGGCTATGATGGCAATATTTCATGACATGATGCACATAGATCTGGAAGTGTATGTGGATGATTTATTGGTTAAGTCTAAGACAAAGGCTGAGCATGCCAAGGTTTTGGCAAGGGTATTAGAGAGATCGAGAGAGTATCAGTTAAAGATGAACCCCAAGAAATGTGTATTCGGGGTATCTTCAGGAAAATTACTTGGATTTATTGTCAGCAAACGGGGAATTGAGATCGATCCAAACAAGGCGAAGGCAATTAGAGAAATGCCACCTCCCAAAAACTTGAAAGAATTGAGAGGATTAATCGGGAGGTTACAATTTATTCGCCGTTTTGTCTCCCAGCATTCACAAAGGTGTAAGTCGTTTTACGAGCTTATCAAGCCGAGAGTCAAATTCGATTGGGACGATAAGTGTCAGGAGGCATTCGATGGATTAAAGAACTATTTAACAAGTCCTCATGTCTTGAGACCACCATCTCCAGGCAAACCATTGATACTTTACATTTCAGTCCTGGATGATGCAGTGGGGGTTGTCCTAGTACAAGAGGATGAAGAAGGAAAAGAGAGGGCGGCCTACTATCTCTCTAAACTTCTCAACCCCGCTGAACAGAGATACACGGCGATGGAGAAAACATGTGCAGCATTGGTTTGGGTTGTGCAGAAATTAAAGCATTATTTTCTGGCCCATGAAGTCCATCTCATCGCTAGAATGAATCCGATCAAATTCCTTCTGGAGAAATCTGTTCTTAGTGATAGGTTAGCACGATGGCAAAGCTTTCTATCTCAATTCGATATCATTTATATTCAGCAGAAAGCGATCAAGGGCTATGCCATAGCAGAACATCTCGCTCATCATCCCCTTCCTCGTTTCGATCCAGTGCGATCAGAGTTTCCGGATGAGGAACTGATGTCCGTAAATCAAATCAGAAATGATATGTGGACTCTGCATTTTGACGGAGCTCTGAATTCTCATGGAAAGGGGATAGGTATCGTTCTATTATCACCTGAAGGTGTCACCATTCCACAAGCCTTTCAGCTTGATTTTCCAGTCACTAACAATATAGCTGAATACGAGGCACTCCTTGCTGGCCTCGAGGCTGCTCATTTCCATGGTGCCACCAAACTCAGGATTGTAGGTGATAGCCAACTGATTCTTCGCCAAGTTCTGACCAAGTATCGAACTCTTGATCCCAAGCTCAAGCCTTATCAAGAGCTTACTTCTGCTTACTCAAAGCTTTTCACGAAATTGATCTTTGTCCATGTCCCTAGGAATCAGAACATCTTAGCTGATGCTCTAGCTTCACTTGCATCTTCTCTTGATTTTCCAATCAGCAAGCAATCCGAATCAATCATAGTTCATTGGCGTCTTTTACCCGCCGTAAAAGACCCTTCATTCCTTAGAACTAAGGAGAAGTTGCTGAAGAAATTCAGAGACGGAGATATCATTGAAAAGAGAGAAATCATGTTGATAGAGCTGTTAGAAGAGATGGATGATGAACAGAAGCCATGGTATTATGAAATTGCAAAATATTGTGAAGATCAATCGTATCCTGAGGAAGCTACAACTGAGGAGAAGAGAGCTATCAGAAGAGTTGCTCAACGATACACCTTAGTTGGGAGAGCACTATACAAGAGAGGTTCTGATGGAGTTCTTCTGAGATGTCTAGACGAAGATGAACTTTGGAAGGTTATGGAAGGAGCTCATAGTGGAATTTGTGGTGGCCATGTCAATGGACAGATGCTAGCAAAGAAGATCCTTAGACAAGGGTTTTATTGGCCAACCATGAAAGAAGACTGTGTAGGATATGTTCGTAGGTGTGCTAAGTGTCAACTTCACGCCGACAAAATTCATTCTCCTGCATCTTCACTCCATCCTGTTTCTTCCCCATGGCCTTTCTCCATGTGGGCTTTCGACATCATTGGACCCCTTGGTAACCCAGATTCTGGCATCAAGCAAAAATCTTTCATTCTCACGGCAACGGAATACTTCACCAAGTGGGCAGAAGCTGAAGCGTACATGGAAGTCAAAGCATCAACCGTCTGCAAGTTCATCATGAAGAACATCATCACCCGATTCGGAATTCCAAGCACCATCGTCACCGACAACGGACCATAGTGCGTGTCACAGGAATTGAAGGACCTCTATAACAAGTATAGAATTGCATTGCATCATTCATCTCCTTATTATCCGCAAGGCAATGGCCAAGCAGAGGCAACAAATAAGACTTTGATAAAAATTATCAAAAAGACGTGCAAATCTAATAAATTTGCAGACTGGCCAGAAAAATTGGTTGAGGCTCTATGGGCCTACCGAACTTCAATCCGCACACCCACTGGGCAAACTCCTTATTCCTTAACATTTGGAATGGAGGCGGTAGTTCCATATGAGATACTCATACTGTCATTAAGAGTACAATTGAATAAGGAATTTTCCATTGATGAACATCGTTTAGCACTCCTTACTCAATTGGAACTTTTAGACGAGAAAAGATGGTCAGCTGCTAATCATGCAAAAGTTTATCAAAATAGACTAGCACGTTTTTATCAAAAGAAAGTCATTGAACGTAAGTTCAAAGTCGGTGAAATGGTTGTTAAATGGATTTTTGTAAAACCTGGTGGTCCGCGTTCTAAGCTCCAACCCAACTGGGAAGGGCCTTATGTTGTATCGCACGCTTTTCCTGGTAATGCTTATCGTCTTGTTAATGCAGAAGGAGAAGAGCTAAATCATCCCTGGAATGGCTTACATCTTAAGAAATACTACCCTTAGTTTAAAGAGTCGATCAGTATGGTACAAAGACCAGTGGAATCAGAAAGTTTATAAACTCGAATTTCTCTGTTAGTCTGGATAACTTAACTTCAAACATATTACTGCACACACTGACACGTTTGATTCGTGAGTAACAAGAGATGCCAAGTCCTAAAGAATATCGAAAGCTTGACCGAAAGTGTAAAGTACAAATCATTCGTTTTAAAACAAAATTCTATTTTATACTCGGCACATGATGTCGGAACGAGACTTATAATAGACTACCAAGAATACCCGCCATCTTAGTAGGAGGCCGTCATAAAAAAATGGGGGAGATCCGTTCCAAAGAAAAGAAAAGAATAGAAAAAGCAGAAAGCAAAAAGGCAAATGTCAAATCAAAAGGCCATAACATTACAAATGTTACATCAAGGCCATGAAATGAAATGAAAAGGAACGCAAGGTCGATAAATACCCCGGAAAGAAATGACCGAACCCCAACGGATATTAGGGTAGGAAAGGAACATCTGTTTAGGTCTCCGGAACCTTCTCATGGGCTTTCTAAATTTATTCTTCTTTTCCTTCTAAAGAGGCATACTCCAAACTTAAGGAATGGCTTAGATTGACTAAGGGTCAACTCATCAAATGGGATCACGAATGGAAACACAAATTCAAACACGATGGGTTTAAGTTAAATTGTTGAAGAATGATTTGGAAATTAAGTTAATAAATGAATATGATCTTTTGATCTAAGTACCATGCTGATCTTTTAGTCAAAAATCCAAAAAAAATAAATATGTCAAAAATCCAAAAAAAATACATATGTCAAAAATCCAAAAATATATATATATGTCAAAAATCAAAAAAATACATATGTCAAAAATCCAAAAAAAAAAATATGTCAAAATTCAAAAAAAAAAAATATGTCAAAAATCCAAAAAAAAATTACATATGTCAAAAATTCAAAAAAATACATATGTCAAATTTAAAAAAAAAACATATATTTCAAAACCCAAACAAAAATGAATATTTCAAAACAACAAATCTCAATTAGCATTTGCTTGTTGCACTTAGTGTGTTTCATTTCTTTTATTTTCAGTGAGCATCTGTCTGCTTGCATGTTGCATTTTTGCTTAAGTTTGCTTATGGTTCAATTACCTTTGTTAATAAAGGCCATGCCCCTTGACCATTTATTAAAGGAAAAATTAATTGACTATTTATTTGGTCAGGCAAGGGGCTAAGCCTAAATAGATACTTAACCTGTTTGTTGAGTGTTGTACAGGACACGAGCACAAGCACACAAGATTGGAGCCCAAAAGTTTCATATATATCATCAAAAGGTGTTTTTGTACATGATACATGAAAAGAAAAGAAGATACATAAGCCCTCAAGGCTGGCTCTCCCCTCCGCCCTCATCGAACTGGCTCTGGGCCTCGTCAGGCGCGTCCGGTGCTGGTCCTCGGCTGGGAGGTGGAGGTGGCCCCGTCGTGCTCGGCCCTGCCTGGCCGGAAGACATGGCGACACTGGCAGTAAAAGCATTGGTCAGAACACACTCCTGGGCACGCTGCCGAGCACGCCTGTACCTCTCCTCCACACTTCGACGCTCATGCTCAGCAATCCCCAGCTGAACTCGGAGGGAGGCCATCTCTGAATCCATCTTCTACCGCTCCTGCCTCTCCCGCTCTCGCTCCTCGGTGATGAACCCCAGTCGAGACTGGAGGTGTGAAAGCTCTCGAGGAAGATCTCCAGTCGAGAGTCGGGCCACCTGCTCCTCCAGAGACCGGATCCGCGCCGCATCGGCCTCGGCACGAGCAGCTGCAGCACGAGAACGCTCCAGCTCCGCTTCAGCCCTGTGAAGGGCTTCCTGAAGCTCAGCAACCTGAAGGGAAGTCACTGTTAGTCCAAGGCAATCAATTAAGTAATCAAAATCAAAATTTGAAAATTCGAAGAACTTACCCGAGCAGCCCGGTCCTCCTCTACAAGAGAAGCTCGATGGATGGCAGAGGCAAGCTGACTCTGAAGGTCAGACAGAGCGGCATCATGAGCAGCAGAGGAAGAAGATGAAGCTCCGAAGGAAGGAGGAGCCGCCTGGGTGTAGACGGCTCGCTGCACCGAAAGATAACTGTCAGTGTCGATCGCCAAAACAATTAATTAATTAAAACATGCACTCATATTCATGCATACATACCAAATCGAACAGTTCCTTCTGGACTTGTTCTAGCTGGGCCTCCGCATCGTGCAGGCGGGCCCGGAGGTCGATGATGACTGCTTCACGTGCATCCTGCATATCACACATACATACATTCATTCACCAAACATAAATCAAGATAATAATAAAATTAAAGACGCATGAAAGCATACTTACATCGAGTGGTCGGAGAAGCCGAAGCTGATCGGCGTAGTGGGCCCGGTACTACTGGAGATAGCCCTCGCTACTCTCCGCACGGGACTCCACCCGTACGCCTCGGCGGTGCCAGTCCTCGTACTGCTCCGGGAACTTGGCACGCCAATCTGTGAGGGCTTGCTTGCCCCTCATGCTTCTCCCGACGTCTTCCGGGACCTCCTCGTCGATCCATTCTTGATGGAGGCCCAGTGTCCTCATCACGAGCCGGAGGCGGAGGGGCTCGATCTCGTTCATACAGTGCAGCCACATCTGTCTGCCGAACCTCCTCCTGCCAGCCGTCACCCACGGCTGACCCTCCTCGCCCATACCAAGGTACGGGCGCCAGATTACCTACACATAGATTAAATGCATTCATAAATAATTTGCATTTAATGAATAAAAGATTTCATTTAATTAAACAAGTTAAAAGCTTACCAATAGCTCGGGGTAATCTAAGAACTGACGGCGGAGGGCCGTCAGCTGGTGGTGCTGAGGGGCCGTGTCAACAATCGGCTGCCAACGGCAGGCCAACGGGACGGCGCCGGGTCGGGCAATCCGCGCTCTGCCGAGCGGGAAGTAATGGTAGCTCCACACCTGCATTCATGAACATATAAGTTAGTAAAGAATCGTATCATATCGCATTACATATCATAAACAAATAATAAATAACTTAATACCTGGAGAAACGGCGAGAAGCCGCTGACAGTGGTCTCACGGTCCGGTGTGACCGCAGGCAGATCGGCGAAGAGGTGGGCCAGAAAGGCCGCACCCCAGGCATACTCCCCTAAACTATCTAAATCATCTAACAAATAAAGGAATCTACAGTGAATGTGGTCGCCCTTCGTACCGAAGAGCAACCGACCAAAAAAGAAAACTAGAAAAACTCTAAGCTGTCTATCTACCTCCTCCACCTGACTCGGGTCACTACAGTATACAAGGGAGGATGACTCTGCTAGCCTATCCCTAAACTCCTCCCGGGTCTCGTCTGACCGACGCCGGGGCTCATCTAGACCTAAGGAGGCCTCTACCTCCACCCTAGGAACCATCCTAGACTCTCTGCCTAGGCTGGACACCTCTATCCCTAACAACGCTTCTGCCAATCCCTGATAGTTGGGGTAAGTAACCCCACTTACAGGTCAGCCCTCTACCCTGAGGCCAGTGATCCTGGCCACATCCTCTAGGGTGGGGACCATATGTCCCCACGGCATTAGGAAAGCACGGCTTTCCGCATGCCACCTCTCCCGCAGCGCCTGCAGGAGTACTAAGTCGAGCCAAAATGGCTCGATATCTAATACATCGCCAAACCCCATCCGGCGCAGGCGCGCCTTCTGGAAATCCGGGAGCCCTCTATAAGCCCCTATCACTAGGTCCCATGAGATTCTGGACCTCATCACTCCCTGCAAATAAAAACATAAAAAAAGGGGTCAGTAATGAATAAAAACAGGAAAATCACTTCTGTTTTGAAAGGCGTCAGCACATACATACGTTTTTCAAAACACGTCCACATGTCCTGACGCAATTCAAAATTATTTTCTACCTAATTAAAAATTCGGAATTAACCTTGAAAGACGTCAGCCCATGGTGATGCCTTTTGAATGGCGTCACCTGGTCTAAACGCCTTTCAAGGTCCGATTCCAGGTTCTTGATAGAACCCCGTTCTTCCCTCTTTTCTTCACCCCATTCATTCCACAGGGAACTTACCGTATGGAGGTCGCCCTCCTCTTCCTCTTCCATGGACACGGGCGCCGGTGGAGGGATCTCCTCCTCCAAGAATGCCGCGGCTTCGGCTAAGACCGCCGGCACCTCCTCTGGGACTTCCTCCTCGTGCCGTCGTCTTTTGGCCAAAGCCTTTACCTTCCTTGATCCCTCACCACGCTCCATAGTCAAGAGAAGGAGTTTTTGAGAGAGAGATGGCCGGAGTTGGATCGCCGGAGCTTGGAAAGCAAGGGAAGAGAGAGAAAGCTAAGAGAAAAGTGAGGAAGAAAGGGGGGCCTTCGCGGGTCTGTAAACTAAAAGGTAAAAGGCGTCGATTCAGACAGACGCGTTTTATGGCGCATAAGTTGAGGCGGCAAGGACAGCTGTTTGAAAAGTGTGAAACACGTCCACATGTATTGACGTGTTTCAGATTACCGCCAATTCTTGTCAGAGCCATACAGAGGATGATGATTAAAGGCGTCTGGTCTTGTAGACGCGTTTCAGGGGATTAATCACGGAATTAATGGTAGAATCCTGGAAAAAGTAGGAGAGAGAGTTGAAAAGCGTCAACATGGTAAGACACAATTTAAGGTTTAATCAGGTTTTTGAGGATTAAATTGAATTTGAGGAAAAAGAATTATGGTTGAAAGGCGTCTTTCTGAGTGGCCGCGTTTTGCATTTTACAGAACCCGAACTGTTGAATTTTCAGGAAAAATCCAATTTTTACTAAAGGAAAAATCATGGGCACATCACAGAAAGTTAAGGAAAGATTTCAAGGCATGAAAAATAGTTCTTTATTCAATAAAATCCTTTATTACATCAAAAAGAAGAAAAGAGAGAGAAGACATTTAAGGAAGAATTTCATGAAGACTTTTAAGATAAGGAAATTTTAGTCCTCTATCTCTATCTTTAGAGGATTTTACACGGTAACTAAAGCCAAGGTTCCACAAAGTAGTGATGATTTGTATGGCTTCATAATCTTCGTCGGATTCCAAGTCACGTTTCTTGATTGGGGATGTGGGAGAGAATTCAGGGATTTCACGACGGCCCAAGCTAAGTTGAGTAAGGCACCGGTGAGGATTGTATAACACGAACTCGGTGGCTCCAATCAACTTGAGATCTGCTCCTGCTGCACGACGCACCCAAATAGGCTTTCCAACAAGAGCGAGCAGAGATGAGTCAAATATGTCGGACGTCATGAGCTTCAAATACTCTCTCCAGTCGGCCCGGGTTTTGAGCTTTGGAACCTTGTTGACCATGTGCTCATTGAACTTTACAATGTTAGCAATGCAATGAATTTGGCTATTCAAGAAGATTTGAGATGGATTCAGAGGCCTTTTCTTACTGTGCTCGAACTTGAAGTGAAGTTCAACCCATAGAGCAAAGAGTAACATGCACCCATAGGGAGGACGACCCACAGATGCCGCAGAAAGTCCGCTGTAAAGATATGCCAAAAGTGCAGTGCTAATGGATTTACCTTCGAAGATTGCGCAGATGGCACTGACCTGGTCATCTTCCAAGATATTATCCTGCGCAGGAAAGAACAAGGCACCGGCAAGGCATGTAACGAAAGCTATTGTCACATCCTCCGCTTCATCCTCCCTTAGATCATCAATTTCATATAGAGTCCACTCAGCGAGCTTTGCAAGATTGATCCCCTTCTTGGTAAGGCATCCTTTAGCTTATGAAGGATCTTTCATAATTGATGTCAACAATTGTTGACCGGTGATTCTCTCTCTTGTCAAGGCTATCTTATCTTTGTTATCTTTGGTCTTTGGGAGACCTAATAGAAGCTCCGCCTCCTCCAAAAGAATTGTGCACTCGAAGTCTTGAAAGAAGAACGTATGAGTTTGGGGATGCCACCACTCGATCAAGGCGTCCATAGCCGCCCAATCTATGTTCGAACTTTTGTAATTTTTGGCAAGCACTACAAGTCCTTGAAGATTCCACTTGGATATGAACACTTGCATGGAAAGCTTAACACTTTTTACAAGTTTATGAATCCAAGGGAGAGAGGTGAACTTCCTTGGGCCAGGAAACATGGGATAATTCTGAAAACAAAAAGAAGGATTGAAGAATATGATGAAGAACATGAAGAAGGATTGAAGGGAAGTTGATTGAACTTACTTGAAGATTAGGATCTCTTCCATTGAGGTGATTCTCTATGTCTGAAAACTTCTCTAGAAACATCTTCATCCTCTTGTTTGAAGAATCCATCCTCTTTTTCGGAGTTCCTCCTTCTTGAAGCTTAGAAACCTTGGAAACTTTGAAGAAACCTTGAAACTTTGGAAGAAAACTCAACTTTGGATCTTTGGATTATGGTAGGATTGCTTGGGAACAACCTAAGGGTGTTTATATAGAAGGAATTGCGATCCTAGGAAGACTTTTTCGGATTGGAAAAGGGATGTGCATTGGTAGAGTTGGAATCCGAGTAGAGAATAGCCAGAAACCTGTTTCTGTGAGTAAAAGGCGTCGAGGAGAAACGTCGCGTTTCAACATTGAATGGCGTCTTCGCGACACGACGCGTTTCATCCTTTCTGTTATTTATCCGAAATTCTGTGGTTTTTGATGTTTAAATTGAATATTTGTTTGGAATTACTAATAATTTTGATTGCAGGAAATCAGAGAATTCAAAATATCAAGAAGATCCCACTGTGGGAATTTATGAAGTCCTGACCGTGGCTAAAAAGACGGTTATTTCTACCCTTGTACTATTCCATGTAAATCATTTGCATTACTATATGTTAAATATTTATTAGAGTATATCAAGGACCTTGTGGTTTTGATGAAACTGGAATTTGAGTTCCCCTTTAACAAAAACAGTGATAATTCCAGAGGATTCTTAATCGCACGGATAGGCCGTTTGATTGTTAATTAGTGAGGACGATGGTTCCACTTTTGTGAAACGGTGCGCGGATAAACGAACTTCGGCTTAGCACTGAATTACAAGAATTGGTATCTTGACTCATTAATGGCAATTTGACAATATTATCCTTGATTAATTTATATTTTATTTGACTTTATATTTTTCTTTTAGCCCAGCATGCATCATGTAGGACTTTGAAATCATTGATTAATTATTGATTAAGTTTCAGACCATTAATCAAATAATTTCAACATGATATGAAACATTCCATTCTGAATTGAGTATCTTGATTATCTTTGAGGTTCGCTTCAAGATATCCTTGGAATTCTATCCTTTCTTGGACTCTTTACCCAATAATTCTTGTTTTCTTTTAAGATCCATCATGGCTGCAGCACGTCCACATTGGTTGGCAAACGCTCCTCATGATGAAACCTACAGTGTCTGTGACCTGGGGTACTTCCCACTCCGTGGAGGTTGATCGACCTTATTTTGTTTCCTTGTCTACTTCATCCAGACAGGATTGATTCCATTGATTTCCTTGAGCTATCTTCGTTCATAATTTTGAGAAAAATTCCAATCATGTGATGTTAAGAGTGTGTCTCATCACACCTTGGCATCACCTTTTCAGTACATTCCATTCCATTTCACTCCCTTGCAAAGACGATGCCAAGGTGAGGCAGCTGTAGACACGCTAATTTTGACATCATTTCGAGTAAATTTCATATCATATAATAATGCCTCAGAATGGTCTGATACTTAATTATTGGTTAATTTTTATTGATCTTTTTGAGTGTCGGGTCTAACAGACATGTTTAAGTTAATCAATTAAATTGATTTTAACTCAAATTTCAGTTAAAATATGAAAAAGCCTAAAAGACGTCTACCTGCGTGGACGCCATTTAGAGTTTATTATTATTTTAACATTTAAATTTGAATTTTAATCAATTGATTAATTAGCTAAAAGGCGTCTGTGAGTATTGACGCGTTTTAGGTTTCCTAGGCTATTTCTACTTCTCTTCCATATGTTTATCTTTATCTTAATTAGTTGAAAAGACGTCTATGCATGTAGATGCGTTTTATCTAATAAAGATAAAGATAAGTTTTCCCGGATATTTATCCTTATCTTAATTAATCTGAAAGGCGTCAGCCAATATAGACGCGTTTTAGATAATTACAGATAAAGATGAATTAATCTATAGTTATCTGTTGGTTAAGATGGATAAATCCTAGATTTTTCCATGTAAATCCGTGGACGCAGAAGAAGTCTATAAATATCTTGTATCAATGTTGAGTTAAAAAAAAGGGAGCTTAAGCGTAATCATTGAGCAATAGCGAGTTGAAGATCGGAGTAACAACGTCGGAACGCCGAAGCGCTGCCATTTCCAGAAGTCGACGTCCTTTCAAGATTCTTCATCCATTCAAGAATTCAACCATTGGGCATAAGTCTTTATTTTCTGCATTCATTTCATTTAATTTCATTCTTCATTATCACTCCATGCAACACACAACACATTCATTTCTTTCAAAACCTATTTGATTAAGGGGTTTCAAAAGCCATTCAACAAGTAAGTTTGCTGTTTAATTGCATGTTTAACATCATGATTAGAACATATACTATTCTTGCTTAAGTTCTCATCATAATTTCTTCATTTCTTTTCCCTCTATTTCTGCTGCACTCAACAAGAGAGTCAAAGGAGTAAATCAAGCACAAAGTCATAAGGATTTCTGGACGATCCTCAACTTCAAACTCAACAGCAAGAACAAAGAACGAGAAGGGCTCTCTTTCTTCGGCCGGCTGAAGGAGGGGAACCAAGAGCTCAGTATCTTCCGCGTTTAAACAGGTAGGCGATCAAAAACTTCTTTTAGAACTTTTAAGTCAAAAGTTTCTGACGATCACTTCACGTAGTTTCTGTTTTTAATAGGATTATTTTGCACTAAACAACATAGATTTTTCATGATAATCATACTAGCATTTTAAGCACTCACAGGAGGGAGGCCTAGCTTGGGGATTTGGAGAGGAGTGCCTTGACTATGAGAGGTAGATGGATCTACCAAAGCAAGAAATATTTTGTATATAAAAATTATATTATTTTGATGTTTTAAATCTATTCTTGGATCTACTTCTGTTCTTAATATGAATTTGTTCTTGATCTGAACTTATTTTTAATCTACCTCTATTCTTGAATTCGAATCTGATCTATTCTAATGCCATAATTTGTTCTGTGGCTACTTTTGTATGTAAATGCAACACTGGTTTTAAATCTGAAATTTGAATTTGATTAATTTGTTCTTCATCAAAATATGTAATATGCTCTTTACCTATTTTGAATCTGAAATTCATATCTACTCAATTCTATCATGTTCTATATCTTCTAAGCATGTTCATATTTGACTTTGGATGATCTATTGGATTTAGTTCATGATTGTTTCTGCTATGATCCATAAATTGCTTCAGCTTTGATCTTTGATACTCTATTAATTCATTTTTAGATTCTTTAGTTCGTAACCTGCTTGTTTGGATTGCTAAGATCTGTATAATTTATGTGAAGAAATATTAGATCAGGCATTGCCATCTATAAATAAAGTGTGTGTATATATATGAAATGGTATCTTAAGTGGGACTAAAGACTGCAGTACTGTGCAGGAACTTAGACCTCAACACAATATTGCCCAGGTGCTTTGGTACAAGTAGCAAGTAAGGTAGCAAGTAGGTTCTTAATGGCTAATGCATGTCTGACAGTTATGATTTTGATAATTCTGAATTGATATGTAATATATGTTTGACAAGCTCTATTTCAGAACATATATCTGTTAATTTGAATTCTGAACATTTAATGATTCTTTTGATCTTTTGTATCTGTTAGTTTGATTCCTCAGTCCAGTTTGATTCAATTAAATTTAGTTAAATACAGTTCAACTTAATTTAGTTCTCAAATATACTCCTCTATTACCTTATAATCTTATTCAGTTTAAATTATGATATTCTTGAATATAGCTTAACTTTGATCCTTTGGATTAAATTAGATCCATTGGAACAATTAGCTTTGATTTACATAAATTCAGTATAGTTTAGATTACCAATTATGCTTTTGATCTAATAGCCATCTTTTGACCCCCAACGTCGTCTATGATCTACATATGTACATTTCAACGTCTTTCATATTTCAGTTTCAAAATCAATTATAACTTCAAAAAATCATCATTAGAAATCAATTATAACTATGTTATAATATCAATTACATGTATAATCTATCAATTAAGTTGTCAGTTAAGTTATTATTTACATGCCTTGCTATCGATTAACAGTTACTCTTTTAATCGAGTACCTTCAGTCTTGTCATCGACTAAATTCAATGTGTTAATCAATTATCCATTTAGCCTTCTAATCGATTATCCCTTCAATTACCTCAGTTTTGTAATTGATTACCTTTAGTCTATTAATAGATTATCTCTTCAGTCTGTCAATAGATTAGTTGTGTTCTTGTAAACAATTAACTCTTCAAATCTATTAATCGATTGGCTTTGTTCTTGTAATCGATTATCTCTACAGTCTAGTAATCGATTAGCTTTATTCTTTTAATTGATTATTTTCAAGTTGTTAATTGATTAACTTTGTTCTGGTAATTGGTTATCCTTCAGTCTTGTAATCGATTATCTTTGTTCTACTAATTGATTACCTACAGTTTTGTAATAAATTAGGCCTTGTATCTTCTAACTGATTACCTTCGTTCTGCTAATTGATTATGCCTTTGTCTTCAAATCGATTGGGCTTCTGTTTCTAACTCTGATTAATTGATTATGCCTTGACTTGATAATCAATTTTATGCCCTTTTTGGACTTCGATTATGCTTTGTTTTGACTTTAATTAAGCCTATTTCTGAGATCGATTATCTAACCCTCGGCAAGTAATTATATTCTAATTATTTTTATTAGTTTTTAGTTATTAATCTTTTTTTACTAATTTTGATTATCTATCTTATTTCTTTAGAATTCGATTATTTTCTATCGGAAATCAATTATCTAAAAATTATGAAAATTATTATGATTATCTGATCTATCAGTTTATTATTTTCTAAAATGCCTCTGATTATTCTGAAATTAAGATCATACTTTGTTAATTGTTCCTTTGAATTTAGATATATGCTTAGGCCTACATATTCCTCAAAAATAAATATTATCTGATGTTTGAATTATTATATTTTAGCTTGTGATGGTTTTGAAGCTTGCTAAGTACTTGTACGCATTAAACTTACTAACATTTTTAGATTCTAAGGCCGAGGAAATTCTTAAAGCTTAAGGCTGTTAGTTTTTGCTAAGATTAGTTTCGCTACTATTGTTATGGTGTTATTTCATGTTTTTCACACATTTTAGTATTAGTTTTTAGAAGATCTGTAGTAGGATATTTGCAAGCTTGATGTAATCTTTGGTTTAGTTTAAGTGTTGAGCGTGTACTTCTAAATTTTTTGCAATGTAATTGGAATATTTTGGTACTGGCTTTTTAAGTTTTAGATGTTTTTAATGGCATGACTATTCCTTAAGCTTTTAGTTATATATTCCCTACAATATTTGTTCCGTTTATTGGATTGTTCCCACTATCATGCATGCCCTGACTCCATAGTAGGCTTGTGATCCAACCTGGAGTTCGGCAGGTGTGACAGCTTGTTGTATTAGAGCATTGGTTTACCCAATTGTTTAGATTGTAGAGGAATTCTAATAAGTGCCATTTAAATTGTCTGTCATACCAAATAATTTTAGTAATTATGTAGTTAATTATGGGTAGTTTACCCCTAGATTTTGTTTAAAAGCCTAATAGGATCCTCTTGGTTGTTTTAGGTTATGGCTAGGATGGCTGGACCTGCTTTTGAGGAGACTACTACCCTTAAAGATTCAGGAATATAAGGTTCACTGTTTGTTCCAACTGAAATGGTAATCATGAACCAAAGAGAGTTTGATAGCTTCTTGCAGATATTCCAAGGATTTTTTTTTGGTATGTAGGACCAAGTTATGGTTCATAATCAAGAGAGAATGCCTACAGTACCTATTATGAACAAGCCCAAGGAGTTGGGATCCCTATCCTCTGAAGGGGAGAGTCAGCCTAAGATAGTAGGAAAATTGCTACTGTAGATGAAGAAGATTGTTGACACAGTTGGTTGTCCAACTAAAAGTAAGGTGAAGAAGAGAAAGCCCCGCGCATCACCTTAAAGGAGGATTTCTGAAAAGAAGAAAAGGAGAGAATGTTTCAAGCTATTGTGAAAGAGGCAAAGTGCCCAAGATGTGACAAGTGTCGAACAGGTCATTCAAGACAGGTATGCTACAGGATCAATGGGAATTGCTTTGGTTGTGGAGGAACTGATCGTATGATCAGAGATTGTCCTAAGAAGAAGCAAAGAAAGGAAGTTTTCCAACCTGTTGTGAAAAGGGTGGAGTACCCAATATGTACCATGTGTGGCAAGAGGCATGTAGAACAGGATTGTTGGAAGGCTAAGAGGAAACGTTTTGACTTTGGAGAGGCATGCCATACAAAGAGAGATTATCCTAAGAAGAAGGGCAAGCAAGCTGTTGGAGAGACTGTCAAAGGAAAGGTTTGAGTAGATCCACTGACTAAGGAAGATGCATAAGTCTCAAACAATGTGATTGTAGGTACCATCTTGATCTCTAGACTTCTTGCTGAAGTTTTGTTTAATTCTAGTGCTTCACATTATTTTGTTTCTTCTGAGTTTGTTGGAATTGGAGATGATTGTTTGATTCAGAACACTAGACTCCTAACTATCACTACTACCACTAGTGAGGAAGTGACCACACAATTTGCACTTTTAAATTTAGTTGTTTAGATTGGGATTAAGTGTATGCCTTTAGTTGTTTATATTATAAACTTAGCAGATTTTGATGTCTCTTTTATTATGTAATTTGTGTTTTCATATTCTCCATGTTTTAGTGATAACACACTATGAAAACGTCAGGACTTTGTTTCTATATGAGTGAGAGAAATTTCTTTGAATAACAAGCGTTTCATCTCTTTGAATAATGACAAGTGTTTTATATAAGAGTGAGAGAAATTTCTATACTAGAGAGAGATGGACAGATAATGACAAGCGTTTTATCTCTTTGAATAACAATGCCAAAATCATCTTATGTTGTACTCTAGCAAAGAAGAAGTTCAACCGGATCTTTGCCTGCAAAATTGCTAAAGATATGTCGCTGAAACTTTAACTAACATAAGGCACAAAGAAACTCAAGGAAACTAGTATAGACATTCTGGTCACTTAATATGAGAAGTTCATGATAGAGCCAACCGAGAACATCACCCAGATGTATTCAAGATCTACGGACATCACCAATGGATTAATGGCTCTTGAAAAAGAGTACGAGTCAGGAGACCTTGTTCAAAAAATCTTAAGGTCTCTCCCCAGCCAGTGGATACCTAAAGTGACAAGATCGAGGAAGCTCATAACCTCAGTACTCTGACACTTGAAAGACTCATTGGATCTCTCATGACCCATGAGATAAACATGGATAGGCTTGGGGAGGGTACTGATAAAGTGCTAAATTGATCATTTAAAGGAAATCAAACGCATCATACTCATGTTTTTATCTGTAAAATAGCATGAAATGATAAATAATTGCGTACCAAGTCCAACGGTACCAATTTCGTCAAATTCTGACTTAAAAACATCGTCATTTCATGTGATTAATGGAGTATAGCGCATTTGCGGTTTTTTGACAAAACCGAGACGAAATAAATAAACATAATGATTTTTTAATGATAATATGCTAATTTATATTTATTCTATGTGAACAGGACATGCCGATGACACAGTGCAGTTGGTGGAGTTTCTGGAAATTTGGGGGAGGTCTAGTGTCCAAAAGATTAAAGCAGGGATAAAAACGTCATTTGAGGCCCTAGTGTTGCCCTAATTCCATGGCCAAGAAGAACCCAAGAAGGGCCAGCCGCCTTCCTAAAGCCCACTTTTTTTTTTTTTTTTTTTAAAAAAAAAAGCCTTCCTTCCCGAACCCAATTCTCTCTGTTTCCTTCTCTCCTCTCTGTTTCCTTTTCTCTATCTCTCCCTCTTTCCCTCCGCACATCATCCTCCCTCTTTCCCACGTCTCTCTTCCTCTCTATATATTTCCTCCTCCTCTCTCTCGGTTTCTAACCCGACAGCCGGCTCCTTCTCCTTTTCCAACCTCTCCCACGCACTCTCCTTCTCTCTCTCAGTTTTCTATTCCTTCTTCCTCTCCATTTTCTCCTCCTCCCTGCAGCCTCTCTTTCTCGGTTCCTCCCTCCTCTGTTCTCTCCTCTCCCACACGTCTCTCTCTCTCGGTTACCAGTTTCCAGCCGTTTCTTTTCTTCCTCCCTCTCTCTCCGGTCTCTTTTACTCTCCCTCCTTCTCTCCCGTAAACTCCCCCTCTCTCCGGTTTCTACTTCTCTCTCCCACGGTTCTCTCTCTCTCCGATTTCCTGGCTCCACCAGCTCACCAAGCCAGCAGCTCCACGCGACTCCAGCACGCCTACGCGGCGACGTGCATGCACGTCCACGGGTCTCCTGCGTACCCAGCGGCACCAACGCTTCCAGCGCATGCATGCCCGGCTGCACCACCACGCACCCTGTGTCATCCACCAGCCTGAAGCACACCCTACCAGCACCTGTCCCAGCGTGCCTACCCTGCGTACCCAGCGGCACCAGCACTTCCAGCGCATGCAACAGGTCCGGCGTTGCCGACCTCCTCCTACCCTCCACGTGCATGCATGCACGCTTGCAAGCCACCGAGACCTCCACGTCCAGCTGCATCAAACCTCCACCAGCTTGAAGTCGTCGCACTCCAGCGCACTTGAAGATTGAAACACCCACTGCTTAAACTTGCCCTATTATTATCATCTTTTATTTATTTATTTTCTTTTGTACCTCTTTTGGTTTATTTTAGTTTAGTTAAGTTAAGTTGTCATTGTTTATTATTTCTTGTTGCATAAAACTTGGTTAGTTCAACATAGAAGTCATATTATTTTTACAATCTTTTGTTAATCTCTCTCTTCTCAATTTTGAACGTGATTGTATTTGTTCTTTTAAAATTAGGATAGTTAGATTTGTAAATTTAGATTAATTTCATTAGGTAGTTAATTAATTAATTCAAGTTATAAATTATTTTTTTAGATTAACTAAATTCCAAAGTTTTCAAAAATTAAAAATTTAACTCCCTGTGGATCAACTCGGACTCATCATTATTAATTTTCAAAATCTAATTTACATGAGCCAAATAAATTTAGATTGAACGTTCTTATCAGTGGTTAACGACACACAATTTGGAACGATCAATTTTTGGCGCCATTTCCAGGGAGTTAGATTTTTAATTTTGATTATCTTGAATTTAGTGTAATTAATCTTTAGCTAACCTTATTTTTCTTATTTTTGCAGGTATATTGAAAAAGAAAAAAAGAAAAAAGGAAAGCGAAATCATGGTAAGTGTGTTCCAACTTTCTATGTTTCAATTTCCTTACTTTAGTTAGTTTCCATTTTTGTAGTTTCTAGTTTAGATAGGTTTCCATTAACTAAAAAAAAAGAAACAAAAAGAAGAACATCCAAAGTTAAAAATCTTGATCTCCAAGATTAGAAACCTTCCATACTAGGCATTCATCATTCTAGGAAAGCATGAGCTAGTTTCCTTGCACAGTTATTTCCATAAATTGTTGAAGATTGCGGGGGAAAGGTATGTGTTTCAATTTTAGCAAGTCATTCATGATTGCATCAACACACCCTGCATTGATTTGCTTATTTCCTTGTATTGCATTCAAAAAGACTTTAAGGGCAACAACTTTAACCACATAAGGTAGGGATTTGATCACCCTTCCTTAGCCCACAAATCACCTTCCTTGCATTGGCATTTCTTAATCCAATTAAAAGCAAGTCGAAAGAGAATCTAGGGTTTACACCGTGAGTGGTTTAAATTTTGCGTTGCCTCCATTTTTGGCAACGGTGTCTAGGCTAGAGGTTAAAAAGGCAAATGCCTAAGCGGGAAAGTGGTTCTCTAATTAGTCCCTACGAAAGTAGGGGGAGCCTCCCACTACCCCACCTCTTACCTGGTCGTTGATTGATTGTGGTTGTGACTTGAGGTAGACTCCATTCACCTTGTAAGAAAATTCACATAGAGAGTCTAGGTTAACATTAGATCATTAGGATAACTTGTTTGCTAAAAAGTGTTTGCATTTAAAAAAAAAAAACAAGAAATAGAAAACAAAATTCAAATTCACCCTCTCTCTCTCAATCCTAGTGTATGCAAGGTAGGAGATCTCAAAACCCTAACCTTCTAGGACCATTTGCTGAAATAGAAAGAATCCTACATCAAAAAAATCCACCACAAGATCAGATGGCTGATAATTATGACCCACCAAAGCAAATGAAGAACTATTTTATTCTAAATCGATATCAACCTTCATCCTATATTCATCTTCCTCAGAATCTAGCCAATCAATATGAAATTAAATCTAGCACCATTCAGATGCTCCCATCCTTTTATGGGAATACTAATGAAGATCCCTATAAGCATCTGGATGAATTTCTAGAAATCTGTTCCACGGTGAAGATCCAAAATTTCACCGATGATGGCCTTAAGTTGACCTTATTTCCCTTTTCATTAAAGGATAAGGCTAAATATTGGTTGGGAACTATAGGAAGTCCCATTAGGACATGGGAAGAAATGCAGAAAGAATTTCTCAAGAAGTTCTATCCCATAGGACGGACCAATACCATGAGAAGGGCCATCACGAGTTTTACCCAAACTCCTGGGGAATTGATCCATGAATCTTGGGAAAAACTGAAAGAATTGCTTAGGAAATGCCCTCATCATGGGCTTTCAAAATGGCAAATTGTCCAAGCATTCTATGAAGGATTGTCAGAACAGTTCACACAAATGGTGGATGCCTCATGTGGAGGGACATTTATGATGAAAAATGAAGATGAGGCCTATGATCTTTTTGAGATGTTAAGTGAAAATTCCATCAATCATGCCTCATTATCATCTTATGAGAGGTCTGTTGGGCTATCTAAACGGACTGGAATGTATAAACTCAAGGCCCGTGCAGAGCCCGAATCCAGAATGGACATAAATCTGATTAATCAGAAATTGGATAAGGTAGACATCTTGGCCCAGAAACTAGACCAACTCTTGGCCTTAAACAAGCAAGAGCCTACTTACCCAGCACAATCTAGTCCATATAAAGGCCCATCTTCTGCCAATCATGATATTTGTGCCTTATGCGCAAGTCCAACCCATCAAGTGAATGAATGCCCAACCGCAGCCCAACTTCCACCATTCATTCAAGAACAAGTTCAGGCTGCCCAGAGATTCTCCAGGCCCAATAATGATCCATTCTCAAATACTTACAATCCTGGCTAGAGAAACCACCCTAATTTCTCTTGGAAGAATCAGCAGGCCCCATTACCAATGACCAATCCTCCCATGCATCAAGCCCAAAAGCCATAGAATTCGTTTCAACAGCAATCTAATTTCTATGGAAATGTTCAAGCTAGGGGGTCTCAAGCCCAGTTTTCTCAACCGGCCCAGTATCAATCAGGTCAACTGGCCCATTATCAATCATTCCAATCAGGTCAACCGGCCCATTACCATTCATTCCAATCTGGACAACCAACCCAATCATTCCAATCAGGACAGCCAACCCAATACCATCCTCCACCCACTTACCAACAACCTCCTCAGCCCAACTTTGATGACAAATTCACTCAACTCCAACAACTGATTTTGACCCAGCAACAATCCATTGCTAAGTTGGAAAGTCAAATGGGCCAACTAGCTGAGGCTACGATGAAAAGAGAACTGGGTCAACTTCCTAGTCAACCCATTGACAATCCAAGGAATCAACCTCCGGGTTTTCCACAACAATCGGGCCTTTTACCTCAACCTGGCCCATTACCACAGCCTAAAGGGCTGCAATTTGAGAATGCTAAAGCCATTTCAGCCCTTAGGAGTGGGGAAAGTCTAGAAAACCAACATACAAATCGAGATTTAGCCAAAGGTTCCACTGATGGGCCTCATGAAATTGAAAGTGAGAGTGAGGCTGAACCCAACATGGAAAAGTTAGAAGAGGACCCAAAAGGAAAATGGAAGATAGATGAAGGCCCAAGTTCTTATCAACCTAGGGTGTCATTTCCAAATGCCTTGTTAGCTAAGCCCAATGCCAGGAAGAAACTGGCCCAGAATGCGGAGTTGTTGGATTTATTCAAACAAGTCCATATTAATATTCCACTCCTCGATGCCATCAAGCATGTGCCAGCTTATGCTAAGTTTCTCAAGGAATTATGTACTCCACGAAGAGAATCTAGAATGGCATCCGAAAAGGTTCGGCTTTCAGAAGATGTTAGTGCGATTGTGATGAATCATTTACCCAAGAAGTTAAAGGATCCTGGAGCACCTCTAATCTCATGTGACTTAGCTGGAGTTACATTTTATAGAGCTTTATTGGATTTAGGTGCTAGTGTGAATGATAAAGTGTTAAATTGATCATTTAAGGGCAACCATATGCATCATATTCATATTTTTATCTGTAAAATAGCATGAAATGATAGACAATTGTGTAACAAGTCCAACGGTACCAATTTTATCAAATTCTGACTTAAAAACATCGTCATTTCATGTGATTAAAGGAGTATAGCGCATTTGCGGTTTTTCGACAAAAACGAGACAAAATGAATAAATATGATGATATTTTTATGATAATGCGCTAATTTATATTTATTTTATGTGAACAGGACATGACGATGATGCAGTGCAGCTGGTGGAGTTTCTGAAAATTTGGGGGAGGTCTAGTGTTCGGATTTCAACTAAAGCAGGGGTAAAAATGCAATTTGATTCCTTCCTTCTCTGGAGTTTCCCAAAACCCACTATTTCCTTCCTTCTCTCCAATTTCCCAACCGCAGTCCTACTTCTTCTCCAGTTTTCTTCCCACGCCTCTCTTCCTCTCTATATTAATTTCCTTCCCGCAGCAAACTTTTCACAGAGACGTTTCTCTCTCTCAGTTTTCTATTCCTCTCTGTTTTCTCCTCCTCCCGTAGCCTATCAACCCCGCAACCCTTCCTCCTCTCTGGTTTCCTTCTCTCCTTGCCATCCCTCTCTTCCTCCCAGCCGCAGCACCCTCCTTCTCCTTCTTCTTCCGAGCTTCCCAGTTTCCCATACGCCCTCTCTCTGTTCTCTCCCGGCAGACTCCACCTCTCTCTTCTCTTCCTCCCTCCACAGCTCCCTCTCTCGGTCTCCTGCACGCCCACACCTCGCCGGCCTCCAGCACCCGGCGTTCACAACGCTGCACCTGCGCGAACCAGCACTCCACGCGCCGCCGCAGCACATGCATGCAGGCTCGCGTGAGTAACTGAACCCCGCTGCAGCCGCTCCAGCACGCGTTGCCCAGTGCCTCCTCCTCTCAGCCGCAGCACCAGCGCACTCCAGCTGGGCTTCCACCGCACTGCCACGGGTCTCCGGCTGCAAACATGCACCCACACAACCAGCTGCGGTGAAGCCTCTGTTGCAACTCCACGCACACCAGCCGTTTCTCTCTTCCTGCAAGCCAGCTTCCACGCAGCACCCACCAGAACGCACACCAACCAGCCGTTTTAGCTTCCTCCAGCTCCACGTGCTGCCCATGCACACTTGGTGAACCCTCCTCCACGCGCCAACCTGCAGCAGCTCCGCCAGCCGCCAACGTGCAGTAGTTCCTCCTGCCCAGCTAGCACTTGTCCCGTGAACCAGCAGCACGCTTGCAGCCAATTTGCTCTTCCAGCGCATGCAGCCACGTTCCAACAAGCAAGCTCCAGCACCCCTTCCACCAGCTTCAAGCAGCAACCAGCAGCTTCTTCAAGCAGCAGCCAGCAAGCAACCTGCTTCCTCCAGCGCACAGACTGCATGCATGCGGTGAAGCCTCCACGTTGCCGGCAGCTTCTTCATCAACCTCTCCACCAAACCGGCAGCAGCAACCCTCCAATTGGGCCAAGTAGTTGAGGCCGCTGCTCCACTGCGCCATCCTTACCCTTTCAAGTTCCACTGCGCCAACAAGTCCCCCACAGATTGCTTTGATTCTACTCTTTCCCTTCCTCCATTAGTTTAATAGTTGTTTATTTAATTAGGATTAGTCAGTTGTTATTTAATGTTTTGTTTATTTAGGATATTAAACCATTAAGTGTTGTAAGTTGTTTCATGATTTTTAGTTAATTAATCATTTACACCTAGTTAAATAACAGTTTCTTTGTTAATTTTCTTTGTCGTGCTTATTTTCCATATATGTTTGTGTTTAATTTCTGAAAAAGAAAAGAAAAAAAAGATTTGTTTAATTTGAGTAATCCTATTTTTAGGTAACATTAGTTAACTTAATTTTAGTTTAATTAAGTAATTAGTTTCCTTAAATTTTCACTTATTTTTAGATTAACTAAAGTCCAAAGTTTTCAAAATTAAAATTCTATCTCCCTGTGGATCGACTCGGACTCACCATTATTAAATTTCCAAAATCTGATTTGAGTGAGCCGGATAAATTTAGATTGAACGTTTTCATGTGTTTAACGACGCACAATTCGAAACGATCAATTTTTGGCGCCGTTGCCGGGGAGTTAGATTTTTAATTTTGATTATCTTGGATTTAATGTAATTATTCTTTAGCTAACCTTATTTTTCTTATTTTTGCAGGTAAATTGAAAAAAAAAAAAAAAGGAAAGCGAAATCATGGTAAGTGTGTTCCAACTTTCTATGTTTCAATTTCCTTATTCTAGTTAGTTTCCTTTTTTGTAGTTTCTAGTTTAGATAGGTTTCCATTAACTAAAAAAAAAGAAACAAAAAGAAGAACATCCAAAGTTAAAAATTTTCATCTCCAAGATTAGAAACCTTCCATACTAGGCATTCATCATTCTAGGAAAGCATGAGCTAGTTTCCTTGCACAGTTATTTCCATAAATTGTTGAAGATTGCGGGGGAAAGGTACGTGTTTCAATTTTAGCAAGTCATTCATGATTGCATCAACATACTTTGCATTGATTTGTTGCCTTGTATTGCATTCAAAAAGACTTTAAGGGCAGCAACTTTAACCACATAAGGTAGGGATTTGATCACCCTTCCTTAGCCCACAAATCACCTTCCTTGCATTGGCATTTCCTAATCCAATTAAAAGCAAGTCGAAAGAGAATCTAGGGTTTACACCGTGAGTGGTTTAAATCTCGGGTTGCCTCCATTTTTGGCAACGGTGTCTAGGCTAGAGGTAAAAAGGCAAACGTCTAAACGGGAAAGTGGTTCTCTAATTAGGTCCCTACGAAAGTAGGGGGAGCCTCCCACTATCCCACCTCTTACCTGGCCGTTGACTGATTGTGGTTGCGACTCGAGGTGGACTCCATTCACCTTGTAAGAAAATTCACATAGAGAGTCTAGGTTAACATTAGATCATTAGGATAATTTGTTTGACAAAATTGTTTGCATAAAAAAAAAAAAAACAAGAAATAGAAAACAAAATCCTCTCTCCATCAATCCTAGTGCATGCAAGGTAGGAGATCTCAAAATCCTAACCTTCTAGGACCATTTGCTGAAATAGAAAGAATTCTACATCAAAGAAATCCACCACAAGATCCAATGGCTGATAATCAGGACCCACCAAAGCAAATGAAGGACTATTTCATTCCAAATCGATATCAACCTTCATCATGTATTCATGTTCCTCAGAATCCAGCCAATCAATATGAAATCAAATCTAGCACCATTCAGATGCTCCCATCCTTTTATGGGAATACTAATGAAGATCCTTATAAGCATCTGGATGAATTTCTAGAAATCTGTTCCACGGTGAAGATCCAGAATTTCACCGATGATGGCCTTAAATTGACCTTATTTCCCTTTTCATTAAAGGACAAGGCTAAATATTGGTTGGGAACTATAGGAAGGCCCATTGCAGAAAGAATTTCTCAAGAAGTTCTATCCCATCTAGCGAACCAATACCATGAGAAGGGCCATCACGAGTTTTACCCAAACTCCCGGGGAATTGATCCATGAATCTTGGGAAGGACTGAAAGAATTGCTTAGAAAATGCCCTCATCATGGGCTTTCAAAATGGCAAATTGTCCAAGCATTCTATGAAGGATTGTCTGAACAGTTCAGACAGTTAGTGGATGCCTCATGTGGAGGGACATTTATGATGAAAAATGAAGATGAGGCCTATGATCTTTTTGAGATGTTAAGTGAAAATTCCATCAATCATGCCTCATTGTCATCTTATGAGAGGTCTGTTGGGCCATCTAAACGGACTGGAATGTATGAACTTAAGGCCCGTGGAGAGCCCGAATCCAGAATGGACATAAATCTGATTAATCAGAAATTGGATAAGGTAGACATCTTGGCCCAGAAACTAGACCAACTCCTAGCCTTAAACAAGCAAGAGCCTACTTACCCAACACAATCTAGTCCATATGAAGGCCCATCCTCTGCTAATCATGACATTTGTGCCTTATGCGCATGTCCAACCCATCAAGTGAATGAATGCCCAACTGCGGCCCAACTTCCACCATTCATTCAAGAACAAGTTCAGGCTGCCCAGGGATTCTCCAGGCCCAATAATGATCCATTCTCAAATACTTACAATCCGGGCTGGAGAAACCACCCTAATTTCTCTTGGAAGAATCAGTAGGCCCCACTACCAATGTCCAATCCTCCCATGCATCAAGCCCAAAAGCCACAGAATTCATTCCAACAACAATCTAATTTCTATGGAAATGTTCAGGCTAGGGGATCTCAAGCCTAGTTTTCTCAACCGGCCCAGTATCCATCAGGCCAACCGGTCCCTTATCAATCATTCCAATCAGATCAACCGGCCCACTATCATTCATTCCAATTTGGACAGCCAACCCAATACCATCCTCCACCCACTTATCCACAACCTCCTCAGCCCAACTTTGATGACAAATTCACTCAACTCCAACAACTGATTTTGACCCAGCAACAATCCAGTGCTAAGTTGGAAAGTCAAATGGGCCAACTAGCTGAGGCTACGATGAGAAGAGAAGTGGGCCAACTTCCTAGTCAACCCATTGCCAATCCAAAGAATCAACCTCCGGATTTTCCACAGCAATCAGGCCTTTTACCTCAGCCTGGCCCAGTACCACAACCTAAAGGGCCGCAATTTGAGAATGCTAAAGCCATTTCAGCCCTTAGGAGTGGGAGAAGTTTAGAAAAACCACATGCAGATGGAGAGTTAGCCAAAGGTTCCACTGATGGACCTCAGGAAATTGAAAGTGATAGTGAGACTGAACCCAATATAGAGAAGTTGGAGGAGGATCTGAAAGGAAAAGGGAAGATTGATGAAGGCCCAAGTTCTTATAAACCTAGGGTGCCATTTCCTAATGCCTTGTTAGCTAAGCCCAATACCAAGAAGAAATTGGCCCAGAATGAGGAGTTGTTGGATTTGTTCAAATAAGTCCAAATTAATATTCCACTCCTCGATGCCATCAAGCATGTGCCAGCTTGTGCTAAGTTTCTCAAGGAATTATGTACTCCACAAAGAGAATTTAGAATGGCACCCGAAAAGGTTCAGCTTTCCGAGGATGTTAGTACAATTGTGATGAATCATTTACCCAAGAAGTTAAAGGATCCTGGAGAACCTCTAATTTCATGTGACTTAGCTAGAGTTGCATTTGATAGAGCTTCATTGGATCTAGGTGCGAGTGTAAATCTATTGCCAACAGCCATTTATGAGAAATTTGATATTGGAGAATTAAAGCCCACATCCATCATCTTGCAGTTGGATGATAGGTCTGTGAAAACTCCATGGGGATTAATTGAGGATGTTATTGTAAAGGTTCATGATTGTTATTTTTCCGTGGATTTTCTTATTCTGGATATGGCATTACCTGAGGAACTCATTCACACTCCGATTATCCTAGGTCGTCCATTCTTAGCCACTGCCAGAGCTAATATAAATTGTGAAACTGGCATAATGAACATTTCATTTGGGGGTCAAAAGGTCTAGATTAATGTCTTCAAAGCATCTCAATACCCAGATCATGAAAAAGAATGCCATACTATTGATGTCTTGGATAACCTGGTTGAAGAAAATGAGATGTCCACATATGACCTTTTGGAGGAAGCCAACACTTTAAAGGACTCTCCTGGCCCATTAACATCTTGGCCCAAGGTTGAACCTTTACCAGCCTTACAATCTGAACCCGCTTTGCCATCCTTAGAGGACCCTCCTGAGCTTGAACTCAAACCATTACCTTAGTCTCTCAAGTATATCTTTTTGGGCCCGGACCAAACTCTCCCGGTCATCATTGCGGCAAATCTCACATCGCCGCAGGACGCCCAATTGACCGAGGTCCTCAAAGACCACAAGGGTGCCATTGGATGGTCGGTGGCAGATTTAAAGGGAATTAGCCCGTCCATTTGCATGCATCATATCTATATGGAAGAGAATTCTAAGCCCAGTCGGGAGATGCAAAGGCGGCTTAATCCCAATATGAAAGAAGTAGTGAAGAAGGAAGTTGTGAAATGGCTGGATGCGGGTATTATTTACCCAATATCAGACAGTAAATGGGTCAACCCAACCCAAGTGGTACCCAAGAAATCTGGATTAACGGTTATCAAGAATGATCATGGAGAAGAGGTACCCACTAGGCTCACTACGGGATGGAGAGTGTGCATTGATTACCGAAAGTTGAATCTCATGACTAAGAAGGACCACTTTCCACTCCCATTCATGGATCAGATTCTGGAAAAGTTATCGGGCCAGAAGTACTTCTGCTTCTTAGATGGGTACTCCGAGTATAATCAAGTGGCTATTTTCCCGGAAGATCAAGAAAAGACCACCTTCACGTGCCCTTATGGCACGTTTGCTTTTAGGAGAATGCCATTCGGATTATGCAACGCACCAGCCACATTTCAACGGTGCATGATGGCCATCTTCTCCGCTATGGTGGGAGAATTCCTCGAAGTTTTCATGGATGATTTCCCAATCTTCGGGGACTCTTTTGAAAATTGCCCGAAAAATCTTAAACAGGTACTAGCACGATGCATAGACACCAATCTGATACTTAGCTGGGAAAAGAGCCATTTTATGGTTCGAGAGGGCATTGTTCTAGGCCACATTGTCTCTGAAAGGGGGATAGAGGTAGATAAAGCTAAGATCGATCTCATATCTAATCTTCCTCCTCATACTTCGGTCAAACAGATCCGTTCATTCCTTGGCCATGCCGGTTTCTATCGCCGGTTTATCAACAATTTCTCTCAAATTGGCCGGCCTCTAACTCTTCTCCTAGCTAAGGATGTCCCTTTCCAAATAGATGAATCTTGCATCAAGGCATTAAATTCTCTTAAGGAATCTTTCACCAAAATCCCGATTCTTCAATATCCAGATTGGTCTTTACCCTTCGAAATCATGTGTGATGCCTCGGACTATGCTATCGGTGCGGTTTTGGGACAAAGAATCAACTAGTGTCCCGTGGTGATATATTATGCAAGTCGCACCCTTGTCGATGCTCAAATGAATTATACCACCACAGAAAAGGAATTATTGGCTGTGGTTTTTGCCCTAGAAAAATTCAGATCTTATCTTTTAGGGGCAAAAGTCATAATCTATTCTGATCACTCAGCTCTGAAATACTTGTTGACCAAGAAGGATGCAAAGCCTAGGCTTATTAGATGGATCTTACTCCTCCAGGAATTTGATTTGGAAATTCGGGATAAGAAGGGTTCTGAGAATGTGGTAGCTGACCACCTATCCCGAATTTCGATCTCTGAAAGTACACCGATCACTGATTCCTTTCCTGATGAGCATCTACTGACCATTTTTCACACTGTTGCACCATGGTATGCTCATATTGTCAATTACAAGGTGACTAATCAGCTTCCGGAAGGACGGACTAAAAGTGAAAAGGACAAATTCTTTTCTCATGAAAAATATTATTTCTGGGAGGATCCTGAATTATTCAAATTTTGTCCTGATCAAATCATTCGGCGATGTGTTCCTGAAGAAGAACAACATAGTGTTCTTAACTTCTGCCATAATCTGGCCTGTGGGGGCCACTTCTCAGGAAAGAAAACTACAGCCAAAGTCCTACAAAGTGGTTTTTACTGGCCCACACTTTTCAAAGATGCCCATGAATTTAGCAAAACTTGCCTCCGATGTCAGGCCGTAGGAAATATGGCGAAAAGGGATATGATGCCACTCAACCCAATCTTGGTGGTTGAAGTCTTTGATATTTGGGGAATTGACTTTATGAGACCTTTTCCACCCTCTTTTGGACATACATATATTCTTGTAGCGGTGGATTATGTCTCAAAACGGATTGAAGCAGTAGCCACCCGAACCAATGATCATAAAGTGGTCATTAAATTCGTTCAGAAGAATATCTTTTCTCGGTTCGGGTGGCCTAAAGCTATCATAAGTGATGGGGGAACGCATTTCACGAATTACCAATTTCGAGCTTTGCTTAAGAAATATGGGATTAATCACAAAGTAGCTACCCCTTATCACCCCCAAACCAGGGGCCAAGAGGAAGTTTCCAATAGGAAATCAAAATATTCTGCAAAAGTCCGTTAGGCCCGATAGAAAAGATTGGTCTGAAAGATTGGATGATGCTTTATGGGCCTATCGGACCGCTTACAAAACTCCTATTGACATGTCTCCTTATCGCCTGGTTTTTGGAAAAGCGTGCCACCTTCCGGTGGAATTGGAACATAGGGTTTATTGGGCCATCAAACAAGTCAATCTGGACCTAGCCCAAGCTGGTTCCCACCGAACCTTACAACTGAGTGAGCTGGAAGAGTTGCGCAACGAGGCCTATGAAAATTCAAAGATCTATAAAGCCAAAACTAAAGCTTTTCATGATAAACATATTGTCAGAAAATCCTTTCTTCCAAATCAGAAAGTTTTGCTATTTAATTCTAGGCTTCGCCTATTTCCTGGAAAACTAAAATCCAGATGGGATGGACCCTTCGTGGTCGTTAAAGCCTTCGATCATGGAGCCATTAAAATTCTGAATCCTAAGAGCGGGAACACTTTCACTGTTAATGGTCAACGGTTGAAACCATTCATTGAAAATCTTCAAAATGCACCACCTGAGTCCATAGAACTGAGTGATCCACATTAACTGAACTTCCGTCTGGCTGAAGACGATAAACTTAGCGCTTGTTGGGAGGAAACCCAATATTTTACTTCAGTTTTTGGTATTTCTTTTCCTTTTAGGTCCCTGAGCAGCAATCGCCGTGGGTATGTCGCATCCTCGTCATTACAGGTTGTTTCGCTCCTTCACAAATTCTCTTCTGGCTGCATGTTTTTCAGATCTTTTATGCTATTGAGGACGATGTCAATCAAGTTGGGGGGTGGGACAATCAATTTGATATGCATTTATTGAAAATCTTTTGAAGAAAAAACTGATATCTTTCACTGAAAAATAGTCAAATTTTCAAAAACTTCTTTTCACATCCTAGGAAAATTGCATGAAAATCATGTTTCATTAAGTAAATCTTAAACAAGTCAGTTTTCTGTTAGTCACATTGGTTAAAGAGCCTTTAAAGTTTAAATATCCCACTTTACAAAAGTCCACGGCATGATGATTTTCACATACACACGGCAACTTAGAATAAATGGAAGATCTTAAGAGTATAGAATTGCTGGAATTAACCTCAAGGATAAGACTACTTATTCTAATTTTTCTTTTGGGTTGAACGAAAGGAATGTGTAGGATCCATAAAAGGGGACTGTCCCACTCAGCACTCTAAAAGAGGCGGTCATTTAACATGGACAGCTGTAAATACTAAAGGCAATAGAAGGCGGTAAAAGAGTTAAAGGAAGGTAGGTGGCAAAAAGTACGCGCCTCCCCTCAGGCAATTCAAAGAGAGTGGCAAAAAGTACGCACTCTCAAAAGCAAAAGTACAATAAAATGAAAAAATGCCACGCTAAAAAGTCCATCGTACCAAAAATATGACCAAGTCGTGAAAAGTGCTGAGTTGGGACGGGAACTGAAAAACGGTCCTCACTGACTGATCGGAAAATCTTTTATTCTCTTCTCCTCCCCAGGTAGTCTTATCTAAAAGGTAGTAAAGGCAAGAATATACCAGAAAGGTCGGAAACGAGTTCTAAATGTGTCAAATTTCATGCACAATCACCTGTCTGAATCAAAATATTGTGGGATATGACAACTTTTAGCTTAACCAATCGACTACCACTTAAATTGATTGTGAAAGATACTACAAATGAAGCATGATAATTCATTGTTTGTCCTAACTTTTCCTTATTTGCATTGCTAAGGGACTAGCAATGAGTAAGTTGGGGGTGTGATAAAGTGTTAAATTGATCATTTAAGGGCAACCATATGCATCATACTCATGTTTTTATCTGCAAAATAGCATGAAATGATAGATAATTGTGTAACAAGTCCAACGATACCAATTTCATCAAATTCTGACTTAAAAATATCGTCATTTCATGTGATTAAAGGAGTATAGCGCATTTGCGGTTTTTCGACAAAACCGAGACAAAATGAATAAATATGATGATATTTTTATGATAATGCGCTAATTTATATTTATTTTATGTGAACAGGACATGACGATGATGCAGTGCAGCTGGTGGAGTTTCTGAAAATTTGGGGGAGGTCTAGTGTTCGGATTTCAACTAAAGCAGGGGTAAAAATGCAATTTGATTCCTTCCTTCTCTGGAGTTTCCCAAAACCCACTATTTCCTTCCTTCTCTCCAATTTCCTAACCGCAGTCCTACTTCTTCTCCAGTTTCCTTCCCACGCCTCTCTTCCTCTCTATATTAATTTCCTTCCCGCAGCAAACTTTTCACAGAGACGTTTCTCTCTCTCAGTTTTCTATTCCTCTCCGTTTTCTCCTCCTCCCGTAGCCTCTCAACCCCGCAGCCCTTCCTCCTCTCTGGTTTCCTTCTCTCCTTGACATCCCTCTCTTCCTCCCAGCCGCAGCACCCTCCTTCTCCTTCTTCTTCCGAGCTTCCCAGTTTCCCACACGCCCTCTCTCTGTTCTCTCCCGGCAGACTCCACCTCTCTCTTCTCTTCCTCCCTCCACAGCTCCCTCTCTCGGTCTCCTGCACGCCCACACCTCGCCGGCCTCCAGCACCCGGCGTTCACAACGCTGCACCTGCGCGAACCAGCACTCCGCGCGCCGCCGCAGCACATGCATGCAGGCTCCGTGAGTAACTGAACCCCGCTGCAGCCGCTCCAGCACGCGTTGCCCAGCGCCTCCTCCTCTCAGCCGCAGCACCAGCGCACTCCAGTTGGGCTTCCACCGCACTTCCACGGGTCTCCGGCTGCAAACATGCACCCACACGACCAGCTGCGGTGAAGCCTCTGTTGCAACTCCACGCACACCAGCCGTTTCTCTCTTCCTGCAAGCCAGCTTCCACGCAGCACCCACCAGAACGCACACCAACCAGCCGTTTTAGCTTCCTCCAGCTCCACGTGCTGCCCATGCACGCTTGGTGAACCCTCCTCCACGCGCCAACCTGCAGCACCAAGCAGCAGCTCCGCCAGCCGCCAACGTGTAGCAGTTCCTCCTGCCCAGCTAGCACCTGTCCCGTGAACCAGCAGCACGCTTGCAGCCAGTTTGCTCTTCCAGCGCATGCAGCCACGTTCCAACAAGCAAGCTCCAGCACACCTTCCACCAGCTTCAAGCAGCAGCCAGCAGCTTCCAAGCACCCCTTCCACCAGCTTCAAGCAGCAGCCAGCAAGCAACCTGCTTCCTCCAGCGCACAGACTGCATGCATGCGGTGAAGCCTCCACGTTGCCGGCAGCTTCTTCATCAACCTCTCCACCAAACCGGCAGCAGCAACCCTCCAATTGGGCCAAGTAGTTGAAGCCGCTGCTCCACTGCGCCATCCTTACCCTTTCAAGTTCCACTGCGCCAACAAGTCCCCCACAGATTGCTTTGATTCTACTCTTTCCCTTCCTCCATTAGTTTAATAGTTGTTTATTTAATTAGGATTAGTCAGTTGTTATTTAATGTTTTGTTTATTTAGGATATTAAACCATTAAGTGTTGTAAGTTGTTTCATGATTTTTAGTTAATTAATCATTTACACCTAGTTAAATAACAGTTTCTTTGTTAATTTTCTTTGTCGTGCTTATTTTCCATATATGTTTGTGTTTAATTTCTGAAAAAGAAATGAAAAAAAAGATTTGTTTAATTTGAGTAATCCTATTTTTAGGTAACATTAGTTAACTTAATTTTAGTTTAATTAAGTAATTAGTTTCCTTAAATTTTCACTTATTTTTAGATTAACTAAAGTCCAAAGTTTTCAAAATTAAAATTCTATCTCCCTGTGGATTGACTCGGACTCACCATTATTAAATTTCCAAAATCTGATTTGAGTGAGCCGGATAAATTTAGATTGAACGTTTTCATGTGTTTAACGACGCACAATTCGAAACGATCAGTGAACCTCTTACCAACAGCCATTTATGAGAAATTTGATATTAGGGAATTAAAGCCCACACCCATCGCCAACAGCCATTTATGAGAAATTTGATATTGGGGAATTAAAGCCCACACCCATCATCTTGCAGTTGGCTGATAGGTCTGTGAAGACTCCACGGGGATTAATTGAGGATGTTATTGTGAAGGTTCATGATTGTTATTTTTCCGTGGATTTTCTTATTCTGGATATGGCATTACCTGAGGAACTCATTCACACTCCGATCATCCTAGGTCGTCCATTCTTAGCCACTGCCAAAGCTAATATAAATTGTGAAACTGGCATAATGGACATTTCATTTGGGGGTCAAAAGGTCAAGATTAATGTCTTCAAAGCATATGAATACCCAGATCATGAAGAAGAATGCCATACTATTGATAATTTGGATAATCTGGTTGAAGAAAATGAGATGTCCACATATGACCTTTTGGAGGAAGCCAATATTTTAAAGGATTCGCCCGGCCCATTAACATCTTGGCCCAAGGTTGAACCTTTACCAGCCTTACAATCTGAGCCCGCTTTGCCATCCTTAGAGGACCCTCCTGAGCTTGAACTCAAACCATTACCTGAGTCTCTCAAATATATCTTTTTGGGCCCGGACCAAACTCTCCCGGTCATCATTGCGGCAAATCTCACATCTCCGCAGGAGGCCCAATTAACCGAGGTCCTCAAAGACCACAAGGGTGCCATTGGATGGTCGGTAGCATATTTGAAAAGAATAAGTCCGTCCATTTGCATGCATCATATCTATATGGAAGAGAATTCTAAGCCCAGTCAGGAGATGCAAAGGCGGCTTAATCCCAATATGAAAGAAGTGGTGAAGAAGGAAGTTGTGAAATGGCTAGATGCGGGTATCATTTACCCAATATCAGACAGTAAATGGGTCAGCCCAACCCAAGTGGTACCCAAGAAATCTGGTACCCAAGAAATCTGGATTAACGGTTATCAAGAATGATCATGGAGAAGAGGTACCCACTAGGCTCACCACGGGATGGAGAGTGTGCATTGATTACCGAAAGCTGAATCTCATGACTAAGAAGGATCACTTTCCACTCCCATTCATGGATCAGATTCTAGAAAAGTTATCGGACCAGAAGTACTTTTGCTTCTTAGATGGGTACTCCGGGTACAATCAAGTGGCTATTTACCCAGAAGATCAAGAAAAGACCACCTTCACGTGCCCTTATGGCACGTTTGCTTTCAGGAGAATGCCATTTGGATTATGCAATGCACCAGCTACATTTCAACGGTGTATGATGGCTATATTCTCCGATATGGTGAGAGAATTCATCGAAGTTTTTATGGATGATTTCTCAATCTTCGGGGATTCTTTTGAAAATTGCTTAGAAAATCTTAAACAAGTGCTAGCCAGATGCATTGACACCAATCTGATACTTAGCTGGGAAAAGAGCCACTTTATGGTTCGAGAGGGCATTGTTCTAGGCCACATTGTGTCTGAAAGGGGGATAGAGGTAGATAAAGCTAAGATCGATCTCATATCCAATCTTCCTCCTCCCACCTCGGTCAGACAGATCCGTTCATTCCTTGGCCATGTCGGTTTCTATCGCCGGTTTATCCACAATTTCTCTCAAATTGTCCGGCCTCTAACTCTTCTCCTAGCTAAGGATGTTCCTTTCCAAATGGATGAATCTTGCATCAAGGCATTCAATTCTCTGAAGGAATCTTTGACCAAAGCTCTGATTCTTCAATCTCCAGATTGGTCTTTGCCTTTCGAAATCATGTGCGATGCCTCTGATTATGCTATCGGTGCGGTTTTGGGACAAAGAATCAACAAGTGTCCCGTGGTGATCTATTATGCAAGTCGCACCCTTGCAGATGCTCAAATGAATTATTCCACCACAGAAAAAGAATTATTAGCTGTGGTTTTTGCCCTAGAAAAATTCAGATGTTATCTTTTACGGGCAAAAGTGATAATCTATTCTGATCACTCAGCTCTGAAATACCTGTTGACCAAGAAGGATGCAAAGCCTAGACTTATTAGATGGATCTTACTCCTTCAGGAATTTGATTTGGAAATTCGGGATAAGAAGGGTTCTGAGAATGTGGTTGCTGACCACCTATCCCGAATTCTGATCTCCGAAAGTACACCAATCACTGATTCCTTTCCTGATGAGCATCTACTGGCCATTTCTCACACTGTTGCACCTTGGTATGCTCATATTGTCAATTACAAGGTGACTAATCAGCTTCCGGAAGGATGGACTAAAAGTGAGAAGGACAAATTCTTTTCCCAGGAAAAGTATTATTTCTGGGAGGATCCTGAATTATTCAAATTATGTCATGATCAAATCATTAGGCGATGCGTTCCTGAAGAAGAACAACAGAGTGTTCTCAACTTCTGCCATAATCTAGCTTGTGGGGGCCATTTCTCGGGTAAGAAAACTGCAGCCAAGGTCCTGCAAAGTGGTTTTTACTAGCCCACACTTTTCAAAGATGCCCATGAATTTAGCAAAACTTGCCTCCGATGTCAGGCTGTAGGGAATATGGCAAAAAGGGATATGATGCCACTCAACCCAATCTTGGTGGTTGAAGTCTTTGATGTTTGGGGAATTGACTTTATGGGACCTTTTCCACCCTCTTTTGGACATACATATATTCTGGTAGCGGTGGATTATGTCTCTAAGTGGATTGAAGCAGTAGCCACCCAGACCAATGATCATAAAGTGGTCATTAAATTCGTTCAAAAGAATATCTTTTCTCGGTTCGGGTGGCCTAAAACTATCATAAGTGATGGGGGGACGCATTTTACGAATTACCAGTTTCGAGCTTTGCTTAAGAAATATGGGATTAATCACAAAGTAGCTAACCCTTAGCATCCCCAAACCAGTGGCCAAGTGGAAGTTTCCAATAGAGAGATTAAGAATATACTGCAAAAGTCCGTTAGGCCCGATAGAAAAGATTGGTCTGAAAGATTGGATGATGCTTTATGGTCCTATCGGACCGCTTACAAAACTCTTATTGGCAGGTCTCCTTATCGCCTGGTTTTTGGAAAAGCGTGCCACCTTCCGGTGGAATTGGAACATAGGGCTTATTGGGCCATCAAACAAGTCAATCTTGACCTAGCCCAAGCTGGTTCCCACCGAACCTTACAACTGAGTGAGCTAGAAGAGTTGCGCAACGAGGCTTACGAAAATTCAAAGATTTATAAAGCCAAAACTAAAGCTTTCCATGATAAACATATTGTGAGAAAATCATTTCTTCCAAATCAGAAAGTTTGGCTATTTAACTCTAGGCTCCGTCTATTTCCTGAAAAACAGAAATCCAGATGGGATGGACCATTCGTGGTTGTTAAAGCCTTCGATCATGGAGCTGTTAAAATTCTGAATACCAAGAGTGGGCACACTTTCACCGTTAATGGTCAACGGTTGAAACCATTTATTGAAAATCTTCAAAATGAGCCACCTGAATCCATAGAACTGAGTGATCCACAATAACTGAACTTCCGTCTGGCTGAAGATGATAAACTTAGCGCTTGATGGGAGGCAACCCAATATTTTACTTCAGTTTTTGTATTTCTTTTCCTTTTAGGTCCTTGAGCAGCAATCGCCGTGAGTATGTCGCATCCTCGTCATTACAGGTTGTTTCGCTCCTTCACAAATTCTCTTCTGGCTGACATGGTTTTCATATCTTTTATGCCATTGAGGACAATGTCAATCAAGTTGGGGGGTGGGACAATCAATTTGATATGCATTTATTGAAGATCTTTTGAAGAAAACCGATATCTTTCACTACAAAATGATCAAAATTTTAAAACTTCTTTCAAAAAAACTTCTTTTCACATCTTATGAAAATTGCAGAAAATCATGTTTCATTAAGTAAATCTTAAACAAATCAGTTTTATGTTAGTCACATTGGTTAAAGAACCTTCAAAGTTTAAGTATCCCACTTCACACAAATCTATGGCAGGATAATTTTCACACACACACGGCAACTTAGAATAAATGAAAGATCTTAAAAGTATAGAATTGCTGGAATTAACCTTAAGGATAAGACTACTTATTCTAATTTTTCTTTTTAGGTTGAACGAAAGGAATGTGTAGGATTCGTAATAGGGGACTGTCCCACTCAGCACTCTAAAAGATGCGGTCATCTAAAATGGACAGTTGTAAACACTAAAGGCAATAGAAGTCGTTAAAAGAGCTAAAGGAAGGTAGGTGGCAAAAAGTACGCACCTCCCCTCAGGCAATTCAAAGATAGTGGCAAAAAGTACGCACTCTCAAAAGTAAAAGTACAATGAAATGAAAAAAAAAAAAGTCACGCTAAAAGGTCCATCGTACCAGAAATATGACCAAGTCGTGAAAAGTGCTGAGTTGGGACGGGAACTGAAAAAAACGGTCATCACTAACTGATCGAGAAATCTTTTATTCTCTTCTTCTCCCCAAGTAGTCTTATCTAAAGGGTAATAAAGGCAAGAATATACCAGAAAGGTCGGAAATGAGTTCTAAGCGTGCCAATTTTCATGCACAATCACCTGTCGTGAATCAAAATATTGTGGGATATGAAAGCTTTAGCTTAACCAATCGGCTACCACTTAAATTGTTTGTAAAAGATACTACAAATGAAGCATGATAATTCATTGTTTGTCCTAACTTTTCCTTATTTGCATTGCTAAGGGACTAGCAATGAGTAATCTCGTTCATTTAGGTGGCCTACAAGCCAATATGACTTTGTAATCTCGTTCATTTATTAATATATAATGGCATTATTTCATTATGTGTAAATTCGTATTATTATCGTCTCATAATGAAATCCGTGAATATGTGCGATAGGGATCAGATTATGATGAGATCGTACTAGTGAGACTGATCACTTAAACACACATATTCTTAATAATTCCAAGTCGGAGGATATCCGAGAAGGACATCGGATATCCGGTTAGACTAGTACAGATTACTCCTGCTCATACAATGAGGGTGACTGATCTCATAGTCACTTGTGTGGAGACACTAAGGTGAATCTGTAGGTGCTCATTACAGAATGAGTTCACTGAACTGATCCGAATGAATCGCTGGATGGTATTGTACCTAACTATCAACCAGCTTGATTCTATTGTCGCAGTTGCGTAGATGGTCCTCGGACCTGAGACACCAAGGACACCTTGTCGGTAGACTTCTGTGCTTTGACCTTGGTTTAGGAATCTCTAACCACTGGATTCTAAACAGCCAAGGATCGGGTACAACGGAATACCGTCGAAGGGAATTAAGTGTCAATAATGAATCATTCGCTCTCGGTACTTAGACAGAGAATGCTCTAGGAAGGATGCGCGGAAGTCCCTGGCCAGGGCGGATGATAATATCAGGAAAAGAGTTTTTCGATATTATACGGCAGCATCTGATCCAAGTGAGTCGACCGGTTAGGGTTTGACAGTGCACCATATCCTGAGTTGACTCGAGAGCATTATACGAATGAAGCATTATATCTACGTGGTAACTATCGGCGGAAAGGTTCCAAGAGTGGGTTACTTAACCCCAATACCTTCCGGGTTCACGCGGTGTTGCTTGGCACCCAACGTGATCGAAGGCCCGATCAAATTTGATGTGCGACATTAATTCGATTGATTAATTAATTAATATGAGTTATTAATTGATTAATCAGGCAAGTGAGGAGTCACTGGGCTTATTGGGCCATTAACCGGACTGGTTATTGGACCTAGAGGGTCACACGCAAATGATTCTCAAGGCGATGGATAAATAACTGGGTTTTATATAAACCGGGGGTTTTTACAAAAAACCGCGCAGTTAATATAAAATGTAGCGAACATGCTGAGCAGGCTGCTGCTCAACCCTGGCCGCCCCCTCCTCTCTTCCTCTTTCTCTCTAGCGCCCCAGACGAGCCCGGATCCCTGAGACTGCTCCGCTGCATCTCTGACTCCTGTTCGACGGAAAATTGTCCGCGCATTGCAGCGATCATTACGGCGAACGGCAGAGGCTTTGTGGGTTGCGAAGAACAAGGAACCGTGAGGATATCCACCACGAGGAGGATTGCGTGGACTTCGCTAGAGGTCGGGCGCTTGTGCGGCTAGCGGTGTCACCCCGACGGAACCAATCGATCGCGGATTTGAATCCGCGCACGATAAGGATCGATAATTCGATTATCAGTTTTGTTTTTCTGAAACGGGAAACGGATCGCAGATAGATTAATTTTATTCCACTACGTTTTGCTATCCGAAGAAATGCAAGAACCCAACAGTGGTATCAATGTAAGGATTAAGGTTTTCGGATCCGGTTATCGGGTCAATTTTCGGGGTCGGATTGCGTAGTTCAAGCCCTGATGGGGCTGGGACTCTGCTCTGTTTCACGTCGAGCCTACAAGACACGGTTTAAACGGCGTCCAGCAATGTAGACGTGTTTTAAGCTGTGCCACATGGGCGCCACGTGGGCTGGCCTTGGGTCGCGAGAGTACGGCCCCGGTCATATCGTCTGAATGGCGTCTTGGATGGACAACCTCATTCACAGTACGACCCTGGCTTGTCAGTGTACGGCCCAGTCTTCTCATCTGAAAGACGTCGGGCGTGCACGACGCGTTTTACCCAGCTTCTGGTTGACCCCACAAACCCTCCTTCCTTTCCCTCATTCCCTCCTTCCTCTCCTCTCTCCTCTCTTCTTCCGGCGGCACCAGCGGCCCCTTTCCCCCTCCTTCCTTTTCCTCCCTTCATTTCACCTCTCCCTCCACTCCAATAACCTCCCAACTCCCACCACTACCACCACCATCTCCTCCGCGGCGTTTTTCTCTCCAAACGGAGGCCGACGTCCCAGTGGAGTAACGGCGTCCACGGCGGTACCGGCGGCGGTGTAGGGCGAGACGGGTTGGCGGCTTGGAGCTAGGAGGAGTCCGAGTAACCGGTAGGGTGACGATCCCCGTAGTATTTCATTTAAAAACCATGTTTTTTCCGCTTTGAAGCATGTTTAGGGGCGTTTTGGGGTGAAAATACTAAATGCATAAAATGAGAAATTGGGTGTTCTAATGGGTAGTTAGGTTCTCCTCATTCCCCTCTATGCCTTGTGGCCTTTTTTGTACGTTTTGGGGGAGAAATCCCACCTTGTGGATTGGGGGTAGCGGAGGGGAGAACCTGTCTGTCGGGACTAAATGGCGTCGAGGGACAGGGACGCCTTTTTGAAAGGCGGCTCCCACCCACGACGCGATTTAGCCTAATAACAGACTCTGTCTCTGGACTGATGAGCGTCCAGGAACAGCGTCGCGTTTTAGAAAGGCAACTTGCCTGGACGACGCTTTTTAGTGAAAATCACCCTGTGGCCTGTCCCTGCTTCTGTCGCTATCTGGCGACGAGGGACAGCGACGCCTTTCAAAAGGCGGCTACATGTGACGACGCCTTTTAGGCCATGTTCTGAGGCCGAGATTTCATGAACCAATTCAGGAGGCTTGAATGGCGTCGGCCTTGGGCGACACGATTCAAGACATAATCACATTAATTCATGCTGTTAACATATCTTCACACTGTTAAATAGTTTGGTTTATTGCATGTTTGAAATCGTACTCGAGGATAAGGACTTTTATGTGATCGGATCGCACTGTGTTGTGTTTCATGCGATTGTGGACCTAGAGTGACAGTTGTAGCGCTTGCCACCTTGTGTCGGTGTGGGAGGGACACAGCGCCGGTGTGGGAGTGGCGGGGTGACGCCTAGTGAGAGAGGGTCACCTGGTGAACCCCGGGGTTAGCTAGTACTGGTGTAGGAGTGGTACCTGTGGAGTGTCATTCGTGCTGAGGGAAGGAGTAACCACCTGAGCCAGTTGGGCCGGAGTAGCTAGCGTGCTATCCGAGGGGTTACTGTTTGGTCTCAGCGGGTCGGTGTTTCCCACGTTTGTTTGTGTGGTTGACGTGTTTTGACGAGACGCTGGTGTTAGGCTCCCTGGTAGAATGTTTTCTGAGATATGCATGTTACATTCCGAATGCATGTGGTTTATATCGAGAATTAGGAGTAGTAATTACTACTTCACTTGTTTACTTTACCTTTATCTGTGTTACTGCACTTGTGGGTGCGTGAGTGCGTGGTGGGGATCGAAGGATCCTTACTGAGTCTTTTTGTTGAGACTCATCCCTGCGGTTTTCAGGTAAGGGTTCCAGGAAGGCTTAGCGAGGAGAGTGCTACTTTGGGTTGCGCGCCAGCAACCGTTGTTCCGAGGTATGCCCCGATGTAGTTGTTATTTTATTTTCTAGCATGTACGCTTAATTATTTCTTTTCAGTTAGAGTATGTAATTATTTGTTGTGTCGAGTCGCATTGTAATAACTTTTAATTCTTGCACTTCCTTTTTAATTCAATGCGATGTGAATGTCTAGCTTAGTTAATTATTTATTTCCCATACTTATCTAGATTCTGGTTTGGCTCCAAATTAATGATTCGGTACCCATTTAGTAATCGGATCCCCGATCATAGGTTGGCGGGTCGTTACAATTGGTATCAGAGCATTCGGTCTGGCAAATAAATGAATAACTAGGTTAAATATTCTAATTCCGGCAAATAATTACATTATCCCGTACAGGCACGACGGTAGTGTAGGTTTTAGGATTCTAATTAGAACTTTCCGATTTGTGTGATTGTAGGCGATTAGATGGCTCCCAGGAAGAGGATGCCAGTTATTAGAGAGCGGGAGATGTCCCTAGTGGATCTGAGGCCAGTAGGCCGAGTATGGAGCATTTCATGGTGGCTATGATGGACACGATGGCTAGATAGCAGACCCGAGACCCTAGTGTGAGTTCTAGTGCTCTAGGAGGGTCTTCAGCTACCCTGGAGAAATTCTTGAAGCTAAGGCCGCCTCATTTCACCGGTCGTCCCGACCCTGATGAGGCTGTTCATTGGTTGAGGGAGATGGAGAAGACTTTTGACACTATGGATTGTGCGGCGGTTGAGAGGACTCCGTTGGCTACCTTCATGTTGAAGGATGATGCCTATGATTGGTGAACCACTTTGAAGAGTTTGTCATATGCGGATAGGAGTCTCAGGGAGATTCTATGGGAGACTTTTGTGAAGGAATTCAATGCACAGTACTTCCCTAGGCATGTTCAGAGGGCTAAGGAGAGGGAATTTATGGAGCTGACCCAAGGAAGTATGACAGTGCTTGAATACCAGACGAAGTTTGTTTCGCTTGGAAGGTTTGTGCCTTTTATCTCCAGAGACGAGGAGCATCGGACTGAGAGATTTGTGGATGGACTGAGTACCAATCTGAGGAGTTTTGTGGCATCCCATTGTTGTACAGATTTGGCACTGGCGATTAGGTGTGCCGCGACAGTAGAGGCACAGCAGGATCAGTCAACCCGGGAGAGGGGACTGACTACTCAGGGGCCAGTTCGTGGCAGGGGAAAGGCAGCAGCGGCGGCTCCTTCGTCCGGATCAGGATCGTCTTCACTCGGCTCCAGATTCAGGAGGTTCTTTCGAGGAAGTGGCAACAGTAGCGGCAGCAGCGGTAGCAGCAGACCTAGGCAGAGCCAGCAGAGTCAGCAGAGTCAGTCGGTGTCCAGTGCTCAGCAGGAGACAGCTCATAGGCTCCGGCGGCCTGTCGGCATTGCGGTGGCACTCACGGTGGGACTCAGTGTCCTGCTTTTTCTGGGAGGTGTTACACTCGTATCCAGCAAGGCCATTTGGCGAGTTATTACCCGCAGGGGCATGGTCAGAGGCAGGGACCAGGTGATCAGAAGAAGCCGAGGACCCAGGGGAGAGTTCTAGCTATCACCATGAAGGAGGCTCGCGCATCCAACTTGGTGGAAGGTACACTTTCTGTCCTTGGGAACTCTGCACATGTGTTAATTGATTCGGGTGCTTCGTATTCTTTCATTTCTGAGCAGTTCGTAGATGTTCTTTCTGCACCCGTTGATGAGATATCTGATGGAGTGATGGTAGAGGTTCCTTCTGGGGATTTCTTGTTGTCTTATAATTGGTTGAGTGAAGTTCCCTTGACCATTGAGAGCCATGAGTTACCTGCCCAGTTAGTTGTACTCGCCATTCACGACTTTGATGTCATCCTGGGCATGGACTAGTTGGAGGCTTATTATGCCGAGGTGGACTACCACAGGAAGAGGGTGCGTTTCTCTATTCCAGACATCCCGACCTTCTACTTCCAAGGTATTAGGTTCTCTTCTCGAGGTATTCTTATTTCTGCCTTTAAGGCCCAAAGGTTGCTTGTTGGTGGTTGTGAGGCCTTCCTTGCCTCTGTCGTTCTAGCTGATGTTAGTGGAAGTTCCAGTCCTTGGGAGGTGCCTGTGGTGTATGACTTTGTAGATGTGTTTCCTGAGGAATTGCCTGGCCTTCCTCCTCAGCAAGAGGTTGAGTTTACTATTGAGCTTGCACCGAGTACGGCGCCCCTGTCTAAGGCCCCATATCGGATGGCGCCAGCCGAACTCGCTGAGTTGAACGCATAGTTGCAGGAGTTGCTGGATAAGGATTTTATTCGTCCCAGTACTTCTCCGTGGGGTGCTCCAGTTCTATTTGTCAGGAAGAAGGATGGTTCTCTGAGGTTGTGCATTGGTTATAGACAGTAGAACCAGGTGACGATAAAGAATAAGTACCCACTTCCGAGGATCGATGATTTGAAAACAGCCTATTAAAAACAGCCCGTGTGATTAACATGAAAAATCTATGTTGTTTAGTGTAAACTAAACCTATTAAAAACAGCAACTAAGTGCAGTGATCGCCAGAAACTTTTGACTTAAAAGTTTCAAAAGGAAGTATGATCGCCTACCTGTTTGAACGCGGAAGATTTTAAGCTCTTGATTCCCCTCCTTCAGCCGGCTGAAGAAAGAGAGCCCTTCCCGTTCTTTGTTCTTGCTGTTGAGTTTGAGGTTGAGGATCGTCCAGAAGTCCTTTTGGCCTTGTGCTTGATTTACTCCTTTTGATTCTCTTGTTGTTGTTGAGTGCAGCAGAGACAGAGAGAAATGAAATAAAGAAACGATGATGAGAATTTTAAGTTGAAGCAGTATCCAAACTAATCATGATTTTAAGCATGCAATTGAACAGCAAACTTACTTGTTTAATGGCTTTTAAAACCCCTTAATCAAATAGGTTTTGAAAGATGATGTTGTGGTGTGTGTTGCATGAAGTGAATATTGAAGAATATATAACTAAATGAAATGAAAATGAAGAAATGAAACACTTATGCCCAATGGTTGAAGTCTTGAAAGGATGAAGATTCTTGAAAGGACACCGACTTCTGGAAACGGCAGCGCTCCGGCGTTCCGACGTTGTTGCTTCGATCTTCAACTCGCTATAATAACACTCTCTCTTAATGGCTTTCAACTTTTTTTTTTTTTTTAACTCTTCAAGATGTAAAGTATTTATAGGCTTCTTCTGCGTTCGCAATTAACATAGAAAAATTTAGGATTTATCCATCTTAATAGACAGATAAATACTAATTAATTCATCTTTATCTGTAATTATCTAAAACGCGTCCACCATGGTTGACGCCTTTTAGATTAATTAAGATAAGGATAAATATCCGGAAAAACTTATCTTTATCTTTATTAGATAAAACGCGTCTACATGTGCAGACGTCTTTTACACTAATTAAGATAAGGATAAACATCCGGAAGAGAAGTTAAAATAACTTAGGAAACCTAAAACGCGTTAGGACTTACAGACGCCTTTTAGCTAATTAATCAATTGATTAAAATTCAAATTTAAACGTTAAAACAGGAATAAACTCTAAATAGTGTCCACACAGGTTGACGTCTTTTAGAATTCTGCATATTTTAACTGAAATTTGAGCTAAAATCAATTCAATTGATTAACTTAAACATGTCTGTTAGACCCGACACTCAAAAAGATCAATAAAAATTAACCAATAATTAAGTATCAGACCATTCTGAGGCATTATTATATGATATGAAATTTACTCGAAATGATGTCAAAATTAGCGTGTCTACAGCTGCCTCACCTTGGCATCGTCTTTGCAAGGGAGTGAAATGGAATGGAATGTACTGAAAAGGTGATGCCAAGGTGTGATGAGACACACTCTTAACATCACATGATTGGAATTTTTCTCAAAATTATGAACGAAGATAGCTCAAGGAAATCAATGGAATCAATCCTGTCTGGATGAAGTAGACAAGGAAACAAAATAAGGTCGATAAACCTCCACGGAGTGGGAAGTACCCCAGGTCACAGACACTGTAGGTTTCATCATGAGGAGCGTTTGCCAACCAATGTGGACGTGCTGCAGCCATGATGGATCTTAAAAGAAAACAAGAATTATTGGGTAAAGAGTCCAAGAAAGGATAGAATTCCAAGGATATCTTGAAGCGAACCTCAAAGATAATCAAGATACTCAATTCAGAATGGAATATTTCATATCAGGTTGAGATTATTTAATTAATGGTCCGAAACTTAATCAATAATTAATTCTTATCACAGTGATCTCAAAGTCCTATATGATGCATGCTAGGCTAAAAGAAAAATATAAAGTCAAATAAAATATAAATTAATCAAGGATAATATTGTTAAATTGCCATTAATGAGTCAAGACACCAATTCTTGTAATCCAGTGCTAAGCCGAAGCTCGTTTATCTACGCACCGTTTCACAAAAGTGGAACTATCGTCCTCACTAATTAACAATCCAACGGCCTATCCGTGCGATTAAGAATCCTCTGGAATTATCACTGTTTTTGTTGTAGGGGAACTCAAATTCCAGTTTTATCAAAACCACAAGGTCCTTGACATACTCTAATAAATATTTATCATATAGTAATGCAAATGCAAAATAATTACATGAAATAGTACAAGGGTAGAAATAACCGTCTTTTTAGCCACGGTCAGGACTTCTTGACTCCCACAGTGGGATCTTCTTGATATTTCCAGCTTTACTCAGGCTTTCTTGAATTTTTTGCAATCAAAATTATTAGTAATTCCAAACAAATGTTCAATTTAAACACCAAAAACCACAGAATCACGAATAAATAACAGAAAGATAAAAACGCGTCATGTCGAGCAGACGCCATTAAATGTTGAAAAGCGGCGGTACTCCTCAACGCCTTTCACTCACAGAAACAGGTTTCTGGCTGTTCTCTACTCGAGTTCCAACTTTACCAATGCCTTGTGTCCTGTATACAACATGAACAAACATGTTAAGTATCTGTTTAGGCTTAGCCCCTTGCCTGGTTAAGTAACCGACTACTTGATACTATCCTTGATAGAAGGGTCAAGGGGCATAGCCTTTATTAACAAAGGTAATGAATTATAAAAAAACTTAAGCAAAATGCAACATACAAGCAGACAAATGCTCACTAAAAATAAAAGGAATGAAACATACTAAATGCAACAAGCAAATGCTAATTGAAATATTTTTGTTATTTTGAAATATTCATTTTTGTTTGGGGTTTTGAAACATATGTTTTTTTTTAATTTTAACATATATATTTTTTTTGAATTTTTGACATATGTATTTTTTTTTGAATTTTTGATATATGTATTTTTTTGGGTTTTGGACATATGTATTTTTTTGAATTTTTGACTTATGTAATTTTTTTTTATTTTGACATATGTATTTTTTTTTATTTTTGACATATGTATTTTTTTTTGGATTTTGGACATATGTATATTTTTTTGGATTTTGGACATATGTATTTTTTTTGGATTTTGGACATATGTATTTTTTTGATTTTTGACTAAAAGATCAGCATGGTACTTAGATCAAAAGATCATATTCATTTATAAACTTAATTCCCAAATTGTTCTTTAACAACTTAACTGAAAACCCATCGTGTTTGAATTTGTGTTTCCATTCGTGATCCCATTTGATGATTTGACCCTTAGTCAATGTAAGTCATTCCTTAAGTTTGGAGTACATCTCTTTAGAAAGAAAAGATGAATAAGTTTAGAAAGCCTATGAGAAGGATCCGGAGACTTGAAAAGATGTCCCTTTCCTACCCTAATATCCGTTGGGGTTCGGTCATTTTTTTCCGGGGTATTTATCGACCTTGCGTTCCCTTTTGTTTCATTTCATGGCCTTGATGTAACGTTTGTAATGTAATGGCCTTTTGATTTGACAGATGGCGGGTATTCTTGGTAGTCTATTCTAAGCCTCGTTCCGACGTCATGGGCCGAGTATAAAATAGAATTTTTGCTTGAATGATTTGAACTTTACACTTTCGGTCAAGCTTTCGATATTCTTTAGGACTTGTCATCTCTTGTTACTCACGAATCAAACGTGTCAGTGTGTGTAGTAATGGACTTGAAATTAAGTTATCCAGACTGATAAGGAAATTCGAGTTTATAAACTTTCTGATTCCACTGGTCTTTGTACCATACTGATCGACTCTTTAACCTAAGGGTAGTATTTCTTAAGATGTAAGTCATTCCAGGGATGATTTAGCTCTTCTCCTTCTGCATTAACAAGACGATAAGCATTACCAGGAAAAGCGTGCGATACAACATAAGGTCCTTCCCAGTTGGGTTGGAGCTTAGAACGCGGACCACCAGGTTTTACAAAAATCCTTTTAACAACCATTTCACCGACTTTGAACTTACGTTCAATGACTTTCTTTTGATAAAAACGTGCTAGTCTATTTTGATAAACTTTTGCATGATTAGCAGCTGACCATCTTTTCTCGTCTAAAAGTTCCAATTGAGCAAGGAGTGCTGAACGATGTTCATCAATGGAAAATTCCTTATTCAATTGTACTCTTAATGACGGTATGAGGATCTCATATAGAACTACCGCCTCCATTCCAAATGTTAAGGAATAAGGAGTCTGCCCAGTGGGTGTGCGGATTGAAGTTCGGTAGGCCCATAGAGCCTCAATCAATTTTTCTGGCCAATCTGCGAATTTATTAGATTTGCACGTCTTTTTGATAATTTTTATCAAAGTCTTATTTGTTGCCTCTGCTTGGCCATTGCCTTGCGGATAATAAGGAGATGAATGATGCAATGCAATTTTATACCTGTTACAGAGGTCCTTCAGTTCCTGTGACACGAACTGTGGTCCGTTGTCGGTGACGATGGTGCTTGGAATTCCAAATCGAGTGATGATGTTCTTCATGATGAACTTGCAGACGGTTGATGCTTTGATCTCCACGTACGCTTCAGCTTCTGCCCACTTGGTGAAGTATTCCGTTGCCGTGAGAATGAAAGATTTTTGCTTGATGTCGGAATCTGGGTTACCAAGAGGTCCAATGATGTCGAAAGCCCACATGGAGAAAGGTCATGGGGAAGAAACAGGATGGAGTGAAGATGCAGGAGAATGAATTTTGTCGGCGTGAAGTTGACACTTGGCACACCTACGAACATATCCTACACAGTCTTCTTCCATGGTTGGCCAGTAAAATCCTTGTCTGAGGATCTTCTTTGCTAGCATCTGTCCATTGACATGGCCACCACAAACTCCACTATGAGCTCCTTCCATAACCTTCCAAAGCTCATCTTCGTCTAGACATCTCAGGAGAACTCCATCAAAACCTCTCTTGTACAATGCTCCTCCAACTAGGGTGTATCGTTGAGCAACTCTCCTGATAGCTCTCTTCTCCTCAGTTGTAGCTTCCTCAGGATACGATTGATCTTCACAATATTTGGCAATTTCATAATACCATGGCTTCTGTTCATCATCCATCTCTTCTAACAGCTCCATCAACATGATTTCTCTTTTCTCAATGATATCTCCGTCCCTGACTTTCTTCAGCAACTTCTCCTTAGTTCTAAGGAATGAAGGGTCTTTCACGGCGGGTGAAAGATGCCTATGAACTATGATTGATTCAGATTGTTTACTGATTGGAAAATCAAGAGAAGATGCAAGTGAAGCTAGAGCGTCAGCTAAGATGTTCTGATTCCTAGGGACATGGACAAAGTTCAATTTCGTGAAAAGCTTTGAGTAAGCAGAAGTAAGTTCCTGATAAGGCTTGAGCTTGGGATCAAGAGTTCGATACTTGGTTAGCACTTGACGAAGAATCAGTTGGCTATCACCTACAATCCTGAGTTTGGTGGCACCATGGCAATGAGCAGCCTCGAGACCAGCAAGGAGTGCCTCGTATTCAGCTATATTGTTAGTGACTGGAAAATCAAGCTGAAAGGCTTGTGGAATGGTGACACCTTCAGGTGATAACAGAACAATACCTATCCCTTTTCCATGAGATTTCAGAGCTCCGTCAAAATGCAGAGTCCACATATCATCTCTGATTTGATTTACGGACATCAGTTCCTCATCCGGAAACTCTGATCGTACTGGATCAAATCGAGGAAGGGGATGATGAGCGAGATGTTCCGCTATGGCATAGCCCTTGATCGCTTTCTGCTGAATATAAGTGATATCGAATTGAGATAGAAAGCTTTGCCATCGTGCTAACCTATCAGTAAGAACAGATTTCTCCAGAAGGAATTTGATCGGATTCATCCTAGCGATGAGATGGACTTCATGGGCCAGAAATAATGTTTCAATTTCTGCACAACCTAGACCAATGCTGCACATGTTTTCTCCATCGTTGTATATCTCTGTTCAGCGGGGTTGAGAAGTTTAGAGAGATAATAGGTTGCCCTCTCTTTTCCTTCTTCATCCTCTTGTGCTAGGACAGCCCCCACTGCATCATCCAGGACTGAAATGTAAAGTATCAATGGTTTGCCTGGAGATGGTGGTCTCAAAACAGGAGGACTTGCTAAATAGTTCTTTAATCCATCGAATGCCTCCTGACACTTATCGTCCCAATCGAATTTGACTCCCGGCTTGGTAAGCTCGTAAAACAGCTTACACCTTTGTGAGTGCTGGGAGACAAAACGGCGAATAAATTGTAACCTCCCGATTAATCCTCTCAACTCCTTCAAGTTTTTGGGAGGTGGCATTTCTCTGATAGCCTTCGCCTTATTAGGATCGATCTCAATTCCCCGTTTGCTGACGATAAATCCAAGCAATTTTTCTGAAGATACCCCGAATACACATTTCTTGGGGTTCATCTTTAACTGATATTCTCTCGATCTCTCTAATACCCTTGCCAAAACTTTGGCGTGCTTAGCCTTTGCCTTAGATTTAACTAATAAATCATCCACATACACTTCCAAATCTATGTGCATCGTGTCATGAAATATTGCCATCATAGCCCTCTGATAAGTGGCTCCAGCATTCTTCAATCCAAATGGCATGACAACATAGCAGTATGTTCCCCAAGGTGTAGTGAACGACGTTTTCTCTTGATCCTCTTCTGCTAGCTTAATCTGATTATATCCTGAAAATCCATCCATAAACGATAAAGTTTCATAGCCAGCAGTATTATCAATGAGTACATCAATATGAGGCAATGGAAAATCATCTTTAGGACACGCCCGGTTCAAATCGCGGAAGTCAATGCAAATTCTGACCTTCCCGTCCTTCTTCATAACCGGGACTATATTGGCCACCCATTGTGGATAAAGGACAACTCTAATAAATTTGGCTTTATGCAATTTGTCGACCTCTTCCTTCATCTTTAGAGCCATTTGTGGGTGGAATCGTCTTAATTTCTGCTTGACAGGGCTAGCTCCTTCCTTCAATGTCAATCTGTGTTCAACTAAAGATGAGTCTAACCCTGGCATATCTTCATAACTCCAGGCGAAAGTGTCCTTATAGTCCTTAAGTACTTGTACCATTGCCTTCTCATCCTCTGTAGAAAGATTTTTGCTGACGAGGACAACCTTAGGTTCGTATTCAGTCCCTAAATTGATTTCTTTGGTGGGCTCTTCTACGGCAGCTGAGGGTTCATTGAATCTCTTCACTCCACTGGCATATGCCTCGGCTGCGTCCTCGTCATCTTCCTCATTTTCAACAATGGGGTCCTTTTCATGCACTAACTCATACACCCCATACCCATCATTGACTGACTCATCATTCATACAGTCTTCTGGCATCTGAATTGGATTTTCTAAAAACTGAGGGATCAAAGAACAAGAAAAGCATTTATCAGTTAAGTCCTGGAGGTATCTATATAGAATTCGCCTACACTTAGGCTTCCTAAACTTCCTAACCTGACTAATCTGACTAAAACTAGACTGCCTAACTTCACTAAACTCCCTATCATAACCTAATGAAGATGAAGCAGGATAGGAATCCTGAGGTACAAGTGGAAATACAGAAGAATCCTCCCGAGGGGAGGGACAGAGTAGATCTAAGAGAGAATCTTGACCGAAGGACCCGCGCAACGGGGTGCGATCGGACAAGTAAGATGTTTCCTCGATAAAGATCTGAGAAGAATTTGTTGTAAAATTGGCGTTTTTTTTTTGATATCAGAGGAATTAAACATGAAGCAGGAGTGAATACAAATGGGAGAAGAATCAGACGGAGGAAGTGGCACCAAGGCCAGAGGATTAGGGGGATCATATAGCAATATGTCCCAGATCAAATTATACATCCTCTCTAGATCGAGAGGAGGTTGTGGAATAAGGTCCCAAGGGGACAGAGTGATCATGACGGGCGGAGCCCGTGGAATATCTTCAATAATGACCCGCGACCAAGTCGGGGTCAAGAGCAGTGTACGAAATAGAGTATGGAGCATGAAGACATGTGAAGGATATGTCCCCCTCCAGAGCAGATCTGTAGTGTAACCAGCTTCATAGGGGTCATCTGGCTCCCCTTCGTCGGTTTCTTCAGACAGCAATATCCGCTTATCAAATATGGCACCAGGGCTTTCAATCAGCTCATCAATCTGCGGCGGCCACTTGGGTTCTGCAGGATCTAGGAATAGTCTGTTCAGTGCAATATAAAGGTCTCTCAGGTCGAACCACCTGTACCATTCGCATTGAGGATCATGAAATTTTCTCCTTTTCATAGGCCGCAGAGCCTCCAAGGATTGGTACGTAAGTAGTTCAGAGCAATGTCTGGCCAAATCCCTCCCATATATGTCATGGAAGTCAAAAGGTTGTCGGCCAGGTAAAGCAGCAGATTTAATATTCAAGGTATGAGCAGCAGCAAGGATCGGCATGCTCGTCACTTTAATAATTCGTCCTTTGAAAGGGAATTTGAGGCATTGGTGATTCGTAGAGGGAATCGCCTCAAGAGTTTTGATATAAGGACGACCTAAAATGGCATTTATAGAAGGGTCGATTTCTAGGATGTGAAATTCGACCTCTGCATGACTTATAGGGCCCAGCTCCACCTTCAAATAGACCATTCCCAGAGGGGAACGGGTAGAGTTGTCATATGCCGTTACTGAGATGGGGCTGGGCAGCCATTTTTCTTTGGGCACACCTCACAACTCCAGGGTCTTCGGAGGTAAAACATTGATCGAAGCTCCTGTATCTACCAGGCATGCATCCACGGCCTTTTTACAGATGTTGACCGTGATGCTCAAAGCCATGCTTCTGGCGGCCGGCGGTGCTAGTTCCGATGTATGAAATGTAATGGAGGGCTGATCCCCCTGAGGAAATAGTAGTGCTGCAATTTTTTCTACCGGCACGTCCTCATTGACCATCACCTTCTGTAGATATTCCATTAAGGCTTCTTGGTGAATCTTGGATCTTTTGATCAATTCAAGTATGGTGATTCGTGCCGGTGTCCGATCCAGATGTTTCAACAAGTCATATTGAGTGCCTGGTGCACTCTCTTCATTATGGGCTTCCTCAGTCAGCTGTGATGGGCCGTCTCTAACTGTGGACTAAGGAAAGACTTTGTTGAAAATCCTTCCACTCCGGAGCGCGTGTTCCTCAACCGTGGAGGATCCGGGTGACACCTTAAGTAGCGCAGGGTTGGATGGTGCGGATGGCGTAGGGCTAGGTGGTGATGACGCGGTGCGGATTAAAGGCCTAGAGGGTTGGATGGTGGATGGGTAAGTGGTTGGCGAAGTGGGGAATGGTACGCGTAATAGCGGTCTGGATGGTAAGGGGATATCTGGGTAGGTGGTAGTGGTAGTGGGTGAAGTAGGAAATGGTACGCGTAATAGTGGCCTGGATGGTAGAAGGGGCGCGTGATTGGTTTGCGGGGGGTTATATGATGGGGGCGTAGGAGTGCGGGGCGTGATGGGCTTGAGGAAGGTGGGTAGTGGTAATGGGTTATTGGGTGCGGGCGAGTGATATATGGGTGTCGGTAGAGGGGTGATGGTAATGGGTTGCGGCCTAGGTATGTGGATGGTGCGGCGTGGTGGTCGCTCTGCGGTACTTGGAACGTGACCCGTTGAATAAAGAGAGGAAGAGTCCTCTATTCTCCACTGCTGCCCACGACCAGCCTCAGACTGGCTGTTCGTCAGAATGGGAGCAACTTGGTTTTGGTTCTGGTGCTCCGGGAGTGGATTCTGCACTATGCCCATATTGGGTGGTGGCGCTGCTTGTGCTGGTGGTCTTACTTGTTGCTGCTGCTGTTGTGGTCTTCTCGCCTTCATGGCTGATATATACTTTTTCATCTCCTCCCAGTCTATGCTGCCTTGCTCATTGAGATCATGAATATAATCTCTGAACTGGAAGCAGGTGTCGATGGTATGCCCGGGTTGCCTATGGAAGTAGCAATACCTGGACGTGTCGGCATTTTGAGGCCAGACGGACTTTTCCCTTGGCAAAACTAAGGCATTAGCTGCCATTAGAGCACTGAAGATATCTGCCAAGGATTCTGGGAGGGCCGGATATTCTGCCCTTTTCGGGCCTGGAAGTCTTCTCTGCTAGTTGTAGTCAGCAGGAGGAGGGACATTATGGTATGCCGGCGGTGCGCGCGGCTGATACTGCTGTTGCTGATATTGCTGCTGTTGGGGCTGCTGGTACTGCTGTTGCCGTTGCGGCTGTTGTAGCTGTTGCTGGTTCTGATTCGGCTGCTGGGGCCGCTGATACTGTTGCTGATAATGGGGGTTCTGCTGCTGCCTATACACTTGTTGGTTCGGCTGCGGTGGCCTCTGGTACTGCTGCTGGTTCCTCACGAACTGGGGCGAGTTATTATTCATGCTACTGACTTGCTCGTGAGAGAGCGTGTCCTCAGTAGTCGGACCTGTGCTGGGAGAGTTTGGCACTGCAGGCTTCCGAGGTGGAGGCCTGCTAGGTCTGTGAGGATCAAAGACGCTAGAGAACGTAGCGTCCTTGAAGGCATTCTGGCAGTACCGTGCTCTTTCATAGAGCTCTGCCATGTTGGTCAAATTGTTCAAGGAGAGGACTAGCTTGAACTGGGGCGTGGCGTTGGAAATTAACATCTTCACTTGCTCGGACTCGGACAAGTGATCTTTCACCTTTTAGCCAGGCCCCGCCACCTGTCAGCGAAACTGACAAACTCCTCATCAACTTTCATCTTTTCTGCAATGAGGTCAGTGATGGACAAGGAGGGTGCAACTCTGTCCTGGTATCGTTGGATAAATTTGCGTGAAACGACACCGTAATCCTCTACTTCGGAGGGTTCCAGAGAAAAGAACCACTCGAGGGCTGGTCCCTCTAGAGATCTCCTGAACAAAAAGGCCAACGACCTCTTGTCGTTCTGCTAGAAAGATGATTCGTACATAAACTCCTTCAGATGTGTCAAGGGGTTACCAGTACCGTTGTACTTCCGGTACACTGGCATCTCAGAGGGTGGCAGATGGAATACTGGCATGCTCGGTAAACTGATCTCTGGCACAGCTTTAACCCCCATCATCTTCTGGAGGTTGTTGAACTGCTCATCCATGCGCTCCATCTTGGCCAGCAACGCTTGTGTGGTCAGATCTGCCTGGGGAGGAGGAGGAGGTAGAAGTACTTGATAGGCCTGCAGCCTAGAGTACGTTGGACAGGGAGGACAATAAAGAGGAGGTCCGGCAGAGCTTCCGCCATGCCCGAGGGCATTTTGATAAGCAGGCGTTTGCGGTCTAGCCGGTTGCCTAGATGATGAAAGCTGTGACCCAGCTGGCCGAGAAGTGACATGAAGGCCCTCCATGGCCTGATGGATATAAGGAGGAGGAAGAGGAGGTTGTTGAGTAATAACAGGGGGAGCCACAGGGTTCGGCTCAGCAGGCTATACGGGTGCCCTCCCCTTCAGAATAGACTGGATCACCTCGAACTGCTGAGGGTCCAGTCGGGAGGCAAGAACTCCCAAGGCGTTGACAAGATCCGAAGGATCAGAGGGTGAGGGATCATTCTTATTCATGTCCCCCTCTAGATCGGGATTAGGAATCGCATATTCATGCGGGGGAAGATCAGGATATCGATCCTGTGGATGAAAGAGAGGCGTCCGGACATTCCCATCTTGTCGATATGGAATGGGGACGGAATTACGGGGGGCATCAGCATCTCTCCCGTTCTCATAGTTGTAGTCCGAATCGCGAGGGGCATTAGCATCTCCCTCGTAGTTGATGATGGCGTCTTGAGCCATACTCAAGTCCCTGCCTGATCGCAGCAGCATGATGTTAGATTCCCTTTTTTCAAAGATTTGACAAACAAGTTGCACAGAGATTAATCAAACAAGTGGATGTTAATCGTGATTTTAAGGTTCCTTGCTGGGTTATTTGAATTGGATTAAATCACAAATTCGCTCAGGGAAAGGATCCTAGTTTCAGTTCAATTTCCACCGTTATTCTCTAGGGCTTTCTCTCACAACGCTTTTGGAATCTAGCCGGGACTTCAATTGGTACAACCAGCCCGATGATCAAGGAGGAATACCTTGATTTTGGGGACTTATTGAGGCCTTAACGTCAACTTCTCTAGTCTGATCAAGGGACCAACCCAATCAGAGAGAGTTGCTGACGTCAAGTAGTGTGTTCCTAAGAAAACGAGGGTATTCCCCTCAATGCGTATGTCCTACGGCCTGGATGGCCTCTAATGCTTAATAATAATGGGTAGCTAGTACTCAAACCACAGAAATCTGAAGACTGAAAAATAACTAAGAAACTGTCTGAATCGCGTCGATGGTAGTCGACGCTATTCAAAACAAAAGCTTAATTTTTCGGAGAAACAGATGCAGACAGCAGAGAAGATATGAAGATTGAAAGGCGTCTGGGTGTGTTGACGCGGTTTGAAACGCGTCAGTGCTCCTAGACGCTTTTCAGTTCGCAGAAACAGTTTTGTAGGAAGATTTTCTGGGTTGAATCCTCCTCAAACAGGATAAAAAGCAGTAAATAATCAATTCATGTAGATTTTTTTTAGTTCCAGATTTTAACAGGATGATTTATTAACTAAACAACTAGAAAATCAATCAATCACACATCATTTTTATCACAAAAAACAGCTTTTTAAACTAATCAAGGGGAGGGCAAGATCTTGCCACTGGGGTGTGCACGTGGTGCACGAGGGAAATAAATCAAACTAAAACACTCACCAATTGGCGAGGACGTGTCGAGAGACACAAATGGTGCACCGTGGGTGCCCGATTGATGATAGCAAGAACAAAAGAGAAACTAAAAGATGGCTAGACCAAGTCCCACCGTGATCGCCAAAAAAGTTGTAGGTGCTTAAAATGCTCGTGTGATTAACATGAAAAATCTATGTTGTTTAGTGTAAACTAAACCTATTAAAAACAGCAACTAAGTGCAGTGATCGCCAGAAACTTTTGACTTAAAAGTTTCAAAAGGAAGTATGATCGCCTACCTGTTTGAACGCGGAAGATTTTAAGCTCTTGATTCCCCTCCTTCAGCCGGCTGAAGAAAGAGAGCCCTTCCCGTTCTTTGTTCTTGCTGTTGAGTTTGAGGTTGAGGATCGTCCAGAAGTCCTTTTGGCCTTGTGCTTGATTTACTCCTTTTGATTCTCTTGTTGTTGTTGAGTGCAGCAGAGACAGAGAGAAATGAAATAAAGAAACGATGATGAGAATTTTAAGTTGAAGCAGTATCCAAACTAATCATGATTTTAAGCATGCAATTGAACAGCAAACTTACTTGTTTAATGGCTTTTAAAACCCCTTAATCAAATAGGTTTTGAAAGATGATGCTGTGGTGTGTGTTGCATGAAGTGAATATTGAAGAATATATAACTAAATGAAATGAAAATGAAGAAATGAAACACTTATGCCCAATGGTTGAAGCCTTGAAAGGATGAAGATTCTTGAAAGGACACCGACTTCTGGAAATGGCAGCGCTCCGGCGTTCCGACGTTGTTGCTTCGATCTTCAACTCGCTATAATAACACTCTCTCTTAATGGCTTTCAACTTTTTTTTTTTTTTTAACTCTTCAAGATGTAAAGTATTTATAGGCTTCTTTTGCGTTCACGATTAACATAGAAAAATCTAGGATTTATCCATCTTAATAGACAGATAAATACTAATTAATTCATCTTTATCTGTAATTATCTAAAACGCGTCCACCATGGTTGACGCCTTTTAGATTAATTAAGATAAGGATAAATATCCGGGAAAACTTATCTTTATCTTTATTAGATAAAACGCGTCTACATGTGCAGACGTCTTTTACACTAATTAAGATAAGGATAAACATCCGGAAGAGAAGTTAAAATAACTTAGGAAACCTAAAACGCGTTAGGACTTACAGACGCCTTTTAGCTAATTAATCAATTGATTAAAATTCAAATTTAAACGTTAAAACATGAATAAACTCTAAATAGCGTCCACACAGGTTGACGTCTTTTAGAATTCTGCATATTTTAACTGAAATTTGAGCTAAAATCAATTCAATTGATTAACTTAAATATGTCTGTTAAACCCGACACTCAAAAATATCAATAAAAATTAATTAATGATTAAATATCAGACCATTCTGAGGCATTATTATATGATATGAAATTTACTCGAAATGATGTCAAAATTAGCGTGTCTCCAGCAGATAGTAGGACCAGGGTTGGTTCAGCAGTGTACTGAAGTTTCCAGAGTGGTACAACAGAAATTGATTACAGCTCAAAGCAGACAGAAGAGTTATGCAGACATCCGTAGGAGACCACTTAAGTTTGAGGTTGGGGACCACGTTTTTCTCCGAGTCTCACCTTCCAATGATGTGATGAGATTCGGGAAGCGAGGTAAGCTGAGTCCGCGATATATTGGGCATTTTCCCATTGTTGCTCGAATTGGGGAAGCGGCGTATCAGCTAGCCTTGCCGCCCAATCTTGCAGGGGTGCACGATGTGTTCCATGTTTCTTTGTTGAGGAGATATGTTCAGGATCCATCTCATGTTTTAGATTTTTCAGAATTGGAAGTCGCTGAGGACTTGTCCTTTCCAGAGTTTCCAGTACGTATTGAGGATCGCAGGGAATAAGTCCTTCGGAACAAGGTTGTACCTCTGGTTAAGGTGATTTGACAGTATCGCTCCCTACCTTTTCTCGTAAGGATGAGATGCGAGAGTAGTTTCCCTACCTTTTCTCGTAAGTTCTCTTGTGAGCTTGTATCCTTATGTTTCAACATCGTTAATTGTAGCAGGCAATTTCGGGGACGAAATTCTTTTAAGGGGGAGAGAATGTAAGGATTGAGGTTTTCAGATCCGGTTATCGGGTCAATTTTCGGAGTCATATTCGGTAGTTCAGGCCCTGATGGGACTGGGACTCTATTATGTTTCGCGTCGAGCCTGCAAGACGCGGTTTAAATGGCGTCCAGCAATGTAGACGCGTTTTAGGCTGTGCCACGTGGGCGCCACGTAGGCTGGCCTTGGGTCGCGAGAGTACGGCCCCGGTCATATCGTTTGAATGGCGTATTGGATGGACAACGCCATTCAGAGTACGACCCTGGCTTATCAGTGTACGGCCCGGTCTTGTCATCTGAAAGACGTCGGGCGTGCACGACGCGTTTTACCCAGCTTCTGGTTGACCCGGCGAACCCTCCTTCCTTTCCCTCATTCCCTCCTTCCTCTCCTCTCTCCTCTCTTCCTCCAGCGGCACCAGCAGCCCCATTCCCCCTCCTTCCTTTTCCTCCCTTCATTTCACCTCTCCCTCCACTCCAATAACCTCCCAACTCCCACCACTACCACTACCATCTCCTCCGCGGCGTTTTTCTCTCCGGACGACGGCCGACGTCCCGGTGGAGTAACGGCGTCCACGGCGGTACCAGCGGCGGCGTGGGGCGAGACGGGTTGGCGTCTTGGAGCTAGGAGGAGTCTGAGTAACCGGTAGGGTGACGATCCCCGTAGTATTTCATTTAAAAACCATGTTTTTCCCGCTTTGAAGCATGTTTAGGAGCGTTTTGGGGTGAAAATACTAAATGCATGAAATGAGAAATTGGGTGTTCTAATGGGTAGTTAGGTTCTCCTCCTTCCCCTCTATGCCTTGTGGCCTTTTTTGTACGTTTTGGAGGAGAAATCCCACCTTGTGGATTGGGGGAAGCGGAGGGGAGAACCTGTCTGTCGGCATTAAATGGCGTCGAGGGACAGGGACGCCTTTTTAAAAGGCAGCTCCCACCCACGACGCAATTTAGCCTAATAACATACTCTGTCTCTAGACTGATGAGCGTCCAGGGACAGCGTCGCATTTTAGAAAGGCGACTTGCCTGGACGACGCTTTTTAGTGAAAATCACCCCGTGGCTTGTCCCTGCTTCTGTCGCTATCTAGCGACGAGGGACAGCGACGCCTTTCAAAAGGCGGCTACATGTGACGACGCCTTTTAGGCCAAGTTCTGAGGCCGAGATTTCATGAACCAGTTTAGGAGGTTTGAATGGCGTCGGCCTTGGGCGACGCGATTCAAGACAGAATCACATTAATTCATGCTGTTAACATATCTTCACACTGTTAGATAGTTTGGTTTATTGCATGTTTAAAATCGTACTCGAGGATAAGGACTTTTATGTGATCGGATCGCACTGTGTTGTGTTTCGTACGACCGTGGACCTAGAGTGACAGTTGTAGCGCTTGCCATCCTGTGTCGGTGTGGGAGGGACACAGCGCCGGTGTGGGAGTGGCGGGGTGACGCCTAGTGAGAGAGGGTCACCTGGTGAACCCCGGGGTTAGCTAGTAGCGGTGTAGGAGTGGTACCTGTGGAGTGTCACTCGTGTTGAGGGAAGGAGTAACCACCTGAGCCAGTTGGGCCGGAGTAGCTAGCGTGCTATCCGAGGGGTTACTGTTTGGTCTCAGCGGGTCGGTGTTTCCCACGTTTGGTTGTGTGGTTGACGTGTTTTGACGAGACGCTGGTGGTAGGCTCCCTGGTAGAATGTTTTCTGAGATATGCATGTTACATTCCGAATACATGTGGTTTATATCGAGAATTAGGAGTAGTAATTACTGCTTTACTTGTTTACTTTACCTTTATCTGTGTTACTGCACTTGTGGGTGCGTGAGTGGGTGATGGGGATCAAAGGATCCTTACTGAGTCTTTTTGTTGAGACTCACCCCTGCGGTTTTCAGGTGAGGGATCCAGGTAGGCTTAGTGAGGAGAGTGTTGCTTTGGGTTGCGTGCCAGCAGCCGTTGTTCCGGGGTATGCCCCGATGTAGTTGTTATTTTATTTTCTAGCATGTACGCTTAATTATTTCTTTTCAGTTGGAGTATGTAACTATTTGTTGTGTCGAGTCGCATTGTAATAACTTTTAATTCTTACACATCCTTTTTAATTCAATGCGATGTGAATGTCTAGCTTAGTTAATTATTTATTTCCCAAACTTATCTAAATCCTGGTTTGGCTCCAAATTAATGATTCGGTACCCATTTAGTAATCGGATCCCTGATTATAGGATGGCGGGTCGTTACAATCAGAGCCAGGTTCCACTGTTTCTTATCCCATTTCGATCTCTAAAATAATTTTTCCATGTTATTATTCCATGAAATTTTAATTTTATGCAAAGTTAATAATCATGTGATGATTAGTGCGATTTGATCGCTCTTTTTATGTAAAAATTAAAATTATTTTGGGGATTTTCGGAGTTCTTCATATGATGAAGATTGGGGTTTATTGCGGCTTCGTTCGGGCCTCCCAAGTGTTTGGATGGAAGACTTGGACCCCGGTTGATCTGGGGATTGTCACCGGACCTTACTAGGCTCCACACCGGCGCCAGAGAGGGAAATGGACGGGCTGCAAACAGCTTCTTATTCCTCCTTTTATTGCGTTGAAACCGGGTTTGAAAGAGGGGCCAGTGGCTCCAAACGCACCGCCGGCGAGCATGCCGGCGTTGGGGCGATCGTCGGCAGGGCCGAGCGACGCCGACCGCCCCCGGCTCAGTCGTCCACCCCCCCCCCCCCCCCGCCGCCTGCCGTACCAGCACCTGGCAATGGGGTTAGGGTTTCGAGTGTTGTAGTAAAAGGGGGGGGGGGGGGGGGGGGGAGAGCGTCGGATTGGGGAAGGCCTTGGGGCTGACCGGTCGGGCTGGGTTCTGGGAAGAACCGGGCCCCGCCTAAGGGGCGCCATGGCCCGAGCCGTTAGCTGAGTGGCTCGAGCCCGGCCCAAGCCCTAGCTCAACCAACTCGCTAAGCCCTTTTTCCCTTCTTTTGCAAATGAAAATCCCTATACCACCCCACATGCCCATTTAATTAAATTAAATTGGATTTTAATTTGAAATTTAAAGTTGTTTTAAAATTTTGAATTATTGTTCAATTTTATTTAAATTGGGCATTCAATGATTTTGAATCATTAAGATTAACAATTAGTTGTTAATAAATTAAGTGTTAATTATTAGTTTAAATGTTAGATTAATAATTAATCTTAATTAATCTAATGTAAAAGTTAGATTATGGTGAATAATTATTAGTCTAAGTGTTAGATTATTAATTATTAATTTTCTAACTGTTAATTAATGAAAGTTGGTTATTAATTTAAGCGTTAAATTAATAATTAATTCAATTACTAATTTAAGTGTTAAATTAGTAGTTATTAATTAATTAGTATTAATTATTATTTTAAGAGTTAAATTAACGATCAACATTAATTAATTAATCTAAAATTTATATTTGTACTTTTTAGTTAATTAGAGTTAACTGTTCATTTAAGTGTTAAGTTAATGATTAATTTTAAATTAACTATTCTAAGAGTTAGAATTAGCATTTAGTAATTAATTGGTGTTAATTATTGGTTTAAATGTTAAATTAGTTATTAACAACAATTAACTAATTTAAAAGTTAGATTAGTAGTTAATAATTAATTATAGTTGATTAATAATTTAAGTGTTAAATTAATAATTAACTTAAGTGGACTAATCTAAGAGTTAGATTGGTAATTAATTATTAATAGTCTAATTGTTAGATTATTAATATTGATTCATCTAAATGTTAGATTGTTTTAATTATTAGAAATGTTCTAATGGCATGGAATATTCTGGAATTATTAATTTGGAGTGTGTGTAAATGTGATGTGTGTTTTATATGTTTTTAAATCTGATTTAATTGCATGTGAAGATAATAAAATTTATTTTAAAAATTCAAATGTCAATTTTGATTGGAACCTATGCTTTTTTAAAGCTAAAATTATTTATTTTGAAAACTCCTTTTGTATTAGCCATGTGATGCACTTACCATGTGTGGAATGTATAAAACACATCGTGTTCATGGATATGCACTTATTTAATTATTCATGTGATGAATGGATTGTGTGGATCGTGGATGTTTGAATTATAGATATTTATTAATTGTTAATAAATAGAGGTCTACGTACCTCTCCCTTTCTCATACTCCGATGTACTTCTACCTCCCTCTCTCTTGTACTTGTCATAAGGCCTTCTTCTGTTTACATGTAAATTTAAATTTAAATGTAATCTAATCGAGGCAACCGAGGAAGGAGAGAGGATGATCCACAGCTGCAACCAGGAAGGCGAAAAGATGCATATCCTTTGCCTATGTGTTTGCAGTATGGTCTAATGTAATAGTTATGTTAGATTTTGTGTGCGTTTGACTGTTGGCTCCAGTCAAACCCACTGTGCTATCATGACCACACCTGACATGTATGTGATACAATGTTTTTATGTTTGATTATGAATGAAAGCAGCTATAGTATTTAGTAAATATATATAATATATTTATATACTATCACCTAGGAGAGACTAAGATAAAAGTTATCTAAATATCCTCGTCTAAATTCTAAGTCGTAACGTAAGTAGTTAAGAACTTGCCGCGTGGTCCTCCATCGTTATAGTCATAGGATTCAAATTACTTTAGGCAGGTTTGTTGTGCTATCCACAAGGCCTGTCTAATTGTGAGGAGAGACTTGGCTATGGCATTAGATGCCTATATGATCGGGGTAGAGGAACCATGTAGCTTTGTTGTGCTATCCACAAGGGCTACATGCAAATCTATGCTCGTCGCGTAACGATGGTTAGCTTAGACCAGAATTAGTAGTTTGTTGTGCTATCCACAAGGCCATTAAATCTCTGGAGACCGAAGATATGATCGGATATTTCACGGAGTTACAAGTCCCATGAGATGGGTACTCCTTGATTGTTTTACAACTTTCTTGTGCTATCCACAAGGTTATACTGCAAGTCATTAAGATTTTGATCTCCACTAGGAGACTTTCGGCGTCCCCCGTTCTATATAACTTAAGGTTATACAGTTCGTCGAAAATTAGTGAGAGTTAAAACTTGATCAAAGGACCATATCTTGTTTTAAATTTTAATAATTGAACATCTGCTAAATATATTTTATCCATCTCCTATAGGGAATTATGTCGTCGAATAACCCACTCGGTGGCAAATTTAATGCCAATCTTTTGACTAACCCGAACTACTCAGTTTGGCTCAGAAATCTGAAGAGTGTCTTCAAATCTGAGCACATTGCCTACGTCCTTAGACCTGATCCTCCTGCTGAACCGACATTGGATGCCCCTGAGGAAGAGATGATCGTGTATGATAAAAGATCGAAGGACAAAGACAAAGGAGTAGTATAGGGTGACTGCTTCACCTGTAAGTAATAGGGTCACTGGAAGAGGAACTGCAATGAGTTGCTCAGCGATAAAGCTTATGGAAAGGTGAAACTATCAAAAGCTTCATATACATATATGATAGATATCAACTTGTCAGTTAGAGATTCCACATCTTGAGTATTAGATACCGGACGTGCTTCTTGTTGGGTTCGTTGTGCCCGGATCTGACCGAAAACGCAACGGAAATAAATTATTCGAGACCGGATCTGTCTCATTTCTATCAACAAAATAAACCGGAAATTCTGATTTACCTTGCGTGGATTCGAATCCGCGTTCGTTCTCCGATTCCGTCTGAGCGATGCCGCAAGCCGCGCAGGTGCCCGGCCTCTAGCGGTATCCACGCGGTTCTCCTCGCGATGGATCGTCCTCACCTCCTCGCTCGATGCGGTGTTCGTAGATCCTGTCTAAATACGCATAATCCGCCGCGACATGCGGATTCGAAAACTCCCGTCGGACGGAAGGCAGAGCAGTCGGGAGCCAAAGCGGAGCCTCTAGAGGGTCGGCCTCGGGATGTGCGCCCAAGAGAGAGGAGAGAGAGAGAGGGCGGCGGCTAGGGTTAGGGTTGTTGGCCCCCAACCTAGCAGCCGTTCTTTTATAATAAGTATGTTTGCGATTTTTCATAAAAACCCATACTTATCCGAAATCCCGTATAAATATCCATCGACTTGAAAACCTTTTGCGTGTGACCCTCTAGGCCCAAATACCAGTCCAGTTAATGGCCCATTAAGCCCAGTAACTCTTTACGAACCCACTGAATTAATTAATATCCTTCCTTATATTAATTAATCAGCTGAATTTAATGTCCTACAGTAAATTCGGACGGGCTTCCGATCACATTGGATGCCAAGCAACATCGCGTGATCCTGGATGGCATTGAGGTTATCGCAACCCTCTATTGGAACCTTTCCATCATCGGTTAGCACGCGGATATAATCATTCATCCGTGCAATGTTCCTGAATCGACCTAGGGTATGGTTTACTATTAAACCCTAGCCGGTTGATTCACTTGAATCAGATGCTGCCAATCTATATCGGATAACTCTTTATCTGATACAGTGTCCGCCTTGGCCAGGGACTTAAGTGCATCATTCCTGGAACATTCTCTCTCATAATACCGAGAGCGGATGATCCCATATTGAACACACAATTACCTTCGAGGGCATTTCTCTGAACCCGATCATTTGACTTATTGATAATCCATGGTTAGGGATTCGTTAGTCAAAGTCAAAGCTCAGAGACGTACCATCAAGGTATCTTTGGTGTCTCAGGTCCAAGAATCATCTACGCAACCGAGACAAAAGAATTGAGCTGGTTAACAGTGAGGTATATACCATCCAACGATTCTAGGTCGGATCAATTCAGTGAACTGATTCTCCAATGAGCACCTACAGGTCCAGCATAGTGTCTCCACACAAGTGACTTATAGGATCAGTCACCCTCATCATATGAGCTGAAGAAACATGTACTAGTCTATCCGGATGTTTGATGTCCATCTCAAACATCCTCCGACTAGGAATAATTAAGAACATATATTTATAAGTCTTCGGTCCCATAACTATGATCTCATCATAATCCGAAGATTGTTGCACATGTTTATGGACTTCATCGTGATACAATAATTATATATCGAACTAATTACACACAATGAATTAATGCCATTATATTAATAAACTGAATGATACATAGTATTGGATTGGCTTTCAGACCACCAAATACTAACAATCTCCCACTTGGACTAAAGCCAATCACTTTTATACAGAATACCCATATTCTCTAAGTGACGCTCAAAGACATTTTGAGACAAAGACTTTGTCAGTGGATCTGCTATGTTGTCGGCTGAAGGAACTCTTTCCACTACGACATCTCCTCAAGCTATAATCTCTCTGATCAGATGAAAGTGCCGCAGAATGTGCTTCGACTTCTGATGAGACCTCAGCTCTTTTGCTTGAGCAATTGCCCCATTGTTGTCACATAGCAGTGGGACGGGACCAGATATACTTTCCACCACACCAAGATCGTCGATAAATTTCTTCATCCAGACAGCTTCCTTGGCGGCTTCAGCAGTAGCAATATATTCAGCTTTCGTTGTCGAATCACCAGTGGTCTCCTGCTTGGAACTTTTCCAACTCACTACTCCCCCGTTGAGTGTAAAGACAAAACCTGATGTCGATTTGCTGTCATCAGGGTCAGACTGAAAACATGAATCAGTGTATCCTTGCAGCTTTAAATCTCCTCCTCCATAGACTAGAAACATATCCTTAGTTCTTCTCAAGTACTTAAGGATGCATTTCACAGTCTTCCAGTGTTCATCACCTGAATCTGCCTGATGTCTGCTCGTAACGCTTAGAGCATATTCAACATCAGGTCTGGTACATAGCATGGCATACATGATGGAACCTATGACTGAAGCATAAGGAATCTTATCCATCATTGCCCTCTCCTCAGAAGTCTTGGGAGACTGACTTCTGGAGAGATAAATTCCATGTCTCATCGGTATGAGACCTCTCTTGAAATTTTCCATGCCAAATCTTTTGACAATGGTTTCTATGTACATGGATTGGATTAAGGCAACCATCTTCTTTGATCTATCTCTATAGATCCGTATTCCTAATACGTAAGATGCTTCTCCCAAATCCTTCATGGAGAAGTTCTTAGATAGCCAGATCTTTACTGATGACATCATTCCTACATCATTCCCAATGAGTAGGATGTCATCAACGTAAAGAACCAGGAATATGATTGCGCTCCCACTGTTTTTCTTGTATACGAAAGACTCATCTTCATTCTTAATAAAGCCATAAGATTTGATTGCCTCATCAAACCTTATGTTCCAGCTTCGGGAAGCTTGCTTCAGTCCATAAATGGACCTTTGCAACTTACATACCATATCTGGAGATTCTTTTGATGTGAAGCCCTCTGGTTGCATCATATACACCTCTTCCTCAAGATTTCTACTGAGGAAGGCTGTCTTTACATCCATCTGCCAGATCTCGTAATCATGGTATATAGCAATAGCGAGAAGAATTCTGATAGACTTAATCATGGCAACGGGTGAAAAGGTCTCGTCATAGTCAATTCCTTGCCTTTGACGATACCCTTTCGCCACTAGCCTTGCCTTATAAGTCTTTATTCATCCATCTGCACCAATCTTTCTTTTAAAGATCCACTTGCAGTCGATAGGTACTATACCTTTGGACAAGTCAACCAAGTTCCAAACTTGGTTGATGTGCATGGACTGAATCTCAGAATTCATGGCTTCTCGCCATTTACCTACCTCTGGACTTTTAATGGCCTCATTGTAAGTCTCAGGATCATCATCCTCATTAAAGAGTATCCTAGAACCATCCAAATTAATGTCCCACATATCTTTCTGGTGGTTTAGGTACTCTTTCTGACCTACGAGTTTCTTGTGTACTTCTTTGAACATGTTCAGAAACTGATAGTTCATCAGATGAACCATTACCAATTTGTGGGTTTGGAATTTCTTCCAAGGTTACTTTACTCCCACTGTCCTTCTGGAGAATATAATCTTCTTCCAGAAAGACAGCTCTCCTGACTACAAACACATTTTGATCGCCAGGATGGTAGAAGTAACATCCATAAGTTTCCTTTGGATATCCCACAAATCTGTATTTGTCAGTTCTTGACTCCAGCTTATCTGTATCATGTCTTTTAACATGAGAAGGACATCCCTAGACTTTAATATATTTAAAGACTGATTTCTTTCCATTCCATATCTCATATGGAGTGGTTTCAACAGATTTGTTGGGTACCTTGTTCAGGATATACATAGTCGAGCTAAGTGCAAATTCCCATAAGGACACTGGTAATTTGGACATGCGCATCATAGATCGCACCATTTCCATTAATGTGCGATTCCTCCTTTCTGATACACCATTCATCTGAGGTGTATAAGGAGGTGTAAGCTGAGATAGGATACCATTATCCCGTAGGTATTTAATGAACTATGTACTCAAGTATTCACCACCACGATCAGATCAGATGACTTTTATGCTTTCCCAGTTTGTTTTTCTACTTCATTCCTAAATTCTCTAAATTTCTCAAAGACTTCAGATTTATACTTAAGTAAGTATATGAATCCGAATCTTGAGTAATCATCAGTGAATGTGATGAAGTACGAGAAACCACCAATGGCTTGGGTAGATATAAGACCACATACATCAAAATGTATTAGTTCCAGTATGCCTTTTGCTCATTCTCCAGTTCTAGAAAATGGAGATTTAGCCATTTCACCCATCAAATATGACTCACAGGTCGCATATGATTCATAATCAAATGGATCTAAATATCTATCTTTACGCAACCTTTGGAGTCTGTTTTCTCCAATGTGACCAAGCCTACAATGCCATAAGTAAGCTTTGTTCATTTCATATCTTTTCCTTTTAGTTGTGGAACTGATGTTTAAATTCTCATGAGACACATTTAATAAGTACAATCCATTGGATAATGTAGCAGAAGCTATTAATTTATTTCTAAAATAAATTGAACAATAATTGTTCCCAACAGATAAAGTGTATCATATTTTATCTAAACGTGTATGCTAGGTACATAATAACATTCATCTAATGAAAAAGTGTCTCCGAATGGAAGCTTGAGCTCCACTGTCCCTACAGTGATCGCCGCAAATCTTGCGCCGTTACTTAGCCTCAACTCCACCTCGCCAGTCCTCAACTTACGCCTTCTTGTCAGTGCCTGCACAGAATTGCAGATATGAGAAACACATCCAATATCTAATACCCATGATGTATAGTCTCTAATTGACAAGTTTACATCTATCATATAGATACCTGAAGCGTCCTGCTGCTTCACAGTTCCTTGAGCCTTACCCTTGAGATATTCTTTACAATTCCTCTTCCAGTGCCCCTTCTGATGACAGTAGAAGCATTCACCCTTCTCAACACTCTTGCCTTTGTCCTTCTTGACAACTTTCGGCTTCTTCTGATTCTTGCATTTACCTTTCCTAAAGGCTTGGACTGCTAGTCTCTTCCAGCCGGTCTTACCAACCATAAGGACTTGGGGTTTCTCCTTCACAAGGTTCCCTTCTGCAATCTTCAGCATATTCAACAATTCAGCCAAAGTGATCTGGATCTTATTCATGTTGAAATTCACAATGAATTAAGCATATGATTGTGGAAGTGAGGACAACACAAGGTCAGTATGCATCTCCTTGGGGAGCGGGACCCCAAGAACATCCAACATTTCCACCCATTCAATCATCTTCAGCACATGAGTCTGTACTGAAGATCCCTCTGCCATCTGAGCCTTGAACAGATTCTCAGATATCTCATATCTCTCAATCATGCTCTGCTCACCAAACAACTCTTTCAAATGGAGCATGATGGATTTAGTATCCATCTCCACATGCTACCTCTGCAACTCATTGCTCATAGAGGCCAGCATGTAGCATTAGGCATGGTGGAATCTTCCTTCCATTTTTCATATGTCAGCATGTCCTACTTTGGGGCATCTAATGCTGGTTCAGTAGGAGGTTCATCATCCAAGACATAAACAATTTGCTCATACCTGAGGACAATCTTCAGGTTCCTGAGCCAGTCTGAGTAATTCGGTCCTGTCAATCGATTAGCCTACAGGAGATAATCATATTACAATTAGCAGATATTCAGTTAATTAATTTAAAAACAAGACATGGACTTTGTTTATCTAGTTTTACTCACATTAATTTTCGTCGGACTGTATAACCTTCAGATACACAGAATGGGAAATGCCGACTGTCTCCTAGTGGAGATCAAAATCTCCAAGAATCACAGTATGACCTCGGTAAACACGTAGTATCATACTGCTATCTCAAAGCAATCATCTTATGATAATTGCAACTCCTTGCAATATCCGATCATATTTCGGCTCCCAGGTAATTAATGGTCCCGGGTAAACACAGTAGACCATTATCCCCGGTCTAAACATTACCATCAATACATGATAGATTAGAGTAGAAATATAGTTCCCGGGTAAACACGTAGATAACTATATCGTTCCTCTATTCTTATCTAAAGGCATCTAATGCCATGATTAATAGTTCTCTCAACAGACGATGGCAAATCTCGGGTAAACACATAGTATATGTCACTACTGAATTAAGTTTTATTAATCATATTGATGGAGAGCTACGCGGTGCATTCTCAATGACTCGCTCTACGACTTAGATTTTGTAACGAAGGTTTTATTTATTTACTTTGGTCTCATCCTAGGTGATAGTATTAAATATATCGAATATACTACATATATTAAAAACCTAGGTAATTTGATTCATAATCAAAAGAAAACACACGCATCACATACATGTCTTTAGTGTGGTCATGGATAGTACAGTGGTTTGACTTGAGCCAGATTGTCAAACACACACATACATAATATAGCAATTTATATTATGAGTCTGCCAACTCATAGGCTTAAGGAACTCTTTCTTATCCTTCTTGGTTGCAGCTGTGGATCATCCTCGCTCCATGCTCAGCCGCCTTGATCAAATTACATCAATAATTTAAAGGAAGAAGCCTTAAGGTGAATACAAAGGGAGGGAGGTAAAAATACAATGGAATATGAGAGGGAGAGGTTCGCAGACCTCTATTTATTAATAAACAATAAACCACGCAATCATATCCATAATCAATTCACATCCACAATCTAAATATTAAGTGCTTATCCATGACCACCATGTAGTCTTTAATTAAACAAACCACACATGTAGTGCACATCTTATGGCTAAATAAAATGTTTCGAAAATAAATAATATTTTGGTTTCATAAACCAGGGACCAAACAAAATTTGGAGAATTAGAATTTTCGAAAAACATTATCAATTGTCTCATGCTCATTAAATCAAATTTAAACAAGCAATAATAACACATCATATGCATATAAAGTCTAAAAATAATGGTTTAGGAATATTCCAAGCTTCATATGAACAATTCAAATCTATGGGGTAATTTAACAATTAAATCTAATGATTAATCTAACAACTTAGATTAATAACTAGAATTAACAACATTTGTTAATAAATTATTAAAATTCAGGGGGGGGGGGGGTGTTAAAGGGCTCTGCCCAGCTGAGCCCCTGGCTCGGGCTAGGGCCGAGCTAGGCCCCAGCCAAGGCTTTGACCTAGGCCCGCAGGCCTGGTCCGAGACCTGTTGGGACCTGGCTCGGACCATCTGGCCCGGGCCAGGGTCCAACGAGGCTGGACCCCGTCGCCTGGTCCGAGACCTGTCCGCCGACAACGGCGACGTCGCCAGTGCCGTCCAACGTCCGGAGCAGTCCTGAGAAGGGCTGCGGTGGCCCTTTTTCCCCTCCTCTAAATCCTCTTGCAGGCTGGTTTCAAAAACGCAAGAGGAAGAAAAAGAAGGCTATGGCCGGCGGTCCTCCGCTCCCCACGCCGCCGGCATCTCGTCCAACGCCGATGGGCATGGTTCACAGTGATCAAAGCCCCAAAGATCCATCATATGGATCCGATTCCCTCAACAACACACCATTCTTCGTCCAACGAAGAACACGACGAAAAACCCCAAAAAAATATATATATTTTTTCTATAGATTAAAATCGTGATCTCATCGCGGTGAACATCTCATGAATATTAATCTTGTAAGAAAATAGATTCAAGCATGGAATAAATTCGAAAACGACAATTTTAGAGACCGAAACGGCGAAGAACACAGTGGAATCTGGCTCTGATACCACTGTTGGGTTCGCTATGCCTACATCCGACCGAAAACGCAGCGGAAATAAATTATTCAAGATTGGATCAGTCCCGTTTCAATCAACAAAATAAACAGGGAATTCTGATTTACCTTGCGCGGATTCGAATCCACGTTCATTCTCCGGTTCCGTCGGAGCGATGCCGTAAGCCTCGTAGGTGCCCGGCCTCTAGCGATATCCACGCGGTTATCCTTGCGATGGATAGTCCTTGCCTCCTCGCTCGATGCGGCGTTTGTAGATCCCATCTGGCTACGCGTAATCTGCCGCGACATGCAGATTCGGAAACTCCCGTCGGACAGAAGGCGGAGCAGTCGGGAGCCGAAGCGGAGCCTCCAGAGGGCCGACCTCGGGATGTGCGCCCAGGAGAGAGGAGAGAGAGAGGGCGACGGCTAGGGTTAGGGTTGTTGGCCACCGACCTAGCAGCCGTTCTTTTATAATAAGTATGTTTGCGATTTTTCATAAAAACCCATACTTATCCGAAATCCCGTCTAAATATCCATCGACTTGAAAAGCTTTTTCGTGTGACCCTTTAGGCCCAAATACCAATCCAGTTAATGGCCCATTAAGCCCTGTAATTCTTTACGGACCCACTGAATTAATTAATATCCTTATATTAATTAATCAACTGAATTTAATGTCCCACAATAAATTCGGACGGGTTTCCGATCACGTTGGATGCCAAGCAACATCGCGTAATCCTGGATGGCATTGGGGTTATCGCAACCTTCTATTGGAACCTTTCCGTCATCAGTTAGTGCGCGGATATAATCATTCATCCGTGCAATGTTCTCGAATCGACCTACGATATGGTTTACTGTTAAACCCTAGCCGGTCGATTCACTTGAATCAGATGTTGCTAATCTACATCGGATAACTCTTTATCTGATACAGTGTCCGCCCTGGCCAGGGACTTAAGTGCATCATTCCCGGAACATTCTCTCTCATAATACTGAGAGCGGATGATCCCATATTGAACACACAATTACCTTCGAGGGCATTTCTCTGAACCCGATCATTTGACTTATTGATAACCCATGGTTAGGGATTCGTTAGTCAAAGTCAAAGCTCAGAGACGTACCATCAAGGTATCTTTGGTGTCTCAGGTCCAAGAATCATCTACGCAACCGAGACAAAAGAATCAAGCTAATTAACAGTGAGGTATATACCATCCAACGCTGCTAGGTGGGATCAATTCAGTGAACTCATTCTCCAATGAGCACCTACAGGTCCAGCATAGTGTCTCCACACAAGTGACTTATAGGATCAGTCACCCTCATCATATGAGCTGAAGAAACCTATACTAGTCTATCCAGATGTTTGATGTCCATCTTAAACATCCTCCGACTAGGAATAATTAAGAACATGTGTTTATAAGTCTTCGGTCCCGTAATTATGATCTTAACATAATCCGAAGATTGTTGCACATGTTCATGGACTTCATCGTGATACAATAATCATAGATCAAACTAATTACACACAATGAATTAATGCCATTATATTAACAAACTGAATAATACATAGTATTGGATTGGCTTTCAGACCAGCAAATACTAACACTTCTCATATCTGTCATGATGTGCAGATGCTGACAAGTAAGTGCAAGTAAAGAAAAGGCGAGGTGGAATTAAGGCTAGGAAATGGCTTAAAAGTTGCGGCAGTTGCTGTAGGGACAGCAAACCTCAGGCTTCTATCGGAAGACATCTTATTATTAGAAGATTGTTATTATGTTCCTAGCATAATAAAGAACATCATATCAATATCTTGTTTAGACAAGATAGGATATAGGTTGACTATAAAGAACAAAAGTTGTTCGATTTATTATGGCAATAAATCAATTGTTTCGGCACCTTTAGTCAACGGTCTATATCTTTTAGATGTTTTCTACTACAATCTTCCAATTGATAAAGCTCTTAAGAAGAGCAAGAATTGTGTGAACCAAGCCTACGTATGGCATTGTAGACTTGGACACATTTGTGAAAGCAAGCTGCAAAAGTTGTATAAACATGGTTATTTAAATGCGTTCGATTATGAATCGTTTGCGACATGTGAGTCCTGCCTTATGGGAAAGATGGCAAAAAACTCTATTTACTGGACATGGAGAACGTGCTAAGGACATTCTGGGATTAATACATTCAGATATATGTGGTCCCATGTCCACCTAAGCCAAAGGTGGCTTCTCATACTTCATCACGTTCACCGACGACTTCTCAAGATTCGGCTATATGTACTTAATGAAGTACAAGTCGGAAGCGTTTGAGAAGTTTGGGAATTCAAGAATGAGGTAGAGAAGCAGTTAGGAAAGAGTATTAAAACTCTTCGATCAGATCGAGAAGGAGAATACTTGAGTACTAATTTCACACAATTCTTAAAGGATAATGATATCCTTTCTCAGCTGACCCCTCCATATACACCACAGATGAATGTTGTATCAGAAAGGAGGAATCGCACCTTGTTGGACATGGTGCGATCTATGATGAGCTTTTCGAGATTGCCAGTGTCCCTATAGCGGTATGCTCTAGAGTCAGTAGCATACCTACTGAACAGAGTACCTAGCAAGTCTGTGGCCTCTACTCCATATGAGATATGGAAAGGCAGGAAATCAGAATTTAAACATGTTAAAGTATGGGGTTGTTTTGCTCATGTAAAGAGGCATGATCCAGACAAGCTGGAATCACGAATTGATAAATGCAGGTTTGTAGGATATCCAAAGAAAACCTTTGGATACTACTTTTACCATCTTGGTGAACAAAAGGTGTTTGTCGCGAAGAAAGCTGTCTTCCTGGAAGAAGAATTCCTTCTCTAGGAGGACAGTGGGAGTAAAATAGAACTGGAAGAGGTTCTAGATCCCCAAACAACTGCAATATCATTAGATGAGATATCAGTTCATAAATCTGTTCAAGTACACACAAATGAGCCTCATAGATCTAGTAGATTACCTAGACTACCCGAACGATATGTGGGACATATCGCTGAAGGTGAGTCTAAGGTAGAATATAATGAGGATGATGATCCTAAAACCTACCAGGAGGCTATAAAAGGCCTAGAAGCCGGGAAATGGCCAGAAGCCATCAACTCAGACATCCAGTCTATGTACACCAACCAAGTTTGGAATTTGGAGGACTTGCCCGAGGGTATTGTACTCATTGGGTGAAAGTAGATCTTTAAAAGAAAGATCGGTGCTGATGGACAGATCGACACTTACAAGTCAAGGTTGGTGGCAAAGGGATATCGTCAAAGGCAAAGAATTGACTATGACGAAACTTTCTCACCAGTTGCCATGAGAAAGTCGATCAGAGTTTTACTCGCTATAGCTGCAACTTCAACTTCGAGATCTGGCAGATGGATGTAAAGACAGCCTTCCTCAATGGTAACTTTGAGGAAGAGGTGTATATGATACAACCTGAATGTTTCACAACCAAAGAGTTTCCAGATAGAGTGTGCAAGCTTCAGAGATCCATTTATGGACTGAAGCAAGCTTCCCGGAGCTAGAACATAAGATTTGACGAAGCTGTCAAGTCTTATGACTTCATTAAAAATGAAGATGAGCCTTGTGTGTACAAGAAGACCAGTGGGAGTGTAGTCACCTTTCTAGTTCTTTACGTGGATAACATACTACTCTTTAGAAATGATATAGCTATGATGTCATCGGTAAAAATCTGGTTGTTTAAAAAATTCTCCATGAAGGATTTTGGAGAAGCTTCCTACGTATTGGGAATACGGATCTTTAGAGATAGATCAAAGAGGATGCTTGGAATGACCCAATCCTTATACATAGATACCACTGTCAAAAGGTTTGGCATGGAAAATTCCAGGAGAGGTCTCACACCGATGAGACATGGCATTTATCTCTCAAAGGAGCAGCCTCCTAAGACTCCTAATGAGAGGGCATTCATGGATAGAGTACCCTATGCCTCTTCCATAGGATCTATCATGTATGCCATACTATGTACACAGCCTGACGTTGCCTATACTCTAAGTGTTACGAGCAGATTTCAGGCTGATCTAGGCGCAAAGCACTTGAAGGCAGTGAAATGTATCCTTAAGTACTTGAGAAGAACTAAGGATATGTTTCTTGTCTATAGAGGAGGTGGCTTGAAACTGCAAGGCTTTACTAACTCGAGTTTCCAGTAAAATCCAGATGATAGCAAGTCTACATCTGGATTTATGTTTACTTTGAACGAAGGCACAGTGTGCTGGAAGAGTTCCAAGCAAGCAACCACTGCAGATTCGACGACTGAAGCTGAGTACATCGCTGCAACTGAATCCGCCAAGGAAGTAGTGTAGTTGAAAAAATTCATCACCGACCTCAGCGTACTTCCTAGCAACTTTGAACCTATTCCACTGTTGTGCGACAAAAATGGAGCTATTGCACAAGTAAAAGAGTCGCGGTCTCATCAGAAATCGAAGCATATTCTGAGGCGCTTTCATCTCATCAGAGAGATCATATCCGGAGGAGATGTAATGGTGGAAAGAGTTTCATCATCCGATAATGTAGCAGATCCACTGACAAAGCCACTGGCTCAAAATGTGTTTAGGCATCACCTAGAGTCTATAGGTTTAGTACATAAAGGTGATTGGCTTTAGTCCAAGTGGGAGATTGTTAGTCTTAGGTGGCCTATAAGCCAATATGATTTATCTCGTTCATTCATTAATATATAATGGCATTATTTCATTATATGTAAATTCGTATTATTATCGCCTCATAATGAAGTCCGAGAATATGTGCGATAGTGATCAGATTATGATGAGATCATACTAGTGAGACTGATCACTTAAACACACATATTCTTAATAGTTCCTAGTCGAAGGATATGCGAGAAAGACATCGGATATCCGGTTAGACTAGTACATATTACTCCTGCTCATACGATGAGGGTGACTAATCTCATAGTCACTTGTGTGGAGACACTAAGGCGAATCTGTAGGTGCTCATTAGAGAATGAGTTCACTGAACTGATCCAAATGAATCGCAGGATGGTATTGTACCTCACTGTCAACCAGTTTGATTCTATTATCGCAGTTGCGTGAATGGTCCTCGGACCTGAGACACCAAGGACACCTTGTCGGTGGACTTCTGTGCTTTGACCTTGGTTTATGAATCTCTAACCACGGGATTCTAAACTGCCAAGGATCGGATATAGCGGAATACCGTCGAAGGAAATTGAGTGTCAATAAAGAATCATTCGCTCTCGGTACTTAGATAGATAATGCTCTAGGAAGGATGCGCGGAAGTCCCTGGCCAGGACGGATGATAATATCGGGAAAAGAGTTTTCCAATATTATACGGCAGCATCTGATACAAGTGAGTCGACCGGTTAGGGCTTGACAGTACACCATACCCTGAGTTGACTCGAAAACATTGTACGAATGACGGATTATATCCACGCAGTAACTGTCGGCGGAAAGGTTCCAAGAGTGGGTTACTTAACCCTAATACTTTTCGGGTTCACGCGGTGTTGCTTGGCACCCAACGTGATCAAAGGCCTGATCAAATTCGATGTGCAACATTAATTCGATTGATTAATCAATTAATAACTCTTAATTGATTAATCATGCCAGTGAAGAGTCACTGGGCTTATTGGGCCATTAATCGGACTGGTTATTGGGACTAGAGGGTCACACGCAAATGATTCTCAAGGTGATGGATAAATAACTGGGTTTTATATAAACCGGGGGTTTTTATGAAAAACCACGCGGTTAATATAAAATGTAGCGAACGGGCTGAGCAGGCCAGGCTGCTGTTCAACCCTAGCCGCCCCCTCCTCTATTCCTCTTTCTCTCTGGTGCCCTAGACGAGCCCGAATCCCCAGGTCTGCTACGCCACTTCTTTGACTCTCATTCGACGGGAAATCGTCCGCGCATTGTAGCGATCGTTGCGGCGAACGGTGGAGGCTTCGTGGGTTGTGAAGAACGAGGAACCGCGAGGATATCCACTGCAAGGAGGATTGTGTGGACTTCACTAGAGGCCGGGCGCTTGCACGGCTAGCAGTGTCACACCGACGGAATTGATCCGTCGCGGATTCTAATCCGCACACGGTAAGGATCGATAATCTGATTATCGGTTTTGTTTTTCCGAAATGGGAAACGGATCGCGGATATATTTTTTTTTTTCGCTGTGTTTTGCGATCCGAAGAAATGCAAGAACCCAACACTTTTATGAGAAAAGTTTCTACAGCTCTTAAAACCTCACAACCAAGCACCAACGAAATGGCATCATCAAATGAAGACATTGATGCTGATAGTGAGGAAGAAGCTTTGCTATCTAGAAGGCTGCAGTAGACTCTGAAGAAAAAGAAGTCTCAAGGTAGTAACAGATATTACAAGAAGAAAACTCGTAAAGAGAAGAAGTAAGAACCAACCTGCTATGAGTGCAAACAACTACTACACGTTAGAGCAGAGTTTCCTCAACTGAAGAAGAAAGAATACACCAAAAAATCTAAGTTCTTCAAAAAAAAGCAACGGCAGCAGCTTGGGATAATGAGGAAGGCTCCTCAACTTCATCTAGCTCAGATGAAGAAGACGAGACAGCAAACCTTGCTCTAATGGCTAATAGCACTCGTCATACTGATGAGCAGGTAACCTCTACTCCTTCCCTCACTTCAAATTCTGATTCTGATGAAGAATTATCTCTTCATGAAGCTTTTGATGAGTTGTATAAAAAAATTAAAATACTCTCAAAAGAGTTCAAGATGCTTAAAATAAACCATGAAAAATTGAGTGCTATGAGTGTTTCTCTAAAAAATGAAAACTCAGAATTAGTACAGGCTAATGAAAGACTAAAATCTGGTAATACACACCTTGGTAAGGTAAATAAAACAAAAGACACTAAACCTCAAGAATTACATATTGAACTGTCAAAGATAACCAAGGGACAGATGATTGCTAATGAAAATAAAACAGAACAAGAGGAATTAATCAAAGAAAATCTATACTTAAAATCCTCTCTTGAGAAATTAACTAGGGGTAAAACATCTTACATATGTGCTTGAAAGGACTTAGGGTTGATAACAGACAAGATGGACTTGTTTTTGTGCAACCCAAAGCCTTTGTAAAGATAAAAACCATAAATAAGTATCCTATCCCTAGATATATAAAATTCAAAATTTAAATAAGCTAACAGTCAAAAGCTCCTCATATAGATCGTTGTTCACATTATGGCAGATTGAGACACACTTGCAAAACCTGTAAGATGAGGAAGTGAGTTTGAGTACCTAAAAGTTCAGTCCCTACTACTAACCATAAAGGACCCAAAAAGTTTTAGGTGTCTAAGTTCTCTAAATGATAATTGCAGGTTGGCCTGGGAGCATCAAGATGGTACATGGACACTAGATGCTTCAAGCATATGAGAGGGGATTGTACCTTGTTCAAGTCTCTCATATCATAAGATGGTATGGTCACCTATGGAGACAATGGCAAAGGCAAAGTAGTTGATTGTGGCACAATGGGCAGCAAGTCAGCATACCTAATAGAAGATGTACTATGTATGGATGGTCTCAAGCACAACTTGATTAGCATCAGCCAACTATGTAACAAGGGACACAAAGTGATCTTTGAAGCCTATGAGTGCACCATCACCAAAAAGGATAAGGTAATCTTTAAAGCTCGTAGAGAGAAGAACCACTATATCCTACATCTAAATGAGCTTAAGGATAGAGATGTGTGCCTAGTAGTAAATAGTTCAGAGGAAGTAGATCTGTGGCATAGAAGGCTGAGTCATGCAAGCTAAAGAGCAATTCACGAATTTATCTAACATGACTTCATGGTCGGACTACCCAAGTTGAAGATGAACACAACAAGCATCTGTACAGCATGTGCTAAGGGTAAGCAGACTAGGACCTCATTTCAGTCCAAGACCATTGTAACAACTTCCAAGCCTCTAGAGCTGATACATATGGACATGTTTGGGCCTATGAGGATAGCCAGCCAAGGTGGCAAAACCTATGGTTTGTCATTGTTGATGACTACTCTAGATTCATCTGGGTGACCTTCTTGGAAAGCAAGTCTGACATATTTGAAGTCTTTCTCAAGTTCAGTAATGTAACGACCCGCCACCCCATAATCGGGGATCCGATTACTAAATGGGTACCGAATCATTAATTTGGAGCCAAACCAGGATCTTGATAAATATGGGAAATAAATAATAAACTAAGTTAAACATTCACATCGCATTGAATTAGAAAGGAAATGCAGAAATTAAACATTATTACAATGCGACTCGACTCAGCAAATAATTACATACTCCAACATAAAGGAAACAATTAAGCATACAGGCCAGAAAATAAAATAACAACTACATAGGGGCATACCCCGGAACAACGGCTGCTAGCGCGCGACCCAAAGCAACACTCTCCTCGCTACGCCTGCCTGGAACCCTCACCTGAAAACCGTAGGGGTGAGTCTCATCGAAAAGACTCAGTAGAGATCCTTCGATCCCCACCGCCCACTCACGCACTCACAAGTATAACAACACCAATATAGACAATTTAAGCAGTAAATACATTTTCCAATTTCGTTATGAAACGCATGCATTCAAACGCTAACATGCACGATTCTAAAAACCACTCCGTCACAAGTCCACAACCCACGTCTCGGCGAAGCACACAAGTCACATGGCCGAACGCGGAAAACACCGACCCGCTGAGACCAAACAGCAACCCCTCGGATAGCGTGCTGGCTACTCCGGCCATACAGGCTCCAGGTGGTTTCTGCTTCCCCCAGCACGAGTGACACTCCAAATGTACCACTCCCACACCGATACTAGCTATACCCCGGGATACACCAGGTGACCCTCTCTCTAGGCGTCACCCCGCCACTCCCACATCGGCGCCATGTCACTCCCACACCGACACAGGGTGCCTAAGCGCTAACAATTGTCACTATAGGCCCACGATCGCACAAAACACAACACGGTGCGATTCGATCACATAGAATCCAATGTCATCGAGTACATTTCGACACATGCAATTAAATAAACTATATAACAGTGTAAACATGTGTTAATTGCATGGATTAATAGAATTCTGTCTTGAATCGCATCGCCCAAGGCCGACGTCATTCAAGACTCATAAACTGGTTCATGTGAAATATGGCCTCGGAATATGGCTTAAAACGCGTCGTTCGTGAATGACGCCATTCAAATGGGGTCGCTGTCCCTGGATGCCATTCAGTTCCAGAGACAGAGTCTATTATCTGGGTCAAATCGCGTCGTGGGTGGAAGCCGCCTTTCTAAAAGGCGTCGCTGTCCCCCGACACCATTCAACCTTCACAGACAGGTTCTCCCTCCGCCTTCCCCCAATCTACGGGGTGGAATTTCCTCCCCTAAATCGTGTAAAAACACAAACAGAGTGGAGAAGCATGAGAAGAACCTAAATATCCATTAAAACACCCAATTCTCATTACATGCATTCAATATTTTCTCCCCAAGAGAACCCCTAAACATGCTCCAAGCGGGTAAAACATGATTTTTAAATGAAATACAACGGGGATCGTCACCCTACCGGTTACTCGAACTCCTCATAGTTCCAAACCGCCAACCCGCCTCGCCACATGCCGCCGCTGGTACCGCCGTGGATGTCGTTACTCCACCAGGACGCCGGCCGCTGTCCGGAGAGAAAAACGCCGCAGAGGAGATGGTGGTGGTAGTGGTCGGAGTTAGGAGGTTAATGGAGTGGAGGGAGAGATGGAATGGAGGGAGGAAAGCAAAGAGAGGGGGAGGGATCACCGGAGATCGGAGGGAAGAGAGGAGAGAGAAGAGAAAGGAGAGAATGAGGGAAAGGAGAGAGGGTTCGCGGGGTCAAACAGAAGTTGGGTAAAACGCGTCGTGCAAGCCCGACGTCATTCATATAACAAGACCGGACCGTACACTGACAAACCAAGGTCGTACTCTAAATGGCGTCGTCCATCCAAGACGCCATTCAGACGATATGACCGGAGTCGTACTCTCGTGCCCCAAGGCCAGCCCACGTGGCACACCTTAAAACACGTCTACATTGCTGGACGCCGTTTAAACCGCGTCTCGCAAGCTCGACACGAAAAATAAACTAAGTCTCAGCTCCAACAGGGTCCAAACTATGGGATCCGACACCGAAACTGACCCAATAACCGGATCCGAAACCTCAATCCTTACATTCTCCCCCCCTTAAAAGAATTTTGTCTCCGAAATTGCCTGCTACACTTAACGAGATTGAAACAATAACGATACAAGCCCACAAGAGAACTTATGAGAAAAGGTAGGGAAACTTCTCCCGCATCTCTTCCTCGCACTCCCAGGTCGCCTCGCCCCCAGAGCGATACTGCCAAATCACCTTAACCAAAGGAACAACTTTGTTCCGAAGGACTTGTTCCCTGTGATCCTCAATACGCACTGGAAATTTTGGAAAGGACAAATCCTCAGCGAACTCCAACTCTGAAAAGTCCAAAACATGATATGGATCCTGAACATATTTCCTCAGCAAGAAACATGGAACACATCGTGCACTCCTGCAGGACTGGGTGGCAAGGCTAGCTGATACGCTGTTTCCCCAATTCGAGCAAGAATGGGAAAAGGCCCAACATATTGCGGACTCAGCTTATCTCGCTTCCCGAATCTCATCACGCCCTTGGATGGTGAGACTCGGAGAAACACGTGGTCCCCAACCTCAAACTCAAGCGGTCTCCTACGGATGTCTGCATAACTCTTCTGTCTACTCTGAGCTGTAGTCAACCTCTGCTGCACCACTCTGGCAACCTCAGCACACTGCTGTACCAGCTCTGGCCCTGCTATCTGCCTCTCACCAACCTCAGACCAATTCACAGGAGATCGACACGGCCGCCCATACAATGCCTCATAAGGCGCCATACCGATACTAGAATGATAACTGTTGTTGTAGGCAAACTCCACTATAGACAAGTGCTGCTCCCAAGAACCTCCCCAGTCTAGGCAACATGCCCTGAGCATATCCTCCAGTGTCTGAATGGTCCTCTCAGACTGCCCATCAGTCTCAGGATGATAAGCCGAGCTGAAGGCTAATTGCGTGCCCAAGGCCTTCTGAAAACTCTTCCAGAATCTAGAAGTAAATCTCGGATCCCGGTCTGACACGATGGATAAGGGCACCCCGTGTAGAGAGATGATCTGGTCCACAAACAACTTAGCCAACCTACCGACTGACCAGTCTTTCCTAATAGCTAGAAAGTGTGCCGATTTGGTCAATCGATCAACAATGACCCAGATCACGTCTCTTCTGCCAGGGGACACAGGTAATCCCATCACAAAGTCTATAGTCACGTGTTCCCATTTCCATTCCGGGATCGGCAAGGGTTGCAACAATCCTCCTGGTCTATGGTGTTCTGCCTTAACCTGTTGGCAAGTCAGGCACCTTGCCACATAATCAGCCACGTCCTTCTTCATACCAGGCCACCAAAAGTGCCTCCAAGACACTCCTGCGCACGTCTTTCTCAGTTGGGACATAGAGTCTGCCTCTAAATCTGACTGTACCATCATCCCACAACTCCACCTCCGGTGTCTGGAGAACCTGCGGTAACTCTGCATCTACCCTCTGAGCCTCGATTACGGCATGGTACACTGCTGGCCTCACAGTTAAGCTGGCCAACACGGCTCTGTCAGCCTCTCGCGGAATCCTAAAGGAAGATTCCACCACTTGCTCAAATAACCTCCATTCTTGAACTATAAGGTACGGTACAACCGTCTTCCGACTCAAGGCGTCTGCCACCACATTTGCCGTGCCCAGATGATACAAAAGGTCGAGATTATAATCTTTGATAAATTCCATCCACCTATGTTGTCTCAAGTTCAGATCTTTCTGCGTGAATACATACTTCAGGCTCTTATGATCGGTAAAGACCTGAAATTTCTCTCCATACAAATAGTGCCGCCAGATCTTCAGTGTAAATACCACAGCTAACAACTCTAAGTCGTGAGTGGGATAGTTCTCTTCATGCTTCTTCAGCTGCCTAGAAGCATAGGCCACGACCTTACCATGCTGATCAGAACCGCACCCAAACCTCGCCGAGATGCATCTGAGTAAACCACAAATACACCGGAACCTGATGGAAGTACCAGCACTGGAACCGAAGTAAGGTGAGTCTTCAACTCAATGAAACTCTACTCGCACTCCTTGGTCCACACGAAACGAACTCCCTTACGAGTCAACCTCGACAAAGGGGTCGCTATCGAAGAAAAACCCTGGACGAACTGTCTGTAATATCCTGCTAACCCCAAGAAACTCCTGATCTCAGTTTCTGTTGTAGGTCTTCTCCAATCCATTACCGCCTCAATCTCGGCTGGATCCACTGCTATGCCATCACCAGATATGACATGCCCTAGGAAGTGCACCTTATCTAGCCATAATTCACACTTACTAAACTTGGCATAGAGTTGGTGCTCTCTCAAAACCTGCAATACCATCTGAAGATGTGTGGCATGCTCTTCCTCAGAAGAAGAGTATACCAAAATATCATCTACGAATACCACCACAAACTGATCCAGGTAGGTCCTGAAGACCCAGTTCATCAAATCCATAAAAGCTGCCGGAGCATTGGTCAAGCCAAAAGGCATAACCAAAAACTCATAATGTCCATACTGAGTCCTAAAGGCCAACTTACTAACATCAGCCTCACGGATCCTCATCTGATAATACCCCGATCTCAAGTCAATTTTTGAAAACACCTTCGTAGACTGCAACTTATCCATCAGATCATCGATCCTCGGAAGTGGGTACTTGTTCTTTATCGTCACCTGGTTCAGCTGTCTATAATCAATGCACAACCTCAGAGAACCATCCTATGAGTGCTTAAAAGGGGTGTGTGATTATCATGAAAAACTATGTTGTTTAAGTGCAAAATAAACCTATTAAAAAGAAACTAAGTGATGTGATCGCCAGAAACTTTTGACTTAAAAGTTTCAAAAGAAGATTTGATCACCTACCTATTTGGACGTGGGAGATATTAAGTTCTTGGTTCCCCTCCTTCAGCCAGCTGAAGAAAGAGAGCCCTTTCTTGTCTTTGTTCTTGCTTTGGCTGCTGTTGAGTTTTGAGGATCGTCCAAATTCCTTGTTGTTCGCTATTGATTCCCTCCCTTTGATTCTCTTGTATACCTTGCAAGAAATAGAAAAAAATGAAGAACAATGATGAGAACTTAGGAAGAAGCAGTATCCAATCCAGAGAAAATTTTAAACATGCAACTAAGCAAGTAAACTCACTTGTTGGGATGGTCTTTTAAACCCTTTTAACAAATAGGTTTTGAAAATGATGCTAGTGTTGTGTGTGTTGCATGGAGTGATGTGATGAAGAATGTAAGACTAATGGGATGAAAATGTGAAAAATATGCAGAAATGAATTGAAAGCTAAGCTGGATGGCCCCTGGAAGCCTTGGTTTTCAATGGATCTTGGACGGATGAAAAAGGATGCCGACTCCTGGAAGTAGCAGCACTTTGGCGTTCGGATGTCTTCAAGCTTCTTTGCTCCAATCGCCACCAAAATAATTACTCAACATCACTCTCTTTGTCACTCATTCAAGAGACAGGGTATTTATTGACTTCTTTGCATCCGCAGATTTACATGAAGAAATTTTGAGATTTATCCAGCTTAACTAACAAATAAATACATATTAATTCATCTTTATCTGTAATTATCCAAAACGCGTCGCCACTGGAAGACGCCTTTCATATTGATTAAGATAAAGATAAACATCCGGAAAAAGTTTATCTTTATCTGTAATTAGATAAAACGTGTCGCCCAATGTAGACGTCTTTTACACTAATTAAGATAAGGATAAACATCCGGAAGAGAAGTAGAAAGAACTTAGGAAACCTAAATGGCGTCGTGCCATGCAGACGTCTTTTAGTTAATTAATCAATTAATTAAAATTCAAATTTAAACATCAAAATAGGAATAAACTCTAAATGGCGTCTACACAAGTCGACGTCTTTTAGACTTCTTCATATTTTAACTAAAATTTGAATTAAAATCAATTTAATTAATTAACTTAAATTATGTCTGTTTGACCCGACACTATTTAAAAAGGATTAATAAAAATTAACCAATGATTAAATATCAGACCATTCTGAGGCATTATTATATGATATGAAATTTACTCGAAATGATGTCAAAATTAGCGTGTCTACACATCCTTCTTCCTGACAAATAGAACTGGAGCACCCCACGGAGAAGTACTAAGACGAATAAAACCCTTGTCCAATAATTCCTGCAACTGCGCCTTCAACTCAGCGAGTTCAGCCGGAGCCATCCGATACGGGGCCTTAGACAATGGCGCCGTACCTGGTGCAAGCTCAATGGTAAACTCAACCTCTCGCTGAGGAGGAAGGCCAGGCAACTCCTCAGGAAACACATCAACAAAATCACAAACTACAGGCACCTCCCAAGGACTGGAAAGCCTCACAGCCACCAACAAGCAATCTCTGGGTCTTAAAGGCATAAATAAGAACACCACAAGAAGAGACCCTAATACCTTGGAAGTAGAAAGTCGGCATGTCCGGAATAGAGAAACGCACCCTCTTCCTGTGGCAGTCCACCTCGGCATAATAAGCCTCCAACCAGTCCATGCCCAAAATGACATCAAAGTTGCGAATAGCAAGCACAACTAACTGGGCAGGTAACTCATGGCCTTCAATGGTCAAGGGAACCTCACTCAAACAATTATAAGACAACATGAAATCCCCAGAAGGAACTTCTACCATCAGTCCATCAGACATCTCAACAACGGGTGCATAAAGAATATCCACGAACTGCTCAGAAATAAAAGAATACGAAGTGCCCGAATCAATTAACACAAGCGTAGAGTTCCCAAGGACAGAAAGTGTACCTTCCACCAAGTTGGATGCACGGGCCTCCTTCCTGGTGATAGCTAGAACTCTCCCCTGGGTCCTTGGTTTCTTCTGATCACCTGGTCCCTGCCCATGACCATGCCCTACGGGCAATACCTCGCCAAATGGCCCTGCTGGCCACAAGTGTAACACCTCCCAGAAAATGCAGGACACTGAGTCCCACCGTGAGTACCACCGCAATGTCGACAAGCTGCCGGAAGCCTCTGAGCTGCCTCCTACTGAGCACTGGACACCGACTGACTCTGTTGGCTCTGCCTGGGTCTGCTACTACCGCTGCTGCCACTACTGCTGCCACCTCCTCGAAAGAACCTCTTGAATCTAGAGCCGAGTGAAGACGATCCTGATCCAGACGAAGGAGCTGTTGCTGCTGCTGTCTTTCCTCTGCCATGAGCTGGCCCCTGAGTAGTCAGTCCCCTCTCTCGAGCTGACTGTTCATGCTGTGCCTCTACTGTCGCAACACATCTAACCGCCGATCCCAAATCTGTACACCAGTGGGATGCCACAAAACTCCTCAAATTGGACCTCAGTCCATCCACAAACCTCTCAGTCCGACGCTCCTTGTCTCCTGAGATAAAAGGCACGAACCTCCCAAGTGAAACAAACTTCATCTGGTACTCAAGCATTGTCATGCTTCCTTGGGTCAATTCCATAAATTCCCTCTCCTTGGCCCTCTGGACATGCCTAGGGAAGTACTGAGCATTGAATTCCTTCACGAATGTCTCCCATGGAATCTCCCTGAGATTCCTATCCGCATATGACAAACTTTTCAAAGTGGTCCACCAATCGTAGGCATCATCCTTCAACATAAAGGTGGCCAAAGGAGTCCTCTCAACCGCCGCACAATCCATGGTATCAAAAGTCTTCTCCATCTCCCTCAACCAATGAACAGCCTCATCAGGGTCAGGACGACCAGTAAAATGAGGCGGCTTCAACTTTAGGAATCTCTCCAGTGTAGTTGAAGACCCTCCCCGAGTACTAGAACTCTCACTAGGGTCTCGGGTCTGGTATCTAGCCATCGTGTCCATCATAGCCTCCATGAAACGCTCCATACTCGGCCTACCGGCCTAAGATCCACTAGGGATATCTCCCCGCTCTCTAATAACTGGCATCCTCTTCCTAGGAGCCACCTAATCGTCTACAATCACAAAATCGAAAAGTTCTAATAAGAATCCTAAAAACCTACACTACCGTCGTGCCTGTACGGGATAATGTAATTATTTGTCAGAATTACGAGATTTAACCTAGTTATTCATTTATTTGCCAGACCGAATGCTCTGATACCAACTGTAACGACCCGCCACCCTATAATCAGGGATCCGATTACTAAATGGGTACCGAATCATTAATTTGGAGCCAAACCAGGATCTTGATAAGTATGGGAAATAAATAATAAACTAAGCTAAACATCACATCGCATTGAATTAGAAAAGAAATGCAGGAATTAAAAATTATTACAATGCGACTCGACTCAGCAAATAATTACATACTCCAACAGAAAGGAAACAATTAAGCATACAGGCCAGAAAATAAAACAACAACTACATCGGGGCATACCCCGGAACAACAGCTGCTAGCGTGCGACCCAAAGCAACACTCTCCTCGCTATGCCTGCCTGGAACCCTCACCTGAAAACCGCAAGGGTGAGTCTCATCAAAAAGGCTCAGTAGGGATCCTTCGATCCCCACCGCCCACTCACGCACTCACAAGTATAACAACACCAATATAGACAATTTAAGCAATTAAAGTAGTAAATACATTTCCCAATTTCGTTACGAAACGCATGCATTCAAACAGTAACATGCACGATTCTAAAAACCACTCCGTCACAAGTCCACAACCCGCGTCTCGACAAAGCACACATGTCACATGACCGAACGCTGAAAACACCGACCCACTAAGACCAAACAGCAACCCCTCGGATAGCGCGCTGGCTACTCCGGCCCGACAGGCTCCAGGTGGTTTCTGCTTCCCCCAGCACGAGTGACACTTCGAATGTACCACTCCCACACCGATACTAGCTATACCCTGAGGTACACCAGGTGACCCTCTCTTTAGGCGTCACCCCGCCACTCCCACACTGGCGCCGTGTCACTCCCACACCGACACAGGGTGCCTAAGCGCTAACAATTGTAACTTTAGGCCCACGATCGCACGAAACACAACACGGTGCGATCCGATCACATAGAATCCAATGTCATCGAGTACATTTCTACACATGCAATTAACTAAACTATCTAACAGTGTAAACATGTGTTAATTGCATGGATTAATGGAATTCTGTCTTGAATCGCATCGCCCAAGGCCGACGTCATTCAAGACTCATAAAATGGTTCATGTGAAATATGGCCTCGGAAGATGGCTTAAAACGCGTCGTTCGCGAATGACGCCATTCAAATGGCGTCGCTGTCCCTGGACGTCATTCAGTTCCAGAGACAGAGTCTGTTATCTAGGTCAAATCGCGTCGTGGGTGGGAGCCGCCTTTCTAAAAGGCGTCGCTGTCCCCCGACGCCATTCAACCTTCACAGACAGGTTCTCCCTCCGCCTTCCCCGAATCCACGGGGTGGAATTTCCTCTCCCAAATCGTGTAAAAACACAAACAAAGTGGAGAAGGAGGAGAAGAACCTAAATACCCATTAAAACACCCAATTCTCATTACATGCATTTAATATTTTCTCCCCAAGAGAACCCCTAAACATGCTTCAAGCGGGTAAAACATGATTTTTAAATGAAATACAACGGGGATCGTCACCCTACCGGTTACTCGAACTCCTCATAGTTCCAAACCGCCAACCCGCCTCGCCACATGCCGCCGCTGGTACCGCCGTGGATGTCGTTACTCCACCAGGACGCCGGCCGCTGTCCGGAGAGAAAAACGCCGCAGAGGAGATGGTGGTGGTAGTGGTCGGAGTTAGGAGGTTAATGGAGTGGAGGGAGAGATGGAATGGAAGGAGGAAAGCAAAGAGAGGGGGAGGCGTCGCCGGAGATCAGAGGGAAGAGAGGAGAGAGAAGAGAAATGAGAGAATGAGGGAAATGAGAGAGGGTTCGCGGGGTCAAACAGAAGTTGGGTAAAACGCGACGTGCAAACCCGACGTCATTCATATGACAAGACCGGGCCGTACACTGACAAACCAGGGTCATACTCTAAATGGCGTCGTCCATCCAAGATGCCATTCAGACAATATGACCGGGGTCGTACTCTTGCACCCCAAGGCCAGCCTACGTGGCACACCTTAAAACACGTCCACATTGCTGGACACCGTTTAAACCGCGTCTCGCAACCTCGACGCGAAAAAGAAACTGAGTCTCAGCTCCAACAAGGCCCAAACTTAGGTATCCGACACCGAAATTGATCCGATAACTGGATCCGAAACCTCAATCCTTACAAGTAAAGTGGTGCAGAAAGAGTTGAGCATCACTGCAATCATATCTTACCATGGTGGAGAATTTCAGAATGCTAAGTTTACTAAATTTTGTGAAGAAAATGAAATCCAACATAACTTTTCAGCACTAAGAACTCCACAGCAGAATGGTATAGCAGAGAAGAAGAACAGAACATTGCTGAATATGACCAGAACTATGCTATCAAAAAGTAACTTACCAAGATATTTATGGACAGAAGCAATCAACACAGCTTGCTACGTCATTAACAGAGTAATGATCAGGTCAATACTCAGGAATACACCATATGAACTGTACAAAGGGAAGAAACCAAATGTGGGGCACCTGAAGCCATTCGAATGCAAGTGTTTCATCCACAACAATGGGAAAGAAAACCTTGAAAAACTTGATACCAAATCAAATGAAGATTTCTTTTTAAAGTACATTTCTAAATTTCATGGCTTTAAAATTTTTAATAAAAGAACTTTAGTTGTTGAACAAACTGTACATGTAATATTTCATGAAGCTAATTCATCTTCCAAAGGAAGAGAAGGGTATTGTAATGATGATGGTGCATGTGACATTATTAAAAGGATGGACAAGATGGAACTTAAAGAAAATGAGAAAGATGATCTACCCTCGGAAGATCTATAGCAAATTGAAAATCAACATGAAGATCTACCCAAGAAATGGAAGGACCACACGGATCACCCAAAGGAAAATATACTGAAAAATCCTAGTCAGGGAATTACAACTAGAAGTAGGATCATTCTTTTTGATATCTAACTTTTGTTTCACAAATAGAGCTTAGGACAGTCAATGAAGCATTGGGAGATGAATCATAGATCTTAGCAATGCAAGAGTAACTAAATCAGTTCCAGAGAAACTAGGTCTGGTCTCTTGTATTTAGACTATCTGATCATCCTATTATTGGCACCAAATGGGTGTTGAAAAACAAAATGGATGAGTCAGGTGTGATCACCAGAAACAAAGCCAAACTGGTAACTCAAGGCTATTGTGAGGAGGAAGGCGTAGACTTTGATGAAACCTATGCCCCAGTAGCTAGGTTAGAAGATATTCAAATTCTTTTAGCATTTGCATCCACATGTAATTTAAAACCTTTTCAAATGGATGTTAAAAGTGTATTTTTAAAAGTTACATAATGGAGAAAGTTTACGTTGAACAGCCTCCAAATTTTGAAGATTAAATTTTTCCAAATCATATTTTTAAATTGCATAAGGCACTGAATGGTCTAAAACAAACTCCTAGAACTTGGTATGAAAGATTGAGTGCATTCCTCATCTAACATGGTTTCACTAGAAGTAGAGCAGATAACACTTTGTTTATTCAAAACTATAAAGAAGAAACCTTGATAGTTCAAATATATGTAGATGGTATTATTTTTGGAGCAACTAGAATCTCTCTGCAAGCAATTTGAAAAGTTAATGCAGGGAGAATTTGAGATGAGCATGATGGGAGAGCTACAGAGGTATGATAAGATCTTTACTTTACCTTACTGCTAGTAGACCTGATATTCTTTTCAATGTATGCATGTGTGCTAGGTTTCAAACATATCTTAAAGAATCTCACTTGATCTGTGTCAAGAGAATCTTTAGATATCTAGTTGATACCTGTGACTTAGGACTATGGTATCCTAAAGGATGCAATTTTAATTTGCTTGGATACTCTGATGCTGACTATGTTGGTTGCAAAGTTGATAAAAAAAGCACCAGCGGTACCTATTAGTTTCTTGCATGTTGTTTAATTTCATGGTCCTCCAAAAAGTGAAACTCAGTACCTTTGTCAACAATAGAAGCATAATACATAGCAGCTAGAAGCTACTGTGCTCAACTGTTGTGGGTCAAGCATCAGCTAGAGGACTTTGGACACAAGCTTGAAGGGATTCTAATATTGTGTGATAACACAAGTGCCATCAATTTGATTAAGAATCTCATTTAGTACTTAAGGACCAAGTATATTGAGGTTAAACATCATTTCATTAGAGATCATATAGCTAATTGTGATATTATTATGGATTTTGTAGATATATTGCATCAACTAGCTGATATCTTCACAAAATCTCTCTCAAAATATTAATTTACTTCAATCTGAAGAGAGTTGGGAATGTATAATTTGTAGATTTATTTGTTAGACTTTCATATCATTAATAAACCTGTATAGTTCTCCTGAGAAAACACACAAATTTGGTGAAGACAAACACTAATCAAAACTTGTGGTGAAACATTCTTCATTAATGGAAATCTGAATCTAATTGATTAACTCTATGAACTCTTAATCGAAGACTGATTTTCTTAACCTCTAATCGATACTTCAGTTACTTCTTCTTATCCCAATCTATTCATTAATTGATACATTTGATTGTTGACTAATCGAAGTTTTGTCTTTGATCATTAATCGAAGTAGAACTTATCTTCTCTATTTCTCTCCTCTTCTTCTCTAATCGAAGTCTATAACTTCTTATCTAATCGAAGTCCATGACTTCTTAGTTAATCAAAGCAAGTGCTTCTGCTTACCACTTCAATTACCCTCTGTTTACTTCTTTTCGTTTGGCCCCCTTAGGGCAAATTGAAACCCTTTAAATCGCACCTCTTTCGATTCGGGCATCTTATTAAAGGAAGTTCAACCCCTCTTCGACTTCCTCCCACTCGAGCTTTTCCTCTGCTGTGCTTTTAAAGCTTCTACGCTCTCGTCGTCCCGCGCAAAGACAACCAAGCTTTCTAGGTACATTCTTGCTAATTTCTGTCGATTTTTTGCAAAATGTAGGATCTTTAATCCATTTTCTTAAATCCTATTATTTGATTTCTTGTTTTCAGCCTACATCTGATCTTCTTCTCGCTTAGAAACCCCAGTTCCTCTTTTCTCTTTAAATCCAGGTACCATGGCTGCCTTTGCAAGCTCTGCTGCCATTTCTCAAGCTATTAGGGTGGCATCCAGTGCCGCAACAAAGTATTTTCAGGATGAGGCCAAGCATCAGCAATTCCTCAACACCCTAGTGGATTTTACAGCTGTAAAATGGTGGATTTCACATATCTGAGGAAGAAGGGATTGCAGTCAGTAGAGAAGATTTTGGTTGATGTTTAGTTGTGTCAGATGTGCCAAGTGTCTGAGCCATTCTACCCCACCTGGTCAAGGCCTTCTATATTACCTTGACAAATTAGGTCACACCCCTAGTTCTCACCACCAGGATAAAGGGGAAGGTAATTACCATTACCCCAAAAATCAGGTCAGACCTTGAGGAGTTCAATTGACATGAAAACTAAGGCAGCAGCTATAGTAGGCCCAAGCTATGTACTGAAGAATAGCACCTTGGATGTCAACCAGTTGTCAATGGAGAAAAGGATGATTCACCTCATCTTTGCTCATATTCTGAGTCCAGGAGGAGCAACTTTTAGTGTCATAACCCAAAAAGGCTCAGACATGTTATATTGGATTGCTCAGAAGAGTGTCATGCTGTCTTATGGTCACTTTCTTACAATGATCTTCAGATACCATGGAGTGGATTTCACTGGAGAGGATTCAAAGCTCCAGCCGGACATCTGTACAAGTAGCCTTAAGAGAAGCAAGTTCAAATATTCTAAGGGGATATCGACTAAGGACATTGTCCCTGTTGATGACCCTCTACTGATCACAGTCACCCCAGATCAGGCATGCACAGAAGCAACAGCAAATACCAATAGTAGCAGAAGAAGAAACAACAATAGTACCAATAGCACCAGCAGCAGAGGAAGCAGCAGCAATAACAGAACCAGCAGCAGGGGAAGTAGTAGCAACAGCAACCCCAGCAGCAGGGGAAGCAGTAGCAGTTGAAGAGCAGATGCAAGACCAGCCTGCAACTTCTAAAGAGCAGACAGACAGGGCTAGGGAACCCTCTCCTCAACCAACATCTTTTGAGGGAGAGCCAAAAATTGAGGAGGAGGCCTATATGGAAACTAGTTCAAAAGAAAAAAAGCCACTATAGAAGTAGACCTAGTGGATGAGCTGTTGGAGGGCAGCATTTGTCCAACCCCCAGAGATGCCTTCTCCTCCTCCCTATGTGCCTCAAAAGGAACAAATAAGAAAAAGGCAGGAGGACAGGCCAGTAGACTCTGACAGGATGGAAGAAGTCCTCAACAAACTTAATCAGCAGTAGGCTGATATTGAGGACTTCAAGAGTAAGATCAGAGAAATTTCTGAACTCAAGGATGATATGACGGAGATAAGGCAGTTATTAGATAAGTTACTGACTGAGAGAACATGGTTCAGTTCAGTGTATGTCAAGAGGAAAATTTTGAGTCGGAGAGAGAGGCAGCTTAGGCCAGCTTGCCCTTCCACTTCCTCTCACACAACTGTTCCTCCACCTTCTCCACACCCAAACACTCAAGTTGGTGAAGAGACTACCTCTTCCCAGCCTCCAGCCTCATCTCCTAAACCATATTCACCTCCCACTTCCCCTACTCCTCCTTCTCCTAGGGTTCCATTGTCAACTATCAACATTGTGGACAATGTGCCTATCCTTGACGCCATCCACCCAATTTCTGAACTACCTATGCAACCATCTTCACCTATTTCTCCACCTCCAACCATTCAACCCACTGCTTTACCTACTGGAGCTCCTCCCACTTCTCCTATCAAATCTCTAGTAGATCCATTATCTTCAGTTCCACCTCCATCTACAGCTGCTCCTTCAACTTCTTCTCCTCCACCAGTAGTAGCTTCTTCTCCTAAACCAGAAGCAGCTTTTACTTCTACATTTGCACCTCCTCCTGTAGATGTTCCCATTTCCTTCAACATAGCACCTCTAGCTCAAGCCTCTTCTCCCAAACCCATTGATGTAGCTAGCTCTTCTTCTGGCTACCCAAAGTCTGCTTCTGACTTCTTTCCTACTGAGGACTTCTTTCCTAAAGTAGGATCTACCTCATTCCCACCTCCTCCTCCACCTTCTCCTAGGGCAACACCAGAGCCTCCAACAGAGTAGCCTCCTGCAAGCTACAGTGTTGTTAGTCTTAGGTGGCCTACAAGCCAATCTAACTATGTAAATCTCTTTCATTTATTAATAAAATGTCATTATTTCATTATGTATAATTCTTTTTAATTATCGTCTCATAATGAAGTCTGTGAATATGTGCGATAGTGATCATATTATGATGAGACCATACTAATGAGACATATCACTTTAACACATATATTCTTAATAGTTCCTAGTCGGAGGATATCCGAGAAGGACATCGGATATCCGGTTAGACTAGTACATATTACTCTTACTCATATGATGAGGGTGATTGATCTCATAGTCACTTGTGTGGAGACACTAAGGCGAATCTATAGGTGCTCATTAGAGAACGAGTTCACTGAACTGATCTGACTGAATCGCTGGATGGTATTGTACCTAACTGTCAACCAGCTTGATTCTATTGTCGCAATTGCGTGGATGATCCTCGGACCTGAGACACCAAGGACACCTTATCGGTGGATTTCTGTACTTTGACTATGGTTTACGGATCTCTATTCACGGGATTCTAAATAGCCAAGGATAGGGTACAGCGGAATACCGTCGAAGGGAATTGAGTGTCAGTAAGGAATCATTCGCTTTCAGTACTTAGAGAGAGAATGCTCTAGAAAGGATGCTCAGGAGTCCCTGGCCAGGGTGGACAATAATATCAGGAAATGAATTTTCTGATTTTATATGGCAACATCCAATCCAAGTGAGTCGACTGGTTAGGTTTGCCGTTCACCATACCCTGAGTTGACTCGAGAGCATTGTACGAATGAAGGATTATATCCATACAGTAACTGCTGATGCCATGTCCGTACAACAGTGGGACACCACAAAACTCCTCAAGTTGGACCTCAGTCCATCCACGAACCTCTCAGTCCGACGCTCTTTGTCTCCTGAAATGAAGGGCACAAACCTTCTAAGCGAAATAGATTTCATCTGGTACTCGAGCACTGTCATGCTCCCTTAGGTCAATTCCATAAATTCACTATCCTTGGCCTTATGGACATGCCTAGGGAAGTATTGCGCATTGAATTCCTTCACAAATGTCTCCCATGGAATCTCCCTAAGATTCCTATCTGCATAAGACAAACTCTTCAAAGTAGTCCACCAGTCATAGGCATCATACATCAACATGAAGGTAGCCAACGGAGTCCTCTCAACTGCCACACAATCCATGGTATCGAAAGTCTTCTCTAACTTCTTTAGCCAATGAACAGCCTCATCAGGTTGGGACGACCAGTAAAATGAGACGGCTTTAGCTTAAGAAATCTTTACAGAGCAGCTGAAGGCCCTCCCCGAGTACTAGAACTCTCACTAGGGTCTCGAGTTTGATATCTAGTCATCGTATCCATCATAGCCTCTATAAAATACTCGATATTTGGCCTACCAGCCTCAGACCCACTAGGAACATCTCCCTGCTCTCTAATAACTGGCACTTTCTTCCTAGGAACCATCTAATCGCCTAGAGTCACAAGAATCGAAAATTTCTAGTTAGAACCCAAAACCTACACTACCGCCGTGCCTGTACGGGATAATGCATTTATTTGCTGAAATTATGATATTTAACCTAGTTATTCATCTATTTGCTAGACCGATTGCTCTGATACCAACTGTAACAACACGCCATCCTATAATCGGGATCCGATTACTAAATGGGTACCGAATTATTAAAATTTGGAGCCAAACTAGGATCTCGATAAGTCTGGGAAATAAATGATAAACTAAGCTAAACATTCTACATCACATCGAATTGTAAAGAAAGTGCAGGAATTAAAAATTATTACAATTTGACTTAACTCAGCAAATAATTACATATTACAACTGAAAAGAAATAATTAAGTGTACAGGCCTGAAAGGAAAATAACAACTACATAATAATTACATGAAACCACTCCACCACGGAGTCCACAACCAGTGTCTCGACTAAACACACAAACCACGTGGCCGAACGCAGAAAACACCGACCCGCTGGGACCAAACAGCAACCTCTTGGATAGCACACTGGCTACTCCGGCCTGTCTAGCTCTAAGTGGTTCTACTTCCCCCAGCACGAGTGACACTCCAAATGTACCACTCTCACACCGGTACTAGCTATATCCCGGGGTACACCAGGTGACCCTCTCTCTAGGCGTCACCCCACCACTCCCACACCGGCGCCGTGTCACTCCCACACCGACACAGGGTACCTAAGCGCTAACAACTGTTACTCTAGATCCACAGTCGCACAAAACACAATACAGTGCGATCCGATCATGTAGAAATCATCGTCCTCGAAGTATGTTTTCAAGCATGCATTTAACCATCCATTTTAAATCGCGTCACCCGTGGTCGACGTCATTTAAGACCTATAAACTGGTTCACACGAAAATTGGCCTTAGAAGATGGCCTAAATTGCGTCGCCCCTGGCAGTCGCTATTTAAAATGGCATCGTTGTCCCCAGACGCTATTCAAGACAGAGACAAAATCCCCTGATCTAGGCTAAATCGCGTCTCGGGTGGAAGCCGGCATTTGAAATGGCGTCGTTGTCCCCAGACGCCATTTAGCACTCGTAGACAGGCTCCCCCCTCCGGCCTCACCGAGTCACAATGTGGGATTTCTCCCCCAAATCACACAAAAAAATGTCAAAATGGAGAAACTAGGAAAGAAGTCTAATTATTTTCATTAAGAACCCCTTAGAACATACTTTCTACCCCAGAAGCACCCATACATATTGCATGCTTCAAAGCAGGAAAATCATGGTTTTAAACAAAACACCGCGAGGATCGTCACCCTACCGGTTACTTGAACTCCTCTGTGCTCCTAGCCGCCGGTCCACAATACCGCAAGCCGTCGCCGGTACCGCCGTGGACACCATTACTCTACCAGGACGTCGGTCACCGTCCAGAGAGAAATGCGTTGCGGAGGAGATGGTGGTGGTAGTGGTGAGGGGTAGGAGGTTGATGGAGTGGAGGAAGATGAGGAATGGGGAGAGGAAGGGAAGGAGAAGGGGGAAGGGGGAGCGGATGGAACGGAGAGAGGGAGGAGAGAGAAGAGAATGAGAGAAATGAGGGAAAGGAAGGAGGGCTTCGGAGCATCAACCAAAACTCGCCAAAATGCGTCGTCCAAGACCGACGCCAATCAGACGATAAGACGGGGTCGTACACTGACAGATGTCTGAATGGCGTCGACCATGCGAGACGCCATTTAGATGATAAGACCGGGGCCATACTCTCGCGGCCCAAAACTAGCCCACGTGGCACTTTCTAAAACGCGTCCCCTTAACCGAAGGGCCCAAATTAAGGGATCCGACTCCGAAACCGACCCGATAACCGGATACGAAGCCTCAGTCCTTACAGGTATTCTACATAAGGGTGATTGTTTTAGTACAAGTAGGAGATTATTAGTATTATGTGGCCTACAAGCCAATCAAATACCATGTATTGTTCAGTCATTAATTAAATTGGCTTATATTCATTGTGTGTGTAATTCGACTTTACTTATCGTTTCACGATGAAGTCCATGAACATGTGCAGTGGTCTTTGGATTATGAAGAGATCATAATTACATGACTGAAGGATTGTAAACACATGTTATTAATTGTTCCTAGTCGAAGGGTATTTGAGACGGACATTAAACATCCGGTTAAGCTAGTACATATTTCTTCAGCTCATTTGATGAAGGTGACTAATCCATAAGTCACTTGTGTGGAGACACTATGTTGAACATGTAGGTGCTCATTGGCAAATGAGTTCACTGTACTGATCCGACTTTGAATCGTTGGATGGTATCTACCAACTGTTAACCAGTTTGATTCTTTGTCACGGTTGCGTGGTTGGTCATTGGACCTGAGACACCAAGGATATCTTCTTGGTAGGTCTCTGAGCTTCAACCTTGACTAACGAATCCCTAACCATGGAATAGCAAAAAGTTAAGTGATCGGGTTCAGGGAGATACCCTTGAAGGTAATTGTGTGGTCAACAAGGGGTCATCTACTCTCGGTAAAAAGAGAGAGAATGTTCCGGGAATGATGCGCTTAAGTCTTTGGCCAAGGTGGACACTATATCAGATAAGGAGTTATCTGATATAGTTTAGCAGTATTTGATTCAAGTGAATCGACCGGCTAGGGTTTAATAGTTAACTATGTCCTAGGTCGATTCGAGAATATTGTACGGATGAAAGATTATATCTGCGTGGTAACCGATGATGGAAAGGTTCCATTAGTGGGTTGCAGAACCCCAATGTCTTCCAGGTTCACGCAGTGTTGCTTGGCACCCAATGTGATCAGAGGTCCGTCCGAATTTAATGTAGGACATTAAATTCGATTAATTAATTGAAATATGGATATTAATTAATTTAGTTAGTCAATAAAGAGTTACTGAGCTTAATGGGCCATTGACTGGACTAGTATTTGGGCCTAGAGGGTCACACGCAAAATCTCTTCAGTCGACGGGTTATTTAACTGGTTTTATATTAAGTGCTGGTTTTTCTGAAAAACCGCATATCCACTTAATGTAAAAATACGGCTGTTAGGTCAGAGGCCAGTCACTCTAACCTAGTTGCAACTGCCCCCCTCTCTCCCTCCTCCTTCTCTGGTCTCCCCCCTTGGAGGGCGCCTCCTTGGTGTCTCTGCTCCGTGCTAGAATTGAGTAGGCTAAAAGCCAATTTTAAACTCATTTTGTACATTCTAGTTCTAAATATTAATAAAGGCAATCTTTTCATTATGTAGTTCTCGCATAGTTAACTATCGTAATGAATGTCCATAGACTTATGTAAAGGATATTGAATCATGATGAGATCATGATAGTGAGATCAATATTATGTTAACATTTGTCTTAAACGGTTCTCGATCATAGGATATTTGAGATGGACATCAAATACCCAATAAGATCGACACAAGTTATTTCTGCTCATGCGATGAGGGTGAATGATCTCACATTCACTTGTGTGGTGACACTAAGACAAACTTATAGGTGCTCATTAGGGAATGAGTTCACTGAACTGATCCGAATCAGAATCCCTGGATGGTCATTATACCTAATAGTCAACCAGGGTATTCAGTTGTTGCAGTAGTGCAGTTGGTCCTTTGACCTGAGTCACTAAAGATACCTTGCTTGTAGACTGTTGTGTCTTGATTTCCTGACTTATGGGCTTTAGCCATTAAGTCTACGATAGTCAGGAAATTGAGTGAACAACAAGGGATCACTCACTCTTGGCATACCACTAGAGAGAGAATGCCCTATGGACGTGTACTCGAAAATCACTGGTCAGGGTCAACTGAAAGGGTTATCTTTCTAGAAGTTAACTGAATACTAGAATCCATCTGGACAACGCTTTAAGGATTTGACGTAGAAACCATACTCTTGAGTTGTTGGGGCATTAGATGAGTGAAGGATTAAATATGTGCAGTATCTACAGACGGAAAGGTTCAACAAAGGGAATAGTATTCCTTATATCTTCTCAGATCATGAGCTAGTGCTTGGTGCCGTTCATGGTCAAAAGGTCTAGTGGATTAATCATCAAATGATAATTCACTTCTTTATTAAATTAATTATTTGACATATGATGTTTAAATAATAATTAATAAATACTAAACTTTAGAAATAGTTCTAAGTTTAGTGGTTCACACCGTAGGATAAATGTGAAATATTTAATGGAGAATTATACAAGGCCAAGCTCTTGGATAATTATGAGAATTAAACCTTGGCTTTATCTCTTATTATTATAAGAAAGATAAAAGGAGGCCCAAGGGGGTGGTGTACATACACACCACAAGGTTAGAGAATTTTCTCTCTCCACTATCTCTCTCTCTCGCTCTTGAAGAAGGATATGTCTAATCTCTCACTCCTCCGCTACAACTGTTTGGCGGAGAGTCTGAGATCCGGTCGACGTCTTCAAGCCGATGAGGATAACTCGTCTGCGTCAGGAGCTCGTGTGGATACCTTTGGAGATCGTGCGCCTGCGCAATTAGCGAACCGATACTTCGCATGGGAGATTCGAAACCCCGCAAAAGTGAAGAATGGTTCTTATAGAATAATCTAAATAGTCCGTTTTTTTATCCCAGCAACGTGATACTTGGAATCAGTTAGTTTCCACTACGTTTTTGTCGATTCCTTACACTCCGCCTCCCGCCGGCAGCGCTTCCTGTCAAACGGGAACTCTGTATACACATGTTGCAGATAACTACGCGCAGCCAGTCATGATTCATAGACGCCGCACCGAACAAGGAAGCGAGGACGATCCGTCGAGAGGAAGACCGTGTAGATACTGCTAGAGGCCGGGCACCTGCCCGGCTTGCGGCATCGCACCGACAGAACCACACGCACGCGGACTCAAATCTGCGCAAGGTGAAATTTTTTTCACTTCCAGTTTATTCTTGTTATCCTAAACGGCATGGAATACGATTATTTTATTTTCCATTGCATTCCCGATCATGCCCGAAAATCCTAATATTAAGATTAGATGGTTGTGGATGCTTATTGTCTCATAATTACTCTGTACCATATTGTTAAGCCCTAGATCCAAGTTATTTTTTTTAACTCAGACTCCGACTTTATAATATTGGGACAAATCCTATCATAACAAATAGTTATGAGAGTTAAACAACTACACGATGATTTAAATAAATGTCAAAACTATCAATTAATCTAAATATGTAAAACATAACCAATATCAAAGTCCACAAATTACAATTTTCATTAATTCATAAAGAAAAGCACATCAAGCTCTCATAACTCTCTACTACATCAAACTACTAATTTGATAACCAAAAGGTCTTCTGAAAATTTGATATGTTTGATTCTCCAACTAGGCAAATCCTGAATCGGTTTCTTCTGAAAAATAGTTGGTCTGATTTATGAGTCCACCATTATAGGCTTCAAACTATCTACATGACATAACATATAGTAATTATGTAAATCACATTATACAATTAAACGAAGTAGGATCATTTTGCATTGTTCAACATATAGCTAGATAAAAGAATGATAGAAAACATAGTCACATACAGGTTTACTAAAAAAAATTATTTTATAATAAATATGATCAGATCGAATAATATATAACTTAATGTATCAAAGTTTGCTTATGAACATATCATAGACATCATGCTTATAATAGATTCATGGAATTATAAGGAAATAGCTAAACAGGATAAACAAGGAATCAAAGGAATAAGCTAAATTCAAAAGATCATAACAGAATATTATGTTTCATAATTATATGTCAAACATATCATATCCAAACATATCATAATAGATATGCATCTAACTACCACATAAGGGAAAAACACACAAACTACCAGAACACCTAGGCAATAGTGCTAAGGTCTTGGTCATTGCACTAAACTAGAGAGTCTATATCCCACCCAACTCTAAACCGTCATGGCATTACATAGTCATCCCATGGTTTTACTGTCTAGACATCATGATTCCACCTATTGTCCACAGGTCTTGACATACCCCACAGATGCTCATCAAACATGCCCAAATTTTCCCTTCATGTGGCACTATCCAAACAACTCATACATACATGGCACATGTGTCGTACGGTGATCACAGATTCATCATAGACATGAAATTTTAATTACCACAATGGCACATATATATACAAGTCAAAATATTTCACTTTTCTTTAAAAATAAGATATTTAAAGAGTCAAAGAGATCAAATATGTAAATTCTAAGGCCAATTAGTGATAAGAATACTATAGGAATTTTCTCAGAATTTTCGTATCACAAATCATAATTTCCAGGCATTAAACATATTCTTCAGAGTTATAAATTCAATATATAGGATAGAAAATAATAAATAGATTAAAAATTAGCCAAACTTCGTGAGCATGATGAATATGTCACATGTGAAGTGTTTTCAAAGTTTTATCAATTTTTGGGTTGATTTTGATATGATTTTAGACTCTCGCTTCAATTTTGAAAATCCGAATTTAATAGAATTATAGTAAATTAAAACAATAGGTAAAAATAAATAGCAAACGGGGTGAAAATTTTCTCAAAGTTTACAGAAAGGTCTAGGACAAAACGATAGAGGTATCCACAAAATTTGGCATGATTTGGATATGAATCAAGTAAATTCTGATGTCCACAATTTGAGATTTTAAAACTTTGCAGATAATGTCCAAAATATCAAATTTATTGATCATGAAGATAATGTCCAAAATAAAGTTCTATCAAAATTTTAGTTCAATTGACCATCATAGGGAAAAGGAAAAAAATATTTGCAACCCAGGTGGTTACATTTTGACAGGTTGAACGGACAGATTGCATAAACTAACAAATTAATTATGAAGTAAATAGAAAATAAAATTAGAATAACATAAAATTTGGTTAATATGAAGCAGACATATAGATCAAGCTCATTAACCATTAATTAGTTTCTATAACTTTAAAAAAATTAAATGATTTTCAGTACAAAATAGCCCATGTTTAGAGTTATCTGCCTACTTTTTGTACAAAGATTAGTTCTTAACTCTCTTATGGCTTCCTTGCTATTTATCCACGATCTACTCTTATAAGTTTTTTTTTACATTCTTTAAAATCACCATCAAGCATTAGAACTAACTCTCATAGAGTTTAATCCTCTCTTTTCTCTTTTTTCTCAAGAACAACACCATGTGCTTACCATCCAAGAAGAGTTGCGCCCCAATGGCTCTAACACGAATTCAAGTGCTTATTTATAACTAATTCTCCTTCCATACTCAATACTAACTCTCCTTCCTCCCTTAGGTCAAAACTTTGCTTAACAAGACTTTCTCGTCAAGTTATAGTGGCAATCCTAGTATAAATCAGACTATGTTTTCGTAATCTATATTTTCCTTTTATGAAAATCTTTAAATTTGACCCCTTAAATGTCAAAATTAGAAAAAACTCTTTTTCTACAAAGTTTTAGAACTTTTTATTCTCTTTATAATATCAACATCTTTAGTATTTTGGACTTTTATGTAAAACGTAATCTCTATTTTACTAACCTACTGTCCTGATTACGCCGAACCTAGAAATCTGATAGATTCCATTCCCATCCAAAGATGTCCAAATTCTAACTAGTAAATAACTTATTTGAGAAATTTGATCTTCATAAAAATTTTAAAATTTTAAGTTACCTTTTCAGAAGAACTTATCTCATCTAATTTGATTTTTTTACATAAAGTTATGCTTAAAATACTATGACTATATCAAGTAAATATGTGCATAGAATCTCAGTTCGAGTAGGATTCAAATTATGACATTCTACTTACGAAATGGAAACTTAAACATACCCACATCTTTTATGTTCTACTTTTAATCGAACTCAAAGATCTCTTCCAAAACTTTCTACGTCGTGATTAATTTCAATTATACTTTTATTTCCTTCCTAATTTGAATCCTAGTCTTATTAGGACTTCTTTCGTATTGGTAGTCATTTCCAAAACTAATCATTAATATTTTTGACACTTAGAACATCTAAGTTAGCAAAAATAGTTTTAAGAATTATAGATATTTTCATCCTCTTTCTAATGGTACCAACCATGCCTCAATCGGAGTTCGCTATAGAAAGTTATCACTATTTTATTAAACTGTGTCTAATGCATCTGGATCCAATAGTTTATCTAAATTAATGAGCTATCTTAATTAGCTTAAATAGACTAGTGGGCATTCATAATTGACTTAGTTAAACTAAATTAAATTAGTTAAACTTATTAATGGGCTCTCATAATTAGTTAGTTGATCCAACTTACATTCATTAAATTCATTAATGTACTATAAAAGTACAGGCACTACAAGGAAGATAGGTTTTGTCAGCGAGTATATGTCGACGGCTAAAGGTATCTATTGACAAAAACAGTATTAGTCGACGGCTACAAAATAACCGTTTACAATTGTGTTATATGTCAACGGTTCAACTAACCGTAGACATATACTTAGTATATGTCAGCGGCTGTAATTTAACCGTTGATATATGTAGCATATATGTTAACGGCTTCGAACAAACCGTCGACATATATAATAAAAGAAAAAAAATTAAATAAAAAAATTAAATGTCCACGGCTAACGTGTTAGCCGTTGACATACACGTTTTTTGTCAACGGCTAAAGTTATAGCCGTCGACAAAATTTTTTTCTCCAACCCCACCCCGAGCCCTCTTTTTCCTGCATCCCTCTTTTCCCCCTCCGACGCCCTAACCACCGCCGTGCTCTCTCCCCGCCGTCGCGCCCCCCTCTCGGGCCTCCGACACCCTCTTCCCCGCCGAGCCCCCGCGCAAGTCCCAGAAGAAGGTCCGGCGGAAGCCCCAGGCGTTGCCGCCCTCCGCGAAACTTGTCTCCTCCTCCGTCTCCTCTGGCTGCAGCTGCCGCGCCACCATCGGCTCCGTGTGGAAGACGGAGGCAATGCCCGAGTTCCCCCCGGCCCCGGCGAGTCCCCCCTACCACGACGACTACGAGGGGCTCCCCTTCTCCGACAAGCCCATCATCGCCGAGCACTACGACCCCGACAGCGCCGCGGCATGGCCCGGGCCCTGCACCTGCCGGTTCTCCGCCTCCGCCTTTGTTTTCCCTTCTGTATTAGCTGTTTGATCAATGGCCCTGTGCAGCCATGCTGGGTGGGTGCTTTGTTAGCTCTGTGTTGCATCATCTTTTTCTTGGTTCAGCCCCTTGTCGAGTAGTTTTTGGAAAATGGAAAGAAGGGAATTTAGATTTTTCTGCACATAAAGTTTTGTACCTTACTGGAATTGTATAGCCTTGGCCTATCATGTGGAACGCCATGCCTGCCAACTGAGTTCCTTCAGCCAACTATAACTGTATCCCTGTATGGGATGAAACCAGAGACTCTAACCTATAATTCATGTCTTCTGGTTGCATATTTGATCTTACATATGTCCTTTGTTTTTCCCTTTTCAATTCCTTTTGTCATAGAGTCTAACTCAAAACCAATTGGCAGTTATTGGAGAGGCCCATGACCATATAAGCTCATAGCTGCTAAGCCATACACCGCTTATGTGGGATTGACCAAACTAACAACCCTCAGATTCCTGGCACATGAGTAGACAAATGGAGCTGAAGCAGAAGCGGAAAGAAGAACATCACGTTGTGCATGAGTTAGCTCTAATACCATGTTAGACCATCTAACTCAAAACCCATTGGAAATGAGTGGAGAGGCCCATGAAAGTTCAAGCTCACAGCTAATCCATACACATACGATGTGGGATTAACCAAACTAACACCGTTTATTTCTTTAAATAGATAAATAAGAAAACATATAATTGTTGTACAACTTCCTCAACCCTTATTTGATCTGATTGAAATGGAATTTCCTTCTCCTTTTTCTCTTGCACCTTACCAGCATTTGATTTTCAATTCATATACTAGGGTTGGTCAGGAAGTTTGCAAAGTTGTGCATTGATGTAAACTGAGTTGTGCAATATTTGTGCTCTCATGAACCTGAAATGGTGTAAACCACATACATCAAATTTCTGTATTCGTAGCATTTGAAAATAAACACAACTTTCAGGTTTTTACATTTGATTCAATATGTGTGGACCGTTTGTTCAAGCATAACACGGGCTACTTTTAATATAGCTGTTGCAAAGGCACTAAGAAGAGTTGCAGAAGGCAAGGCTTCTGCTCAAGCAGAGGCAGCTGAGTGGAAGCGGAAATACGAGCTTGAGAGAGCACGAAACCTGCAGCTGAATCATAAAGGTCATTCTTTTTTATTCTTGTTCTTTTCGGTGAATAGACTACTTGATGTAGAATCTTTTAGGCTCATTTTCATGTTTTATTTCAAAATCATTTATGTATTCTGATACCAAATTGAAGATTAAAGGATACTGTTGACCTTTGCTTTCACTAGGTTTAAGCTGGTTTAGATCTTGTTGTTGACAACTCCATTTCTCAAAGTGTCATAATTAGCACTCTTCAAATCATCTGGTTGAATGCGTTGCCCTCATGGTTCTAAGGCAGTGCTTCTGAGAAAAGTTCATTGATTGATACCAAGTCAAGTCTGTTCTTGCACAAGCTCAAAATCACAAGGCAGACTATCCAAATAATAGCTTTCCCAAATTGGATTCAGGAAGTGAAGGATGATGCTTCTATATGTGATGAGGTGCATATCACATTCAAATAAACATTTTTCCAAGCTCAATAAGAAATATGACAATAATGTTAGTGAGATTTTTCCGTCTATGCCCAAAAAGAGCTTTTTTATGGACACTGCTCTGGCATTGTAAATCTCATCAATCTTTATCTTCACGTCATTTTAGGGAATTATGTTTTTTAGCTCTACTATCTTTCATGCTTGGGGATAAACCCCTCTAATTGCACTATTTATTTAAAACTCTCCAAAATCTATTCAACCTTTGAAATAAACATTCGCAATTGGCAAGAGTGAGAAAAAGACTTGTTGAGTACTCTTTTAGATATTCCTTCCAGCTTAGCTTGTGTTTTGAAGTGACCAAAATGTTCTTCTTCTTCATATTGAATTTGCAGACAATTAATCAGCAGCATTACCAACAACAGTCACACCTACCATGGCCGATGATGGCTGCAACACTGCCTTACAGACCATTCCATCAAGACTCTCTCTCTCTCATGTACTGCACCTAAGAAAGGGGGTGCTGGTCTAGAGGGTGAGGAAAACACATGGAAGACTGGTCGACAGGCCGAGGTCCTTCAACAGGCCGAGGTCCTTTTTTCCAAGTGGCTTTTGACTGCATGGGTGTTTTTATGAAGCAGGAGCAGATTATAGGGAGTAACCACAGAATAGAGAGATTACAGGGGTTATCTAAATAAGGAAGATTGACTTTCTTGTTAGCATATTAGGGAAATCTGTGCCAAATATGCTTGTGACCAAGACGTACTGTGTTTAAATTTGAGTAAATTATCTGATTAATGCTTTATAGTCATCTTCATGAACTTAATTTTTTTAAGTCATGTTTTTTGTTTTGTTGAGAAGCATGGTGCGTGATGTACTTCAAGTTTATACAGTGTTGATATCTTGTTCACATGGTAATCTTATTTTACATATTACAGAACCTGTATTGGAAAGCTGTTCATGTGTTTCTCAAAAAGAAAAAACGGGAATTATAAAAAATCATAGTATGCAAAATCCTGATAGGGAACAAGTTGACAGATGCTGTGGAAAGCATGGAATCTGCTCACATGAGATTCTTTGGGATGATGAGGCGAAGCCCCCCTAGACATGTTCACATAATATGTCTGTGGGAAAGGTAAGGGTGTAAGGACTCAGGGTATTGTGACTATTATCTTGTCATAGTAAAATCATGCTTGATAATTATAGATATTCTTCTTTAACATTTTTAGCAGCTAATATTAAATCTTTGATTTGGTCTTTTTTATGTTGTCAAATGCTCTCACCAATTTAGCATAATCAGTTGACTAAGAGAAATAAATCTTGTTATTGTGTATTTTGAGAAACAATTGTAGATTTAAAATAAATTTACTTGAATAACATCACTGTTTCCGTCGCTATTCCAGAAGCATATGTGAAAGGAGTACTTGCAGTTATTAGATCTATAATTGTATAACATCTCCCCCTCCACTCTCGTATACTTCCAAATACTTCAACCCATCTACCTGCCAATTCTTGGTCACATGTAGCCTGATCTTCATAGGAAGGTTGTCATGGGATCCCATCTTATGAACCGAGCTCCTATGTTCATGGCCACATGAACCTGAATGGGGAAAGGAGCTAGTGAGTGTCTTTGAATACTGCAGGATTTATCAGACCCAGGAAGAAAGATCTTGAGCATGTTTTAATAAAGATAGTAGAAAATTTCTTACATTTTGCCATTTTTTTCAACATTTGAGTAGTGGTTGCAATTGCAAATTTGCAATGCTTAAATTTTATTTCTCATATGTGCAAATATCTTTTGCCAAATATTTGTAAGCATAAACTGAAGGGAATCTGATGCCTTTCCCATGTAGGCAGAATTTTTGTGTTAGTCAAATTGGGTACAACCCCTTTCTGCTACATCATTTTGTAAGGTGATGCTCTCTAATTTGTCTGACATCCACGTTGTTCCACCATTTTGCCTTGTATTGAATGATAATCCTTTAACTGTTTTTACCACAACTCCAACCATCAGATCCTCCTAACATGGCATCCTCTATCACTGAATGCCTCTGTTCAAATCCTGGAAACCCTCTTTTCAGCACGAAGAATTCTAATTTACACCTTGCCTCTCACTTTTTCATCCAAGCTGAGCATCCTTGATGCAGTCAGCATGTCACCACTCCAGTCAAAGCCTTCACTAGTCACTACTTGTTGCAGATTATAGTCTAATAGCTTTGATTAGCAGAGGTAGTTGATAAAGTTGATAGCTTTCCCAAAAAGTTGAGGGGAGGGGCGCTCTCTTTGAAGAATGTTGTCCTCAAGTCAAAATCAGTGGAAAATTAGAGTTATAAAGGGAGGAAGAAGCTGGCAAATTATCATAGGTGATATTCAAATGCTGGAGGAAGTGAGATTGATTTGCTGCTGTCTAAGTTAAACTGTTCTACACTTTGAACAATATTTTCCAGAAGATTTGCTGTGTATGAAAATTCTGATATGAACTTCTATATTTGCATTGATGAAACCTTACAAAGATAAGAGTGTGGAAAGAGAGGGTTTTTCTGTCCACTTGGGATTTGTGTGTCTCTTTTCCTTTTATTTATTTATTTTCTTTGTGGGGATTGGAAGGTTGGGGGTATGTGACTATTTGTTTATTTGTGTGTCTCTTTTCCTTTTATTTATTTTTTTATTTTTATTTTTTTTCTTAGTAACTATTTGTCAGCGGCTAAGAAAGCCGTTGATATATATAACATTTGTCAGCGGCTTCTGTCGCAGACAAACTTTTGTCAGCGGCTTCACAGCCGTCGACAAATAGTATTTGTCAGCGGCTCATGTTGCTGACAAACCTATTTGTCAGCGGCTAACTTCCGTGGACATAAGTTGTATATGTCAACGGCTTTAAGTAGCCGTGGACATATGTATCATTTGTCAGCGGTTAACCTCCGTGGACATAAGTTGTATATGTCAGCGGCTTTAAGTAGCCGCTGACATATGTATTATATGTCAGCGGCTACTGTGTGTAGACATATAATATATATGTCAGCGGCTTTAGGTAGCCGCTGACATATAATATATATGTCAGCGGCTTTAGGTAGCCGCTGACATATAATACATATGTCAGCGGCTTTGTGTAGCCGTTGACAAATATATGCCAACGGGACTTTTGTCCACGGCTTTGTCAGCGGCTAAGAAGCCGTTGACATAAGGTTTTGTCAGCGGCTCTTTAGGATTTGTCAGCGGCTCTTAGCCGCTGACAAATCCTGTTTTCCTTGTAGTGAGGGCATAATAGAAATAGAGTAGGTAAGTAGATTATAAGCTTAGAGACTAATGATATTTGGCTCACCGTGCCCTTAAGGAGCTCTAGAGGACGTGGGATAAGGCATGGAGTTGAGATTTCATGGAGAGGATCGTGAGATCAAGGAGGATTTCGAGATTGGATTCATTGCATGAGATGTAGGCAATGATCATATGGATATTTTGTCTTAGATAAAAAGTTATTAGGTTTTTTGCATATATACCCTTTACATATATCGTATTTGCATGTATTCCTCCAACTCTCACGTATTAGCATCAATACCCTTGAAATCTTCAGAAGTTGCACCTATAACCCTCAATCTAATTATTTTGCATAAACATCCTTAAATTCACTAATATTTTGCGTATACAACCCTCAATTCACTAAAATCATGCATTATGTACTCCTGACACCTCCGATGATATCATGATTTATGCAATGTTTTTGACATATTTCGTTGAAATTTACCTAAATTTGATGGGAGGAGTATAAATGCAACATTTTGAAGATTTCAAGAGTATTGATGATAATATGTGAGAGTTAGGGGTATACATGCAGATACGGCATATTTGAGGGATATATATGAAAAAAAAACTTATTTTGATTTGATCTCAATGTTTTCAAAGCCTAAACATGTGTAAAGATGTGTTTGGATCATTTTGCAATCCTTTTGTTTTGAAAACTAACCCAACAACTCATTTTTTTAATGTTTGGTGGTCCAACGGCCACAAACCAAGCTGTCAGCATCAGACAACCACCTCGATGCATCTGATGCATCAAACAATGTGCTATTTGGCCGTCTAACGCCCACCACCATCTGACCCTTCATACGGCCAGCTATGTGGTCGTCTGATCGCTGTTAATTTTCTTTTCTTTTAGTCAACTTGTGGGAGGTATGTTCTCCTTCGTTTGATATTCAAATGACATAAAATTTTGAACAGACCTTCCTCTAAATGTTTTCACTTGCCTAAAAGTTTTCGTAAATTTTTAAAATTATTTACTATTTATTTTGGCATTTAATTCAAATCTGCTACATGTAACCTAAGTAATTTAAGTCGACCATGCTATAGGAGTTGAAACTTGAGTCAAATGGATCCAGATCTTGATGAAACATTGCAGACATTTTTGATACATTAGTTTATCATGTTTGCTAATTTTGGTCATTTTTTAATCCATTAGCTATTTATTGTATTAAATAATGAATTTCAGCTTTGAAAATAGGGTTTTCATATTAGAAAAATATGAAACTTATTTCGAAAATTTTGTAATTTTTTTAGTAAAGTTTAAAATGTCTATTTGACCTATTAGAACCTATTTATTTTCGGCTTATATGTATATATAGCAAACTCATAATCTATACAAGCACAATTTTTCTACTCTATAACATAAAGATAAAATTCCACATGGTAATATCAATTAACCAATAATAGAGATAACATATAAATACATTTTCATCATAAACATTCTTCTTTCACCCATGAACGTGATATAACCATTAAGCAGGGTCATTCGTCATATATGTGCGTGGCGTGAAAATTATTAATATGACCATCTAGCATAGGCATGTATGCAACAAGCATGATTGCATTATTTAAAACATAAACATGAATTCATAAATCTGAAACTTAGTATGCAACTATTACGAAATTAAACATGATCTTGACATGCATCATATCATTAAATCTAAGTCATGTAATACGTATCACTTAACATGGATTATCTTATATTATAACACACATCATCATAACATAACATAACATGATTTATAACTTTACATGTTCTTATCATACATCTTATCATCATATCATGATAGCATAGCTTAACTCATCATGAATATACTCATATCATGATCTTATCACTTTCTTAACATAAAAAAAAACAATCAAATTACGACATTGAGGGATCACCATATCATCTTCTTCTTTACCCAATGGTTAGGCCAAAACCTACCGAGTCTTCAACTACACAGTTGTGGGATGCTTTTAGATCCCACTTAAAGCATGCAAGCATACATCCAAGATTTTTACCGTGTGCCACGGGTCAACATCACCTCATGGTCGTAACCAAACAGACGAGATTCTAGAGATAGCCCCCGCTAGTTCAAGAGGTGGCCACCACCACGTAGCACTTTCTCCCATAGGGGTTCAAGAGGTGGCGTCCACCACATAGCACTTTATCCCATGAGGGTTTAAGAGGTGGCTTCTATAGCGTGACACTTTGTCCAACATGGCATTTAGTTCTTAACCTATTGGCTACTGCATCTACACAATGCAACTTAAACATTGTTAACATATGCATGCAACATGAATTGAATATAGCAATGCATAAAATATGACTTTAAACAGACAATTATTCGTAAAAATAGACTGTTTACAAGTTCACTATTCAGGTCTCTGAAACATGTCACCCTCAGATGACACCTCTTGTAAAAGGAGTCAGAAAGCCTAACGTCTTTCAGAGCCTTAAACAAAATTCTAGAAATTTAACGCTCTTAACGCCCTAAACATGCTCTTAATGCCCTAAACATATAGTAAACTAGTTGAACATAATCTATTATATTCATGGATTTTCATAGGAAATCACTCAAAGATTATTTATACCTTAGCATGCTAATCATGATTTAAAACTCAACATATAGAATGTTTTTCCAAAAATATTATTATGAATATGAAACTAATAATATGAATAACTTAGTCATACAGTAAACTATTATATTCATGGATTTTCATAGGAAATAAATCAAGGATTATTTATACCTTAGCATGCTAATCATGATTTAAAACTCCACATAAAGAATATTTTTCCAAAAATATTATTATGAATATGAGACTAATAATATGAATATCATACCATATCCTAGCATGCGAATTTCCCCTAAATAGAGTCATAACCATAATATAAATCATAATTTCTGCATGAATTAAAAAAAAATAACTTATCAAATTATTAGCAGGCTAAATCACGTCATACGAAGTTGATGCCTTTTACAAAATCAATTACCACACCAAGGCATAATCAATTATCACAGGTAATCAATTACCTGAAATGTGTCGTCTAAGACTAACGCTTTTCAGATAATCGATTACATGCCAAATCAATTACCAGGGCTAAAATCTGTGACTGGTACATAATTCCTTTTAAGTTATTAATCCAGATTTACACAAAATAAAGCATGCAATGATGGGACTACAGGGAGCAGAATGCATCCATGCATAGCAACACATTCCGTGAAACTCATCACCCTGTAGTGACGCTTCTTAACATAGAGGATAGAATCCTAGAATCTATTCTAGAGTTTACTGATAAGTACATATTTTTAGATAAATAATAGATGAAATTTACACACTATATTGTCAATTTTATGTACAAAACCACATGGAATGATAAATAAATCGATTATGCTTTCAAAATATTAATTTTGTAAAACTCAAATGCCAAATATCATCATTTCATGGATTAAGTAAGTGTGATAATTTCATTTCCAATAAGAGCTTTTTGACAATTATTTAACATACATTTGAATAATTTATTGATTGCCACATGAACTTAACTGTCATTTTATGTGGATATAGGACTTGAGCAACCAAATAGCATAGTGGTTAGCCCACGTAAGTTTTAATGAAGTGACCAGGGTTCGAATCTTGGAAGGAACAGAATTTTATTTTTGCTCTTCAAAAGGGGCCCACATGCCAGCTGAGAGAGAGAGATAGAAACTTCGAAATTCAAATTCAAAAATAATATTTATTATTTTTAAAATTTAGATTTCAAATTTCAAAATTCAAATTTTGAAAATAACATTTATTACTCAAAATCTAAATTTCAAAAATCAAAATCAAATATCTCTCTCTAAATTCAAATTTCAAAATAAACATTCATAGTTTTTAAAGAGGAGCCCATAATCAAGGGGGAGCTTAATAGCATATTTATTACCCTTTTTGAAATTTAAAATTTGGGGCTCTCTTCTATAAAACCATGGGAGGGAGGAGGAAAAAGGCAGTTGGGAATTTTTTAAACTCTCCATAACCTCCCCTAGCTGAATTTTATCTCTCTCCCAATTTTTCTCTCTCCCCTTCTCTAGTTTTCAAAAGCTTTTTATTTTTTTCTCTCCCTTTACTCTCTCTCTCCCCCACGCAGCAAGTCTCTCTCCCTCCCCCGACGTCCTCTCTCTCTCAGATCTCTCCCTCCTTCTCTTTCTCTCCCTACGCATCTCTCTCTCTTCTATTCTCTGTCAGTCTTCTCTCTCCTCCGGTATCTTCTCTCTGTCCCTTTTTGCTCCTCTCTCTCTCTCAGTATTCCCCCTCTTCCAAGCGCCCTCTCCCTCTCAATTCCTTCTCCCTGCTGTAGACACGCTAATTTTGACGTCATTTTGAGTAATTTCATATTATATAATAATGCCTCATAATGGTCTGATATTTAATCATTGATTAATTTTTATTGATCTTTTTAAGTGTAGGGTTTAACAGACATATTTAACTTAATTAATTAAATTGATTTTAACTCAAATTTTAGTTAAAACATGAAGGAGTTTAAAAGACGTCTGCCTGTGTGGACGCTATTTAGAGTTTATTCTTATTTTAACGTTTAAATTTGAATTTTAATCAATTGATTAATTAGCTAAAAGGCGTCTGTAAGGGTCGACGCGTTTTAGGTTTCCTAGGCTATTTCTACTTCTCTTCCGGATGTTTATCCTTATCTTAATTAGTGTAAAAGACGTCTATACATGTATACGCGTTTTAGCTAATAAAGATAAAGATAAGTTTTCTCGGATGTTTATCCTTATCTTAATTAATCTGAAATGCGTCAGCCATGGTGGACGTGTTTTAGATAATTACAGATAAAGATGAACTAACCAATATTTATCTGTCGGTTAAGATGGATAAATCCTAGATTTTTCTATGTTAATCCGCGGACGCAGAAGGAGCCTATAAATACCTTGCATCTTGAAGAGTTAAAAAATGTTGAGAGCCATTAAAAAAAAGAGAGTGTGTCATTATTGAGCGTTAATAGTGAGTTGAAGATCGGAGTAACAACGTCGGAACGCCGAAGCGCTGCCATTTCCAGAAGTCGGCATCCTTTCAAGATTCTTCATCCATTCAAGAATTCAACCATTGGGCATAAGTTTTTATTTTCTGCATTCATTTCATTTTACATTCTTCATTATCACTCCATGCAACACACAACACACTCATTCTTTTCAAAACCTATTTGATTAAGGGGTTTCAAAAGCCATTAAACAAGTAAGTTTGCTGTTTAGTTGCATGTTTAACATCATGATTAGAATAGATATTATTGTTGCTTAAGTTCTCATCATAATTTCTTCGTTTCTATTTCTATTTCTGCTGCACTCAACAACGGAGTCAAAGGGGAAAACAAGCAAAGTCACCAGAATCTTTGGACGATCCTCAACTTCAACCTCAACAGCAAGAACAAAGAACGAGAAGGGCTCTCTTTCTTCAGACGGCTGAAGGAGGAGAATCAAGAGCTCAATATCTTCCGCGTTTAAACAGGTAGGCGATCATACTTTCTTTTGAAACTTTTAAGTCAAAAGTTTCTGGCGATCACTGCACGTAGTTTCTGTTTTTAATAGGTTTATTTTGCACTAAACAACATAGATTTTTCATGTTAATCACACAAGCATTTTAAGCACTCACAGCTTTTTTTGGCGATCACGGTGGGACTTGGTCTCGCCATCTTTTAGTTTTTTGTTCTTGCTATCATCAATCGGGCACCCACGGTGCACCATTTGTGTCTCTCGACACGTCCTCACCAATTGGTGAGTGTTTTAGTTTAGTTAATTTCCCTCGTGCACCATGTGCACACCCCAGTGGCAAGATCTTGCCCTCCCCTTGATTAGTTTAAAAAGCTGTTTTTGTGATGAAAATGATGTGTGATTAATTGGCATCTTGGTTGTTTAGTTAGTAAAATCATCCTGTTAAAATCTGGAACTAAAAAAAATCTGCATGAGTTGATTATTTACTGCTTTTTATCCTGTTTGAGGAGGATTCAACCCAGAAAATCCTTCTGCAAAACTGTTTCTGCGAACTGAAAAGCGTCTAGGAGCACTGACGCGTTTCAAACTGCGTCAATACACCCAGACGCCTTTCAGTCTTCATATTTTCTCTGCTGTCTGCATCTGTTTCTGCGAAAAAATTAAGAATCTGTTTTGAATAGCGTCGACTACCATAGATGCGATTCAGACAGTTTCTTAGTTATTTTTCAGTTTTCATATTTTTGTGGCTTGAGTGCTAGCTACCCATTATTATTAAGCATTAGAAGCCATCCAGGCCATAGGACATACGCATTGAGGCGAATACCCTCATTTTCTTAGGAACACACTACTTGACGTCAGCAACTCTCTCTGATTGGGTTGGTCCCTTGATCAGACTAGAGAAGTTGACGTTAAGGCCTCCATAAGTCTCCAAAATCAAGGTATTCCTCCTTGATCATCGGGCTGGTTGTACCAATTGAAGTCCCGGCTAGATTCCAAAAGCGTTGTGAGAGAAAGCCCTAGAGAATAACGGTGGAAATTGAACTAAAACTAGGATCCTTTCCCTGAGCGAATTTGTGGTTTAATCAAATTCAAATAACTCAACAAGGAACCTTAAAATAACGTTAAGCATCCACTTGTTTGATTAATCTCTGTGCAACTTGTTTGTCAAATCTTTGAAAAAAGGGAATCTAACATCATGCTGCTGCGATCATGCAGGGACTTGAGTGTGGCTCCAGACGCCATGGTCAATTACGAGGGAGATGCTAATGCCCCTCGGGATTCTGATTACAACTATGAGAGCAGGAGAGATGCTGATGCTTCCCGTAATTCCGTCCCCGTTCCGCTTCGACATGATGGGAACGTCCGGACCCCTCTCTTTCATCCCCATGATCGATATCCTGATCTTCCCCCACATGAATATGCGATTCCTAATCCCGATCTTGAGGGCGACATGAATCAGAATGATCCCTCATCCTCTGATCCTTCGGATCTCGTCAACGCTTTGGGAGTTCTTGCCTCCCGACTGGACCCTCAGCAGTTCGAGGCGATCCAGTCTATTCTGAAGGGGAAGGCACCCGTGCAGCCGGCTGAGCCGAACCCTGTGGCTCCCCCTACTGTCCCTCAGCAACCTCCTCTTCCTCCTCCTTACATCCATCTGGCTATGAAAGGCCTTCATGTCACTTCTCGGCTAGCTGGGCCGCAGCTTTCATCCTCTAGGCAATCGGCTAGACCGCAAACGCCTGTTTATCAAAATGCCCTCGGGCATGGCGGAAGCTCTGTCGGACCTCCTCTTTATTGTCCCGCATGTCCAACGTACTCTAGGCAGCAGGCCTATAGTACCTCCACCTCCTCCTCCTCCCCAGGCAGATCTGACCACGCAAGCGTTGCTGGCCAAAATGGAGTGCATGGATGAGCAATTCAACAACCTCCAGAAGATGATGGGGGTTAAAGCTGCGCCAGAGATCAATTTGCCGAGCCTGCCGGTATTCCACCTACCACCCTCTGAGATGCCAGTGTACCGGAAGTACAACGGTATTGGTAACCCCTTCACACACCTGAAGGAGTTTATGTACGAATCGTCTTTCTGGCAGAACGATAAGAAGTCGTTGGCCTTTTTGTTCAGGAGATCTCTAGAGGGACCAGCCCTCGAGTGGTTCTTTTCCTTGGAACCCTCCGAGGTAGAGGACTACGGTATCGTCTCTCGTAAATTCATTCAATGATACCAAGACAGAGTTGCACCCTCCTTGTCCATCACTGACCTCATAGCAGAAAAAATGAAACCTGATGAGGAGTTTGTCAGTTTTGCTGACAGGTGGCGGGGCCTGGCCGAAAAGGTGAAGGATCACTTGTCCGAATCTGAGCAAGTGATGATGTTAATTTCCAACGCCACGCCCCAGTTCAAGCTAGTCCTCTCCTTGAACAATTTGACCAACATGGCAGAACTCTATGAAAGAGCACGGTACTGCCAAAATGCCTTCAAGGACGCTACGTTCTCTTGCGTCTTTGATCCTCACAGACCTAGCAGGCCTCCACCTCGGAAGTCCGCCGTGCCGAACTCTCCCAGCACAGGTCCGACTACTGAGGGCACGCTCTCTCACGAGCAAGTTAGTAGCATGAATAATAACTCGCCCCAGTTCGTGAGGAACCAGCAGCAGTACCAGAGGCCACCGCAGCCAAACCAGCAAGGGTACAGGCAGCAGCAGAACCCCCATTATCAGCAACAGTATCAGCGGCCCCAGCAGCCAAACCAGAACCAGCAACAACAACAGCAACAGCAGCCGCCGCAACGGCAACAGCAGTACCAGCTGCCCCAACAACAGCAATATCAGCAACAGCAGTATCAGCCGCATGCACCGCCGGCATACCATAATGTCCCTCCTCCTGCTGATTATAATCAGCAAAGAAGACCTCCAGGCCCGAAGAGGGCAGAATACCCAGCCCTCCCAGAATCCTTGGCAGATATCTTCAGTGCTCTAATGGCAGCTAATGCCTTAGTTTTGCCAAGGGAAAAGGCCGTCTGGCCTCAAAATGCCGACAAGTCCAGGTATTGCTATTTCCATAGGCAACCTGGGCATACCATCGATACCTGCTTCCAGTTCAGAGATTATATTCATGATCTCAATGAGCAGGGCGGCATAGACTGGGAGGAGATGAAAAAGTATATATCAGCCCTGAAGGCGAGAAGACCACAGTAGCAGCAGCAGCAGCAGCAGCAAGCCAGACCACCAGCACAAGCAGCACCACCACCCAATATGGGCATAGTGCAGAACCCGCTCCCGGAGCACCAGAACCAAAACCAAGTTGCTCCCATTCTGACGAACAGCCAATCAGAGGCTGGTCGTGGGCAACAGTGGAGAATAGAGGACTCTTCCTCTCTTTATTCGACGGGCCATATTCCAAGTACCGTAGAACGACCACCACGCCGCACCATCCACATACCTAGGCCACAACCCATTACCATTACCCCTCTACCGACACCCACATATCACTCGCCCGCACCCAATAACCCATTACCACTACCCACCTTCCTCAAGCCCATTACGCCCCACGCCACTACACCGCTACCATGTAATCCCCCGCAAACCAATCACGCGCCCCTTCTACCATCTAGGCCATTACTCCGCGTACCATTCCCTACTTCGCCCGCTACCACTACCACCTACCCAGATACCCCCTTACCATCCAGACCGCTATTACGCGTGTCATTCCCCACTCCACCAACCACTTACCCATCCACCATCCAACCAGCTAGGCCTTTAATCCGCACCGCGCCATCACCACCTAACCCTACGCCATCACCTACATACCAACCCTCCACGCCATCCGCACCATCCAACCCTGCGGTACTCAAGGTGTCACCCGGATCCTCCACGGTCGAGGAACATGCGCTCCGAAGTGGAAAGATTTTCAACAAAGTCTTTCCTCAGTCCACAGTTAGAGACGGCCCATCACAGCCGACTGAGGAAGCCCATAATGAAGAGAGTGCACCAGGCACTCAATATGATTTGTTGAAACATCTGGACATGACACCGGCACGGATCACTGTACTTGAATTGATCAAAAGGTCCAAGATTCACCAAAAAGCCTTAATGGAATATCTACAGAAGGTGATGGTCAATGAGGACGTGCCGGTAGAAAAAATTGCAGCACTACTTGTAAGGATCGAGACTTTCGGATCCGGTTTTCGGGTCAGACCCTGTTGTTCTAACCCTTGTGGGGGCCGGAAGTTCTGAGTTGAATCGCATCAGGACCTAGAGACGCGTTTTAAACGGCGTCCACCTTGGCAGACGCATTTCAGGTGCTGCCACGTGGGTGCCGCGGGGGTTGGCCTTGGGCCGCGTGGGTACGGCCCTGTCAGGTCGTCTGAACGGCGTCTGCGAAGGACGACGCCTTTCAGACTGCGACTCTGGGTGTGTCAGAGTACGGCCCTGACAAGTTGTCTGAATGGCGTCTGTGTAGGACGACGCGTTTCAGAATCTTGTCAGAGCGGCCGTCACATCACCTGATTGGCGTCCGTGGATGTCGACGCGTTTTAGCCAGTTTCTGGTTAACCCCCGTGAGCCCTCCTTCTTTCCCTCATTTTCTCCTACTCTCCTTCTCTCCTCCTCCTCCGGCGACCGGCGGCAACCACCTCCTCCTCCCTCTTTTCCTCCCACCATTTCGCCTCTCCCTCCACTCCATCCTCTACCTAACTCATACCACTACCACCTCCACTTCCACTGCGGCGTTCTACTCTCCGGACGGCGGCCGACGTCACGGTGGAGCAGGGACGACCACGGCGGTACTGGCGGCGGCGTGGGGCGAGAAGGGTGAACGGCGTGGAGCTTGGAGGAGTTCGAGTGTCCGGTAGGGTGACGTTTCCCCGTAGCGTTGTGTTTAAATCATGTTTTCCTCGATATGTATGTGGTAGATCTTCGGTTTTTGGGGGTTAGAATGAGCATGTTTAGGTTCTCTATGGGGGTGTTTGCCTATGAATTGTCCTGCTCTTCGTTTTCCCTCCAGTTTGAATGATTTTTGGGGTTATTTGGGGTTGGAAGGGAGCCCTCGGGTTTAGGGCGTTCCTGGTTCCTGGGGCTGAAAGACGTCGTGCATGGACGACGCCTTTTTGAAGGGCGTCGGGCTATCACGACGCCTTTTTAGACAGGAATCGACTGATAGGCGGACTGTCAGGTCGGGGATTCTGTGGCTAAATGGCGTCATGGGTAAACGACACGTTTTTGAATGGCGTCAGGCGTCCATGACGCGTTTTAACCACAGAAATCCCCTGAATAAAGCTCTTGGAATTTTCGGATTTTCGTGTTGAATGGCGTCTGGAGATGTCGACGCCTTTTAAAAGGCGACTACTGGTGTCGACGCCTTTTAAGGCCAGAATCTGAAGACTGACTTATATAAACCTGTACTTGGAGCTTGAATGGCGTCGACCTTGGTCGACGCGATTCAAGACAGAATCTCACTAATGCATGCCAGTAAAACGTGTTCATACTGCTAGATAGATGGTTAGCACATGTTTTAGTGCACCCGATAGAGATGGATTCCTCATGATCGGAGGGTTCTATGTGTGTTATACGATTGCGGGCTTTTCACGTGACCGGATCGCACTGTGTTGGGTTTTCAGTTACTGTGGACCTGGAGTGACATTGTAGCACTTTATCACCCTGTGCTGGTGGGGGCGTGAGCACAGCGCCGGTGGAGGCGTGGGCTGGGTGACGCCTAGTGAGAGAGGGTCACCTGGTGAACCCCGGGGTCAGCTAGTACCGGTGTCGGAGTGGTACATTCGGAGAGTCACTCATGCTGGGGGAAGGGGTAGTCACCTGAGCCGGTTGGGCCGGAGTAGCGAGCGTGCTATCCGAGGGGCTACTCCTTGGTCTCAGCGGGTCGAGGTTTTTCCCACCGTTTTTTGTACGGTCGGCGAGTTCTATCGGAACTACAGTTGTGGATTTTCTAGCGGTTGGTTTAGAATGTGCATGTCTATTATGTTTCGACTGCATGCGTTCTCACGTAAAGAATTAGTTACTGTACCTGCCACTACACATGTTACTTCACTGTTAGCTGTACTTTGCACTTGTGGGTGTGTGCGTGGGCAGTGGGGATCGAAGGATCCCTACTGAGTCTTGTTCTTGAGACTCACCCCTGCGGTTTTCAGGTGAGGACTCCCAGCAGACTTAGAGCGGTGTGTGCGGCCGTGTGGTGTACGTCTTCGGCAGTTGTTCCGGGGTATGCCCCGATGTAGTTGTTATTTATTTCGGGCCTGTATGTTTAATTATTTCCTTTCAGCTGGAGTATGTAATTATTTGCTGTAATCGAGTCGCACTGTAATAATTTTAATTTCCTGCACTTTCATTTCAATTCAATGCGATGTGAATGTTTAGCTTAGTTTATTATTTATTTCCCAGACTTACTAGATCCTGGTTTGGTCCCAAATTAATGATTCGGTACCCATTTAGTAATCGGATCCCCGATTATAGGGTGACGGGTCGTTACAGTCCTACTAGTTCCTCAGGGGGATCAGCCCTCCATTACATTTCACACATCGGAACTAGCACCGCCAGCAGCCAGAAGCATGGCTCTGAGCATCACGGTCAACATCTGTAAGAAGGCCGTGGATTCCTTGTAGATACAAGGGCTTCGATCAATGTCCTACCTCCGAAGACCCTGGAGTTGTGCGGTGTGCCCAAAGAAAAATGGCTGCCCAGCCCCATCTCAGTGACGGCATATGACAACTCTACCCGTTCCCCTCTGGGAATGGTCTATTTGAAGGTGGACTAGGCCCTGTAAGTCATGCAGAGGTCGAATTTCACATTCTGGAAATCGATCCTTCTATAAATGCCATTTTGGGTCGTCCTTATATCAAAACTCTTGAGGCGATTCCCTCCACGAATCACCAATGCCTCAAATTCCCTTTCAAAGGACGAATTATTAAAGTGACGAGCATGCCGATCCTTGCTGCTGCTCATACCTTGAATATTAAATCTGCTGCTTTACCTGGCCGACAACCTTTTCTGTCGGTATTACAGGTCTATCATCCAGTGGCTGATCCTTTGAAAGCCGCCACTATTTCTCCTTACCCGTTAGATGCCATAAAAAGGGGGAAGTGCATGAGTACCCCAGGATGGAGAATTATGATGAAGAGTGGCTATCACCCTGGGAAAGGTCTGGGCACACAATTGCAAGGCAGGACCACTCCTGTTAAAAATCATCGAGCAGCACCTGGAAGTGGTCTGGGCTATAGGCCAAGAAGATTGAAACAAGATCTGGTTCAGCAAGCAGAGATTGAAGAAGGTCAGAAAATTTGGGAGACAATGTCTACACCACCCAAAGAAGGCCGAGATCCCCTAACATGGACCCTGTATACACACTTTGTGAAGGGGCCCATACTTAGCCACGACAACACGGTAGTCATTACTTCGTGTTTTGACTTCCATGACATATATGGGAGAGATTTGGCCAGGCATTGCTCAGAACTACTTACGTACCAATCCTTGGAGGCTCTGCGGCCTATGAAAAGGAGAAAATTTCATGATCCTGAATGCGAATGGTACAGGTGGTTCGATCTTAGAGACCTTTATATTGCCTTAAACAGATTGTTCCTAGATCCTGCATAACCCATGTGGCCGCCGCAGATTGATGAGCTGATTCAAGGTCCAGGTGCTATCTTTGATAAGCGGATATTGCTGTCTGAAGAGACCGACGAAGGGGAGCCAAATGACCCCTATGAAGCTAGTTATACTACAGATCTGCTCTGGAGGGGGACATACCCTTCCCATGTCTTCATGCTCCATACTCTATTTCGCACACTGCTTCTGACCCTGACTTGGTCGCGGGTCATTACTGAAGATATCCCACGGGCTCCGCCCATTATGATCACTCTGTCCCCTCGGGACCTTATTCCACAACCTCCTCTCGATCTAGAGAGGATGGATGATTTGATCTGGGACATATTGCTATATGATCCCCCTAACCCTCTGGCCCTGGTGCCACTTCCTCTATCTGATTCTCCTTCTATTTGTATTCATTCCTGTTTCATGTTTAATTCCTCTGATATCTAAAAAAAATGCCAATTTTACAACAAATCCTTCACAGATCCTCATCGAGGAAACATCTTACTTGTCCGATCGCACCCCGTCGCGCGGGTCCTTTGGTCAAGATTCTCTCTTAAATCTACTATGCCCCTCCCCTCAGGATGATTCTCCTGTATTTCCACTTGTATCCCAGGATTTCCATCCTACTTCATCTTCATTAGGTTATAATAGGGAGTTTAGTGAAGTTAGGCAGTCTAGTTTTAAGCAGGTTAGTCAAGTTAGGAAGTCTAGGAAGTCTAAGGGTAGGCAAATTCCAGATAGATACCTCCAGGACTTAGCTGATAGATGCTTTTCTTGCTCTTTAATCCCTCAGTTTTTAGAAGATCCAATTCAGATGCCAGAAGACTGCATGAATGATGAGTCAGTCAATGATAGGTACGGGGTATATGAGTTAGTGCATGAAAAGGACCCCATTATTGAAATGAGGAAGATGACGAGGACGCAGCCGAGGCATACGCCAGTGGAGTGAAGAGATTCGATGAACCCTCAGCTGCCGTAGAAGAGCCCACCAAAGAAATCAATTTAGGGACTGAAGACGAACCTAAGGTTGTCCTCGTCAGCAAAAATCTTTCTACAGATGATGAGAAGGCAATGGTACAAGTACTTAAGGACTATAAGGACACTTTCGCCTAGAGTTATGAAGATATGCCGGGGTTAGACTCATCTTTAGTTGAACACAGATTAACGTTAAAGGAAGGAGCTAGCCCTGTCAAGCAGAAATTAAGGCGATTCCACCCACAAATGGCTTTGAAAATGAAGGAAGAGGTCGACAAATTGCATAAAGCCAAATTTATTAGAGTTGTCCTTTATCCACAATGGGTGGCCAACATAGTCCCGGTTATGAAGAAGGACGGGAAGGTCAGAATTTGCATTGACTTCCGCGATTTGAACCGGGCGTGTCCTAAATATGATTTTCCATTGCCTCATATTGATGTACTCATTGATAATACTGTTGGCTATAAGACCTTATCGTTTATGGACGGATTTTCAGGGTACAATCAGATTAAGTTGGCAGAAGAAGATCAAGAGAAAACGTCATTCACTACACCTTGGGGAACATACTGCTATGTCGTCATGCCGTTTGGATTGAAGAATGCTGGAGCCACTTATCAAAGGGCTATGATGGCAATATTTCATGACATGATGCACATAGATTTGGAAGTATATGTGGATGATTTATTAGTTAAATCTAAAACAAAGGCTGAGCATGCCAAGGTTTTGGCAAGGGTATTAGAGAGATCGAGAGAGTATCAGTTAAAGATGAACCCCAAGAAATGTGTATTCGGGGTATCTTCAGGAAAATTACTTGGATTTATTGTCAGCAAACGGGGAATTGAGATCGATCCTAACAAGGCGAAGGCTATCGGAGAAATGCCACCTCCCAAAAACTTGAAAGAGGTGAGAGGATTAATCGGGAGGTTACAATTTATTCGCCGTTTTGTCTCCCAGCATTCACAAAGGTGTAAGCCATTTTACGAGCTTACTAAGCCGGGAGTCAAATTTGATTGGGATGATAAGTGTCAGGAGGCATTCGATGGATTGAAGAACTATTTAGCAAGTCCTCCTGTTTTGAGACCACCATCTCCGGGCAAACCAATGATACTTTACATTTCAGTCCTGGATGATGCAGTGAGGGCTGTCCTAGCACAAGAGGATGAAGAAGGAAAGGAGAGGGCAGCCTACTATCTCTCTAAACTTCTCAACCCCGCTGAACAGAGATATACGGCGATGGAGAAAACATGTGCAGCATTGGTTTGGGTTGTGCAGAAATTGAAGCATTATTTTCTAGCCCATAAAGTCCATCTCATCGCTAGAATGAATCCGATCAAATTCCTTCTGGAGAAATCTGTTCTTACTGATAGGTTAGCGCGATGGCAAAGCTTTCTATCTCAATTCGATATCATTTATATTCAGCAGAAAGCGATCAAGGGCTATGCCATAGCAGAACATCTCGCTCATCATCCCCTTCCTCGTTTCGATCCAGTGCGATCAGAGTTTCCGGATGAGGAACTGATGTCCGTGAATCAAATCAGAGATGATATGTGGACTCTGCATTTTGACGGAGCTCTGAATTCTCTTGGAAAGGGGATAGGTATCGTTTTGTTATCACCTGAAGGTGTCACCATTCCACAAGCCTTTCAGCTTGACTTTCCAGTCACTAACAATATAGCTGAATACGAGGCACTCCTTGCTGGTCTCAAGGCTGCTCATTTCCATGGTGTCACCAAACTCAGGATTGTGGGTGATAGCCAACTGATTCTTCGCCAAGTGCTGACCAAGTATCGAACTCTTGATCCCAAGCTCAAGCCTTATCAGGAACTTACTTCTGCTTATTCAAAACTTTTCACGAAATTGATCTTTGTCCATGTCCCTAGGAATCAGAACATTTTAGCTGACGCTCTAGCTTCACTTGCATCTTCTCTTGATTTTCCAATCAGCAAGCAATCCGAATCAATCATAGTTCATAGGCGTCTTTCACCCGCCGTGAAAGATCCTTCATTCCTTAGAACTAAGGAGAAGTTGCTGAAGAAAGTCAGGGACGGAGATATCATTGAGAAAAGAGAAATCATGTTGATGGAGCTATTATAAGAGATGGATGATGAACAGAAGCCATGGTATTATGAAATTTCAAAATATTGTGAAGATCAATCGTATCCTGAGGAAGCTACAGCTGAGGAGAAGAGAGCTATCAAGAGAGTTGCTCAACGATACATCTTAGTTGGGGGAGCACTGTACAAGAGAGGTTTTGATGGAGTTCTTCTGAGATGTCTAGACGAAGATGAACTTTGGAAGGTTATGGAAGGAGCTCATAGTGGAGTTTGTGGTGGCCATGTCAATGGACAGATGCAAGCAAAGAAGGTCCTTAGACAAGGATTTTATTGGCCAACCATGGAAGAAGATTGTGTAGGATATGTTCGTAGGTGTGCTAAGTGTCAACTTCACGCCGACAAAATTCATTCTCCTGCATCTTCACTCCATCCTGTTTCTTCCCCATGGCCTTTCTCCATGTGGGCTTTCGACATTATTGGACCCCTTGGTAACCCAGATTCCGGCATCAAGCAAAAATCTTTCATTCTCACGGCAACGGAATACTTCACCAAGTGGGCAGAAGCTGAAGCGTACGTGGAAATCAAAGCATCAACCGTCTGCAAGTTCATCATGAAGAACATCATCACCCGATTTGGAATTCCAAGCACCATCGTCACCGACAACGGACCACAGTTCGTGTCACAGGAATTGAAGGACCTCTGCAACAGGTATAGAATTGCATTACATCATTCGTCTCCTTATTATCCGCAAGACAATGGCCAAGCAGAGGCAACAAATAAGACTTTGATAAAAATTATCAAAAAGACGTGCAAATCTAATAAATTCGCCGACTAGCCAGAAAAATTGGTTGAGGCTCTATGGGCCTATCGAACTTCAATCCGCACGCCTACTGGGCAAACTCCTTATTCCTTAACATTTGGAATGGAGGCGATAGTTCCATACGAGATCCTCATACCGTCATTAAGAGTACAATTGAATAAGGAATTCTCTATTGATGAACATCGTTCAGCACTCCTTGCTCAATTGGAACTTTTAGACGGGAAAAGATGGTCAGCTGCTAATCATGCAAAACTTTATCAAAATAGACTAGCACGTTTTTATCAAAAGAAAGTCATTGAACGTAAGTTCAAAGTCGGTGAAATGGTCGTCAAAAGGATTTTTGTAAAACCTGGTGGTCCGCGTTCTAAGCTCCAACCCAACTGGGAAGGGCCTTATGTTGTATCGCATGCTTTTCCTGGTAATGCTTATCGTCTTGTTAATGCAGAAGGAGAAGAGCTAAATCATCCCTGGAATGGCTTACATCTTAAGAAATACTACCCTTAGGTTAAAGAGTCGATCAGTATGGTACAAAGACCAGTGGAATCAGAAAGTTTATAAACTCGAATTTCTTTGTTAGTCTGGATAACTTAACTTCAAACATATCATTGCACACACTGACACGTTTGATTCGTGAGTAACAAGAGATGTCATGTCCTAAAGAATACCGAAGCTTGACCGAAAGTCTAAAGTACAAATCATTCGTTTTAAAGCAAAATTCTATTTTTATACTCGGCTCATGATGTCGGAACGAGACTTAGAATATACTACCAAGAATACCCGCCATCTTAGTAGGAGGCCGTCATAAAAAAATGGGGGAGATCCATTCCCAAGCAAAAAAAAAAAGAAAAGAATAGAAAAGCAAGAGCAAAAGACAAAATCCAAATGTCAAATCAAAAAGGCCATCACATTACAAATGTTACATCAAGGCCATGAAATGAAACAAAAGAGAACGCAAGGTCGATAAATACCCCGGAAAGAAAATGACCGAACCCCAACGGATATTAGGGTAGGAAAGGAACTTCTTTTAAGTCTCCGGAACCTTCTCATGGGCTTTCTAAAATTATTCTTCTTTTCCTTCTAAAGAAGTGTACTTTAAACTTAACGAATGGCTTAGATTGACTAAGGGTCAAATCATCAAATGGGATCACGAATGGAAACACAAGTTTAAACACGATGGGTTTTAAGTTAAGTTGTTAAAGAATAATTTGGAGATTAAGTTAATAAATGAATATGATCTTTTGATCTGAGTACCATGCTGATCTATTATTAAAAAATTCAAAAAAATACATATGTCAAAAATTCAAAAATACATATGTTAAAAATTCAAAAAAAAATACATATGTCAAAATTCAAAAAAAAAGCATATATTTCAAAACCCCAAACAAAAATGAATATTTCAAAACAACAAAAAAATATCTCAATTAACATTTGCTTGTTGCACTCAGTATGTTTCATTCCTTTTATTTTCAGTAAGCATCTGTTTGCTTGTATGTTGCATTTTGCTTAAGTTTGATTATTCTCATTACCTTTGTTAATAAAGGCTATGGCCCTTGACTATTTAGTGAAGGAAAAAATTAATTGACCATTCATTTGGTCAGGCAAGGGGCTAAGCCTAAATAGATACTTAACCTCTTTGTTAAGTGTTGTACAGAATACAAGACAAGCACAAGAACACAAAATTGGAGCCAAAAGTTTCATGTATATCATCAAAAAGTGTTTTTGTACATGATACATGAAAAGAAAAGCAGATACATAAGCCCTAAGGCTGGCTCTCCCCTCCGCCCTCATCGAACTGGCTCTGGGCCTCGTCAGGCTCGTCCGGTGTTGGTCCTCGGCTGGGAGGTGGAGGTGGCCCCATCGTGCTTGGCCCTGCCTGGCCAGAAGACATGGCGACACTGGCCGTGAAAGCACTGGTCAAACCACGCTCATGGGCACGCTGCCGGGCTCGCTGATACCGTTCCTCCACCATCTTGCGCTCATGCTCTGCAACTGACAGCCGACCCTGAAGACTCTCCAGTCGAAGGCGGTCGCGATCTCTCTCCTCGGTCACGACCTCCAAGCGAATCTGGAGGCGCGCAGGATCTCCAGTCGAGAGTCGGGCCACCTGCTCCTCCAGAGTCCGGATCCACGCCGCATCAGCCTCAGCACGAGCAGCTGCAGCACGGGAACGCTCCAGCTCCGCTTCAGCCCTCTGAAGGGCTTCCTGAAGCTCAGCAACCTGCAGAAGAAGATTTTATTAGCCCAAGGCAATCAGGCAATCAAAATCAGAATTCGAAAAGTCGAAGAACTTACCCGAGCAGCCCGGTCCTCCTCCGCATGAGAAGCTCGATGAATAGCTGAGGCAAGCTGGCTCTGGAGGTCAGCCAGAGCCGCATCATAGGCCGAAGAGGAAGAAGACGAAGCTCCAAAGGAAGGGGGAGCCGCCTGGGTGTAGACGGCTCGCTACACCGAAAGACAACTGTCAGTGATTAATCGCCAAAACAATTAATTAATTAAAACATGCGCTCATATTCATGCATACATACCAGATCGAACAATTCCTTCTGGACTTGTTCTAGCTGGGCCTCTGCATCATGTAGGCGGGCCCGGAGGTCGACGATGACCGCATCACGTGCATCCTGCATGTCACACATACATACATTCATTCACAAATATAAATCAAGATAATAATAAAATTGAAGACGCATAAATGCATACTTACATCGAGTGGTCGGAGGAGCCGAAGCTGATCGGCGTAGTTGGCCCGGTACTGCTGGAGGTACGCCTCGCTACTCTCCGCCCGTGACTCCACTCTGACACCCCAGCGATGCCAGTCTTCATATTGCTCCGGGAATTTCGCTCGCCAATCAGTGAGGGCTTGCTTTCCCCTCATGCTCCTCCCGACGTCCTCCGGGACCTCCTCGTCGATCCATTCTTGATGGAGGCCCAGGGTCCTCATCACGAGCCGGAGGCGGAGGGGCTCGATCTCGTTCATGCAGTGCAGCCACATCTGCCTGCCGAACCTCCTCCTGCCAACCGTCACCCACGGCTGACCCTCCTCGCACATACCAAGGTACGGGCGCCAGATCACCTGCATATAGGTTAGATGCATTCATATACATTGCATTTAATGAATAACATATTGCATTTAATAATAAAATTGAATAAGTTAAGAACTCACCAGAAGCTCCGGATAATCAAGGAACTGACGGCGGAGGGACGTCAGCTGATGGTGCTGGGGAGCTGTGTCCACGATTGGCTGCCAACGGCAGGCCAACGGGACAGCACCAGGTCTCGCGAGCCTTGCTCTGCCGAGCGGAAAGTAGTGATAGCTCCACACCTGCATTCATGAACATATAGGTTAGTAAAGCATCATATCACATCGCATTGCATAAACAAATAATAAAACAACTTAATACCTGGAGAAACGGCGAGAAGCCGCTGATGGTAGTCTCACGGTCCAGCGTGACCGCAGACAAATCGGCGAAAAGGTGGGCCAGAAGGGCCGCACCCCAGGCGTACTCTCCTAAGCTATCTGAATCATCTAATAGATACAAGAACCTACAGTGGATGTGGTCGCCCTTCGTACCAAAGAGCAACCGACCGAAGAAGAAAACTAGAAAGACTCTAAGCTGTCTATCTACCTCCTCCCCCTGACTAGGGTCACTACAGTATGCAAGGGAGGATGACTCTGCTAGCCTATCCCTAAACTCCTCCCGAGTCTCATCAAACCGACGCAGGGGCTCATCTAGACCTAGGGCAACCTCTGCTTCTACCCTAGGAACCATCCTAGACTTCCTGCCTAGGCTGGACACCTCTATCCCTAATAGAGCCTCTGCTAATCCCTGATAGTTGGGGTAAGTAACCCCACTCACAGGTCGGCCCTCTACCCTGAGGCCAGTGATCCTGGCCACATCCTCTAGGGTAGGGACCATATGCCCCCACGGCATTAGGAAAGCACGGCTTTCCGCATGCCACCTCTCCCGCAGCGCCTGCAGGAGGACTAAATCGAGCCAAAATGGCTCGATGTCTAGTACCTCGCCGAATCTCATCCGGCGCAGGCGCACCTTCTGGAAATCCGGGAGACCCCTATAGGCACCTATCACTAGGTCCCATGAGATTCTGGCCCTCATCACTCCCTGCAAATAAAAACATAAAAATAGGGGTCAGCAAAGAATAAAAACAGGAAAATCACTTCTGTTTTAAAAGGCGTCAGCACATACAGACGTTTTTTAAAACACGTCCACATGTCCTGACGCAATTCAAAATTATTTTCTACCTAATTAAAAATTCGGAATTTACCTTGAAAGACGTCAGCCCAGGGCGATGCCTTTTGAATGGCGTCACCTGGTCTAGACGCCTTTCAAGCCCAGATTCCGGGTTCTTCATAGAACCCCGTTCTTCCCTCTTTTCTTCACCTCATTCATTCCACAGGGAACTTACCGTGTGGAGGTCGCCCTCCTCTTCTTCTTCCACCGCCATGGGTGCCGGTGGAGGGATTTCCTCCTCCAAAAATGTCGCGGCTTCGGCTAACGCCGCCGGAACTTCCTCGGGAGCTTCCTCCTCTTGCCTCCGTCGCCTCTTGGCTAAGGTTTTCATCTTCCTAGAGCCCTCGCCGCGCTCTATGGTCAAACAAAGAGAGTTTTAGAGAGAGAGATGATCGGAGAGGTCGCCGGAGAGGTAAAGGAAAGAGAGAGTTTTGTGAAAAGTAAGGAAGAAAGGGGGCCTTCACGGGTCTGTTAACAGAAAGGTTGAAAGGCGTCGACTCAGACAGACGCGTTTTAGGACGCATAAGTTGAGGCGGCAAGGACAGCTGTTTCAAATTGATTGAAAGACGTCCACCCATGGTGACGCGTTTCAGATTACCGCCAATTCTGGTCAGAGCCGTACAGAAGAAAATGATTAAAGGCGTCTTAGTGTATTGACGCATATTAGTGGATTAATCATGGAATTAATGACAAAATCCTGGAAAAAGTAGGAGAGAGAGTTGAAAAGCGTCCACATGTTGAGACGCCATTTAAGGTTTAATCAGATTTTTGAGGATTAAATTGAATTTCTGAAAAAAAGAATTATGGTTGAAAGGCGTCTTTCTGAGTGGACGTGTTTTACATTTTACAAAACCCGAACTATTGAGTTTTACAGGAAAAATCCATTTTTCACTAGAGGAAAAATCATGGGCACATCACAGAAAGTTGAGGAAAGGTTTCAAGGTATGAAAGATAGCTCTTTATTCAATAAAATCCTTTATTACATCAAAAAGAGAGAAAAGAGAGAGAGGACATTTAAGGAAGAATTTCATGAAGACTTTTAAGATAAGGAAATTTCAATACTCTATCTCTATCTTTAGAGGATTTTACACGGTAACTAAAGCCAACGTTCCATAAAGTGGTGATGATTTGTATGGCTTCATAATCTTCGTCAGATTCCAAGTCACGCTTTTTGATTGGGAGTATGGGAGAGAACTCAGGGAATTCACGACGGCCCAAGCTAAGTTGAGTAAGCCACCGATGGGGATTGTATAACACGAACTCGGTGGCTCCAATCAACTTAAGATCCGCTCCTGCTGCACGGCGCACCCAAATAGGCTTTCCAACAAGAGCGAGCGGAGATAAGTCAAATATGTCGGACGTCATGAGCTTCAAATACTCTCTCCAGTCAACCCGGGTCTTGAGCTTTGGAACCTTATTGACCATGTGCTCATTGAACTTTACAATGTTAGCAATGCAATGAATTGGACTATTCAAGAAAATTTGAGATGGATTCAGAGGCCTTTTCTTGCTGTACTCAAACTTGAAGTGAAGTTCAACCCATAAGGCAAAGAGTAACATGCATCCATAAGGAGGACGGCCCACAGATGCCGCAGAAAGCCCGCTGTAAAGATATGCCAAGAGTGCAGTGCTAATGGATTTACCTTCAAAGATTGCGCATATGGCACTAACCTGATCATCTTCCAAGATATTATCCTGCGCAGGAAAGAACAAGGCACCGGCAAGGCATGTAACGAAAGCTTTCGTTACATCTTCCGCTTCATCCTCCCTTAGATCATCAATTTCATATAGAGTCCACTCAGCGAGCTTTGCAAGATTGATCCCCTTTTTGGTAAGGCATCCTTTAGCCTCTGAAGGATCCTTCATAATTGATGTCAACAATTGTTGACCGGTGATTCTTTCTCTTGTCAAAGCTATCTTATCTTTGTTATCTTTGGTCTTTGGGAGACCTAAAAGAAACTCCGCCTCCTCCAAAAGGATTGTGCACTCGAAGTCTTGGAAGAAGAACGTATGAGTTTGGGGATGCCACCACTCGATCAAGGCACCCATAGCCGCCCAATCTACATTTGCGCTTTTGTAATTTTTGGCGAGCACTACAAGTCCTTGAAGATTCCACTTAGATATGAAAACTTGCATGGAAAGCTTAACACTTTTTGCAAGTTTACGAATCCAAGGGAGAGAGGTGAACTTCCTTGGGCCAGGAAACATGGGATAATTCTGAAAACAAAAAGGAAGGATTGAAGAATATGATGAAGAACATGAAGAACATGAAGAAGGATTTAAGAGAAGTTGATTGAACTTACTTGAATATTAGGATTCCTTCCGTTGAGGTGATTCTCTATGTCGGAAAACTTCTCTAGAGACATTTTCATCCTCTTGTTTGAAGAATCCATTCTCTTTTTCGGAGTTCCTCCTTCTTGAACCTTGGAAACCTTGGAAACTTTGAAGAAACCTTGAAACTTTGGAAGAAAACTCAACCTATGATCTTTGGATTATGGTAGGATTGCTTGGGAACAACCTAAGGGTGTTTATATAGAAGGAATTGCGATCCTAAGGAGACTTTTCCGGATTGGAAAAGGGATGTGCATTGGTAGAGTTGGAATCCGAATAGAGCATAGCCAGAAACCTGTTTCTTTGAGTAAAAGGCGTCGAGGAGCACTGCCGCGTTTCAACATTGAATGGCGTCTGCGCGACACGACGCGTTTCAGCCTTTCTGTGATTTATCCGAAATTCTGTGGTTTTTGATGTTTAATTTGAATATTGGTTTGGAATTATTAATGATTTGGATTGCAGGAAATTCAAAGAAAACTTGAGTAAACCTGAGGAAATGTCAAGAAGATCTCACTGTGGAATTCAAGAAGTCCTGACCGTGGCTAAAAAGACGGTTATTTCTACCCTTGTACTCTTTCATGTAATTATTTTGCATCATCATTACTATATGATAAGTATTTATTAGAGTATGTCAAGGACCTTGTGGTTTTGATGAAACTGGAATTTGAGTTCCCCTTTAACAAAAACAGTGATAATTCCAGAGAATTCTTAATCGCACGGATAGGCCGTTGTATTGTTAATTAGCGAGGACGACGGTTCCACTTTTGTGAAACGGTGCGTGGATAAACGAGCTTCGGCTTAGCACTGGATTACAAGAATTGGTGTCTTGACTCATTAATGGCAATTTAACAATATTATCTTTGATTAATTTATATTTTATTTGACTTTTTATTTTTCTTTTAGCCCAGCATGCATCATATAGGACTTTGAAATCATTGTGATAAGGATTAATTATTGATTAAGTTTCAGACCATTAAATCAAATAACTCAAAACATGATATGAAATATTCCATTATGAATTGAGTATCGTGATTATCTTTGACGTTCGCTTGAAGATATCCTTAGAATTCTATCCTTTATTGGACTCTTTACCCAATATTTCTTGTTTTCTTTTCAAGATCCATCATGGCTGCAGCACGTCCACATTGGCTGGCAAACGCTCCCCATGACGAAACCTACAGTGTCTATGACCTGGGGTACTTCCCACTCCGAGGAGGTTGATCGACCTTATTTTATTTCCTTGTCTACCTCATCCAGACAGGATTGATTCCATTGATTTCTTTGAATTATCTTCATTGATAATTTTGAGAAAAATTCCAATCATGTGATGTTAGGAGCGTGTCTCATCACACCTTGGCATCACCTTTTCAGTACATTACATTCCATTTCACTCCCTTGAAAAGACGATGCCAAGGTGAGGCAACTGTAGACACGCTAATTTTGACGTCATTTTGAGTAAATTTCATATTATATAATAATGCCTCAGAATGGTCTGATATTTAATCATTGATTAATTTTTATTGATCTTTTTAAGTGTCGAGTTTAACAGACATATTTAAGTTAATCAATTAAATTGATTTTAACTCAAATTTTAGTTAAAACATGAAGGAGTTTAAAAGACGTCTGCCTGTGTGGACGCTATTTAGAGTTTATTCTTATTTTAACGTTTAAATTTGAATTTTAATCAATTGATTAATTAGCTAAAAGGCGTCTGTGAGGGTCGACGCGTTTTAGGTTTCCTAGGCTATTTCTACTTCTCTTCCGGATGTTTATCCTTATCTTAATTAGTGTAAAAGACGTCTATACATGTAGACGCGTTTTAGCTAATAAAGATAAAGATAAGTTTTCTCGGATGTTTATCCTTATCTTAATTAATCTGAAATGCGTCAGCCATGGTGGACGTGTTTTAGATAATTACAGATAAAGATGAATTAACCAATATTTATCTGTCGGTTAAGATAGATAAATCCTAGATTTTTCTATGTTAATCCGCGGACGCAGAAGGAGCCTATAAATACCTTGCATCTTGAAGAGTTAAAAAATGTTGAGAGCCATTAAAAAAAAGAGAGTGTGTCATTATTGAGCGTTAATAGTGAGTTGAAGATCGGAGTAACAACGTCGGAACGCCGAAGCGTTGCCATTTCCAGAAGTCGGCATCCTTTCAAGATTCTTCATCCATTCAAGAATTCAACCATTGGGCATAAGTTTTTATTTTCTGCATTCATTTCATTTTATATTCTTCATTATCACTCCATGCAACACACAACACACTCATTCTTTTCAAAACCTATTTGATTAAGGGGTTTCAAAAGCCATTAAACAAGTAAGTTTGTTGTTTAGTTGCATGTTTAACATCATGATTAGAATAGATATGCACAATCACCTATCCTGATTCTAAGTATAGTGGGCGGAAGAATGAAAACTTGAATTCAAATTGCCTACCATTTGCAATAGATATCCTTTAAAATGAAGTTTGATTCCTTTTACTAATTATGGTAGTCCTAATTTTTCAAATGATTGCATTGCTAAGGGACTAGCAATGATTAAGTTGGGGGATGTGATAAGTACACAGTTTTAGATACACAATAGATAAAATTTACACACTATACTGTCAATTTTATGTACAAAACCACAAGGAATGATAGATAAATCGATTATGCTTTTAAAATATTAATTTTGCAAAACTCGATTGCCAAATATCATCATTTCATAGATTAAGTAAGTGTGATAATTTCATTTTCCAATAAGAACTTCTAGGCAATTATTTAATATACATTTGAATAATTTATTGATTGTCGCATGAACTTAACTGTTATTTTATGTGGATACAGGACATGAGCAAGTAGATAGCATAGTGGTTAGCCCACCTAAATTTTAACGAAGTGACCAGGGTTCGGATCCCGAAAGGAACAATATTGTATTTTTGCTCTTCAAAAGGAGCCCACATGCCAGCTGAGAGAAAGAGATGGAAATTTTGAAATTCAAATTAAAAAATAACAATTATTATTTTTAAATTTTATATTTCAAATTTCAAAATTCAAATTTTGAAAATAACATTTATTACTCAAAATCTAAATTTCAAAAATCAAAATCAAATATCTCTCTTTAAATTCAAATTTCAAAATAAACATTCATAGTTTTTAAAGAGGAGCCCCTAATCAAAGGGGAGCTTAATAGCATATTTATTATCTTTTTTGAAATTTAAAATTTGGGGCTCTCTTCTATAAAACCATGGGAGGGGGGAGGAAAAAGGCAGTTGGGAATTTTTAAACTTTCCACAACCTCCCCTAGCTGAATTTTATCTCTCTCCCAATTTTTCTCTCTCTCCTTCTCTGGTTTTCAAAAGCTATTTTTTTTTCTCTCCCTTTACTCTCTCTCTCCCCCACGTAGCAAGTCTCTCTCCCTCCCCCGACGTCCTCTCTCTCTCAGATCTCTCCCTCCTTCTCTTTCTCTCCCTACGCATCTCTCTCTCTTCTATTCTCTATCAGTCTTCTCTCTCACCCTTTTTACTCCTTTCTCTCTCAGTATTCCCCCTCTTCCCAGCGCCCTCTCTCTCTCAATTCTTTCTCCATGCGTCTCTTCTCTCTCTCCCATTTTTTCTCCCTCTCCCTCTACCTTTTGCAGAGCCGCAGCGCCCCCCCCCCCCCCGGCCCGTGCCAAGCCACACGTCGGCCCCCTTCAGCACCAACCGTCGCCGCCTACCACGCGCTTCGCACGTCCTCCACATCGTCGCCCGTGCGGGCGTTCCCGCCCGCACCCGCCACGCGTCAGCACTGCGCCTCGCCAGCCGCCGCTCATGGTCCCGCACTGTCCACGCGGCAGCCCACGCGCGTTCACGCAGGTGGGCATCGTCACCCGTGTCGGGCCTTCCCGCTCCAGTGCCGCTGCACTATGCCTCGCATGCTGCACCCTCGCCTACCACACCTGCCCTGTGCCCGAGCCAAAGTTGCCGAGCACCCCAATCCAGTGCGCCCAGCTAGCAAGCCCAGTCTACGCCCACGCACTGCTCCCTTCTTGTTGCTTTAGTTTTGTTTTTCCATTTATATAATTAGTTGTTTAGGTTAAATTGATTAGCTAATTCTTTCCTAGGATATTAAAACAGAAATGCTATAATTTATATTTTTGCAGTTGAAATATTGTCATCATTGTTGTTTAAATTTTCTCTTTCTCCAAATTCTATTTTCCCTTTAAATATGGTTGTAGTTATTTCACCAAAATGAGTCCATTTAGTTAGATCTCTTTTAATCTTGGTTATTTTAATTCATTAGTTTACTGTTTTGGGTAGATAATTAGTCAATTAATACAAGTGATCAAGTCCTCGAATGGTCTTAGATTAATAAAAAATACCAAAGTTTTCAAAATAAAAATTATATTTCCTTGTGGATCGACCCGGTTTCAACTAAGTACTACTTTGTTATTTTTATTGGGATTCAGAAATTAAGATTGATGTTATTTGTGTTTTAACGACGGCATTTAAATACGCATCATTTATGCATGGAAAAAGCATGGTTAATCATGGAGGGATAACAACATGGATTCGGACGTGTTTAAGAGCACACAAAAGTCCATCTTTTCTTACTATCATAGTACATAAGAAAGTAGTTTTAAGTTAAGTTTTTAATATATAAAAATAGCTATGGTTCATGGTTAATCATCACTTGCCTCTAAGTACGCAAATTAGAATGTGAAGAATCTTCTTATAAATGCAACATAATCTTCCTCCTCATATGAACATGCCACCACAATGATCTCCTCGCGTTGCCCTCTATGCAAACACGAAGAACACCTCGAACTACCCTCGATCCCTCTCACAAATGCTCTCCAACTCTCTCTCTCTCTCTCTAATTCTCTCTAGGATTTATGGACGTACTAGAGGGTCTTGGGCCGAAAGGGATCCTTAAATAGGCCTCAAGATCGAATTCCAAGTGGAAACACAGTAGTCCGGTTCGAAATAGAACTACCCTTCTAAGTCGCATCAGCTTGATTGGATGCCTCTCAACAAGTCTAAAACATGTCACCCACAGGTGACGCCACTCAATTCTTTGGGCCAAAACTCTCTAATGTCCTATAACTCACTAATGGGCCTAACTGGGGCTGCCTAATGGCTCTAATGGGCTCCTAACACCTCGGGTGTTACAAGTGGACTTGGTTTGGCTTATTATTGGATTTATGCAATGGATGGCATTATAGTTTATTGCTTTGTGGACTGTCATACTCTCAATTCTGATATGTGTATGCTATGTTTTTTTGGTACCATTCCAAATTCTGCTGAAAGTTAGACATAATTGAATATAGGATTCAGGGGCATTACGAAACATGGTATCAGAATAATGTTGAGAGTTTTGAGTTCCACACCATCGAATCTATTAATCCATAACAGTAGATTGATAGATTTGAGGTAATAGGTTGAGTATAAGGTATATGATAGCTTAGGCTTTGGTTTGAAATAGGATTAGAATTGGAAATTTGTCAGATTTGAGAACTTATTTTGGGTATTTTGCATTCTCAGGCTATGCCAAGACGTACTCGTCCTACTACTGTCTCTATTGTGTATTCTCCATCTTCTAAGGGCACACTATGCTAGGGGGTTCTTTTGCATCCTAGGGCCAAGGTGCAGTCAACATCGTGCCAGCCAATATGGACTTTGGTGGTTTCATGTTGACTTTTAAGGGGATTGGTAGGCACTTCACATGCAAGCCCAACCTCATGGACCTAAGGTGACCCCTTTGTTGGAGTAGTTTAATAAATTGCGTCCTCCTTCTTTTAAGGGGGAGAGTGGACCTGAGGTTGCTGAGGCATCCCTCAGTGAGATGAAGAAGATGCTAACTGTGATTTACTGCACAAAGGAAGAGAAGGCCAGTCTAACGACCTTCACTGCAAGAGAGAGTTGATGTCTAGTGGAAGTCTACGAAGAGGAATGTATTTGCTGAGCATGTTGTTATTACTTGGGTGAATTTTCTTGAGGTGTTTCATGAAAAGTACTTTCCAGATCATGTCCAATACAATAAAGATATGGAGTTTCTCAACTTGGTGCAAGGTTTTATGTTTGTCACTCACTATAAAGCAAAGTTTTCTAAGTTAGGGTAGTATGCACCACATATATTTGACGATGAGAAGAGGAAGCTAAAGAAGTTTGTCAAGGGTCTTAAGGGTACTATTCGGCTCTATGTTATTGCTCAAGATCCCATGACCTTGCTACTGCTTTGAGGACCACTTTTAATATGATCATGAGCATGAAGAGTTCATAGAAGAACATAAGGGTCAACGTAAGAGGAGTTCACCTACTAATTTTGTGTGCAAGGATAAAAAGAAGTTTCAGACACCACAGGTGAAAGGTCCAACGCTGAAGACTATTGAAGCAACCACTTGTACTCTATGTGGATGGTGACATGGTGGGATAGAATGCTAGAGAGCATTTGGCAAATGCTTTGTATGCGGCGATGTAGGACACATGTTAAGAGAATGTCCCAAGTGTTAGGATTCGGGCGGGACGCGAAGAACGCAGCGAAAATGAACAAAATCCCGCTCGATGCCCGTTGATCCGATTCGGAACAAAAAGTATAAACCAAAAATCGGGATGTAATCTGATTACCGTGTGCGGATTCGAATCCGCTTCAGTCTTGATTCCGTTGAGGTGATACCGAGAGCCGCACAAGTGTCCGGCCTCCAGTGGTATCCACGCGATCCTCCCCGGTGGTTCGTCCTCGCTCCCTCGTCCGTATCAGCTCGCTCGCTAAAGATTCGTCACCGCAACGATGTCTGAAAACCCGCGGACGGGAATTCCCGACTTTCGGGAATCGCTCACTGTAGAGATGGAGATTGTCCTGGCGCCTCGAACGGGGTGCCCAGAGGAAGAGGAGAGAGAGGGGGGGACGGCCAGCATGGGGAGACCCTGGAGCTTTGCCCAAGGTTTCTCAACATCATGGAGACTCCGCTGTTTAATATCCGAAAACACATTTTCTGATACTGTATGCTCTGGCCAGAGACTCCTGCGAATCTACTCTAGAGCATTCTCTCTCCAGTTACCTAAGAGCGAACAATCATTTATTGAACGCACAATCACCTTCGAAGGTCTTCCGTTGGACCTGATCTTTGACTATTGGAGATCCCGTGGATAGGGATTCGTAGGTCAAAGTCAAAGTCCAGAAGTCCACCAACAAGGTGTCTTTGGCATCTCAAGTCCAAGGATCAACCACGCAACTGTGACGATGAATCAAGCCGATTGACAGTCAGGTAAATTACTATTCGGCGATTCATGTCGGATCAGTTTAGTGAACTATTCCCCAATGAGCACCTACAGGTTTACCATTGTGTCTCCACACAAGTAACTAACGAGATCAGTCACCCTCATCATATGAGCTAGAATAACCTGTACTAGTCTTACCGTATGTTTGATGTCCTTCTCAAACATCCTACGACTAAGAACAATTAAGAATATGTGTTTATAAGTCATCAATCTCATTATTATGATCTCATTATAATCTTAGGACACCTATATCCATCACCAAGGCAAAAGCTATGGCAGCGTACGAACCAAAGAGAAGTAAGACTCAAGAGCGTATTTATGCTCTAACCAAGGATGATGTTGAGGAAGCCCCTACCATCACGTAAGGTACCAATCTTATTAATGATATTCATGTTAAAGGGTTGTTTAATCTTGGAGCTACTTATTTGTTCGTATCTACTAGTTTTGCTAAAACATTTGAGTAGATTGATAGTTGCCACATATCCATTGCTAGTTACCACAGCTTTAGGAGAGCAGATTCATACTATGCACATTATATCTTCAGTTAGAGTAAATCTTAATGATGGAGAAAGATTGGCTAAGTTGTTTGTGATAGACATGGTAGACTTTAATGTTATCTTGGGCATGGATTGGCTAAATAGATATTATGCTATGTTAGATTATCATCGTAAGAAGTTGATAATCTGAGAACTTATTGAAAATGAGTTTGTTTATCATTGTCCTAGGCATCGGTCGGACCGTATCATAGTTTCTACACTTAAGGCCAAGAGATTGCTAAGGATGGTTGCCATGGATATTTGGTGAGTGTGGTTATCATTCCTATTGTTGATAGCAAGACTGTTGTTGGCATTGATGTTATTCACGAGTTTCCTAATGTATTCCCTAATGTATGCCAAGGACATCTTCTATTCATAATGCTACGTACCGCATGGCTCCAACGGAACTGGTAGAATTGAAGAAGCAATTGCAAAAGCTGCTTGATAAGAGTTTCTTCCGTCCTAACTCATAATTAAATAATTTAATAACTATTTATCATATAATTTACACATTTTATTTTAACTTTTTAAAATATAATAAGAAATTATTTAACTATGATTATTATTATTTATCATAATAACTATTTAATAGCTAGCTAATAATGATTAAATTAGTTAACTTGATTAAAAACTATTTAATAGATAGTCAATAAGATTAGTGATTTAATAGATAGTGAATAAATTTTTTATGATGATTAATGAATAAATTATTAGACTTTTTATTATATTTTTTAAAAATTTAAAATAAAACTTGTAATTATATGACAAATAATTACTAAATTATTTAATTATGAGTAATAACCTTCACTATCTAATAATTACTAAATTATTTAATTATGGTTCGTGGTTAATCATCACTTGCCTCTAAGTACGCAAATTAGAATGTGAAGAATCTTCGTATAAACGCAACACATTCTTCCTCCTCACATGAACATGCCACCACAATGATCTCCTCGCATTGCCCTTTATGCAAACGTGAAGAACACCTCGAACTGCCCTCGATCCCTCTCATAGATGCTCTCCAACTCTCTCTCTCTTTAATTCTCTCTAGGATTTATGGACGTACTAGAGGGTCTAGATCGAATTCCAAGTGGAGAAGAACTCTCTATAGAAGGAAACACAGTAGTCCAGTTCAGAGTAGAACTACCCTTCTAAGTTGCATCAGCTTGATTGGATGCCTCTCGACAAGTCTAAACATGTCACCCTCAGGTGACGCCACTCAATTCTTTGGGCCAAAACTCTCTCTAATGTCCTATAACTCACCAATGGGCCTAACTAGGGCTGCCTAATGGCTCTAATGGGCTCCTAACACCTCGGGTGTTACAAGTGGACTTGGTTTGGCTTATTATTAGATTTATGCGATGGATGGCATTCTAGTTTATTGCTTTGTGGACTGTCATACCCTCAATTCTGATATGTGTATTGATGGCTCGAAATTATGTGTCGTTAAACATATTCGAACATCAATCTTAAAATTTCAATTTCCACATATAATTATTTGAAAAATAGCAAATGATGATATTGGATTGAATCCACAGGAAAATAGATTTTTAAAGTTGAAAATATTGAGTTTTTAGAGGAAAAATAGAGAAGAAAGAAGAGGGAGCATGATGATTTGATTTGTTAAGAATTGAAATTAACCGGACTTACTATGAACTCACAAAAGGAGCACCCCTAAACGAGAATAATCAGACCATCTAATGAACTAAGACTACCTCTAAAACACTAATTAAAAGTAGAATATAAAATTTACGTAGTGTCAACAGAAGAAAAAATAAAAGTTGTAGAACAAAAAGATGGAGAAAAGATAACTATTTTCAAAGGAGCCACTATCATTAATTATCATAACAACATGAAATTTTACAGATACATTGAAAACCAAAAATTAACATAACTTTTATAAGAAAACTTTTATATAAAATATTAAAAATACAGTGTAACATGGAGAACTCAAAACTTAAAGAGAGAGACAATGGAGAGAGAAAACTGATGTTTGCAACCGTCATAGTCCTTCGCGCGGATCCTTGGTAGTCTTGGACTCCTTCCAATGGTTAGTTGTAGTACCTCGAGTCCACCTCTTGCACTAATAGCCGCTGGTTTGAGAGAGATGTAGAGAGAGAGAGAGCGAAAGAGAGAGAGAGAGAGAGAGAGCGAAAGAGAGAGAGAGAGAGAGAGAACAAAAGCTAGAGAGAGAGGGGACTGCTACAGTACCCACGGGTACTGTAGCAAAGAGAGAGAGAAAGTGGGAGAGAAATTGAGAGAGAGAATTTCCAAAAAACAAAAGCTCCCTTTTTCCTCCTCCCTCCCATGGTTTTATAGAAGAGAATTCTGAATTCAAATTTTGAATTTCAAATAGGATAATAAATAGGATATTAAGCTCCCCCTTGATTAATGGATCTTCTTTTAAGCCCATAAAAACTATTTTGAATTTTGAATTTCGAAATAAATATCTTTCTTTTTAAATTTCAGGATTCCCGCCTCCTCTCTCTCTTGGTTTTATAGAAGATAATTCTTAATTCAAATTTTGAATTTCAAATCCTCTAATAAATGGGTCCTTAATTGCTCGCATTAAGCTCCCCCTTGATTAGAGGATTTTACATGAATATACATTTGAAATTTAAATTTAGAGAGGGATATTTCAAATTTTGAATTTTGAATTGAAGAATAAATGTTATTTTTTAGATTTTGAAATTTTAAAATTCAAATTTAAAAAATACTATTTTTGAAACTTGAATTCCGAAATTTTCTCTTTGTTGGCTTGTGGTTCCCTTTTTAAGACAAAAAAATACAATCTTGTTCCTTCCAAGATTCTAACCCTGGTCACTTCCTTAAAATCCAAGTAGTCCAACCAGTACGCCATCTGCTTGTTCATGTCCTGCATTCACATAAAATAACAGTTAAGTTCATGCGGCAATCAATAAATCATCTAAATACACATTAAATGATTGTCGAGAAAGTCTTATTTGAAAATGAAATTGCTATCCTTATTCAATCCATAGAGTGATGATATTTGAAATTCGAATTTTACAGAATTGATATGTTTGAAAGCATAATTGATTTATCTATCATTTCATGTGATTTTGTTCATTAAATTGATAGCAAAGTGTGTAAGTTTCATCTGTTATTTATGTAAAATTGTGAACTTATCACATCCCCCAACTTAATCATTGCTAGTCCCTTAGCAATACAATCATTTGAAAAATTAGGACTATCATGATTAGTAAAAAGAATCACACTTCATTTTAAAGGATATCTATTGCAAATGGTAGGTAATTTGAATTCAAGTTTTCGTTCTCCCGCCCACTATACTTGGACTCACGACAGGTGATTGTGCATATCATTTGAGGTGCTTAGAGTTCATTTATATCATGTTTGGTATATCGTTGTCTTCACTGACTCCTAGAGTAGAATTACCCAGGGGAGAGAACAGAAAAAGAGATCTCCAGATTAGTTGGCTAGTTTCGCTTTTCGGTTTTCGCCCCGACTTAAAACTTTTTAGGATTTGGTCTTATTTTGTTGTAAAGGATTTTAGCGCGATTGTTTTGTGCTTTGAGAGTGCATACTTTTTACCACCCTCTTTATTTTTTTGTCTGAGGAGAGGTGCGTACTTTTTACCACCGTCCTTCCTTTGACTCTTTTGAAGCATATTTATTTGATTTTCACGCTTCTGACTGTCATTTTTTGAAGTGACCGCCTTCTTAAAGTGTTAAGTGGTTTGATCTCCTATTACGAATCCTAACTTTCCGTTCGTTTGACCTAAAAATAAAAACAGAATAGGTAATTCTACACTTCGGGTCAACTCTAGCAACTCTACACTTTCAGGATCTTCCACTCTTTCCAAGTTACCGTGTGTGTGAAAATCATCCCGTCGTGATTCTTTGTAGAGAGGGGGGTTAATTCAAACTTTTACTCAACTTCCTAACTCAATTTTGATCAAGATTCCTTAAATGAATTATGATATATAAGAATGTCTGTTGGAGTGTGAAAATGAAGTAATTTGTTTTTTGAAAATTTGAGTGAAAAATGAAAAAAAAATCAAAAATTTTGTTCATTTTAAATGATTTTATTCAATATGCACTATGATTCTCCCCCCAACTTGAATGACATTGTCCTCAATGGCATAGAAATGCACAAAAATTATTTAATATGGAATTCATGATGAGGAGAGATACAACCTGAGATGTGACGAGGCTTCTCTCTGTTCTCCAAGGTGGATTTTCTAAGTTTTCTAAAAAGAAAAGAAAAAGAGAATAATCAGAATAAAAATGAGAAGATTGGGTTGCCTCCCAATAAGCGCTAAGTTTAGCGTCTTCAGCCAGACGCATGTGAGTTTTTATCAACCTGGGTCAATTGATTTGTTGGTATCATTTTGTGTGCCCTGCTCAGATATTCTCAGAGCCATACTTTTCCTACTCATGAAGTGATGATTTGTGTCATTTGACCATTTGACTACCTCATTCACGCTTACTTCACTTAGACCTTGGTTCATGTGTAATTCTCCTCTCGACTTAGCATGTCTCACCATATGAATGTCGTGCATGCGATCAGACTGTAAGTAATTGTGCTCAAATTTATGAGGAGATATAGGAGATGGCAGTGTTGGCCTAGGGTGCAACTTTGGTACAGGTTCAATGATAGGCCAAGGACTAAGCGAGTGAGGCAAATTGTGAAGTGAATCAATGTCCTTCGTGTAGGATAAAAACTGTTCAAACTCCAAATTCTCTTCTATGGGAAAGATGAACTGTTCTAAATCCGGACTATCATCTACCATATTATCCATGGCATGCACTATATAACAACCCTCATTCCGATCCAAGTACTTAGGAGCTTGAAAAATATTGATCCCAATCTGCCGGTCCCCAAAAGATATGCCCATCTTACCTGTCGCATAATTGATATTTGTCTTTGTTGTAGCTAAGAATGGACGTCCTAGAATGATTGGAGTGTGATTCAAATCTGAGGATGGGGCCATATCCAAGATAAGGAAGTCTACAGGGAAGTAGCAATCTTCGATTTGGACAATTACATCCTCAATGAGTCCTCGTGACACTTTAATTGATCGATCTGCCAGTTGGAGAATAATAAGAGTAGCCTTTAGTTCTCCAAAATCTAGTTGTTCATAGGCAGAAGTGGGGAAAAAGTTTACACTAGTCCCAAGATCAAGAAGTGCCTTGTCAAATGTGATTCCTTCAATAACACAAGAGATAAGTGGAGCCCCAGGATCTTTCATCTTTTTGGGCAATTGGTTAAGCAAAATGACACTCACTTCTTTAGACAAAAAGACCTTCTTATGATTTGTTTTGGGCTCTCTCTTATGAGTACAAAGTTCTTTTAAAAATTTGGTATAGGCCGGCACATGTTGGATTGCATCAACCAATGATATGTTAATGTAGACTTGTTTAAATAAATCCATTAACTGTTCATTTTTTGCTTGGATTTGATGCTTTCTTTTATCTTTGTCATTCTCTAAAGCTTGTGGAAAAGAGATTTTTGGTTTATAATTCTCAGGATATTCCTCCATTTTTCCTTTTCCTTGACTGATATTGGGTTGTTCATTCTCATCTCTATCTTCTTCTTCTTCTTCATTCTGTTCAGGATTGGGCTGACTAGATCCTTGATTTGGGTAAGGATTCGTCAAGACTTTACCACTTCTTAAGGCCAAAATTGCTTTCGTATTTTCTAACTGTGGGCCTCTTGGTAGATTTGAGCCCATTTAAGGTTGGGCTTGAGAATTAGGTAGGATTGGTTGATGTTGGAAACCCGAAGGATAGTTTCGCAGGTTTGCAATGGGTTGACTTGGTAATGGGCCAACTTCCCTCCTCATTGTTGTATCAGCCATTTGACCGAATTGGACTTCTAATTTCGAAATGGATTGTTGTTGAGAGATGACCAATTAATGCAATTGTTGCTGCTGTTGATGTTGATTCATGAGTAATTGTTGCAACATATTGAATTTGTCATCATTTTGATTTGATGGCTGATGTTGTGGGATTTGATATGGAGGTTGAGAGAACATATTCTGATTGTTATTGGGCTAAGAATAAGGAGCTTGAGCTTGGGATTGGATAGGTTGGCCTTTATTGAAAGATTGATTTGGATAGTAATTCTGTTGATGGGCCCTATTCTGAAAATTTTGTGTTTGTGGGTTTGGAGCTTGGGCATGTTGAGATTTCTATGAAAAATTAGGATGATTCTTCCATCCAGGGTTGTAGGTGTTAGAATATGGATCATGATTGGGCTTTGAATAATTCTGGGCTGCTTGGACTTGTTCTTGGATAAATGGCGGCAATTGGGCCGCCATAGGACACTCACTGACATGGTGAGTTGGGCTGGCACAAAGACTACAAGCTTCTTGATAAGATGGAGAAGATTCTGAGTAAGGTCTTGATTGTGCATGGATATTAGATCCTTGGTTATTCGAAACTAGGACTTGGTCTAGCTTTTGGGCCAGAAGATCCATTTTGCTCATTTGTTGGGCCAGAAGGTCCACCTTATCCAACTTTTGGGCCAAGGCATTGATATCCATCTTAGGTTCAAATTCTCCTCTATTTCTTATTTCATAGATTACAGTCCATTTGGATGTTCCCACAGATCCTTCATATGATGAAAGTGAGACATGATTTATTTAATTTTCACTTAACATTTCAAACAAATCATAAGCTTCTTCTTCACTTTTGCTCATGAATGCTCCTCCACAAGATGCATCCACCATTTGCCTATATTGTGCATCTAAACCTTCATAGAATGCTTGCACAATTTGCCATCTAGACAATGCATGGTGTGGACATTTTCTCAACAATTCTTTCAATCGTTCCCATGATTCATGAATTTGTTCCCTTGGTAATTGTGAGAATCCAGTTATAGCCCTTCTCATTATATTTGTTCTCCCAATATGATAGAATTTTTTCAAGAATTCTTGTTGCATTTCGGGCCAAGTCCTAATGGGCTTCCCTATCGTTCTAAGCCAATATTTGGCTTTGTCCTTAAGTGAGAAAGGGAGTAGGGTAAGTCGAAGGGCATCCTCCGTGAAATCTTGAATTTTCACGGTTGAACAAATCTCAAAGAATTCATCCAAATGTTTATATCGATCTTCATTGGTATTCCCATAAAAAGATGGGAGCATTTGGATGGTACTTGGCTTGATCTCATAATGGCTAGCATGGACATTAGGCAATTGGATACAAGATGAAGGATTATAATCTTGAGGAATGAAGTATTCCTTCATTTGTTTAGGCATTTGTTGATTATTTCCAGCCATTTGATGTTGAATATTGGTTTGGTGATGTAGGTATCTCTCAATTTCTTGAATGGGTTTGATAATATATGGCTTTTGAGATCTTCTACCCAGTATACACTAGACCAAGATGAGATGAGAGTGGTTGTTTTTGTTATTTTTATTTTTATATATTTTTTATGTTTATTTATGCAAAGACAAACAGGTTAACAACAAATTCCTAATGACCTAAGTGTATCATAGACTTAAGGATGAGCTTTATCACAAAATGGCTAGAATTCACTATGAATCACCCTTACAATAGATCAATTGGCTAGGTAAGAGGTGGGATAGAGGGAGGCTCCCCCTACTTTCGTAGGGACCTAATTAAATAACCACTTGTCCACTTAGGCGTTTGCCTCTGTAACCTCTAGCCTAGACACCGTTGTCCAAAGTAGAAATGAATTCAAAGCTCGGTCCAATCATAGTGTGAACCCTAGGTGCAATTGCTATTTGATTTTTATTAGGCTTGGGACAATGCAAGATGGAGTGTTTGTGGTTTGTGGGTCAAGGAAGGGTGATGAAATCCCCACCTTATCTTGTTATGAAGATGCCCTTAAATTATTTTATCAACGAAATGCACACCACAATTCAATCAATTTGTTTTGTGCAATAATGAAATGACAATGCAGGAACATGTTATTTGCACAACTTAGAAAGACTTAGATTGCCTCCCGCACTCTTCAACATGAATCAAATGACAAAAATTTAAAACTAATGCATTCCTAAATGATGCATGTCCTAAAACATGATAGTTTGGTTTCTAATCTTGAAATACATTTTTTTTCTGATTTTTTTTTTAATTTAATGAAGTCTATATCTATTCTAAGCAAATCTGAAAATAAAAGAAAAATATTAAAGAAATTGGAACAAACTCACCAAGTTGAGTTTTCCTTTTGTCTTCTTTTTTTTAAAAAAAAAAATCCTGCAAAAAGAGAAAATAAATGTGAGTATGGATTTATACAAATGGACCCAAAATAATTAAAATTAAAATTCTAAATCCCCGGCAACGGCGCCAAAAATTGACGGCTCGAAATTATGTGTCGTTAAACATATTCGAACATCAATCTTAAAATTCTAATTTCCACATATCATTATTTGAAAAATAGCAAGTGGTGAGATTGGGTCGAATCTACAGGGAAATAGGGTTTTAAAGTTAAAAACCTTGAGTTTTTAGAGGAAAAATAGAGAAGAAAAAATAGGGAGCATGATGATTTGATTTGTTAAGAATTGAAATTAACCGGACTTACTATGAACTCACAAAAGGAGCACCCCTAAACAAGTATAATCAGACCATCTACTGAACTAAGACTACCTCTAAAACACTAATTAAACGTAGAACATAAAATTTGAGTAGTGTCAACAGAAGAAAAAATAAAAGTTGTAGAACAAAAAGATGGATAAAAGATAACTATTTTCAAAGGAGCCACTGTCATTCATTATCAAAACAATATGACATTTTACAGAGACATTGAAAATAAAACATTAACATAACTTTCATAAGAAAACTTTTACATAAAATATTCAAAATATAGTGTAACATTGAGAACTCAAAACCTAGAGAGAGAGACAGTGGAGAGAGAAAACAGATGTTTGCAACCGTCGTAGCCCTTCGCGCAGATCCTGTTAGTTTAGGTGGCCTACAAGCCAATCTAACAATGTAAATCTCGTTCATTATTAATAATATGGCATAATATTCATTATGTGTAAATCGCGTTAATTATCGTTTCATAATGAAGTCCGTGAATATGTGCTATAGTGATCAGATTATAATGAGATCATACTAATGAGACTGATCACTTAAACACACATATTCTTAATCGTTCATAGTCGGAGGATATCCGAGAAGGACATCGGATATCCGGTTAGACTAGTACAGATTACTCCTGCTCATATGATGAGGGTGACTGGTCTCATAAGTCACTTGTGTGGAGACACTAAGGCGAATCTGTAGGTGCTCATTGGAGAATGAGTTCACTGAACTGATCCGACTGAATCGCTGGATGGTATTGTACCTCACTGTCAACCAGCTTGATTCAATTGTCGCAGTTGCGTGGATGGTCCTCGGACCTGAGACACCAAGGACACCTTGGCGGTGGACTTCTGTGCTTTGACCTTCATTTACGAATCTCTAGCCACGGGATTCTAATATGCCAAGGATTGGGTACAGCGGAATACCGTCGAAGGGAATTGTGTGTCAATAAGGAATCATTCGCTCTCGGTACTTAGAGAGAGAATGCTCTGGGAAGGATGCGCGGAAGTCCCTGGCCAGGGCGGACGATAATATCGGGAAAGGAGTTTTTCCGATATTCATCAGCGGCATCCAATCCATGTGAGTCGACCGGTTAGGGTTTGACAGCTCGCCATACCCTGAGTTGACTCGAGAGCATTGTACGAATGAAGGATTATATCCACGCGGTAATTGTTGAAGGAAAGGTTCCAAGAGTGGGTTACTTAACCCCAAATACCTTCCGGGTTCACGCAGTGTTGCTTGGCACCCAACGTGATCGGAGGCCCGGTCGAATTTGATGTGCGACATCAATTCGATTGATTAATTGATTAATAAAGGGTTATTAATTAATTAATAAAGCCAGTGAGGAGTCACTGGGCTTGTTGGGCCATTAACTGGACTGGTACTTGGGCCTAGAGGGTCACACGCAAATAATTCTCAAGGCGATAGATAAATAAGTGGGTTTTATACAAACCGGGGGTTTTTATGAAAAACCGCGCGGTTAGTATAAAACATAGCGAACGGGCTGAGCAGGTCAAGCTGCTGCTAACCCTAGCCGCCCCTCCTCGTTTTCTGTCCTTCTCTGGCGTCCAGGCAGATCCAGATCTGCTCCGCCGCTTCTCCGAATCCCGTTCGACGGGAAATCGTCCGCGCGCTGCGGCGATCATTGCGGCGACCGGCGGAGGCTTCGTGGGCTGCGAAGAACGACGAACTCGAGGATATCCGTCGCGGGGAGGATCGCGTGGACTTCGCTAGAGGCCGGGCACTTGCGCGGCTTGCGGTGTCACACCGACGGAACCAAACGGTTACGGATTCGAATCTGCACACGGTGAGAACAGATTATCCGATTATCTTGTATTTTAGTCTCCGAAACGGGAAACGGATCGCTGAAATTTTTTTATTTTCCGCTGTGTGAGCGATCCGGAGAAACTTAGAAAACCCAACAGATCCTTGGTAATCTTGGACTCCTTCCAATGGTCAGTTGTAGTGCCTCGAATCCACCTCTTTCACTAATAGCCATTGGTTTGAGAGAGATGTACAGAGAGAGAGAGTGAGCTAAAGAGAGAGAGAGAGAGAGCGAAAGTAGCATGGTTACTTAACTGCATTCGATTCCGAATCATTTGCAACATGTGAATCCTGCCTTATGAGAAAGATGGCAAAATCTTTATTTACTGGACATGGAGAACGTGCCAAAGACATTTTGGAACTAATACATTCGGATGTATGTGGTCCCATGTCCACCCAAGCCAAAGGTGACTTTTCATTCTTCATCACGTTCACCGATGACTTCTCAAAATTCGGCTATGTGTACTTAATGAAGTACAAGTCGGAAGCATTTGAGAAGTTCAAGGAGTTCAAGAATGAGGTAGAGAAGCAGTTAGGAAAGAGTATTAAAACTCTTCGATCATATCGAGGAGGAGAATACTTGAGTACTAACTTCACACAATTCTTAAAGGATAATGGTATCCTTTTTCAGCTGACCCCTCCATATACACCACAGATGAATGGTGTATCAGAAAGGAGAAATCGCACCTTGTTGGACATGGTGCGATCTATGATGAGCTTTTCGGGATTACCAGTGTCCCTCTGGGGGTATGCTCTAGAGTTAGCAGCATACCTACTGAACAGAGTACTCAGCAAATCTGTGGCCTCTACTCCATATGAGATATGGAAAGGCAGGAAACCAGAATTTAAACACGTTAAAGTCTGGGGTTGTCCTGCTCATGTAAAGAGGCATGATCCAGACAAGCTGGAATCACGAACTGATAAATGCAGGTTTGTGGGATATCCAAAGGAAACCTTTGGATACTATTTTTACCATCCTGGTGAACAAAAGGTGTTTGTCGCCAGGAAAGCTGTCTTCCTGGAAGAGGAATACCTTATCCAGGAGAACAGTGGGAGTAAAATAGTACTGGAAGAGGTTCCAGATCCCCAAACAGCTGCATTATCATCAGATGAGATATCAGTTCCTGAATCTGTTCAGGTACACACAGATGAGCCTCGTAGATCTGGTAGAGTACCTAGACTATCCGAACGATATGTGGGACATATTGCTGAAAGTGAGTCCAAGGTAGAATATAATGAGGATGATGATCCTAAAACCTACCAGGAGGCCATAGAAGGTCCATGGCGAGAAGCCATGAACTCAAAAATCCAGTCCATGTACACCAACCAGGTTTGGAACTTGGAAGACTTGCCCGAGGGTATTGTACCCATCGGTTGCAAGTGGATCTTCAAGAGAAAGATCGGTGCTGATGGACAGATCGACACATATAAGGCAAGGTTGGTGGCAAAGGGATATCGTCAAAGGCAATGAATTGACTATGACGAGACTTTCTCACCAGTTTCCATGATAAAGTCGATCAGAGTTCTACTCGCCATTGCTGCACATTTTGATTATGAAATCTGGCAGATGGATGTGAAGACTGCCTTCCTTAATGGTAACCTTGAGGAAGAGGTGTATATGATACAACAAGAAGGTTTCACATCCAAAGAATCTCCAGATAAAGTGTGCAAGCTTCAGAGGTCCATTTATGGACTGAAGCAGGCTTCTCGGAGCTGGAACATAAGATTTGACGAGGCTGTCAAGTCTTATGACTTCATTAAGAATGAAGATGAACTTTGTGTGTACAAGAAGACCAGTGGGAGTGCAGTCACTTTTCTAGTTCTTTACGTAGATAACATACTACTCATTGTGAATGATGTAGCTATGATGTCATCAGTAAAGATCTGGCTGTCGAAAAACTTCTCCATGAAGGATTTGGGAGAAGCATCCTACGTATTGGGAATACGGATCTATAGAGATAGATCAAAGAGGATGCTTGGAATGACCCAATCCTTGTACATAAATACCATAGTCAAAAGGTTTGGCATGGAAAATTCCAAAAGAGGTCTCATACCGATGAGACATGGAATTATTCTCCCAAAAAAGCAGTCTCCTAAGACTCCTGATGAGAGGGCATTCATGGATAGAATACCCTATGCCTCTGCCATAGGATCTATCATATATGCCATGCTATGTACGCAGCCTGATGTTGCATTTGCTCTAAGTGTTACGAGCATATTTCAGGCTGATCCAAGCGAAGAGCACTGGAAGGCAGTGAAATGTATCCTTAAGTACTTGAGAAGAACTAAGGATATGTTTATTGTCTATGGATGAGGTGACTTGAAACTACGAGGCTTTACTGACTCGAGTTTCCAGTCGGATCCAGATGATAGCAAGTCTACATCTGGATTCGTGTTTACTTTGAACGGAGGCGCAGTGTGCTGGAAGAGTTCAAAGCAAGTAACCACTGCAGATTCGACGACTGAAGCTGAGCACATCGCTGCAGCTGAAGCCGCCAAGGAAGCAGTGTGGTTGAAGAAATTCATCACCGACCTCGGCGTAGTTCCCAGTATTTCCGAGCCTGTTCTATTGTTCGGCGACAACAATGGAGTAATTGTGCAAGCGAAAGAGTCGCGGTCTCATAAGAAATCGAAGCATATTCTGAGGCGCTTTCACCTTATCAGAGAGATCATATTCAGAGGAGATGTAGTAGTGGAAAAAGTTCCATCCGTCGATAATGTAGCAGATCCACTGACAAAGTTGTTGGCTCAAATGGTGTTTGAGCGTCACCTAGAGTCTATAGGCTTATTGTATAAAGGTGATTGGCTTTAGTCCAAGTGGGAGATTGTTAGTTTTAGGTGGCCTACAAGTCAATCTGACTATGTAAATCTCATTCATTTATTAATAAAATGGCATAATATTCATTATGTGTAAATCTCATTAATTATCGTTTCATAATGAAGTCCGTGAATATGTGCTATAGTGATCAGATTATAATGAGATCATACTAATGAGACTGATCACTTAAACACACATATTCTTAATCGTTTCTAGTCGGAGGATATCCGAGAAGGACATCGGATATCCGGTTAGACTAGTACATATTACTCCTACTCATATGATGAGGGTAACTGATCTCATAAGTCACTTGTGTGGAGACACTAAGGTGAATCTGTAGGTGCTCATTGGAGAATGAGTTCACTGAACTGATCCGACTGAATCGCTGGATGGTATTGTACCTCATTGTCAACCAGTTTGATTCTATTGTCGCAGTTGCATGAATGGTCCTCGGACCTGAGACACCAAGGACACCTTGGCGGTGGACTTCTGTGCTTTGACCTTCATTTACGAATCTCTAGCCACGGGATTCTAATATGCCAAGGATTGGGTACAGCGGAATACCGTCGAAGGGAATTGTGTGTCAATAAGGAATCATTCGCTCTCGGTACTTAGAGAGAGAATGCTCTAGGAAGGATGCGCGAAAGTCCCTGGCCAGGGCGGACGATAATATCGGGAAAGGAGTTTTCCGATATTCATCAGCGGCATCCAATCCAAGTGACTCGACCGGTTAGGGTTTGACAGCTCGCCATACCCTGAGTTGACTCGAGAGCATTGTACGAATGAAGGATTATATCCACGCGGTAACTGTCGGCGGAAAGGTTCCAAGAGTGGGTTACTTGACCCCAATACCTTCCGGGTTCACGCGGTGTTGCTTGGCACCCAACGTGATCGGAGGCCCGGTCGAATTCGATGTGCGATATCAATTCGATTGATTAATTAATTAATAAAGGGTTATTAATTGATTAATAAAGTCAGTGAGGAGTCACTGGGTTTGTTGGGCCATTAACTGGACTGGTGCTTGGGCCTAGAGGGTCACACACAAATGATTCTCAAGGCGATTGATAAATAAATGGGTTTTATATAAACCAGGGGTTTTTATGAAAAACCGCGCGGTTAGTATAAAACATAGCGAACGGGCTGAGTAGGCCAAGCTGCTGCTAACCCTAGCCGCCCCTCCTCTGTTTCTCTCTCTCTCTGGCGTCCAGACAGATCCAGATCTGCTCCGCCGTTTCTCCGAATCCCGTTCGACGGGAAATCGTCCGCGCGTTGTGGTGATCGTTGCGGCGACCGGCGGAGGTTTCGTGGGCTGCGAAGAATGAGGAACGCGAGGATATCCGTCGCGGAGAGGATCGCGTGGACTTCGCTAGAGGCCGGGCGCTTGCGCGGCTTGCGGTGTCGCACCGACGGAACCGAACGGTTGCGGATTCGAATCCGCACACGGTGAGAATCGATTATCCGATAATCGTAGTTTTAGTTTTTTCGAAATGGAAACAGATCGCTGTTTTAATTTTAGTTTTCGCTGCGTGAGCGATGCGGAGAAACCCGAGAAATCCCAACACTACCACCATGTAAGGTACCAATCTTATTAATGATATTCATGTTAAAGGGTTGTTTAATCCTGGAGCTACTTATTTGTTCGTATATGCTAGTTTTGCTAAAGCATTTGAGTAGATTGATAGTTGCCACATATCCATTGCTAGTTACCACAGCTTTAGGAGAGCAGATTCATACTATGCACATTATATCTTCAGTTAGAGTAAATCTTAATGATGGAGAAAGATTGGCTGAGTTGTTTGTGATAGACATGGTAGACTTTAATGTTATCTTGGGCATGGATTGGCTAAATAGGTATTATGCTATGTTAGATTATCATCGTAAGAAATTGATAATCTGAGAACTTATTGAAAATGAGTTTGTTTATCATTGTCCTAGGCATTGGTCTGGCCGTATCATAGTTTCTACACTTAAGGCCGAGAGATTGCTAAGGATGGTTGCCATGGGTATTTGGTGAGTGTGGTTGTCGTTCCTGCTGTTGATGGCAAGACTGTTGCTGGCATTGATGTTATTCACGAGTTTCTTGATGTATTTCCTAATGTATGCCAAGGATATCTTCTATTCATAATGCTATATACCGCATGGCTCCAACGAAACTGGTAGAATTGAAGAAGCAATTGCAAAAACTGCTTGATAAGAGGTTCATCCGTCCTAACTCATAATTAAATAATTTAATAACTATTTATCATATAATTACACATTTTATTTTAAAATTTTAAAATATAATAAGAAATTATTTAACTATGATTATAATTATTTATCATAATAACTATTTAATAGCTAGTTAATAATGATTAAATTAGTTAACTTGATTAAAAACTATTTAATAGATAGTCAATAAGATTAGCGATTTAATAGATAGTGAATAAATTTTTTATGGTGATTAACAAATAAATTATTAGACTTTTTATTAGATTTTTAAAAATTTAAAATAAAACTTGTAATTATATGATAAATAATTACTAAATTATTTAATTATGAGTAATAACTTTAATCCATAATACAAATGAAAAACATGGAATGAGGGGAGGGCCCTATAGTGTTCCGCATTGTTCGACATTGGCAAAGTGAATTTGGCATTGTCACAACGGACGTTTAGTCAGTATTTTTTACCTCGAATATTAGGTTCACTGCTCACGTGCCAGCATGGACACGCAAATGGATCATTTAATGGTGTCATATGATTATTTTTGTAAATATTTTTAAATTATGATTAAATATTAAATAATTGATAAAAATATGATTAAATTAATGAAAAATCCAAAGAGGACTTAATAATAAAATATCATAGATTTAAGAGACAATCTTTAAAAATCCCACGTAAAATATATCATGATATACTATTTAGGGTTTCTTAAATATAAGCCCCTACAATCTTTCAAATTTACAAAAAAGCCCTATAATCTAACTATTTTGTAAAAAACCTTTGTAATCTTCATCGTTACCAAAAACAAAGTTCCTATTGTCGACCTTTTAGCGGAGGTGTCAAACAAGACCGAATGATGGTTCGGTTAACACTAACTCTACATAGGAATTTACTAAAACAACCCTAGTTTAGAGAAGCCAAACCCCCGATCACTTTACTCTCTCTCCTCCCTTGTTCCCGCCTCTCTCTCTCTCTCTCTCTCTCTCTCTCCTCCGCTTCCCCCAAACCCTTGCCCACGAGCTCCAATCCTGACGCCGATTGGGGGGAACCCTCGCCCACAATCTCTAGCACCGGTGTCAGGCTCACTTTACTCTCTTTCCTTCCTTGTTCCTCTCCCCTCTCTCTCTCTCTCTCTCTCTCTCTCTCCCCCAAACCCTATCCTACGATCTCCAACGCCGGTGTCAATTTACTTGATTTCCATGCCCGACGCCGACAAGATAGGAGGTTCCACAGCTGGCGGCAATTCGATTGATCTCCATGACTGGCGTCAATCTGATTGATTTCCACGCCTTACCTAATTTGATTGATCACCATGCCCAACGTTGACGAGATAGAAGGATGTCACCATCAGCACTAGCATGACGCACCCTAGTATGCCTCTTCCTCTTCCTCCATGCCCTCTAATCCCCCTCTCTGATCGATGCGATGCGTCAACCTGGAGGAGGGGCTGGGCGGAGGGGGCACAACACCGGTGTGGCTGTTAGAGCTGGGAGGACAGAGGGGCACCAGTGTGAAATTATTGGACGGAGGGCGTCCGCGTGCAGGGGAGCGATGGAGGAGGGAGCTGGGCAGACGGCGTGCATTGGGACCGACAGTGGGGGGAGCTAGGCAAACTGCGTGGTCGGTGTGTAGTGGCTAGATAGAGGGTGTCGACATGTAGGGGGGCTGACAGAGGAGGGAGTTGGGTGGACGACGTGCAGGGTTGGACCGGTGGAGGAGGGAGCTAGGCAGACGACAACATGGAGGATGGAACTAACATTGGACTTTCCCATATAAATAAATAAGGGGACGAGAGTTTTTTGGTCTGGGAGTTTTTAACGGTAGTGATGGAAGGAATATTCTTTAGAATATCTTTCATTTCAAATATTCTTAACCGCATGAGTGTGTTTTTAAATATGTGAAGATTACAGGGGCTTTTTAAAACATAGTTAGATTACATGATTTTTTTTGTAAATTTAAAAGATTGTAGGGACTTATATCTAAAAAACCCTACTATTTAATAACTGATAAACTAAATATGCTCAAATTATCCATTATATCAGCTTTTTTATTGAATAACAAAAAAATATTGACTTATTTATAATAAAACAGACGTCCAATCTAGTACATACATGAAAGACGGAAAACACCATAGATGAACAAGCTAAAATTATATCTTTAATTTTGATCATAGTTTTTTTTAAATATTTTAAACCTATTCTATACAAGCATATAAAAAAGTAGTGTCAGGATAAAACGTTTTCCATAAGCATACAGCAAGTTGCTGCACCCAGCAGCCCAACTTTTTTTTTGAAATTTTCTTATGATCGGCTTCATCATGTCCAATATATATCCACATGATTTGATCTTCGATTTAGAAAAACTTTAATAAATAAAAAATCGAACCTCAATGAACACCGAAAAATATTTTTGATGGGCCAAACTCAATAAACTGGATTTGGTTTTTTAAATTTAATTTTTTTTTAAGTTATTCCATTTTAGATATAATGGGACGGATCATGATATATGTTTATTTTTTTTATTTTAAATATAATGCGACGGATCATAATATAATTGGGACGGATCATAAAGTTATTCTATTCGGCAACTATTCTCTTTCTATAAATTAAATTAGTCATAGCTGGTGAACGTTTTTTCGATTGAGTAATATTTCATGTATAATCAAGTTTGTGTAGCTTGTCACACGGTATAATTTCGTGTGGTTGGATCACGTGACCAATTTGGTCAATTGGACAAAGACGTGGTCAATCTCATTATATGTCGTTTGACATAGAATTTCGATTGACAAGTACAATTTTTGATTGAAAGGTACAATTATATTTGTCAAATAAAAGTTATATTTATCAACTGAAAATTATTTATCGATAGTATATTCGTCAATTAAAAGTAATATTTATTTATTAATATATATATTTGTCAATCAAAAATAACATTTATCGATCAAAATATTACGATATCAACTTATCTTTAGCCGTTGTATACGGTATAACTGTGCTTACTACACAGTTGTGCAGCTAAGTATTACTCTGTTCTCTTTCTTACCAAATTCGAAATCCGAAGACACGTCTTTTGGCCCGTTGAGAGACGCCATCTTCGCAGGCGGAGCGGCGGACTCAGCGGCGTGGTTCGGAAGAGGCCACGCCAGGGGCGGAGACGGTTTGCAGTGGTCGGCTTCCGCCCTTCTACCTACACTCATCCTCCCCGCGCAGGCGGGGGTGGTTAGGCGGGGGTGCGGGAGGCTTGAGCCGCGAAGCGGAGGAGGGGGAGGGATGGGGGCGGAGAGGCGGCGCCGCCTGCTGGTGCTCTACGCGTCCCAGACGGGGACCGCCCAGGACGCCGCGGAGCGCGTGGGCAGGGAGGCCGAGCGCCGGGGCTGCCCTTCCGTGGCCGTTCTATCCGTGGACGACTTCGATGCTGTAAGGGTTCTTCCGACAACTGCCCACTTCGCAAGCCTGCTTGATCACCTCCCCTGCTATGGTAGTCTACTCCTAAGGTTTAATGCTTGGGAAATTTCGAGATCGCATACCTCGGTCCTGACAGATGTCTCCGATTGCCTCGCAATTTCAGGTGTTGGTAACTTGATTCGAGGAAAATAGTAGTTTTTGATAGAATTGGTGATGAATTTTTGACATCTAAAGGGAAACTTTTGAGGAGGAAAATTGAACTATGATCGTTGACGGGTTTTTGTGGTGTTATGTCCGGATTGGTCTGCCTTCTCAAGGTGGTTACGGTTCCGAATCCCTCTCTCTCTTTGTGATGTGTAACTTTCTCTTAAGCTTTGGTTATGCTGCCTTTATCATGGTTTCCCCTGGGACGTCAAATAGGGAAGTTTGGCCGTTTGGGATTCTTTGGAGAGGTTCTTATTGAGAGAATTTTGCCTTTGGAAGGAGTGTCAGTGCTGCTACGAGTGGATAAAATATGGAATGGATTGTCATAGTGGCAAATTCTTGCTAAAGGGGTGTTTGCAATCCTCAAAATTCCCCATGCTTTTACTTTTATGACCATGTTTCATGTGTTCTGCGGACATGTGAAAGTTGGTAATGGGGAAAATATTTCCCGGATGCTCGAAATATTCCTTTTTTCCTGGGTTCCATTTCCGCATGAGGGGAGCTAAGGGTAAGGCTGTGTGCAATTCATCTTTCCTGTTGCCCTAGGCTGCTTTTGTTTGGTTGCAACAGTTATGCTTACTCAGTTTCACCTATGATAAATACATTGAGAAATTTCATCTATGATGGGAAGTGCTAGTATGGTCTATTTTGGAACCTAGGATTGCTCCTTAGGAAGGTGTTTGCATTTTCAACATTTCCCTAGGAAATATACAATCACAAAAAATGTTTTCCTGGAAAATAGAAAGACGGAAAGTAGAATCATGGGAAATATTTCCCCAAGGAGGGAGGGGAGGAAATAAACTCCGGGAAAAAAAGGAATATTCTGGAATATGGGGATTATTTCTCCAACTAACTTCTACTTGCATTTGCAAAACTTGTGAAAGCCAGTTGGGAAAATATTTCCTGGGGAAATTTTTGAAAATGCAAAAACCCCCTGGTAGTTGGTTGACACGTATGGGCAATAAGGTTTTACTTATACTTAAACAACCTGGGGTGTCTTGACTAGCATTGTATCAAACCTCAGCATATGTTGCAGTTAATTTTTGGGGTCAAATTTTGGAATAATGATTTTAGCCATCTTTAACCTGATCCTTTCCTGGCGTTATTTCTGTGTCAGGGTCATTTTGACTGTCTTAATGCATCTGCTAGAGAAGCTATAAGCATCTGTTTTGCTGCATGTTCTCCATTATCCAGCAGAATCATGAGTCAATGACCTTTCTTAATAGATTCTTTTGAGCGAGTGGCTTTCTTACTAGATTGTTTTGAAGTCTTCTTGACATGGGAGTGTTAACTATTTGTATGTAAATACCTTTAACCATAGTTTCTTACCATTCTATAGTTCCTTCTTGTATGTGTACCTTTGTTAAAACCTGTCAGAAGTAAAATTTTTCTTCTCACTTTCAGAGTTTGTTACCATGTGAGGATGTTGTGATTTTCCTAGTGTCCACTACAGGACAGGGTGATATGCCAGATACAATGAAGGTTTGTCTTATTAATGTTAACCGAATCATTCTTGAGTTAATTTAGCTTCTTTCATTCTTTTTGAATGTAAAATAGCTTCCTTCATTAGCTTATTGGGTGCTTCCTTATGCTATCTTTAGGAATTCTGGAGGGTTCTTCGGCAGAAAAACATCAGTAAGCAGTGGTTGGAAGGTGTTCATTGTGCTGTCTTTGGGCTGGGTGATTCTGCCTACCAGAAATACAATGTAATGTTTGTCCATGCATTTGACTTCTATATTTCACTATCCAACTGCATAGTGTGGCAATTCTTTGCTGATAAGGTCTCCAGGCTTGCCTTGTTTTATGGATAAGACATCTCAACAGTGTCAATGAAGTCTGTGATAAATATGTTCATTGCTGCATGATGTGGATCTCTTCTTTTAAAGTCACTCATATCCTTGTCCACATGTATGTCTGTCTATGTGCATAGATGTAAGTTGTCATTTTGATTTACTTTGTTGCATGCTAGTCACCTTGAGTGGCTAGGTAGTCAACCAGCTCGAATAGATGTTTTCTTCTTGTTTTTTGGGTTTATTCAGCTTCTGCAGTCAACAGTAACAGTCTTGTTGGCTGTTGCTTTTTCTTGGTCCATGCACATATGTAAGTGATAGAACAAGGGTTCATGAGACTTTTTTCACATGGTCTCTGTGAGTCATTTCCCCCTTTTCCCTCTTCCTTTTTGTTCTCCTTGTATCATCTCTCTCTCCTCCTTTTGTCATACTCTTTTCCTCCTCTCTTCTGTTTCTTTCCTTGTGGCCTTTTTCCATTGTGTTATTACTTCTCGTGTTGCTTGAGAAACATGACCACACATCGAACATCACCCAGCAACTTTTATAGTTCTTTTCTCTTCTCTATTTTCATGTCCCTGCCTAGAAGATTCAACCAACAATACTTTTTCACTGGACCTTTTCATCATGTACCTGTTTATTGTATTTCTTTCCTTTCCTTTATTTTCCGTTCTTTCTTTTTGTCTCTTTATGATTCATTCTTGCCTGCCTCTCTTTAGTACACTGCCATGCTATCATGTTGTTCAGGTCTCTAGGAAGTCTGTTACTTTCATTGTGATCATAATCCACAGCCCACATAGAAAAGCCCAAAGTCCAAATAACTCTGTAATGGTCTGTAGGTTCAGTCTACATCAGCAGGGTTTCTATACTCCCACTAAATAGCCTGTCAAGCACTTCTACCCTGCAACTTAACGCAATAAAATATTCTGTTTCATGTTCCCTTGCTTTTATCTTTAGTTGTAGGATGCACTCATTTGCCATGGCTCATACTCCAAAAAATGCTCCACCTATGAAAAGAGCTCCTGCTTCTCGTTCCTGCTCAAGGGAAATTTGAATGGTAAACTAGAAGATCCCTCACCCTCATCTCGTTTCCACTACCACTTCCGTGACCGCTCTATGCAAAGTTTTTATCCTATGTTAGAAACATGGGACCTACTAGACACAATTCATTATGGAAAAAGAAAAATGGAAAAAGAGGAGAGGAAGATGCGGGTGCTATGTAGTCAAAGGTGAGAGGCAAGCGAGGCAAACATGGGTTCTCCTTAGCCTCACATGCCTAGATGGGTACCTAGGTGTTTGAGGCAACGTGTTTTCTCTCGTAAATCACCGTGACAGAAGAACACCACAGTAAAAGGGTAGTAAAGAAAACATCAAAGATAATGATATGTAAGACTTTGAGAAACGTTGATCATGTCTAATCTAATGTAAAGATCAATTTGTATAATGGACTCATGTAAGTGGTGGATGGTCTTAGAAGTCATCAAAAATAAGAAAAATGTGGCAGCATTTAAGGGTAAAAGGGCATTTGACACTGATAAAAGAGGCATTGGCCATTGGAGTAATTAAAAATTAAAAAGATACAAGCAGTTGGCATAAACAATATAGGCGAGTGCCTAGGTGAATGAGGCAAGCATGAGGCAACACGAGGTGTTTTTGGCTCACCTTGCCCTACTTTATCGCCTAGGCAAGTGAAGCAATTGCCTTTGATAACATGATGAGGGTGACATAGAAATGCATGTTTCTGAGGAAGGTGAGGTTGACATAGAAATACACATTATTGAGGTGATGAAAAAGTACATAAACTCCTGCTGGAAAAAGTCGGCTCAGTCTTAATTTCTGGGCCAAAACTAGTCTTCACTGTGTGCCAGGGAGTTCTGTAATGTCCATGTTCATGTAGAACCTGTCATGTAATGCTCACTTGGCAAACTGCCTCTTCTTTTACGTGCAAAGAACTCCTTAGTTGAGTGCACCTCAATAACTGCATTTTCATTTTTATGTACATGAGTAGAGATATGAAGGTTGTGCCTGCTACTACCTTGATGCACATGCTTGCATGAGTCTACCTGTTTCCATGGACTAAAGTATGATTTCTGTTGGAAAGTGAAAGTCGCTAAATGACTGTTCCAGATGTTTTTTTGGCAAACACGTACCATTTGTTTTGTTGTTTTCTCGAGTCAAATTTATTTGTGTTTTGATAACTCTTGGTAGAATATGAAATTCTTCAAAATTTAGTTGATACTAAATTATTTTACTCATTGAATCAGTACCTCTGAGTACTACATGCTTGACTTTTGTCCTCCTAAAATCATTTATTTTGTCTCTTTTGATGTTTTAGCTGATCTTGGTATTGACTGGGTTGCTAGATAAACATGGTTATCTAGGCTGCCTATCAATGGGCGGTATGTTGTTTCGAGCAGTTTTAAGGACATGACGTTATATATTAACTTATTAGATATCTCAGTAATTTTCACATTAATATGTTAATTATTGACCACAGTTTGCTGCGAAGATGCTGGATCGGAGGCTGTTAGATGTTGGGGGAACAGCTGTAATCCAAAGAGGCTTGGGAGATGATCAGCACCCTTCAGGGTATTTCTACGACTTAGTATCCTTGTTGCCTTGGATATATCCTCTGATCAGTAATGTCATCAGTTTTTTCCCCCTTAATGTCATGTCTCTTGTGAGACTAGTCCTTCGACAGTTATGTACAGGAAGGTTCCAACTTTTACTTGCTTTGGCATCTATTATGATCATTCTATGCCCTCTAGGACAGCTGTTAGCCTGATTACATAGAGTTGGAGACTTTTTTACGGCGGTTCTTGACTTTACATCCACAGCATCCAACATCAACCCCCCCCCAAAAGAAAAAAAGAAAAAAAAGAAAAAAGAAAAAAAGAAGAGAGTAAATCCATGGCATCTAGAAGATGCTATTCCTTTTTTTTTTTTTGAGAAAAATGTGGCTTGTATCACTAATTTTATTTAATAAATAGAGGAAGTACAATCAAGTGGATAGGAGAGGTTCCTATCCACAAAAAAGTGAACTAAGGCAACTTAAGAAACAGATGCCTTAATCCAAGAGTCTACTGAAAAACCAATAATATGCCTTGACCAGGAATACAACAAAGATAAACTTCTAATACAAATGTTCTCAACATAAATTCTACTTCCCCGAAATAATTCGTTCCTTTCTCCAGATGCTCCAGTAGATTGCGTGTGGAAGAATACAAAAAAGTGGCTAAGGCATCTTAAGAAACATAAATCCATAGATGCTGTTCACTATAAAATTATTTGATGTAGGGAGACGATTCTGCAATGCACACAAAATTCCATGGGGTATGAGAACTATTATGAAAATACTTTGCTTCTGATCTCTTACCCAGATAATTTATAGCATTGGTCAAATAGAACGATAGAGTGGACTTCTCTTCTCCACAATTGCATTATTCATGGCATTCCTGCTGAATCAAATATTTGGTGATGTAATGGGTTTGAAAGGCTTTCATTTTAACCTTTCTTACGAGGCAGTAATTTGATTTCATGTCTTGCATTCATTTGATGTGAATAATCATATGGTTTTACATTATGTGAAGTAGAAGATGCAACCTTTATTGGACATGGTGAGAACACTCGCACACGGATCCGGTACGACCTGACCCGCATCTACCGCCGGAGGAGGACGACAGCAGCACTTCCAACGTCTTTGTGGATCGATGATGGCCCATTTGTGGATTGATGTGTGTTTACGTCATTGTAGAGCACTTGAGACTTGTGTACGGCCCGTTCTGGGGCCCAATATCTATTTTTTTATTTTTCTTGAATTTTCTGTATGAATTTTGCCTTTTTATTGTAAGGGAGGGTTATTTTGGTCATTTGCTTTATTAGGGCTTCATTAGGGTGTGTACTCTATTTAAAGCCTTGTAACCTCTGTAGTGGGGTATTGATGAATGAATTAAGAATGAGAAGTGCAAGCCGTCATCTGTGCATGTGTGTTTGCTCCTGGGCGTGAAGCCCTTCCCTTCCCCTTGTCTTCTTCCCCTCCTCTCTCTCTCCCTGCGTTTCCCTCTCGTCCTTTCCCTCTCTGTCGCTTTCCATGCACCCACCTTCTCGCTCCCCGCACTCGCATTTCTGTTGCTGCCCCGCGTATGTGTGGCAGCCTCGGCGCCTTCGCGAGCCTGGCGACCTCGTCGCCTGTGCGTAGAGCGAGAATCGCCCGCTGCCCCGCCAGTCCACCGGCCGTACACAGCGGGGCCGCCCCGCCACGTAGCGGCCATCGACGCCCACGCGGGATACGACTTCGTCGCCCGTGCCGTGCCAGGCAGCGACCCGCCGCACCCACTCGACACGCGGCGCCACTGGGGTGTTCCCGACCACCGGCCCGCTGCTCCAAGCCCCGCTCGCCCAAGCGTACGCGCCTTCCTGCCAATCGAGCGACCATCGCCATACGTCGTCCCCATGCGCCCACCGGCCCGCCCAATGCGATGCCCTCCCACCTCGTAGCACGCGCCCCAGCTATGCGGCGTCCGTCCCAAGCCCGTGCCGCCATACATCGTCGTTTGCACCAGAGCCGCGGGCCAGTGCACCCCTTCCCCGGTTCGTTATTTCGCCCTGTGCGCCCCCCCCCCCCCCCCCCAGCGCCCGGCGAGCTCAGCCAACTGCCTCACCGCGCTGCCTTGCTCGGTACAGTGCGCTAGGTGCAGCGAGTCGGTCCACAACAACGCTCCCTTGGTACCTGTTCGCCAGCAGTCGCTTGCGGATCTTGCCCTTTTTAGGTTGTGGCCCCACACGACAATGGGTTGGTTAGTGTGATTTGACCCCGTCCATTTAATTTGTTGTTCAATATATGGTTAAATTTGCTCCCGTGCATGTAAGTTAGGACCCTAGCTACTTGTTATTGTTCGTTGCCGGATTGTGAGTGTGAGAGGTCCATCCTGTGGCCCGATTTGAGCCCATTGATCTGGGTTGTTGTGGCCCTAGAACTTCGGTAGTTCTTACTACCGACAATCCTATTTGTTTTATCATTGCGAGAGGATGATTCCTGAGCTTACTTGCGCTTGAGTTACATAGTTGTTCTCATGGACACGTGGGTATTTGATGATTATTTGCTGTTCATTTGCGGTACTCGTGCTGATCTCGGATCGTTACATTAGTTCGGAGTCTTGTCGGTAGTCGTCCCGCATCATCTTGGTATCAGGGCATTAGGTTGTTGTCTAGGACAGACTTGTTGCATTTTTTTTTATATTTAGTTTAGCGTGTTCCCGTCCTTTTGGTCCCCCACTTGTCTATCTTTGGTTAGCATCAGCATGCTAGTCATCTAGGTTTAGGTTGATACATTTCACCACTCTGTCATCATTTTATGCCCACACATAGCGGCACAGAGTTTCACATGTCTGCATTAGTGTCAGGATCGCATACAGGGTCCCCAAATGTCCTCGACATGGCCGAGTTGATTAGCCAGCTCATGCACCGTATGGATGATTGGGACTAGCGCCTTGGGGGTCTAGGAGAGTCACTTCGTTCTGTGCAGAACAAGGTCGATGAGTCCGAGCGTACGGTACAGGGTCTTGCTGGCCTTATGGACGCACTGAGGGGTCTTCCTCAGGGTCAAGGTCTGGTGCGGACTATCGAAAGACATAACTTAAATCCGACCCCACATCCTGTCCTGGCCAACCCTGTGCGACATGTGGAGCTACCCCCGAGAGCTGACCCAACCGATGAGCGGCGACATGCAGATGATGGGATAGAGTATAATCCACGTGATGAGTTGGGTGATCGGATTATGGCGCATCGGCCTATGAGGCTGAATAGGCCACGCGACCGGGATGATGGTGCCGATCAGAGGCGCGCGAGGCGTCAGGGAGATAGGTTTGATCGTTATGATCATTGGGACGTTCGTGACCGCGATGATCGGTTGGAGCAGCGCGATTGGGATGTTCGATTTGATCGACATGACCGGCGCGATCGAGAGGACCGAGTTGAGTGATGTAATCGAGGTGACCGATATGATCGGTACGCACGAGGGGATCGTCTCGAGTTGGTGAGGCGCTTAGATGCCATCGACATCCGAGGGATCGAGATGATCAGGACGATCGGGATGATTTTGAGGAAGAGCGGAGGCCCCACTGTGTCCAGAGGGACTTAGATGATCGTCGAGCCGCTCGTGCTGATGCTCCCACCTTAGACGGGTCCTTAGACTCGAAGGCCTATCTTGACTGGGAGGCTAGTATGAACCGCTACTTTGATTGGATGGGTATGACTGACGTCTGGCGAGCTCGATTCACCCTGATGAAGTTGACAGGCCATGGTCAGACTTATTGGTCGAATGTCGATCACCTGCTCGAGCAGCGTCAGCAGGAACCCATCGAGTCGTGGGAAGACATGAAGGTCAAGTTGCGCGAGAAGTACCTTCCCCCAACTTATCGCCATCGCCTCATTGATCGGTGGCAGTGCCTTGCTCAGGGTACTCGCACTATTTCTGAGTACATTGTTGAGTTCCATGAGTACCTGATGAGATGTGGGGCTCGTGAGGAGAGTGCATTGACTCTTTCCTGCTTTTGGAAGGGTCTATGCTGTGTGTACCAGTAAGAACTGTTCCGTTAGTATGTGACAACTATTGAGCACGCCTATCAGGTTGTGAGAGAGATGGAGCAGTTTGAACTTGAGGTAGAGTCACCCCTACGTGTTAGGCCGACCTATCAGCGACCTTTTGATCAGCGCGCCGCACCGGGAGTACAGGAGAGGGGTCCGGCCTTCAGACCTGCTGACCCTAGTCGTTAGGACCCACCTACTCGTCCCCATCTTTCCCAGAGGGACCCGATGTCCGCCTTACCGGCGCCCCTAGTCCGTCCACCCATGGGAGCCCCTCCACCCAGGCGGGAGGATAAGGGGAAAGCCCTAGCTATGGGCGAGTCCTCCTAGGAGGGCAGATCCCGTGGTCAGTGCTTCAGGTGTCAGGGATTTGGGCACTACATGTCTCAGTACCTGTCTAGATCCCTAGTCATGGGAGATATGGATCAAGAGGAACTCTGGCCCGAGTTGCAGACGGTGAGTTATGCGGCTAGAGATGACATGGCCGATGACTTCCATTCTGAAGGAGAGATAGTAGGTTGCATCCAGACTCGTTTCTTTGGGATGGAGATAGTGAGGATCTTTCTGACAGAGGTAGGATTAGTGTGGTCAGATATATCTTGACCCAGCCAAAGGAGGAGTGTGATGATTGGCGCCGCACTACCATCTCACACCTACTATCGTGTCAATGGTAAGGTGTGCAAGGTGATTATTGACAATGGAAGTTGCATTAATGCGATCTCCACCAATGCCGTCGCATGCCTTGGACTGATTGTCATTGACCACCCTCGTCCCTAACATGTATACTGAGTAGATTCTACTTCCATTCCGATTCAGACGAGGTGTCTCGTTCCTATTTGCTTCCCACCTTATGAGAATAAGATTTGGTTTGATATCCTACTTTTGGAGTTTGGGAGCCTCATACTTGGCAGATCTTGGCTGTATGATATGGATACGACCCTCTAGGGCCAGTCCAACACATGCATATTTCAGTATGGCGACCTGTTCATCACCTTACAACCCTTCCGACCTAGATCGACCTCTCAGTATGGGACTTCTCAGGGGAGTTCTTTAGCATTGCCTAGTACCCCTTCCGTTTCTAGTGCCATTAGCACTTCCAGCACCACTCCCATTTGTCCATTTGCCACTCTCGGCATGGCTTTAGCGAGTACGTGTTCCATTTCCCGTTCGACCCGGTTGGGCATCACTAGTACTCGTGAGCCTTCCCTCTTTGGCACACCATCCACTGTGGCTTTGCAGCTTATTAGTGCCAGGGAGCTTGAGTATGACTTAGTTGAGAGTGAGCCTGTGTATCTTTTAGTAGTTAGAGAGGTTTCCGATGAGACCCCGAGTGAGCAGCCCACCGAGGTCACCTCTCTTCTTCAGGAGTTTCAGGATGTCTTTCATGAGGATCTTCCGGAGGGTTTACCACCTATGCGTGATATCCAATACGCCATCGATCTGATTCTGGGATCAACTTTGCCCAACCTGTCGCACTATCGCATGAATCTCACTGAGCATTCTGAGAGTCAGAGGTAGGTTGAGGAACTCCTGACGAGGGACTCCATTCGTGAGAATATGAGCCCCTGCGCCGTTCTCGCACTCTTAGCTCCAAAGAAAGATGGCACTTGGAGAATATGTGTGGACAGTCGTGCAATCAATCGCATTACTGTGAGGTATCGCTTCCCTATTCCTCGTCTTGATGACATACTTGATATGATGGCGGGAGCCACTGTGTTTTCGAAGATTGATTTAAAGAATGGCTATCACCAGGTTCAGATCAGACCTGGGGATAAATGAAAGACGACTTTCAAAACAAAGGATGGGCTTTACGAGTAGTTGGTCATGCCCTTTGGCCTGTCCAACGCCCGTAGTACCTTTATACAAATGATGACTCAAGTACTGTGACCTTTCATTGGTGCCTTTTTGGTTATGTACTTCGACGATATCCTCATCTACAACCGTTCTACGGAAGATCATGTGGAGCACCTTCGGTAGGTGTGTCTCATCCTTCGTCACGAGAGTCTATTCGAGAACCTTAAGAAGTGTGCTTTTATGACTGACCGAGTGATCTTCTTAGGGTTTATAGTTTCATCTGAGGGTGTTTCCGCTGATCCAGAGAAGGTTAGGGCGGTGGTAGAATGGCCTGAGCCGTAGTCTATCCATAGTGTGCAGAATTTTCACGGCTTGGCAATATTCTACCATCGATTTAGCTGTGGATTCATCTCTATTACGGCTCGGATCACGGACTGCATTCGGAAGGGAGCCTTTCATTGGACGAAGGCCGCTGCTTCGGCCTTTCGTGACATTAAGGAGCGTATAACCCAAGCACCTATCCTTCGTCTGCCAGATTTTTCGAAGGTGTTTGAGGTCTCATTTGATGCTTCCGGTGTCGGCATAAGTGGGATTTTGAGTTAGGAGGGCCACCCCATTGCATACTTAAGTGAGAAACTGAACGATGCTAAACTGAAGTACTCCACTTATGGCATGGAGTTTTATGCGGTAGTACAAGCATTGAGATATTGGAGGCATTATCTGCTACCGCAGGATTTTGTGCTATACTCCGATCATTAGGCACTTAGGTTTCTCCACGCCTAGACGAAGCTGAACCCGAGACACAGTCGATGGGTCGAATTTCTTCAAGCCTACACATTCGTCCTGAAACACAAGACGGGTGTGGAGAACTGCGTGGTTGACGCGCTGAACCGTCGATCATCCCTCCTGATAGTTGTCAGTGCGGAGGTCACAAGATTTGAGAAGCTCCGAAACGAGTATCCTAGCTGTCCCGACTTTGGCCTTATCCACTTGGCCCTTCAGTCTGGACCCTCTAGGGAGCACAGTGAGTACATCCTTCAGGAGGGCTACCTTTTTCGTGGGTCCAGGTTGTACATTCCTCGGACTTCAGTACGCAATTTCTTAACCTGGGAGGTTCATACTGGAGATCTAGCCAGTCACTTTGGCTGAAACAAGACCGTTGAATTAGTGGAGTACCGATTCTTCTGGCCTAGCTTGAAGCGCGATGTTGCTCGTATAGTCGCTCAGTGCTACACATGCGCTACAACGAAGTAGAAGAAGCAGAACATTGGTCTGTACACCATTCTTCCTGTGCCTGATTGTCCGTGGCAGGACGTTAGTATGGATTTTGTCTTAAGTCTGTTGCGAACGGTCCGGAAGTACGATTCTATCATGGTCGTTGTTGATAGGTTTTCTAAAATGGCCTATTTTATCCCCTGCTCGAAGATGTCGGATGCATCTCAAGTAGCTCATTTATTCTATAAGGGTGTGGTTCGTCTGTATGGGCTACCCAAGACCATCGTCTCGGATAGGGATGTCCGCTTTGTCAGCTATTTTTGGAAGACCTTATGGCATTTGATGGGCATCAATCTCAAGTTCTCTACCGCTTATCATCCTCAGACCAATGGATAGACCGATGTAGTTAATCGGAGTCTGGGAGACTTGTTGTGTTGCCTTGTAGGAGAGCGTGCACGTGGTTGGGATCAGGTGCTATGATAGACAGAGTTTGCATACAATAGTTCAGTCAATAGGTCTACTGACATGTGTCCGTTTGAGATTGTTACTGGTTATAGGCCTAGAGGACCCATAAACCTCATTCCATTGCCCATCCAGTCTCGCACTTCTGAGTCTGCACAGTCCTTAACTGATCACATTAGGAGTGTACATGAGAATGTCCGACGTCACATCGAGATTAGCAATGAGCACTACAAGCGAATGACGGATGCACATCGGCGATCTTAGGAGTTTCATGAGGACGATTATGTGATAATCAGGATTCTACCTGAACGGTTTTCCTTAGGAACCGTCAAGAAGTTATAAGTTCGAGGAGCCGGCCCTTTCAAAGTGCTGAAACGAATTGGACCGAACGTGTACGTAGTAGATCTACCCTCAGATTATGGCATCAACAACACGTTCAATGTCTCAGATTTGGTGGCCTATCGGGACCCGACAATGATACCTAATGACTCGTTCGAGCCTTCTACTTCTCTTGCGAGTGACCTTACCCTTGAGTGTTCACTTCCAACTCCCCTCCCAGCACGGCAAGAGCAGATTGATCATATACCAAGGAATTCCGAATCGGATCGGGTCCCCGAATCGGGACCCGCCGATCCCGATCCGACTCGGATCGGATCGGCTGAGTCGGCCGATCCAGATGAAGTCTGGCTAGTCTGACTCGGCCAGATTAAAAAATAATAAAAAATAAAAAAAAAAAAGAAAAAATCAGGAAAAAATAAAAAAATCAGAAAAAATTACATACATATTATTCAATTGATGTACAATAAGAATGAATGCAATTCATGTACATCCATAAAAAACTCTAAACCCTAAACCCTAAAACCCTAAAACCCTAAAACCTAAAATCCTAACCCTAAAACCCTAAACCCTAAACCCTAAACCCTAAACCCTAAAGTCTAAACCCTTAACCCTTAACCCTTAACCCTTAAACCCTTAAACCCTAAAACCCTAAAACCCTAAACCCTAAACCCTAAACCCTAAACCCTAAAACCCTAAAACCCTAAACCCTAAACCCTAAACCCTAAACCCTAAACCCTAAACCCCTAAACCCTTAAACCTTAAGGGGGGATCGGGACCGGCCCGAACCGGACCAGATCGGGTCCGGACCGGCCGATCTGGCCGGTCCGGCCCCAATCTGGTCCGGTTCAGGCCGATTTCGGCCGTTTTTTTTTTTTTTCAAATTGGTGGGGGGGAACAGTGAAATCCCCCCCGAATCGGATCGGAACCCGCCGATTTCGATCCGAATCGGCCGATTCCGCAATCCATGTCATATACTGGATGAGCAGGTTGTCACTTTTAAGGATGGGGCTTATCAGCGCTATTTGGTCTATTGGAGAGGACGACTGCCTACTAAGGACACGTGGATTATATGCGAGGAGCTAGAACAGATAGACCTGGACCTTCTGGAGCGGTATCAGAGTGGGGGAGGCCCATAATTGACAAGGTCGAGTTGCTCCCAGCCAGGGAGGATTGGTGAGGACACCCGCGCACGGATATGGTACGACCCGACCCGCGTCTACTGCCGGAGGAGGACAACAACAGCACTTCCAGCGTCTTTGTGGATCGATGATGGCCCATTTGTAGATTGATGTGTGTTTATGTTATTGTGGAGCCTTTGGGACTTGTGTACGACCCGTTCTGGGGCCCAGTTATCTATTTTTTTTATTTTTCTTGAATTTTTTGCACCAATTTTGCCTTTTATTATAAGGGAGGGTCATTTTGGTCATTTGCTTTATTAGGGCTTCATTATGGTTTGTGTACTCTATTTAAAGCCTTGTAGCTTCTGCAGTGGGGCATTGATGAATGAATTAAGAATGAGAAGTGCAAGCCGCCAGCTATGCGTGTGTGCTCCTAGGTGTGAAGCCCTTCCCTTCCCCTTGTCTTCTTCCCCTTCTCTCTCTCCCTCCGTTTCCCTCTCTGTCGCTTTCCCGGCACCCACCTTCTTGCTCCCCGCACTCGCATCTCTATTGCCCCCAACGTACACGTGGCAGCCTTGGTGCCTTCATGCGCCTGGCAACCTCGTCGCCCCTGCGTAGAGCAGGAATCGCCCGCTGCCCCACCAGTCGACGCACCGTATATTGTTGGCCCGCCCGTCATTTAGCCGTTGTTGACGCTTACGTAGGATACGACTTCCTCACCCATGCCGCGCCAGGCAGCGACCCGCTACACCCGCTCGACACGGGGCGCCACAGGGGCGTTCCTAGCCGCCGGCCCACTGCTCCAAGCCCCGCTCGCCCAAGCGTGTGTGCCTTCCCGCCCATCGAGCCGCCATTGCCACGTGTTGTCCCTACGTGCCTGCCGGCCCACCCAATGCGATGTCCTCCCACCTCGCAGCACGCGCCCCAACTATGCGGCGTCCGTCCCAAGCCCTCACCGCCGTGCATCGTTGTCTGCGCCCAGAGTGCGGGTCAGTGCGCCCCTTCCCTGGCTCGTTATTCCGCCCTATCGATCGTGGGCCCTGCCCCCCCCCCCCCCCCCCCCCCAGCGCCCGACGAGCTCAGCCAACCGCCTCACCGCACCGCCTTGCTCGGTCCAGTGCGCCAAGTGTAGTGAGTTAGTCCACCCCAGCAACGCTCCCTTAGTACCTGTTCGCTAGCGGCCGCTCATGGATCTTGCCCCTTTTGGGTTGGGTTGTGGCCCCACTCGACAGTGGGTTGGTTAGTGTGATTTGACCCCGTCCATTCAATTTGTCGTTCAATATATGGTTAAATTTGCTCCCGTGCATGTGAGTTAGGATTCTAGCTACTTGTTATTATTCACTGCCGGATTGTGAGTGTGAGAGGCCCATTTCGTGGCCGGATTTGAGCACATTGATCTGCGTTGTTGTGGCCCTAGCACTTCGGTAGTTCTCACTATTGACAGTCCTATTTGTTTTATCATTGCGAGAGGACGATTCCCGAGCTTACTTGCGCTTGAGTTACATAGTTGTTTTCATGGACATATGGGATATTTGATGATTATTTGCTGTTCATTTGCGGTACTCGTGCTGATCTCGGATCGTTACATTAGTTCGGAGTCTTGTCGGTAGTCGTCCCGCATCAGGACATATGTTGTATTTGTGACCTGACTGAGACTAGATCAATCGTGTGCTTGATTTCTATTTCTAGGAGACTGTTGGACATCCTCCTTATTTAAAATCATAGATAGGTACATAGAGACAAGGTTTTGGTGCATGTGACAATGTCTACCGTCACCTAGAATCTTTGGGTGCTTTCTTGAAACCCATGCAACATTTTTCTTCTCTGACATGCTTCAGGCATTTGCATAATTTCAGTAAATCTCTCCGCATGCACTCTTTTCCTTCATTGTCTACTTCCCTATGATCTTGCAAGTCATAAGGGGTAGCTGACATGCTGTAATGAGCATAACATTCTCAAGGGAAAAAAAAAATACTTTGATACACATCTTTGCGAAGACTAAGCTGATCTAAGTGTGTGCTAGACCTGATTTATTGCTTATGATTCAGTTAGAAGACCACTTTGACCAAAAAAAAAAAAAAAGAAAAAAAAGAAAAGAAAAAAGACCCCCTCATCTTCTTCTTCCTTTGTACCTACATGGTTGTGAGAGTGTCTGTGGTCCTCCATCAGCCGCATCTGATTGCTGCATTTGACATTGCAAGTTTCCCTCCTCAACGCCACCCACTTGTAGGGCTTGCTTGGATGCAAGCCATAAATGCATTTACATTTGTGGTAAATGCATTTTTCTCCACACAACCTTAGCTTGGATGATAAAATAATAGGTTTATGATAAACTCACTTGAGTTTACCAAACTCAAAACTTACCCAAAAATGCATTTATCATAAACGTACTAAGAGTTGGTTTATGCTGGAGTCTCTCTCACATTAGCAAAACCTCACTTAAGTTTATCCAAAACAACTAAACATAAGTCTATAGAAAACGGAACATAAGTTTATAGAAAACAGGTTTATGAAAAATGGATTTATGATAAATGCGTTTATGATAACCACATATCTGGATTTTCTTAAGTTGCATAAAAAAATGGCTGTAGTCTTCAAGTAGCTGATTACATTGCCTATTCGCTTGGTCTCTTAGTTTTTGCCTGTACAACCTAGGGAGTGTCCAGCTACTCTTGTGGGAAAGGCAGGTCATAGGTTGAATTAGGACACAGTGTTTGACTACGTTGTCTTAGTCCTAGTGACAAATGCACTCAAGTAATTTGTCTAGCCATTGCCTAAGTTGGCGTGTCCCCAATTTGGACTTCTATATTCTTTTAAGAAAAATGAAGGACGCTCCATCCCTGATTCATTATATACTTTTAAGGAGGGGTGACCTAAGGTCCCTTATCCCCAAGGGACAACTCTTATGGTCCCTTCACCTTGTCTTTCCTTAATAAGGAAGTACCTTGAGAAATGCAATTAGGATCTTTAAATCACATGTATTATGTGATTATGTAATAAAAGTCTAATTATAATTATGTAATTAGGATCTTTAAATCACATGTATTTATAATCTTAAGCTAAAATCTTGTTCTTTAGACATATGTAGTCATAATCTTAAGGTCAAAACTGTAAACATAAGATTATAGTCTTTAATCATGATTGTTTTGGCATTTTTTATAATGTGTGGCTCTTTGTTGAGGTATTGCCCTCAGAGCAAAAGTAGCAATTTATCCTTATACAACAAAGGGGCCTTTAACTGGAAAAAAAGGAGATAGATTCATCTCATAAACACATGGTTACCATTGGCGACAACCAATATAGGGCTACACTCTAGCTACAATATGGCCCTTTAGGGGTGGGCGTATGTTGTAGGATGTTCTCATAGACAATAACCATGCTGAGACATTATTTTGATGCGTGGCCATGTGCGGAGGTAATGCCCCTAGAGAGGAGGTCGGGTTTTATCCTTTTACTAGAAAAGGGTTCCTCGTCTGAGAAATGGGGATGAACCCACTTAATAGGCACTTGACTACCATTGTCAACAACCAATATCGGATTAAACTCTAGCTATAATAATAAATGTAGTCGTATCTTATCCCTTAATAAGGGGTGTTAATCATCATAATTATAGTCATAATTGTATGGTTTGTTGTCTCTAATCATAGTCGTAATCATATTGCTTTAGTAAGGTCTTTGATTAGCATAATCGTAGTCATGTTCATGCTTAGGGTTTTTTAAATCATGTTTAAGCAAGAACATGCACAACCATCATTATCATAATCTTTGCATCTAGTTGTCACTATAAATATGAATGGGACCTACCAACTTTAATGGTTTTGGATAATTAAAGAAACTTTAAGTTACATGAGGGTCTTTATACATGAAACCAACATCTACTAACATCATCAAGTATGGCCATATACAAGAGGTGACCAAGGCAACCAAGGCGGTGGCCTACCACCTTACTACTTAGGCGACAAGGCAAGGCCTAGGCGAAGCCTAGTTTATATAACCTAATATGCTTCAAGAGGACTACTATCTACATTTTTCACCATATTTAATATATTTTTATTTGTAGAAAAGGATAGAAAGCTAGCAATGGCATTCATAATAGTCAACATATGCCAATAATGTAGAAGGAAAAATATAATAAATGGCAATTATTAACAAACATTAGCAAATGAATAAGTAAAAAAAACCAATAATAATTTGGGAGTACCTGTCAATCAAGATGAAAGATATTATTCTAACATGAAATTTACCATTAAATAATCATGACATGTAAAGAAAGAAAGATAAATATAATATATATCCAAGATTCCAAATAAACGATAAACAAACCAAAATAGTAATGTCATGGTTCACAACTATCAACCATAATGACATGTGGCTTCTGTCTAGGTAGACAATAAGCAAAATAGAAAAATACAAATCTAAAGCTGAATGCCAAAACCAGTGGCCTCATCAAGGGAAGCCCCAGCAACTGGATCCCCATAAGCTCTCTCCCTCCTGTCAATATCATCATCTTCTTCATCACTACCATCTTCAACATTCTCAGCATCATTGTCAGTGTCCTCTTCAGCATCTACCCATTCTTGCTCTTCACCATCTTCATTTCCCTCTTCCAAATCCTCCTCTAAAGCATGGAAATTTTGAGAGGCAGCACTGCTTGTTCCACTTCTACGAACTCTTGACCTTCGAGGTTGATTAGCCCCATCAAGAAATTTCGAGGCTCCTAATGCAGCATCAACATCAGCCCATCTGAGATCACCACCGTCATGAACTAGGTCATCATGTGAAGACTTGCCAGTCATCCACTCACTACTCCAATCTAAATCATCAACGCATATTGGATCATATTGTTCAGGCTTCATTCTTCTTTCTTTGAATCTCTCCTTCAATCGCAAATTGTATTGGACATAGACAAGATCATTAAGCCTTTTGTGTTCAAGTCTATTCCTCTTTTTTGTGTGGATCTGAATATATAACAAAATAAACAAAATAGTAAAGTTACCAACATAAGAATTAAATATTAAGAATAAACTAATACCACAAAGACTAGAAGACATTATATTCTTACAAATTCGAAGGTACTCCAATTATGTTCACAACCAGAAGATGTGCAACAAAGACCAAGAATACAAAGTGCTAGCGTTCGAAGTTCTGGTGTCTCAGCACCATAAATGCGTCACCACTCAACTGTAATTGTAGATGAAAGATTTTAAGCATGATAAAAATTAATCTATTATATATTTTGAACAAAAACTGAATTAAGTTGTTAATCAGAAAGTAAATACCTGGTTGTTTTCTATCTTCAATGCCTAATTGCCAAGGAACTCCCGAATAACAGCTCCACCTCATCACTTATTCTATCTCGAGTATTATGGTCTTTCACCATTGATTGAAGGCACTTAAGGAATGCTGATTCAAATGGCAACTACTTGTGAGTCTTCTTCTTTAGCAGCAAAATACTTAGCTGGATTGAGAAAAAATCCTGCTGCATGTAATGGCCGATGCATTTTGCCTCCAACGTTTGTCAACAATGGCTAGAATGGGCTTGTAATAGCTTTCCTTATTTCCAAAATTATCAATGATCTTCTCCCTTGCTTTTTCCATGCTGCATAAATATACCCCATTGCTGGAACTTCATCTCCATCAGCTAGCCTCAAGACCTGCACTAGGTTGAGAAGCTCTCAAAGAATCTTCTACTCTATGCCAAAATTCCACTGCCAAAATAACACTTGCAATCCTCTTCCCTTGATTTTGTTTTACCCACGCACTATTGTTCCAACTATCAGATACAAACAATTGTCTTAATTTGTCTTTAAATGTGTACAGGATCTGAAGAGTAAGGAAAGCAGAGGCAAATCTAGTGACACCACACCTAACAATGTCTCTTCTATTTGTCACTTTTCTCATTGCCTCAAGTAGATGTGAATGACTATAGATGAATGAAGTAACTGCTCTTGCTTGAGATATTGTCTTCTTGTACTTTTTCATCTTACATATGTCTTCCAACATCGAGTCTAAATAATGTGCAGCACATGGAGACTAATACAATGCCTTTCTTTTCTCCATTAGCAATACACCTACAGCAACATTAGCAAGTGCATTGTCGGTCACCACTTGTACTACATACTCTCCTGTAACATCTTCCACATGCTTATCAAGTAGCTGAAAAATCAATTGTGCATCTTTTTTCTTGCCTGAAGCATCAATAGATTCTATGAAATATGTTCCATCAGGATAGTTTATGAGAAAATTAATCAAGTGTCTTCCTCTTTTGTCAGTCCTTCCATCGCACATAATAGTGCATCCATAAGTCTTCTAAGAAGCTTTGTACTCATTGCACAACACTTCTGTATTCTTAACTTCATCTTCTAAGAGAGACTTTCTTAACTTATGGATGCTTGGAGGTTTGTATCATGGCCCAAGTTGTCCAATAGCTTCTACCATAACTTCAAAAGCTTTTAACCTTGCAGCATTAAAAGGTATGCCAGACATATAGAACCACCGAGCAACATATTGATCCACCTTCCTCCTGTCTTCCTTCTTGTACCGATTTTCTATTGTTGCTTGATGCGTACCCTTCCTCCTCATATCCACCACTTCTTTAGGATTTTGCCTAACAAAAGTAACAATGGGTCCCCTGATTTGTGCTTCCTCTTCTTAGTAAGATCAATTGCATTTGATGCAACACTTTTCTCCCTCATTCTTTGTCCTTCTCCATCTTCTTCACTGCCTTCTGATTCTTTTTGTTCTGTCCCTATTTGGAAATCAATTTGGGGCTTTTTTTTCTTGTTCATGATCATATGGTTGTATAATTCAGTAGCAATGACTGCATTAGTCTTTGGATACAACAGCATCTCCAAACCCTCCAATTAAATGCTGCTTCTGTCTTTTAATTCCTCCCTTAGAGATAAACCCACAACGGTCACATTGAACCTTATTCTTGTCATTGGGAACCGGCCAAAAAGCATACTTCCAACCAGGGTCATTTGATTTTACTTTTAACTTGTATTGGCTTTGGCTTTCATCCACAGGCAACACACCTCCAGCATTCTCTTCAGAGATAGACATTCTATAAAAGTAAAACAAAACAATAGAAGAAGATATTAGATAAATGAATAGTTGAAATAATTTAGTGAATGCTCTAATTATAGACTGAAATTAAATAGCTTTATTCTACGGATTCTCAATAGTTTTCATTCACTTTATTTTTTTTTACCATTTATGTGGCATATTGCCAACTTTTCAGCTCTTACTTTTTATTTTATAAATTGTAACTTGCAAGTATGAAGCAAATCGATGCCTCAACGGGAAGGCAACAAGTCAACGACAACAACAACGGCAACTGTGGCCGCAGTCCTGCTGCATACATTGATGACAACAGTGGCAACAACAGTATGCACCAAAAAAAAATTCCAACATCAAAGCCAGCCCTGTGCATGCTAACGATGACAACGATAGCCAAAGCAACAGCAGCTGCTGCGCATGTTGACAGCAGTAGCAGTGGCTGACTAGCTGCCAACATCAATTGTCAAGGGCACGACAACTGCTGTGTGCGGTGTCGACAACGGCAACATTGGCTGCCAATCTGCCATGCATGCCACTGACAACAATGGCAGCAGCATTTGCCGAGCATGTGATCGACAATGGCGGCCATGGAGATGGTTGCGCACATTGCTGACACTGATCCCAGCAAAGGGGAAAAAAAAGTTGGCCATGGGGTATGGACCGTGGAAGAAGAAGGGAAAAAAATTGGCCATGGGGTATGGACCGTGGAAGAAGAGGAAAAAAAAATGGCCACGGGGTATGGGCCGTGGAAGAAGAAGAACTGAAGAGGGAAAAAAACTGGCCATGGGGTAGGTATGGACCGTGGAAGAAGAACTGAAGAGGGAAAAAAAATGGCCGTGGGGTATGGACCGTGGAAGAACAAGAAGGGGGGAAAAAAAGGCCATGGGGTATGATCGTGGAAGAAGAAGAAAAATAAGAAGAGGAGAGAGAGAGAGTTCAGAAAATATAAAATTAAAATCAAACTTTACGTACCTGGAATTCTGGAACTCCCTACCCCGAAGCCTCCAAGGAACACCTGGGAGCCTCAGAGAACTCCCACAGCCTCGCTGGACCTCCAAGAACCTCAAACGGTAGCCTCCAGAGAACTCCTGCAGCCTAGCAGCCTCCAAGAACTCCAAACGGTGGACTGCACACGGAGTATGACAGCTGCCGCAGTTGGAATGCATGGGTAGAAGTAGAACTGTAGAAGATGCAGAATCAAACGAAGTTCCTACAAGTTATCAAGCAATGACACATTAAAAAATAAAATGCAATCAACATGAAATGAAATCAAATGAAGATAGCATGAAATAGATACATATGTACCTTCTCTGTTGATTTTTTTCCTCCCTAAGATTCTGTCTCAATCTGCAAGCAAGTGAGACGAAAGACCTAGTTGGTTGCTGCTGGCTGCTTCACATTGATGCTTTCCAATGAGCATGAGAGGGTAAGGAAACCTGCCATGCGTTGGAAGAAGAATCCCACAGAAAGTCGGAACATAAAGAAGTTTAATTGCCGTTTGGATCGCTGTTTCCCTCCTTGACGTAAAGGGTGGGCGCTTTTACCAAAAATACCCAACAACCTTGCTATAATACCTAAACTAGACCTAAAAGAAGGCATTGGTTTTTCTAAACAAAGCGGGCTGGACGCCCCTAAGGTGGCCTAGGCGAGCTCCTTAATGGGCTGCTCGCCTAGGTGCAAAGTCGCCTTGGGCGACTTGGAGCGCCTTGTCACCTAGGTGTTGCCAAGGCGACCTGGAGCATCCGCCTTGAAAACAGTGGCCATATATTATATTTGAACTTTAACCAATGTCTCATCGTGCATCAAGGTTCACCGTATCGCTGATCTGTATCGAATCATATCTTCCTAGATACTATATGGTATTGATCCGACTCGAGCTGACTCATATGAGTCATCGGAGTTAGGCCAATTCAGGCTTATTTCTGTTTTTTTTAGATTCTTTAATTTATGACATAATTATGACATAAATAATGCAATGACCTTCAGTCAAGTTTAGGTGAAATCTACCCTATTAATCAATATAAAGGTGTGAATTACCTGTTAAATTGGAGACAAAAGTCTAATTATTTATCAATTGGAAAAAAAAATCCAATTACTTATCAAATTAGACAAATAGTCTACTTAACAAGATATAAGTCACATCAAGTTGTATCGAGTAGACTTGAGCTGAGTCACAGTGACCCGTGCTAGATCGCAGTGTATCACACGAGTTGCATCGTGCTAGCTCGAGTCAGATGCGATTGAACGAGTCAGACCTTTACAGTGACTCAGACTCGTCCAGATACAAGTTGACTCATACGATCAGCCTGATCCAATACGATATGACAAACCATGTCATGCAGAATTAAGAGCCTCTTCCCTAACTAATAACACATCATAAAATGAGAAAATAAGGAATTAAATGGATAATGTGTCCCCTCACTACAACTCTTAACTCTAACCTTGAAACTTGGTTGAAACTAGATTTCTAATTAAGAATCAAAACTAAAGGAGTAGTAGAAACCAAGGTAGGAAGAATCGGGGATTGGACACGGATCGACCTAGTCCAAACTGATCGGATCGACTCATCTGATCCGATCTTGACCGACTCAAGCCGATCCGGACCGGTCCCCCATTTATTTTTTAGTTTTTTTATTAAAAAAATTGGTCCGATCCTGAACGATCCCGGACCGATCTCAGCCGATCCCGACCCATCCTGTCCGATCCTAACTGATCCCGGCTAGTCCCGACTGATCCCAGCCTAGACTGATGGATCGGGGATCGGGATCGGACCGGTTCGGGTCAAAACCGATCGGTCATGCCGATCCTACCTTCCTTAGAAAGTATCACCCAACTTGAAAAAGAATTATAGTTGTGTCTTCGCTGAGCCGCTACCTCTACCTTCTACTCTCTTCTTCATCTCCTCCTCTTCTTTCCTTCTTTTCTCCCTCTCTTTCTTTCTCTCTCCCCACCTAGCATAGGGGTGGATGGTTAAGAACCCTTGTATATAGGGGTTGGGGGGGTTATCTTAGTAGGGAGGAGACGTGGAGGGAGGTGTTGGCCATGAGAGGCAGTGGAACCTTTAATAGGTCTCCAATTGGCCTAATAAGAGAGCCCAATAAGGCCTAGTCCAATAAAAAGGTTGGTTGGAGGGTGGTTGGGCCACATTTAGTTTCATTTATTTAAGATATTACATATAAATAAGAGAAGTATCTCTCATTGAATTCAATAAAAAACATCAAAAGAATTATAGCACTAACCAATAAGATGTCAACTCTCCCTTACAAGAAGGAAAATCACATTTTTCATGATTTTGCTAAAACACCTATGTCTGATTAACCTTATAAAATGATATTTTCTAGCTAAAACAAAATATATCATAAACCCATTCTCTATGCTAAAAATCATAAGGTTCGGCAAAATAAGTCAAGCCTATATGATACTTCTCTAAGGAGCCCCACTATCCTATTGACAACACCTAGCCAAATTAGAGTTACATCAGAACTAGATAAACTTGGGCAACTATTGTTGCCCATGCTATGGCTTTACCCGGAACGGGTAACTAAAATTTAAAGAGTAGATAATCATATTTAAATCACAACAGTCGCAAGAAGGGGATGAGAGAAACTGAGCAATCATACAAAAGACAAGGCACACAAGATTTATACTGGTTCAGTTGGCAGACCTACACATGCTTCGAGTTATAGACCCACTTGAATTTCTCCATTGGACACATCATCTATCCATTATCTTTGTGAGGAAAACATTGTATCTAATGTTATCTTTCATGAGAGTAACATTAACTTCATTGAGTTTTGCTGGGGAGGATAAGTACTAGAGAACTTGTCTTTATCTGCATGAAAGCTTCCATTCTTGGTCCAAGCCTTTCCCAATTTAGATATACACATCCTGTTGAATCCCTGTTGCATAGCTAAAAATAAAGACCCATCTGATATTTGCCTAGAGGGTAGGTGAGTAGTAGAGAATCTTAAAAAGTAAAGTAGACAATGGGAAGACAAGAATTTGATTCGCGCCATAGATTCAAACAGTACAAGACTAAGAGATATCCATTAAGTCGAAGCCAAATAATCGTTTACAAACAGTTAACAGAAAAGCTATCGACTGAGTGAGAGCGAAACAGCAACTTAATCGAAACACTAAAGCACAATTAATTTCAAAGAGAGAGCACAAGTTAATTGATAAAATAGAGTACAAGTTAATCCTGCTAGTAAATCGATTAAACCACTAGAAGTGCATAACTGATAGTAGGTGAGTTAATTGATTAAGAGATGCAGTTAATCAATGAGCGGAGTGAGTTAATCGGTAGCTGCCATGCTTAATCGATAGCAAGATCGATTAAGTGACCTAGAGTCATGTTAATCGATTTAGTCATTAAGTGGGGCTACTTAGTCAATGTTTCAAGGGGTTAGTCGATAGGCCGGCTGAAGTTAGTTGATGACTAAGGCGAGTTAATCGACTAACTTGAGTCTGAGGCTATTCAGTTTACTCCTGAAAATTGACTTAAGTCCCTGAATATAGAGAACTGAGACATGATTGACATGAATACTGAGTACAGGCAAATCGATTAACACATTCAGTTAAACAGCTCAACCAGAAATTGGTTACTTTATATTCATTATTTGTTATCACCAAAGCATGGGGATTTAGATAGAAGGACCCACTGGTCTAAACGGCTCAAAGTTAAGCCACTTTGGAGTCAGTAGTTCTAGTTTATGAGGTTAAGTTCTAAGAATGTTTTTTGAAAAAAACCCTCATGTTATTTTTACAGTCTATTAATTCCAAAATTTATCCTTGTTTTTATGTGTCCTCACAAAAACCATTTAGTCCCATGCTAGATATTCATGAGCTGCTCTGTTCCTGTATTAATTTTGGGCCTCTCCACCCACTATCTCAAGTTTCAAGTCACTGGTTCAGTTCAGTAACAATGAATAGAGCAGGTTACTTATCTTTAATTAGATGTAGCAGTATAATTATATCTCTAAACTGGTATATAATAGTAGGGATGCAAAGCATAGTTGATACATATGAAATTTAACCATTTCAATGGTTCCATGATTAATTATAGGCGTTCATACATTATGGCAGATATTGTATCATGGTCACACTTTGCGCTCACACTTTGCGCCACAACATGTTCAAAAGTTATCATCTTAAATGTATGTTAACCGTCCTAAATGTTAAGCTTAATGAACATTTACTACTCATGACAACTAGGGCTATTACACAAATGAGGGCAGTTCACTCATATCATTGATAAAGCCTATATGTATAAATGGTGGGAATGGAGTCTAGTGATTGCAAATTTCATTTTCTTCTTAATTTATTCTGAGCCATTTGAGGTACCTTGTTGAATATCCTCCTCTTGTTCTAAATAAAGTTCTGGACTATTTACCTCACATACTGTCAAATATGATAAAGCAAAAGAGCATGAATATCTTAATCGACACTTTACACATCTCTTTTCCCACTTTCTGTGTGGCTTATAATTACAGCTGCCTGGGTGAGGTTAAAAAATTTCTGATCCATTACATGATTCTGCTATTTCTGCTTGGATACAAAATTATGACTTCTAAATAGTAAGCACAGCAAGTCTGAAAAAGCATGTAAAAGTTGAAAGGGATTTTTGCATATATACCACTGAAATACACCATATTTTCATCTATACTCCCAACTCCACACATTGTTTTCAATACCCCTAAAATCTCAGAAATGTTGCGGCTATGTGTCTTCGTCTCTTCACTGAATATGCCAAAAAGATTCCATAAAATCTTGAAAACATCAAGGGTATATATGCAAAATTTTAGTGAATTTAGGAGTACATATGCAAAATGTCAGTAAATTTAGGGGTATCTATGCAAAACATTTACGCTTGATTTAACGGCATTTTGATGGTGGGGTATAGCTGCAACATTTCTGAGATTTCAGGGGTATTAAAGACAATATGTGAGTTGGGGGTATATATGCAAATTGGGTGTATTTCAGGGGTATATATGCAAAAATCCCAAGTTGCAATTTCAGTAATTGCACCCCCATTAAAGTAAGCAACTGTGGCATGTGTTTGGACCAGATACCATTTTGAATATTTGCAGCTTCATTTCCTCTCCTGTTTGTTGTTGTAGTGTGTAAGAGAGAGAGCCTGTTTATTAACACATTACAGAAAAGGCGGGTGGGGGTGGGGTAGATTTTGTTTATTAACACATTACATATATATATATATATATATATATATATATATATATATATATATATAGAGAGAGAGAGAGAGAGAGAGAGAGAGAGAGAGAGAGAGAGAGGGAGATTCTGTTTATTACCAAGTTCTTGGTGATTGTTAATGGTGAGATATATGGATATTTTCCTAGCTCTAGAGGCCTCAGACAAGGGGATCCATTATCCCCATTATTGTTTGTTTTAGTTGCAAGTATCCTCAGCAGATTTTCTAAGAGAGCAGAGGGTTCTGAGAGTGCCCATAGGTATATCCCACTTGCAATTTGCAGACGACACCCTTATTTTCTTAGAAGGAGCTGTGGAGGAATTGAAGAATTTGTTATTCATTCTGAAAACATTTGAGGTGTGCTTGGGACTGAAGATTAATTTTGATAAGAGTGATATTGTTGGGATTAACATGGATATGTGATTAAGTTGGCAGTGTGCTAATAAAATGGGATGTAATGTGGCTGATTTGCCTATAGCGTGCCTAGGATTATCACTGCACTACAAGAAGCTCCGTCTATCAGGTTCGGACCCTCTCATTCACAAGTTGCAGAAGAGGTTATCTGGTTGGAAAGCATGATCCTTATCCTTGGGAGGAAGAATTACACTGTTAAATTCAGTATGGACTGTAATTCCACAGCATTTTCTATCGGTGTTCCTGATGCCTTCAGCGGTTGAGAAGAAGATTGATTTGATAAGGAAAAAGTTCCTGTGGGGAGGCATTTACAAGGAGAGTAAAGGTATCCATTTAGTTAAATGGGATATGTGTTGTGCAAAACAAAAAGGAGGGCTGGGAGTTACAAGTTTAAAATTGATGAATGTTGCTTTGTTAGGCAAATGGTTGTGGGAATTGATTTATGAAGAAGAATCGTTGTGGGAAAAAAAAAGGCTGAAACATTATCAGTCCTCTCCTGTGTTTTTTCTCCAGCCTGATAAGCTGAGTTGAATGTCTCCTATTTGGAGGGATATTGTGGATCAAGACTGGGCTATAATTGTGCATCAAGATTACTTACAAAATTTGTCTCATCTTGTTAAATGCATTTTGGATTGGTGCTCCACTTTCTCTTACTTGTTGTAAAACTGAAATTCAACATTTCTTTGTTGGCATGGATCCAGCATGGCTTTTTTTCTGTATTCATATCATAACTCGGGTTAGATCAACCAACAGTGGTTTCAGTTTCCCTTCAGGTATGAAGGTGCTTTTGACCCTTGGCTTTCCCTTCGGGTTAGATCAACAAAGAAATGTTGTCTTTTGACCCTTGGCTTTCCCTTCGGGTTAGATCAACAAAGAAATTCAACATTTCTTTGTTGGCATGGATCCAGCATGGCTTTTTTTCTGTATTCATATCATAACTTGGGTTAGATCAACCAACAGTGGTTTCAGTTTCCCTTCAGGTATGAAGGTGCTTTTGACCCTTGGCTTTCATCTCTATGGAATGCATTGCATCAATTAGATCCTATAATTTTGCCGAGAGACACAGATGTTCTGGCTCCTTCAACTAGAGGTCTGGATCCCCCAAAATTTGATGTCATTTTTCACAATGTCAAAAAGGTGATTGAAGCAGAAAAATCAGTTTCATCAGGTAACTTCTATCTTAAATCTTTTGGTCATGAGAGCTGCTCTACATGCTTACAGTTAATAAATATCATATATTCTGCAGTTTATACCATCTATTTAAAATCTTTGTTTAACTTTTGTGATAAAAGAACATTTAAGCTTCAGTGTATAGCTTGAAAGTTGAACTGAATGTCATGTCTTTGTAATGAATTTTGATGAAGAGTAAGAGAAACACTTAACACGCTTAACAGTTTAGTCAAATTACATCTAGGCATCGTGGTATTGGTTGAAGTTATGGCAGTCTAGATCTAGTTTGAATAACAAGTTTGAGGAGGTTTACAAGTTTGTCTGGTTGATTGCACCTAATAAAATTAGAGAATAACATATTTATGGACTTTGGAGACATGTTACATGTATGGTCTAGACCTCCATATATTCTTATTGATCTTAACTAAAAAACTGTTTCGTTCTACTTTAATTGATGTGATCCCTTCCTTTTTTGGAGATAGTGGTCACTGATAAAGGGCATAGTGCAGAAAGTGTTAGATAATTACCTCTATTAGGTAAGTTCAGAATATTACATTTTAACACTCCCATTTCGTTTATCTGATTGGACTTTCTGCACTTTTTCTTTCAGTGTATAAATTTTAGCCTTAGTCACTTTTAGTAAGAGTATAAAAGGAATGAATTAAAAGGGTCTAGTTGATAGAACTTTTAGCCCCTAAGGTGAGGCAATGAGTGCTGGTGAAACGGAATGGGGACATGGTGATCAATTCTGGTGATAATGTAGTGTTGTTTTGCAGGGTCCAAACTCATACTGAATGTGTATGCTGTAGAAATGTCCCATACTTGGACATTTTTTTTCTCCCTTTCCTTTTGTCCTGCTAATAGGCAATTCTCATTCATCATGTAGAGAAAGAAATGAACTCATCCACTTTTATGGGATGCCAATGTTATGAATCCCATCAAACTTGACAGGGGACTGATGGTCTATGGACCAAGGAAGGGAGGATCAAGAATTTGGCGCAGATCAGTCTGGCCTATAGACCAATTGGATTGGCCGATCTGATCCTATCCGGGGCCGATCTTTTTGACCCCTCTTGTTCAAATGGCACAGGAATAAATTCAAAAAAATAACTGTAAAACTATTTTTTTAAAATGTAAAAAAAGTGCTTACAATGTTTTGGACAATTTAAATGAAAAAAAAAATCACCTATTGGATCCCGACACTCAAAATTTATGTTCCTTTACCTCACATTCATGTTTATCTTCCTTAAATAATGGAAGTATCACAAAACAATACGAATGCGTTCATGTAGAACACTCAAAATTCATGAATTGTTTGCATCCAATGTGATCATCATTCCACACAAACAATTTATCAACTTTGTTTGTTCTAAGGTACCAATTCATATTTTTTTTTTTGTGATACTTCCAAGGATAAATATAGAAGCATGACAAAGGAATATAAAAATTTCTAGGCTACAATCATTATTTTGATCTTCTTCAAAGGATGGGGAGCATGAGAGTAAGTGAGAGGGAGCGAGTGGGGAGCCGGAAGGTGATGGTGGGTGGAAGCTGGTTCAGAAGCGAGGTGATGCCAAAAAGCAGATGATCTCCTCTCGTCTCACTGGTGATAAGAAGAATCCTTCCTCCATCCCGGTGGGTAGAGATACTTGCCTGAGGTGCCTGACCAAGGGCCGTTAGGCTAAGGATTGTAGAGATAGAGTTTGCTGTTTGATCTGTAGAAACTTCGGCCACCGGAGTTTCGCGTGTTGCAAGCACCTTAATAAGCCGACTGGTTCAATACTGGCCTTGTCTAAGCATCAAGAAAATCAGATCGTGATCCTTTAGTCTTCTTTGGTTGCAGGAGCATGAGCGTGGATGGAAGACTGTCTGGTAGTCTTGGTTCAGGCTCTACAACTTGCGAAGTCTCGCCCTATGGGTTCTTATCAGGCTTTGTTGGGTTCTCTTCGGAATCTTTGGGCTGGTGTGTGAAGCTGGTGGATTAGAGAGCTTGACGACGATGATTCTTTCCTGGTTAAGAACCCTTCCTTGATTGGAGGAGTCAAGGTATTAAGCTCCTTAATGGTCGAAGAGGGAGCATGCACTTTAGCAGTGTGCCATGGTCCATCCCTGCTTTGACAACTTAGGCTCCTTCAGGTATCAAGACTTGGCTCTAGATGTTTGGCATTCCAGTCCATGTGTGGAATAGTGACACATTCCAGGCTGTTTTGTCGAGTGTAGGTATTCTGAGGGGAGTTGATGTAAGGTCTCTGGATAACAAGGTTCACTATATCGTACCAGATTTGGTTGACTCATATGAGTTGACTCGTGTCTAGGCCGACTCGATCCGTTGGCATGCTCAGATCGGACGATCCGGCTTGGACCGTCTCTGGATCGCACTGACTCGAGCCGTATTGGCTTGGACCGTCTTTGGAAGTCTCTCCTTCACAGCATGCTGCTATGACATCTTACAAAAAGCTTAAAAGGGTGAGATTAGGTATCATGACTTGGAGTGCTTAGACCTTTGGAGAAGCCTCGTCTTTTAGACATTAGCTTCTTCAGAAAATAGATGAGATGAAGACTAGAGCGGATGTGTATGGATTTCATGGATGGCAGTACCGGAGGGTACTGGTACCGATACGTACCGATATCGGTATCGGTATCGGCCGATACCAGTTTAAAATAAAAAATCAGAAAAAAAGTTAAGAAAAAATCAAGAAAAAATTAAAAATTAATTGGATATGTGTTGAGTGTACAAAAGTGGATTAAGTCAAAGAAGTATGCATAAGGCATACTAAATGATTGTTTTGATATATATAAAACATGAAAAATGTTCTACCTAGTGTATTAAACATTTACAAATAATAAATGTTAATGAAATAAAACGATCATTACCTATGAAAAACAGAAGTGAGTATACTAATATGGATAATGGCCTATAAAACCTTCTGATTCATCCTCCGGTTGCTGTTGCTAGTATCCATAATAAGGCTACATATATTTCTTATATTCAACATAACTAAATAATGATGCAGCCAGGTCGTGCATCCCTCTCTGGATCCCTCTTGGAGTATAAGCTTGTTGACTTGGTGGAATTCCAAAATCAAGATGAGAAGAATCACCTTGAGGATAAGAAGAAGATCCTGATCCATAACTACTATTAGCTGGATAGAATTGGAAGTGTTCATACTCTGCTCGATCTCCCCAGCTATACATGCCTGCCTCTTATTGGCCGCCTTCATAATCTGACTGTTGCCCATATTGACCTTGTGAATCATAATCTTTTGGACTTACACTCTGTCCTCTCCCAATGTCAATGTGCAAGGAGAAATTAGGTACATACACTCTGCCACTAGTAGTAGCACTTGTAGCTACACCAGCATCATCATTAGGAGACTGTGTGCCATCATCATCATCGTCATAATAATCAATGATCAACTTCCTTTTGGTTTTGCTTGATTTTTTTTATTTGTGATGCTTCTTGTTGTCTATCCCTTCCTTTTGTGTCATTTTTCAGCCGATCGAATACTCCTTTTCCCTGTGACGTATGTTTCACATAAATTTGCTTCATCTCAACAATCGCGGGGTCGTCTTTGGCAGCTAGATTAGTCCTCTCAAGTGTGGATCTTTTTTTCAAGAATAGTAGTGGCCCAACCATTCTAGGAGTGACTGGCCTGTTATCTGATTCTGATTGTCTAGTAATCTCAAACTTAGTATCAGGCACAAACAAAGGCACATGCTCTCTCTGACTCTGATGTTCATCTAAAGAAGGTGGATCTTCTCTTTGTCTTTTTAATGTTCTTAATTCTGGATCTCTAGCAACAACGTCATCTAATATGTCCTCTGCCCATTATGTATCCTTAGGATAAAAAAATGGCTCATTAATAGTTGCTCGCATCTCAACCTAAGTCTATAAAGGATGCTCATCATCAAATAATTCCTCCACATCAATCTGGCCAATAACATCTTGATGCGGGATAGAGAGGGGAACAACAGAAGGAAGGCTTGTAGGCCCAAGGGAGAGGGATGACAGGGGTACAAGATGTGATGAACAGGGGAAGAGGAAGAAGGGAGGAAGAGGAAGAAGGCAGGGGCTTCCACCCTCGGTTCACATGGGTCCTCCAGGTCCTCACACACACATAATACACTACAGTGGCGGCCAAAGCTCCCTTTTCTTTTCAGTCATTGGCAATCATTTGGTTTCCCTATAAGGAATACATGAGCATATATAGGCCTCCCAAAAGGGGAGTCCTAGTACATGAATAGATCAGTTTTCTTAAGAAATTGAAAAGGAATGATGCATTACATAATTCTGTAAAAAAGAAAGGAATGGGAGGAGGGATTAAAATTCAAAAAAGGGAGGTTAATTTCGTCAAGAGATATGAAGTCTTTGACAGCTTAAGAGGGAAGAAGGGGAAAGAGGTGGGGAAGACTGTAAGTTCATCATGAATCTCTTGACCTGGAATGTTCAAGGGCTTAATGGGGAGTATAAAATCAGAGCTGCGAGAGACTTGGTTCTTTCTCTTCAGCTGGACTGCATATGTATACAGGAAACCAAAATGAAGACTCTTGATGATTGTTCATTGAAAAGATTGGGAGGTCCTAGACTGACGAAGGCTGCTATTTTTTCTGCTGATGGGTCCAAGGGGGGTCAATTGATTCTGTGGAATGATCAGAAGTTTGAAGGTGTTATCAGTGATGTTGGTCTTTTTAGCATTTCGGTATCTTTCCAATGCAAAACCAAGGTTTCTAAATTTACGTGGGTAGTTACTTCAGTGTATGGACCACATACTATTCAGCAAAGGGAGCTCTTCTTCCAAGAGTTATACAAGTTACATAACTTGTTTACAGGTGCATGGTGTATAGTGGGTGATTTTAACTGTGTAAGATATCCACGGGAGAGGTCAGGGATGCAGAAATGGGGAAGGGAGATGGAATGGTTCAATCAGTGGATTAGGGATACCAAATTGATTGATCTAGAAATCCTTAATAGAAAGTTTACATGGTCAAATCTGCAGCATAACAGCACACAGTCAAGAATTGATAGGATTTTAATCTCCCTTGAGTGGTTTACTCAATATCCAGTCTCTCATGTCAAGGGCCTCAACAGGTTGGTGTCTGATGATATCCCTTTACAGCTGATGGTGGGAGATAAGGCTAAGAAATTCAGAAAGTTCAGATATGAGCTAGCATGGCAGAGAGTGGAGGGCTTCAAGGAGATGGTGAGCAAGTGGTGGCTTGAGATACAAGCAGGTAATTCTAATCTGCATCATATAACTTCATGATGAAACTCAGATGGATTAGGAAATGTTTGAAACAATGGGCTTAGCAATCATTTAGGTGAAACTCTGACAACAGACAGATCTTGAGAGAAGATTGAAGAATGAGAGATCAAAAGTGAGCTTATTGCCCTTTCAGCACAATAAGAGTAGTCCTTGAAAGACTACAAGAAGCTTTATAATGAATGGCTACTCCAAGATGAAATCAAGTGGAGGCAAAGAGCTAAGGAAAACTAGTTGAAAGAGGGTGACAAAAATACTTCCTTTTTTCATGCTGTAGCGAGCCCTAAGAGGAGATTTTTGAGAGTTGAGCATATAAGAGATAATGTTGTTATGGTTGATGATCAAAAGGGCATCAAGGACAGGTTTATTGACTTCTATGAACAGCTTTTTAAAGAAGACTTCATCTGCAGGCCACATTTGGAGGATCCCATTCTTCCCAAGCTTGAGAGTTTGGATCATGGATGGCAGTACCGGCCGATACCGGTACGTACCGGCCGGTACGTACCGGTATCGGCCGGTACCGGTACCCGATACCTGTAAAGGGTATCGGCCGATACCGGCCGATACTGGGCCGGTACCGGCCGGTACGTACCGGTACCGGTACCCACCGATACGGGTACCGGTACCGGTACTGCCATCCCTGGTTTGGATGCTGATGCTTTATGTGATCCCATCCTTGAAGATGAAGTCTACGGTGCTGTCTTTAGTATGAATCCTAATAAAGCACCAGGACCCGTTGGCTTCTCCTTCGACTTTTATCAATTCTTTTAGGACATCATCAAGGATGAGTTATTGAAGGTTGTGCAGGAATTCCAGGTCTGAGCAGATTGCATCAAGAACTTTAATTCCACACACATTGTTCTCATTCCAAAAATTGAAGGTGCTAAAAGAATGACCGATTTTTGCCCGATCAATCTGTTGAATGGATGTTACAAAATCATCATCAAAGTGTTGGCATCAGGACTTAAAGACGATGTTGGATAAGTTAGTGGGTAGAAATCAGTCTGCCTTTATGCAAGGAAGGTTCATCTTGAATAATTACATGGCTGCCTATGAAGCAATCCATTTTCAGAAGAACTGGAATGCAAGGAGTCCTTTTGAAACTTGACTTTGAGAAGGCTTACGATACAGTAAACTGGAATTGTGTCAAAAGAACATTGGAGCTAATGGGTTTCAAGCATTCATGGATACAATAGCTTATTAGTTGACACCACAAGATTCTCAATTTTGATCAATGGAGAACCTTGTGGGTATTTTAGTAGTTCTAGAGGTTGAGGGCAGGGAGACCCCATTTCCCCACTCATCTTCTTACTTATTGGCCAGATCTTGAGTACTCTGTGGGAGAGGGCAGTACAACAAGGACTGATAGATGGTTTCAAGATTGGAAGGAGTACTTTCCATTTGTCACATTTACAATTTGCTGCTGACACATTGCTTTTTACTACAGGAAGTGATGAGGTTATTCAGAATATCAGGAAGCTATTGTTGCTGGTGGAAGTAATCACGGTTTGAAAATCAATTATGAAAAGACATAGGCTGTTGGGATTAATGTGCCAAAGAACAGGTCGATGAGGTAGTAAGATATTTCCAGTGCAAGTGTTCTGAGTTTCCTATTAAGTATTTAGGATTGCCTCTAACTGATGGAACAATTAGAATAAGAGATTGGGATGTTTTGATCAAAAAGTTTTAGAACAAGTTGGAAGGTTGGAAAGGGGAATTTCTCTCAGCTGAGGGAAGATGGATCCTTTCCAAATCAGTGTTATCCTCTTTGGCCATCTATTAGGTTTCCATCTTTAAGATCCCAAGGACTGTTGAGAGAATCATTGAGGCAGCTAGAAGTTCATATCTTGGTCAGGTGGGAAAAGAGAAAAGAAGAGCCTTCATCTAATTAAATGGGAAAATATGTAAGAGGAGGGAACAAGGAGGAGTTGGCCTTACCAAAATTGCTATCTTTAATAAAGTTATGCTAGCTAAATGGCTGTGGAGATTGGGTGAAGAACCTGATGCTTTGTGGGCTTTAATTGTCAAGGATAAGTGTTTCTATCATTGCAGTAAATGGTGTCTTGTTCCTTCCATCAGCTATAATATGTCAATTATTTGGAAGAATATTGTGAAGACTGCAGATATTCTATCTATATCTTTTGATTTTCAGTTGGGGAATGGTTGTAGCTTCCTATTTTGGAAGAACAAATGGTGCTCCAATATGTCTCTGGCTTCGAAGTTTGGCAATCTGTTCTCCATTGTTACCAATCAGGATGCTTCAGTGGCAGAGGTCTTATCTCATTCATCTGAGGGTCAGGTGGATATTAACTTGAGAAGGGATCATACTGAGGTGGAGATTGAAGAGTTCATTGCTCTGTTGTCTTTACTCAGTAGGATTAAAATTCATACTGATGAACATGACAAGATGGTTTGGAGATGGAACAGCAAATGGATTTTTCGGCTAACTCCTTAGTGAAAGTTATGGATGATGGTGGCTATAGAGTCTGGTGGCAGGATATTGTATGGTCTAAGGTCCTTCCTAATAAGATCAAACTATTTCTTTGGAAGATTGCATGGCGTCCATTACCTACTGGTCAAATGATTAAGAAGCTGCACCTTTTTGGCAGTACCAAATGCTCTTTCTGTGCTTTGTTTGAGGAGGATCAGAATCATCTATTTTATGACTATGGCATAGTCAGTAGGCAACGGAAGGTCCTTTGCTCTTTGTTTGGTGGGATGTGGGTGTCAGTTATGGAAATGATCAGATGGTGGATTGATGTCTGTCCGTACCCTGCCAGAAAACAAGTATGGTACCTATTTTGCCCTGCTTTGCTGTGGGCAATATAGTGATAGGGGAATAGCAGAAAGTTCACTGATCAATACAACACTACTTGTGATCTGTTGAAGAGTGCAGTTACATGGGCTGAAGACTGGGTAGAGCAGCTGATATGTTGAATGAGGATAATGTGAACCTTTTGATGATTACTAGGTCCTGGAGGAACTTTTTTCTTTGTTTGTTTTGGTTGGGTTTGATTCTGTTTTATCTACTGAATAAAACAGTCTCCTTGCTGTAATTAGGGCCATTCAGATTCTCTGGGGTTTAGTTGGGAGTGTGTTCCTGACTAAAACTATCTCATGGTCCTTCCTGTATTATCTTTATTCTTTTAATGGAATTGTGACTTTTCTCACATTCTAAAAAAAAACTTGAATTTAAAATAAATAGATAAACAAAGGATTATCTTTACCTGGTTTACAATTATATAAATATTTTATGAAATTCTAATCACATCTCATTGACAAATTTCATCTGACTAACCTGAAATTGATAAAATAAATAGATTAACAATAAATCAAATATAGTTATGGACAATTGGGGAGTCAATTACAAATGGTCGGATAAAATCTATTGGATAATATACAAAATTTGAGATTTAACTATTTATAATTATTTTAGGATCCATTCGTAATTTTGCCTTATAACATAGTCATTTTAATTTAAATTTGATTATAACATCCCAAAATAATTTGCAGTTTCTGCATGCTAAAAATTTAAATTTAAATCACAAAATAAAATTAAGATAATGTAATTAACAACTAGTATGGCCTCGGTTTAGCATACACCTGCTTTTAGGGTGAAGTCCCCAAACAAACTTTGTAAACTCTCTGGCTTTTCATAATAAATCTTTCTCACTTTACCCAACTGTCCAGGATGCACGCACTCACACGCGCATGTACGCACACAACCCTCCTTCTCCTTCTTTACCTTCTTCTTCTCCCACTTTTCTTCTCTCTTGCTCTCTCTGTTGGGTTCGTCGGGCAGAAATGAGCAAACATGCTCATTAAAACCTTTTAAACCCACCCCCTGTTGACCACCTAAGCCCTCCCACATAAACCGCCTCAAACCAAGCCCTCGTGTTTACTGTATGGTGGTAAGGGCACTCTCGTAATTTTGGTGAACTTGTGTTAATCTTATTGTTTACTATTTTTGACTCATTATATGACATAATTTGAAGATGTGCCCAACATAAAACTAGTAGATAATTTAGTTATCTTTCGTATGGGCCAAATTTCATCTCATTTGGACCTTCCTACACAACGTTACACAATTTACAAGTAATTTGTTCTTTTCATTTAATTTACAAACCTTAATGAGCTTGTACTAACTAGGTGGGCTAACCTATTGGGTTCATTTAATTGAAAAATCTAACATGTTTTGGACTAAGTAAAATTTGGGATATTACAAATCTAGTCTTCATTAAGTAGACAAAGCATGTTGAGATTGACTATCTTATCATCTATCTGCTCTACATCTCTTGAACATTTTCTCTCCATTCAAGCAAGTTGCTGACCTCTTTTTTCCAGTCTTGGATGGCTCTGTGCTTCTATGTATTGGTCGGAAAGCTTTTGGCTTATGGTCCATTATGAGTTTAAGGGGGATGCTATAGAGTATACATATATTATATATACTAGCTAAGCAAACAGATTGTCATGTGTGTATGTTCTGAAAGAAAGTGTTTGTTCTTTAAATAATGTTAAGATTTGTTTACACTGCCATTGCCTTCCTCAATCCTCACTGCATTAGGTATGAGTTTAAGTTTAACCATGATGGGGGCATGACATGCATGCAAAATGGGAGAGACCAAAAAGCAGGAAAGAACCAATTGCACTAGATGAAAAATTAACCACAGATAGGTGCAGGAAAGAACCAATTGCACTAGATGAAAAATTACAACTCACTCTTCTAATGTAGGTTATGGATTAACCTAGTCCTATTTAGATTCGGATTACTAGATGTCCTACATAGGATTGAGTCCTGCTTAACTTAGGATTATGGATTCTTGCTATAATTCTACTAGAATTACTTATATGTGCCCTGTTCACGCTAGTATAGGTATGAGTCCTATTACAACTAGTGTTAGGAATTGTCCCGTACTCTTCTATATATATCAGCCTTTTGTCCTCAATCAATAGTGAAGCTTCACTACTTTCCCTGCTGTCTCTTAATGTCTCAATCTAAGAATATACCACAAAGTATTGGCTTTTTAAAGACAGTGTGAGATATACTTACATAATTGAGATCTCCCTCCAAACCCGTGGAACTACTCTTTTTAGTTCTTAAAGGCAGCGAGCTTACAACTTTGATGGCTAAGATAAAAAACAAGGAAGATCATGATTATGCACCTTAGGTTCAAAAGACCCTACAAGCACCCTGTTGAACATTAAGGACTGAATCTTCCTCTACAGGCACCATGTTGAACGTAGGACTGAATCTTATTGCACTCACAGTTTTAGTCCTGGTATTATTTGAGTTATTAAACTGCTCTATTCTAAGAGGGGCTTTAAAGCAAAACACTGATCATAGGTTTTCTTTCCAGCCAAAGCTGAACCAACAAGGCTGATTTATGCCGGCCGGGCAGCTGGTCAGTTCTGAGCCGTTTGTCCAAATTAGGGCCAATTCTGGTTGAATCTGATCCAGGGCAATATGCTGTATGATATAATGGCAGGGACGCAACTTCTGAGAAAGGAAATTCCAAACTGCCCATTACTGACATAATGGATGCAAGGTCCTTTATTGTGCATAATTTTTTTTGAAAGTGGGTGGTACCACGTGTATATATATAATAAAATAGAAGGGGATGCACAATTGATAAAGCCAATGGCTCTGACGACCCTCAAAAGAAAACAAAACACTGAAGTGGTGGTTTATTGTAAGCCCTCCAAAAGAAACAAAAAGGAGGAGGAGCTATTCCCCAGGTAACCAAGGACCCTCCCCCATTCCTTCACTCTGTTTCAAATAAAAATAACAACTCCCTCGGAAATAAACACCTCATGCTTGAAAATTTTCCTGATCCTTTTTCCCCAAATGAACCAAAGGGTAGCATGTAAGACCAGCCACCAAACTTTACCATCTCTTGGTGCAAGAGGAACCGATCCCACCATTTCAGAAGATCATGAACATCTTCCAAATCCCTCAGCTGAACTTGGATCTTGCCGAAGATATTACTCGTCACCTCCTAAGCAAAGGAGCACTAAATGAAGATATGATCTAGTGACTCTTCCATGTCCCCCAGAAAGTCGACAAATAGGAGAGACATCAAGACCAAATCGCCTCAATCTATTGCAAATGGGAAGCCTCTGTTGCGTGATCGTCCATAGAAGAATCTGGATCTTCAGAGATGAAGAAGGTGCCCATACTTGCTGCAGGTATGGGTTCTTGTGGGAATGATATTTATAAAAATATTTCTTTATATCTTTAATATGAAAGTTAGTTTGATTCACGACTCATCAATGAAGAGTCGATTGAACCTGGGACTTTAGGGTGAGTCCTGACTATCATGTTGAATCAAGCATGTGGATTTATATTTGGACCCCTCTCCATCGACTTCGGTTGATGTCAATTATACCAGTGAAGTCAGGGACACCTTTGATTAACTCCTTATATGTGATACTAAACTTAACTGTGCCATAAATGAAATTCATGCAAAATTGATAAATATGAATGACACATAGGAGTAACAAAATGACTGATCATTCATTGATTATGAACATTACAAATTACAATGGTGTTTACCAAAATGGAGGCACTACATTTAACTGTAATTTCGATTATGATGATCGGATTATTACATGAATGATTACATATGTAATTGCTACAACTAATTTGACATATTTGTGCTCGCTATCATAGATGCCATCTTCAGATCATTGATCTTGTGATCACTATCTCGATTGGGATAATCGGACCATTAAATGTGTTTATGGTCATGATCAAGGTGATCAAACCATCAAATTTGTGTTAACGGTCTTCATCAATGTGATCGGACTATTAAATTTGAGTTCACAATTGAGATAACTAAGATCCAAGGTTCGCTATATCGCTGATCTGTATCGGATCGTATCTTTTTAGATACTATACGATACCGATCCGATTCGGAACGACTCAGTCCGACTTGCATGAGTCAGGCCGATCTATGCTTATTTTTATCTTTTTTAGATTCCTTAATTTTGTGAATAATTACAACATAAATAAACATTTAACTCTAGTAGTTTATTAATGACAATGACTTTAAGTCAAATTTTAGAGAAATCTATCCTATTAATCAATATAGAAGTGTAAATCTCCTACTAAATTAGAGAAAAAATCTAATTATTTACCAGTTGGAGAAAAAAAGTCAAATTACTTATCAAATTAGAAAAAAATATACTTAATAAGATACAAGTCACATTGAGTAGGTTTGAATTGGATCACAACGACCTGTGCCGGATCACAACGTATCGCATGAGTCAACATGAGTCACGTACGAGTCACATCGTGTCAGCACGAGTTTGATCGAGTTGCATCGAGTCGGCTCGAGTCGGATGCGACTCGGCGACTTGAACCTTGCCAACTAGGGCTGTCAACGGAAATCCGATTATCTGATTTTTCCATCCGTTACCGAAAAAATATATCCGTTTTCGATAAAAGATATCCTTCCGATAGCTATCGGAATCGGATATTTCCGATAAGCTATCGGAATCGGAAACAGAAACTCCTGTTTCCGTATCCGCTTTCCCATTTCTGATTCCGATTGTTATTAAATTTATTATTAAGAATAATATTAACCTTAGGATTGTTTTAATCTTATTAATCATTATCTAATATACTAAGACGTATTGGTTATACTTAGGTTTCATTTTATATGTTTTAAACAAATAAATCAAGAAATCAATAATTTTTGATAATTATCGGAAATAATATCCGATTCCGATATTGGAATAGGAAACAAATCAGAAATGGAAAATAGACTTTCCGATTTTATCGGAAACGGAAACGGATAATGCACTTTCCGATCATATTGGAATCGAAAACGGAAACAAGCTATTCTTATCGGAATCGAAAAACAGAAACACCTGTTTCCGTATCCGTATCCTACCCGTTTACAGCCCTATTGCCAACGACTTGAACTCGTCCATATACGAGTGACTTGTACGAGTCGGCCCGATCTGATATGATACGATGAACCATGTGAAGATCAGACCGTTGAGTTTTTGTTTTACGGCTGAGATCACTAAGATCGGACCGTTGGATTTAAGTCTACTGTAGAGATCACTAAGATCAGATTGTTGGATTTGAGCCCATAATTGAGATCACTAAGATCAGACTATTGGATTTGAGCTTATGGTTGAAATCACTAAGATCAGACCGTTGGATTTGAGCTTATGGTCGAGATTACTAAGATCATACTGTTAGATTTGAGTCCAAGGTTGAGATCAATGAGATCAGATCGTTGGATTTGAGATCCGGTCGATGTCATAAAGATCTGACTGTCCGATTTGAGATTTGGTCGATATCACTAAGATATGACTGTTGGATTTGAAATCTAGTTATATTGTTAAGATCTGACTGTTGGACTTGAGATTAGATCGATATTGTTAAGATCTGACTGTCGTCAATATTGTAAAGATCCGATCGTTGGATTTGAGATTCGGTGATGTCACGCAGGTCCGACCGTTGGTTTTGAGATCCGACTGATATCGTAAAGATCCGATCATTGAATTTGAGATTCAGTCGATATCGTGAAGTTCGATCGTCGGATTATGAGATCTGGTCGATATCGTTAAGATCTGACCATCGGATTTGAGATCCGATCGATATATCTAAGATCTCCCATTGATATCGTAATGATCGGACTGTTGGATTTGAGATTTGGTCGAAAGATCCGACCGTTGGATTTGAGATCTAGTCGATATCGTAACAATCTAACTGTTGGATTTGAGATTCGGTCGATAACGTGAAGATCCGGCCGTTGAATTTGAGATTCAGTCGATATCATGAAGATTCTCGCTTGTTGGATTTGAGATCTGATCTAAATCACGAAGATCCGGCCGTTAGATTTATGTTTGCGGTCAAGATCATTAAAATCTGACTGTTGAATTTGAAATCCAGTCAATATCACCAAGATTTGACGGTTGGATTTGATTTATCGATGTTGATCGATGTAATCAAACTATTAGATCAATGTTCTTATGATCTAGCTCAGTATGACCTGATCATCTTATCGAGTATGGATAAACTTTATCAGATCAGATTGCTGTTAAAGATTATGATCGATATAATCTGAACATTAGATCGATACTTTGATGCCAAGGACTGATTTGATTAGAACACCTAATCGATGTTGATCGATATAATTAAAATAATCAAACCACCGCATCAGCTCGATCATAATCATATGGTTCATGTGTGATTAATTATATATTTGATTGACATAATCAAGATTATATGATTAATACACTCCATATGATATAATTATCATACGTGCAAAGCTAAACAACACTATCATGATATCTCCACATGATTAACATGATATATCATCATATCATATTATTATCGCATACATGTCATGTCATTATATTATAACACATCTAGGATTAAGACGAAGCTTAAACCGAAGATATGATGACATGTTACAATGTTATAACAAGTATAGGGCTAAGACAGCTTAAAACCAAGGCACAATAACATGTATTAATGTGATAACACGTTATCATGTCATAGTAACAAATGAAGGGTTAAGACAATTGGAGAGGACCGAGGAGTAGGATGATACCCACTGGCGCCGCTCCTCCCCCCCAGCTGCGTCACTAGACGCTAGATCCCCCTCTGAAGCATCCAGGTCGGCCATCCCAAATATGGGATGCAAGTGTGAAAGGAGAGGCGAGCAGAGAGCGGAGAGGAGAGGTGAGATTCCATGTGGAACAGAGAGTTGATGATGAAGGCTGGCAGAAGATCAGCAGAAGGAAAGGCTCCTCTCGTCCGGTGGTCAAGAAGATCCCGTTGCTCCCTCCGGTCAACTTCGATGAATGTTTCAGGTGCTTGAGGAAAGGCCATAGAGCCAAGAATTGCAGAGAGGCCGTCAGATGCTTCTCATGCAGAGGTTCAGGTCATAGGAGCTTCCAATGTGGAATCATAGAATCTGCTCCCACTCTTCCTCCTAGAAAGCTTCTTCTTCCCAAGGTTTATGGTGAGATCTTTCCTGCTCTAGGAGCCACTCTCAGCGGGATTGTATCTATCCCCTGGTCCCAGTCAGTGAAGGATTCACTAGCCACTCTGCAAGAGAGCCTAGTGGTGAAGGTTCTCAGTTGTGTCAACATTAAGGAAGATGACCCGTAATCTATGAGCTCCAGAATACTTCCTTTGTTGCAGGAAAAATGGAAGTCTGCCCATTCATGGAGTATTAAAGGGCTTCACAGTAACAGTTTCCTTGTGCATGCCTTAGGGGAGAGATGGATGCTCGCTGGCAAGGAGGTCCATTTCCTATCTTTCAGAAATCTCAAACTCAGCTGTGCTCCGTGAACAGTTGATATGGCTACGGTACCAGCTAACGGTGGCCCCAATTTTTGGTGTAGACTAGAAGGCATTCCGTTACATATATATGGAATGTAGAAACCTTCCATTGCATCGTAGAAAAATTTGGTTCCCTCAAAGGCGTAGACAACAACACCCTTCTTCTGTCTAATCTTCTGTTCGCCAGAGTTTTAGTTGAAGTGGAGTCCTTTGACTCCATACCCGAAAAAATGAGGATCAATATTTCCGGTATGAGTTTCTGGGTTTCCATCAGTGTAGAGAAACCTCCCTCAGCAACTGTGGTCCCGGGTTCCCAACAATGTGACTGGACCTGGGCCGAGGTGGTGTCTTCCTTTAGAAAACATAAAGAGTCTAAAGGGTGGATTCGAAAATAGGGGATCGACAAGCAGCGCTCTTCTGTGAGGTTCTGAGAGGTCCTTTGCATGATGGGAATGAGCTCCCAAGTCACGAGTTTGTGACTCGTCACTTAAATGCTTCCCCGAGTGCCACTGATTCTCTCCCGAGTCCCATTGACTCTTTCCAGATTCTGTGCGGACCGAGAATGAATGCTGGCATTGATTGCCCACCGTGTCCCGAAGAAAAGAGGATGGGAGGTTGTGATCTGGCTAAGCTCGAGGCAGCGGTGGTGGGGTGGGAAGGTCGATGCAGTTGCCATAGTGGACACCATCAACTTTGCCATTGGTCTTCTCTGTCGGCGGTGGGCGGCCTGGAACCGGGCGAAGAAGATGAACAGTACTGGGCACTATCCCAAGCGGCTGCGGGTCAAGAAACATCGGGTAAGCTTAACGGATCCAGCATGTTGGGTACTTCCCCACTATTGGTTAAGTCACGGGTCCATCCTTTTCGACCTGTAGCAATATCGAGTAAGTCATGGGACTGTCCTCTTCGTCCCGTAACAACGCTCGTGGATCCTTCTTCCTTACCCGGTTCTTCTGATCTTCGGATCGGCATCGCACCCGAGTCATCCTCCGGAGTTCCTTCACCTGTTCAGCTTGACTACGAGAGCAGCCAGGATCTCCAAACCACACAAGATCCAGGTCCCTTGGTGATCATCCCGGGCAACCATTTGGTTATTCTTCAAGGTGCTTTGGACTACTGCGCTACGGAGGTTACGGAGCCTGTGCAGACAGAGACTCCTTATAAATCTGGGTTGGACCCTGGGACAGTGGTAGTCCATGCTAATCCTGACAAGAAGCAGACATCTCTTTCTGAGGACCGAATAGTCTCAGACGATTTAACTTCAGATGATAGTGGCAGTTCCAAGGCTTTGGTCCCTGTCAACTCCATTACTGAACCTCCGTTAGCTTTCTGCTTACCAGAGGCTGTTGATTTTGGGTCATAGGAAATTGTCCAGGTCGGCAAACTCTTGGGCGTTTCCTTTGAAGGCAAAGAGGATATGATCCAAAGCTTTATTAAAAAACTGATTAAACTTGACAAGCTTAAGCACTCTCCCAAGAAGAACGATTAAGGGGGTGGGGTGAAGATCGGTAAAAGGGAATTGAGTTTCGTGCAGAAGAATGAAGTACTGGACTGTCTAAGAGATAAAAGGAAGGGGGGGAAAAATCTAAATCAGATATGAACATCCTTACTTGGAATATCAGAGGACTAAATGGGGCAGCAAAAGCCAGAGCTGTTAGGGATATCATTAGGTCCCTCAAATTGGACTGTATCTGCATTCAGGAAACCAAGATGACCTCTCTTGATGATGCAGCTATCAAGCAGATAAGTGGCTTTGCTGTGACTAATTGGCTTGCTATTCCTACTATAGGTTCCAGTGGTGGTCAACTAATTCTGTGGAATGGGAACAAACTACAAGGTTCCCTGTGTGATACTGGTAAGTTCAACATCTCAGCCAACATCTCCTCTCTAGACAACAGATTCCAGATGATCATACTTCAGTGTACGGGCCACACAATCATCAACTCAGGGACGAATTCTTTCAGGAATTATATAGACTTTCTAGTCTATTCCAGGATGCTTGGTGTGTCTTAGGGGACTTCAATTGTGTCAGATTTCCTTGGGAGAGATCAGGTCTTCAGAGCTAGACTGGTGACATGGAGAACTTCGGCTCCTGGATCAGAGACTGTGGTATGCTGGATTTGGACATTCCTAACATAAAGTTTACCTGGTCTAACCTCCAACTAGGCAGTGCCAATGTTCAATCCAGAATTGATAAAGTCTTTGTATCCCCCAAATGGCTTTTACAATTTCCTTTATCACACTTGAAAGGCAACTGTAGAACTATTTCTGATCACATTCCTATCCTACTGTCCACTGGGGATAAAAAGCAATCCCATAGATTATTCAAGTATGAATTGGCATGGCACATGCATGAGCATTTCAAAGACTTAGTCAAAAATTGGTGGAAGGAGGCCCGAATGACAGACTTTGCAGCCCAATCCTTTGTCAAAAAGCTGAAATGGGTCAGAAAAAAAATTAAGGTTTGGTCTTCCCAAACCTTTGGTAACATCAATAGCACCCGACAACAACTTTTGCTCAATATTGATGTATTAGAAGTCAAGGCGGAAGATCAAGTCCTCTCTGCGGAAGAATCTCAGGCTTTCAGAGGGTTCAAAAAGGAGTATAATGAGTTGGTCACCAGGTAAGAAATTAAATGGAAACAAAGGGCCAAAGAGCAATGGTTAAAGGAGGGTGATAAGAATACCAAGTTTTTTCATGCAGTGGCTAGTTCTAAAAAACGATCCTTAAAGATTGATCATATCAAGGTGGATGACCTTCTAATTGGCTCCAAGGAAGAAATTCAAGATACTTTCATATCATTCTTCAAGAATTTATTCAAAGAAAATCATCTATGGAGACCTCATTTGCATGATAATATCCTTCCTAAGATTGATGAACACCTGGCTGAAGATCTTTGCCTACCAATTTCTGAAGATGAGGTGAAGTTATTTTCAGCATGAATGTAAAAAAATCTCTTGGGCCGGATGGCTTCTCATTAGGTTTCTATCAATTCTTTTGGGAGGATATCAAGGAGGATTTCATGGTTGTGGTGAAGGAATGCCAAGACAGGCCTCTATGCATTAGGGGTCTTAACTCAACTCATATTGTGCTAATCCCAAAGACTGAAGGTGCTGAAAGAGTTTCTGATTTCAGACCCATTAGCCTCCTGAATGTCTGCTATAAGATCATTACCAAGATCTTAGCCAACATAATGAAGACATCATTGGAGACTGTTATCAATAAAAAACAATCAGCTTTTCTAGAAGGTAGATTCATCCTAGATAATTTTCTGGCTGCCAGTGAAGCAATCCATAACCAAAAAATTACTAAGAAGGAAGGACTTGCGATCAAGTTGGACTTCGAGAAAGCATTTGATACTGTCAGTTGGTAATGCCTCCACAAAGCATTGGGTCTCATGGGTTTCAAACACAAATGGATCAATTGGATTATGAGCTGCATCTCAACATCAAGATTTTCCATCTTGCTCAATGGACAACCCTGTGGTTTCTTCAGTAGCTCCAGGGGTTTGAGACAAGGTGACCCAATATCTCCCATTCTCTTTGTTGTTATAGGCCAGATATTGAGTTCTCTTTGGGATAAGGCTGCTGCTCTAGGACTGATTGACGGATTTAGCATAGGAAGGAATGGTCTTATTCTGTCACATCTACAATTTACTGATGATACGTTGCTGTTCTCGTCTGGTAATATGGGAATGTTGAAAAACTTGAAGATATTGCTGGTTTTGACATAAGCTATTACTGGTCTTAGTATCAACTTCCAGAAATCAGAAGCTGTTGAAATTAATTGCAGAGCTTCTCACTTTCCAATTAAATATTTGGGTCTGCCTCTATCCAGTGGCCCTTTATCTCTTAGAGATTGGGATGTGGTTATTAAGAAGTTTGATCAAAGGCTAGAAGGATGGAAAGCTAGTGTTTGGAAGATTTTTTTTCAAAACCTTCGTCGGGACCTGACCTAGACGTCTCTCTCCTATTCGGATTATTTGGAAAATCCATCCTTTTTGTTTTGTTTATCTAGAGAAATATAGGTCGGTTTTATATTTTATCGGACTATGAGAGCTTGTGATTAGCCCTCAGGGAATCTGGGACTTCGAATCAAGCGAAGATTCGAGTATATGACCTCTCTCCACTGACCCCGGTCAGTGTTAATTACGTCGAGCAAGTGCTCGGCAACCCTTGATTAACCATCCGTATGATGCCCTTAATCATGCAACACTACTACTACAGGCAACACATGCATATGAGTATGAAGACATATTTTAGGTTGAGCCCTTAGCCTCACCCCGGTTTGGGATAATTTTTATATGATTTAGGATTGATTCCAAGTTATTTTGAACCCATGGGGGTATTTTTGCAATTATACAATTTTATGAATTTTTATAAATTATGGAGGTATTATGGATGTATTATATCTTATAAGCATATAAGGGTAAGTTTTAAAGGTTTCAAAGCCTTATGAAATTTGTGAAATTGATTTTTGAGTGTATGAGGGTGTTTTAGTAATTTTACCCTAGACCGGGTTTATTATTTTTAGAGTTTATTTTTCAATGACATTTTGATTATATGGAAGGTATTTTGTCTATAAAATGGGTTTTGATATTTTTAGGGTTATATCTGATTTTTTTATAGATTTTTATTATATACGAGGGTATCTTTGTAATTTTTATTAGGTCTTATGTATGCCATTAACCATTTAAGAAATTTATGTTTTTTTTAGATTTAATTCTCTGTTTTTTTTTCTAATTTTTAATGATTTTATTTTATTAATTTTACTGATTTTTATGATTTAATTAAATTAATTAATTAATTAAGTATATGGGGGTATTTGAGTTATTTTTGTTTTAATATGATTTTTAAGTTGTATTTCTGACTTTCACTGGTTTTTTACAGATTTTTCCTGATTTTTTTATGTTTTTTTCCCAATTTTTAGATAATTTTATTAATTTTTAATTAATTAATTAATTATAGATCATTTTTAATTTTAAACATGATTTCGTGATTATTTCTGAACTTATATGTTTATGGGGTGAGGTTAAGGTTAATTTATGGGTGCACACAGATTTTTAAGTCATGAAACTAAATATACATATATATATTAATTTTAAAACATGATAGTAATTGTAATTTAATGACACACAAGCACATAATTTCAGATATGGAAATATGAGTCTTTATTTTGATAGGGGTTCGCCTTATAATAAGGCATTTTTACAAAAATATTCGGCAGAGCTTCCCCTTAGGATTGAACCTTAGGAAGAACTCCCCGAAACGAAAGAGAACTCCGAAGAACGCAGCAAACCCGGGTTAGAAAACCCGAATTTGGTCTTCAAGCAGCACCTTCCCTCTCAATTTCACACTCTTTTGAATGTTTATATGCTTGTGTATGTGCATATATGTCTGTGATTTGAGGGGCCAAGGGGCCTATTTATAGGCTCAAATTCTGGCCCGGTGGGGGGTGCCACCGGAATGGGCCAAGGTGGGGGGTGCTACCGGTTGCCTCTTCCTCCTCTCCCTCTCTTTTTAATTTTTTAATCACATGGGTGAGAGAGAGGTGAGAGAGGGGTATTGAAAAGAGAGAGGGGGGGAACCCGGTGGGCACCCCCACCGGTTGGAACCGGTGGGGGGGGGGGTGCCACCGGATGGACCCCCCACCGGTTGGGAACCGGTGGGGGGTCTCCCCACCGGTTTTGGGAACCGGTGGGGGGGGGGTTCTCCTCCCCCATTTCCTCCACTTTTCCTTTTTTTGGGCTCTTTAATGAGCTTTGGTTTCAGGTTTTGGGGGGTTTGGCCAATGTGAAAAGGGTTTAGAACCCATTAAATTCAGTTTTGGCCCCATGTGAAAAGGGGTTAGGATGGGGATTTAATGGGGGTTTACATGGAGTTCTTAACCCATGTGTGAATGGGGTTAAGAACCTCATTAATTCTCCTTCTTTTCCATTAATCCCTCCCCCCATTTTGAATTTAAAATCTGGAAAGAAGGAAGAGGGAGGGAAAGCCTCCTCCCCCCCCACCGGTTTCCTTCTTGGAACCGGTGGGGGGGTTCCCAACCGGTGGGGGGGGCCCCTACCGGTTCCCTCTCTCTCTCCTCCACCCCCTATTGGCTTATTTAAATGGAGGGGAATGGGGTGGAGGGGTCCACTTCCATTTTGGGAATTTTCCTCATTGGGTTTTCTAGATTTTCTTCCCCTTTTGGCCTGCAGATTTGGTGCCCTGTGAGACTGGTTTTTGGGCTTATTTGGGGTCCTTATTGGGCCTTATATTGGGTCCCTTATTGGGCCACCTATTGGGCCTTTCACCCTTGTCATTGGGCCTCCATTTGGGGCCATTTTGGGTAAGTTTTGGGACTGGTTTTGACCCATTTTGGGACAGGTTTTGGCCCATTCCGGGACTGATCTTGGCCCTTATTTTGCAGCATTCGGCTCCCCATTTGTTGCTGCACTTAGGGTCTTCCCTTGGGCCTCACCATCGAGGGTTGCAAAGGAGGTTTAGGAATCGATTTCGGAAGTCAAAGAAGGTGACTTGGGGCTGTCTTAGGCTTCCTTAAAAATCCGATCAAGGCCTTTTTGGCCTAGGTATGCCTCCTATTCCCTTGCCCTCATAATGTGAGCCTATGGCTTTATGTGTTTTCCATATTCATTCATATCATAGGTGCATATTTTATTTTGCATAACATAGTTCTTTGTGAACATGTCGTTATGCATATGCGTATGTATTTTCCTATGGTGAGCTCACGTCAATGTGAGTATATGCCATATGCATATGCATGCATACTCAAACGGCATGGGTTTGCATATATAAAAAATTTTGGGTTCAACAGCTAGATTTCTCTTTAACGGTGGACGATGGATTCTCTCAACCTCAGTCCTCTCCTCTCTAGCCACTTATCATCTCTCCATTCTCAAAATCCCACGATTTATGGAAAATATGATTGAGGCAAGGAGAAGATCTTTTTTCTGGGGAGGTGGTAAAAGAGAAGGGAAAGGCCTTCATCTCATAGCTTGGGATAAGGTTTGCAGAAGTAAAAACCAAGGAGGGGCTGGACTGGTTTTAATTAGTCACTTTAATAAAGCATTGCTTCCTAGTTTTCCCCTCATGGATGTTGCTCCTAATCTCTATCATATTTCAGCTTCCAAGGATGCAACAGTGGCACAAGCTCTCTCCAGACGAAATAGCTCTCATTGGAACCACAACTTCAGAAGAAATCTTACAGAAACTGAAATAGGGGAGCTTCTCAGAATTCTTAATCTATTTTCAGATACCCAAATTAATACGGACCAGGTAGACAAAAGAGTATGGATATGGAGCAGTAAAGGAACCTTCTCTTCTAGGATTCTAACTCGTATTATTCAAGACGGTGACATCAGAGTGTGGTAGAAATACTTGGTGTGGTCCAATCTTATTCCAATTAAAATCAGGATCTTCCTTTGGACGGTGGCCTTGAACAGACTTCCCACCTCCTGTAGACTGAAGAAAATCTTCAACCTCATAAACACCTCATGTGTTTTCTGTGGATCATTTGAAGAAGATCAGAATCATCTCTTTTGTCATTGCGGGATCATCAATTTCCAATGGAGAATCCTATTTAAGGCCTTGAAGATTCAGTGGATGGAACCGACATATTACCTTCATCTCATGCAAATATTGCAGATGTGGCCCCTTTTCTACCCCAACCAGACTGACAATATGATTTGGTCTCTGTTCTTCCAGCAATGTTGTGGTCTATCTGGTTAGTCAGAAACAATAGGAAGTTCAACTAGGAATTCTCTCCACCTTCCACTATCCTCCGAAGAGCGCTCAATTGGGTGATTGATTGGGGAAGATCTGCTGAAATCTAGATAGCTTCAGATGGAGATCTCATTTCTAGGGCTTCTAAGTATCAAGACTTTTTATTTTGATCCTCTTGAGACACTCATGTTACTTCTATTTTATCTCCTTAGTAAAATAGAAGTCGTAGTTTTTTTTTTTTTTTTTTTCCGGCTGGCTTTTGCCTTGATGTTGGGTATTGGCCTTGGCCATTGGTCTTTTTGTATTCTGTATTTTGCTTATCTTCAATGAAATGTGACTTCATGTCACCTTCCAAAAAAAAAAAATGAAGGGTTAAGACAAAGCTTAAAACAAAAGAAAGAGGGGGGGGGGGGGAGGCGAAGCCTACCACTTTCAGAACAGGGTCCTTACCACAAGGTAACTCTCACCTTGCCCTATGTTTCGCTCCCTGCAAATGGTAAGGGGGTATTTATAGTCTCCCATGGAGGCGGTTAGAAGACTAGGGGTTCACCTCCACCGGGTGGAGGTTACACTTACTTCCTGCGGTAGGAATTTAAGTGAAGGCCCTGCCCTCACCGGGTGAGAGTTAAAGACAGTTATGTGCGGGAATTAACCCACTTGACCAAATCGTACCCTCCACTCTCATTGGATGGAAGTTGGTTTCTTTCGTGCACACAAGTGCACACCTTCACCAGTCTCCAAGTTATCATGGAGAATTACCCATGCTAAAAAAAGGTAAAAGAACCTCAAGTTATTACCCTCACCTGGCTGCAAGTTATCATGGAGAGCTACCCATAGTTAAAAAAAGGGTAAAAAAAAACTCAAGTTGTTATCCTCACCGAGCTGCAACTTACCATAAGGGGGGTTCAAATTCTTCACCTTCATTGGACTGCAATTAAAGAAGAATATGGTGGAGGTATGTGGGGAATTTATAAAGAAACCCACTTTTTATTTTTATTTTCCTGCATGCCTTATTATTTAAGACAATAAAACAGTGACATTTTTCATTGCAAACCCTTCCCTTCTACTATTTTTTTCAATATAGAGAGGAATTGGAGGAGAGGTCTCCTAACCTCCACTGGGTGGTTCCTCTATTCGGTGAAGGTGAGGAATCCTAAATCCTACTCCAAGTAGGATTCCTTTTTCATTCTTTTTATCAAATCTCCTTGCCCCCCCCCCCCCCCCCCCCCCCCCCCTCTTTTTTTTTTAATAACTGTCCTTGGACAGCTAGGAAAGGGAAGGGGGGCACAGTCCTCCACCCTCACCGGGTGGTTTCTCCATCCCACCCGGTGATGGTGGAGGATCCTACTTAGAGTAGGATTCCTTCCTTTCTTTTTTTCTTTTTTCTTTCTTTCTTTTATTTATTTATTTTATGACTGTTCTTGGACAGTTGAAAGGGGGAGAGGGGTGCAGCCGTTCACCCTCACCGGGTTGCTCCCCCGTTGGAGATGCCCACCTCCACGGTTGGTCTCCTCCACCCGGTGGAGGCCACTGCCGGTGCCTTCTTGCCTGCTCCTACTGTTGGAGCTTCTGCTGCTGCTGCATGGTTCTTGTGTTGCTGCCGCATGCTCCTATTGGTGTTGGTGGTGCTCTCTGTCCACTCTCTCCCCCCCCCCCCCCCCCCCCCCCCCCCCCCCCCCCCCCCCCTTTCTTTTTTGTTTCAACAGTACCTCAGGCCTCCATCTGCAAGGACTCGATAGGCCGAGGCAACTGAGGAGGACCCAGCAGCATCCCAGCCCCATCTCCAATAGTCTGGATTGGATCTGCCACCTCATAGCCCTGCAGCAAAAGAAGCAAATCACCAAGGTCCTGGATCTCCTCCTCACGGAGGGCCCTCAACAAAGGTACCCAGTCCCCTCAACCATGAGAATCAGACATAAAAATCACCAAGATCCTGGATCTCGTCCTCACGCAGGGCCCTCCTGAAGAAAGGTACCCAGTCCCCTCCACCATGGGAACTAGACATAAACACCTGTGACACCAAAGCCTGAGGCCGTGACGAGATAGAAAAGAGGCTAGGAAATCTGATCTTAAGCAGTGCGGCTTTACACCACTTATCCATCCAAAACAAGCATTTGTTACCATACACCAGGGATACAAAAGTGGCTGCTCTTACAATGTCTACATAACTTAGATTGTGCACAAATTTGAAATCTTGGTTTGTTGAGGTTGTCTGTACAATGATGTTCGGAACAGTCTCATTGATGATATATAGTGTTTTTCAGTAAGACATGGCTCTTGCTTTCTTTCTGAGGATTTTATCTTTGCAATTTTATCTCAAAAATAGTCATGATGCTGTAATGGTATAAAAATAATTGTTCTATCTCTTTATGTAGATATCAGGTAATGCTATGCTGTTCTTTTTTCCAGTTAAATTCTGGTTCATGCAGTTAGCTTTTGTTATTGACATTTTTGTTTTGAAAATTTAACTCCTTTATTTACTATAGATCTGAAGTACATCCAGAATCAGATAGGGAAAGCTCACTCAATGTCTCTTGCACAATCTCGTTACCTTGGTAACAAGCCACAATACCTTCTGCAGATGGTATAGTTTTGTGTGCTTCGTAAATTTATCTTCTATGGCATAAGATTTTATAGGTTTGCAACTTGTCTTCAAACTTATATGCACATCCATGTGTGCAAACATGTATGCATGTGTGCACTTGTATGCCTTTGTGCATATATGGGCATGCATGTTTGCACATATATGCATCCGTCCTGTGCATGCTCATATGCACATCTGCATGCATGTTCACATGCATGTGTACATCTTTGTGCAGATCATTTGTACACCACACTGCACACTGCACAGGCCACATATATGCATCTGTCCTGTGCACATACGCATGCATGCTCAGCCTCATTGTCCTGGTCGACCTTCCTCAACATTGGCATCTTCCACAATTGTTGCTCTTTATAGCTTCCATCATTGCCATTCCACAGCATTGCCAATGTCTGAACTCTTAGCCCCCATTTGACAATGGCATAAATGGGTGGAATAAGATGTTATCCGACTATCAGTGTAAAAAAAATTAAAATACTGTTTGACAATTGGAATATTCAGGCAGTCAAATATTCTGTCATACGGCAGAATAATCGGGTGATTTCTATTTGGGGTTTCCTCTAGAATAAAAGGCAGTATTTGGCACAATAACCTTATTAAAATTTTAATTGCGGGTTTGTCTATCTTAATTTTATTTTATTATAAATAACCTTACTACATCACAATAGTTGCAAAAGTGTCCCTGTTGTTACTGTGTTACCATTCAGTTAAAATTCTCCTATCTAACTCTGATTAACTGTTAACCAAAGTTAAAAATATCTAAAGTATCTATGTCTCTTTCTTTCTGTTTGGCACAATATGTCAATCAAAAGTACTCTTTTCAGTAGGGGTATATTCATCCAAACATTAAATTTGATGATTGTAGAAGGACTATTCATTGCATCCTTAAGGTAGCAAATCTGCAAATAAATTTCTTGAGGGTTGTTTTTGCAAAAAATCCCTAAAAGAAACGACTGTCATATTAATTCTTTTTTTAATTCCTACTGTCTTTTGTCAAACAGAATATTGATGAATGACAGATAAGAGATAACCCATCCCTGAAAGGATATTCTTCCCCCATTTATTCTGACACCAAACCAGGGCTTAGAGACAGTCAACAAGCTTTTCACCCTCATCAGCACTCAATGCCAGTGCCATCATCTGCAACTTCTAGTGAGTTGCTCACAGTCATTTTGGCTACTCTGTATTGCTAGTTTTGCCACTTATGGTCAAGTTTGTTGGTGTTGCTGCTGCATTACTCGCTGATCCTGTCATCCGCCACTCCCGTCATGATCATTTGGATCCACTAGCAAGACTGCAGCGCCTGACTGCCTCACCAAGTCACCACCCCTCTGTGTAGGGGTTTCCCATGGATATGCGTTTTTGGTCAAGGACTGCCTTCTTGGATCTCAATGCCACCTCAGCAGGTTTATCTATGCTGAGTCGGGGTTTGTGGCCTTTTATTCATTCAGTTCTTACCGCTTGGCTTCTACAAATACCCAGAGAGAGAGAGAGAGAGAGGAGTTTCCTCACAAGCAGCCATGCCAAAGAGGAGACAAAGATACCAAGAGTCCACAGCAGCACACCTTAGGTGGAGAAGGAGTTGCCCCAGGGTAGGCAGTGGGTGCCCAAGATCACCGCCACAGCAGGGATTCTAGTCGCCATGCTTACTGGTGCAAGGCTTTAAAAGCGTGGAAGGAGAACAGAGGCAGAGAAGCAGAAGGTGATGTAATAAAGAGAGAGAGAGAGGGAGAGAGAGGATTGTGAGTTTCTTGCAAGAGAAATAGAGATGGGACTTGTATCCTGCGGTGGACCCACCTTCCATGATAAGGAAATCGAATGCACACTCTGAGATGAAGATCTGACAGTGGAGGTATAGTATGCTAGCAGCGGCTGAAAAGAAGGGAGCAGAGTCTTTCAGTTCCCTCTCTCTCTCTCTACACATACGTACATACATACATATATATATATATATATATAATTATATATATAGGGTTGTGATACTATGCATTGTTGGGCTGGATTAGCAAAGACCGTACATTGCTTGGCCGTTTCCAGCAAGGCTTCTGCATGCATAGTGCAGAATTCACACTCGCATGTGAAAGCTGCGCCAGAGTGGGCTCTTGTATTCCAATTGATGTTTTTTCTGGCTGTTGGATAAAATCCTAGGGTCCTAGATAATGTGGTAACAAAGAAGTCTCTCTCTCTCTCTCTATATATATATATATATACACACACACACACACGTCGCCATTGGTGGCACAATAAGCTCTGCCACCTACTCCAAAAACATTCTAATTGGCTTCTAAATCTCCATCAAACACATTAAATCTTCTCTACTATGTGAAAACTATATACAGGTAAAAAATCATTTAATTTTGACATCTAGAAGTCATATTAAAGAGTAGCACATTTGACACTATCTAGACCATCTATAGCCCTGATGTTGGAGAAATAAATATCAGATGTACATGATTTTTGATTTATGGATAGGTTGGTAATACTTAATCGTAGAGAAGGTTTAATGGTTTGTATCAAAATTTTGAAGCCAATTAAGTTATTTCTGTAATAAGTGGCACAAAGCTTATTGTGCCACCAGCGGCAACGGATCCCTCCTCATATATATATATATATATATATATATTCAGGTGAGCTTGTCCTTTCGTGGGGGGACAGTGGAGGTTGAAGCACGACAAAGTGCTCTGGTGACTGATCCTTCGTGCGACCATCTGGGCTATGTGGTTGGAGTGGAATAGGTGGATATTCAGGCGGGAAGCGGGCACTCCGAATAGGGTTTTCTCTTTTGTTTGTGAGAAGGTTCAAGGGTGGGCTAAGGTTTCTTGTAACCTGGACTGTTGTAATTCCTCGTTGTTTTGTCTTCTGGAGGAGAGGTGATTGGGGGATTGCACCCTTTTGGTGTTGTGTACAGGGGAGATATTTGTTCATTTTTTTCCCTTCTCAATTGTACATCTACACTTTTCCATTTTATAATACAAGTGGTACCATCCACAATTAAGAAAAGAAAAGAAAATCAGATGAGCTTGCCCATGTACCTCAACTTGGCATCTCTTACTACCTCTCAGTCTCACTAGTTGTGCTGTTTTCTATAGATTTATTCAGATGAGCGGCTCTCAATCTTTCTGGTTGTGCCTTTTATATTCAAATGAGTGGAGCTTGAGTACTGGTTGGTCATGCTTCGCATATGTTAATTTATAGAAATAAGAATATTTAACAAATAATCATTGATTACACTACTTTAAATGTCAATGAGTCTATGAACAAACGTTAATAGGGAAATGGTTAATTAAAGCCTTGTTTTTATTTGAAAGAACTTCTAGATTTGAATACATTTTCCCTATATTTTGAGGGGGACATCTATTGAACTCTTTACTAAGAAAGATACCCTCATGAGCACTCTAAAAGATGAAGCCATCAATCTTTTTTATTCGGTCATCTTTCCTTAGCAAAGGCTTGTTTGAACATTATCATGCAAAGAAAAAGAATACTCACAGGTGACATTGGCCATCAAAGACAGTAGAAGTATCAAGAGTTGGATGTTTGTGCAAGCTGGTACTTGGGCAAATGGAATCCATAAGAAAGAAACATCAGGGAAAAGTGAATTGAAAGGTTTGCTGGACTCGGGTTCTAAGAGACATATTAGAGGATCTAAAAAGTGAGAGTCCTTAACATGCAATCTTAGTTGCTTTGCTCATTTTCAAGGGGAAAAGGAGCCCTTGGCAAAATTGGGATAAAGCAGAGCAGAAAAATCCTGATTCAAGATAAACTTAATCATGCATCTAGGAGCTGACCAGTGAAGGATCGTCAACCATGTTCAAGTATGTAATTTCTCATGTTTGGAAGGTATGCAACACCACTTACTGGTGCTGACCCAGCACTACCTTTACTGCAGCACAGAAAGCATCAAGATGAATATAACACATGGAAGGAGATGATTCATTCCCCATATACGTTAACATATATAAGAAGGAAATTGGGGGTTTTTCTGTTGCCAGTTCTGTTGTTCCAGTTGGCACATCCACACACCCCCTTTTTTTGTATTTCCAGTTGCCACGTTTCCTTCATGGTTTTGATTTGCATGGCAGATTCACGTTTTTCCTTCAATATGTTGGTTTGGCATGCAAGTACACTTACCATACTTACTTTCAAAAAGAAGTATACTTATCGTACTTACCTGAGTCTGTTCCATAGTTTCACCCGTGAGCCCCACTTGAGAACTTTTCTGCTTCTGTGATTCCATCTGTTTAGCATGTACTGCAGCTTCAGTTGCTTCACCCTTCCCTCCCATGAGCACAATCAACTTCCAAAATTTTATGTGTGTATATATATAAAGTCAAAATTAACAAATAAATCATCACTGACAATTATATTTTAAATATACTCTTTTTAGATTGCATCTTAATTTTTGCTTAGACTTATTTCAAGAAAATTTACTTGGTAATGCAATCAACTTCCAAAATTTCATGTATATATATATAATTCAAAATTCACAATAAATCATCACTAACACTTAGCTTTTAGATGTACTCTTTTTTTATTACATGTTAATTTTTGCTTATTCTTTCAAGGAAATGTAGAATGTAGAAAAAAATATCACATTTATCATCAGAAAAAATATATTTATGTATACACTTCTTACATTCTGTATGAAATTACAATTAAAGTAGTATTTCATTGACTATATTATGTAAATATCTAAGTTTTCATTTTAAACTCAAATTTTACTGTAAATGTTAGATTATTAGCTGAATATTGTACAAAATACATTGGTGTATGTATGCTTTTATTGCATTAACAATTAAATAAGTTAATTTTTACTGTTCAACTTTTTGCACTAGTTTTTAATATGACTAGGTAAGTACATGTATGCACAAAACTTGATGTGTTTGAGAGCATCTCTAACAAAAGAGGTGTAGATACTAGATACACATGTTAAAGTAATACATTCTATTTCATTATTGCAAGGAATGGTTTTCCTATTTTTTTTCAGCATAAGAAATTATTTTGTTTGGGAGCCATACTTACTATACAAAACATACTTATATATTTTTATATATGTCTATTTACTCATATTAACTACAGACATAATAAGGGCAGTTCAAAGATGTCTTTTTTAAAGGAAAGTTAATATAAATAAAAACAAGCATATTTACCATTAAGAGAAATGTAACTCTTTTTTTGAAAGTGGCTAGTACCACAATTGTATTAAAATGTAAAAGATAGGTACAGAAGAAAGGGGGATTTACAAGTATATCAATATCCACCACCTACAAAAAAACAAAGGGGCACCGAGAAGGTCAAACAAAAAAGAGGAGTGTTAACAAAATCCCCTTTACAAAAATCTGAAGCCCACTCCTGCACTCTAGAACAAATAAACCACCCAATTGACTCCGAAGTTGAGTCCTTATTCTTGAAGATGCGTCGGTTTCTTTCGGTCCAAATAGCCCATACCATAGCATGTAGGATAAGCCACTAAATGAGCCTATCGTCCTTCGGTACTGCTCGCTCTCTCCAGAAGGTAAACAAGGTAAAGTTTGAATGCCAATGCGGCAAATTCAGATTCAGCTTGGCATTCAAGAACTGCCAGACCTCATAGGTGATGGAATAGCCCGAAAATAGATGGTCCACAGTCTCATCAGCCATACCACACAGAGGGCAAGTAGAGGGTATCCCATCAATATAACGAGCTAGTCTCTAGCAGGTAGGAAGCCTCTCGTGACATACACACCACAATAGGATCTTGACCTTCAGAGGAGATTTAGGTTTCCAAATCACGAGCAAGAGGAAACTTGAGGCCACTATCAACCAGTATCTGATAGGCTGAGTGAATAGTAAAAATCCCATTAGTCTCCCATCTCCACCTCCAATGGTCCTCCAAGGAAGCTTATAGGAAAATCCCCTCAATTTGAGGAAGAAACTGAGCAAGCTCCACAATTTCTTCATCCTTCAGTTGCCTTTTAAACATAGATTGCCATAGCCCAAACGACTGTATGGAATCACATTGGCCACCAAAGCTGCAGGTTGTGATGCCACTTGGAATAGCTTAGGAAATCTATCACATAGAGGTACCCCGTCACACCAAGCATCCGTCCAGAAGATACACCTTTGGCCATCACCCAGAATAAGGTGTACCCCCACTGAAATGATATCTTTGCTGGTAAGGATGCCTTTCCAAATAGGAGATATCTTCTGAGTTGGGTTGGGGCATAGATCCCAAACTCTCCCTCTAGAGAAATACTTGTGACTGATAACCTCCATCCACAAGCCATCTACTCTTGTGCCCAATTTTCATAGCCACTTAGCAAGAAGAGCCATGTTGACCTCAGCTAGACTTTTGATACCTGTACCTCCGATCTCTCTCGGTTTACAAGTTCTTCCCCAGCATATATCAAGAGAAATATAACTTTATATAACTGTTGTATTGTATATACAAAATTAAAGACTACTAGCTTATCATTATAGAAAGCATACACACACTTTTTATTGCATGAAAAAAATAAAGGTTGAGGCCTTTAAGGGACATTCAATGTTCCTTATTAGTCCCTACAATCTTCTTTTCGGTCTCTATAATCATTCAATGTTCCTTATTAGTCCCTACAATCGTCATATTTCCTTACAATCCCATAATCTTTGAACGCTTCTAAAAATGCCCCTCCACAGGGGCTTGTTAGGAAGGATTGAGGCCTTTAAGGGTCATTTTAAATAATTGTAGGGACTAATAATGAATATAAAGATTGCAAGGACTAATAAGGAATATTGAATGATTGTAGTGACTAAGAAGTAAAAAACCTAAAAATTATTTAATCAATGTCTATAAATTTTCAACTAATTATACGATACTATGTCCACACAGAGTCAAATGGATTTTTAGAACATTTCTAATAAAAAGGTATAAACAAATATGTTGAAGTAAAACATTTATTTACATATTAAAGAACATTCAAATTTTTGTTAAATAAAAACGATTGAATGTTTGTATAATTATATTTTACAAAAGATACACCTTTTTTTAAAGAATATTTAGTATAAGCAAAAAGTAAACATATTTACCATTAAAGAAGTATATCTTCATATTACTCTTCTTGCATTGCACATAGTTCGACACCACTACATTATCCTTATAGAAAATAAATCAACATATAAACACTTTTTACTATTAAAAAAATAAATTAGTCTGCACAGTCAAACAAATTTTTCACCTAATTATGCAACTCTTTGTCTGCATGCAGTCAAACGAATTTTTAGGATGTTTAATAAAAAAGGTATACTGAAACATACTAAAGTGAAATACCTTCAAAAAAACATATTAAAGTGAAACATATAGTTATGTATTATTCAGCATTCATTTTTTGGTGAAAGAAAATAATTAAGTATTCATGTAATTGTATTTTACTAAATATATTAATGAAAATCAAATTATTCTCTTTATACGTTCAAAGTCATAAATATGATCTCCGTATTTACCATGAACATTTTATATATTCATAAGACCATCATATATAGATGGATATGTTTTCTAAAATAGTAAAGTTGAACATTTAATTGTAACATATGTATTTGAATGAGTTTATAAATTATTTAATTTAAGAAATAACACGTGTGAAGCGTGTATGTAAAACAAGTAATTACAGAAGGACCATTGAATAAACAAGAAGGTTTGTTCGTATCTGACTTTAGCACTGAAATACAATTGCTTCCATAAGAAATAGCATCACTGAAAAACAACGGTAATATCCATGAGCAATGGTGACTAGATAGGAAAGTTAATGTTTTATTTAGTTAAAGAATTAATTTTGATAGGGACAATTATATATAACTTTGTTAAAAACAAAATTACAGATTTGTCTATCTTATTTTCATATCATTCTAATTTCTAAATAACCTCATTACGTCACAATACTTGCAAAAATACCCCTATAGTTATTTCTGTTATGGATACAACAAGTATTGTATTTTCAACTGTTAATTTAATGTTTGGACAAGAATACCCTTACATAAAGTTGTTCTTCTGATTATTGTGCCAAAGAGAGAGAAAAAGAGATAGAGAGAGAGATATGGAAAGAGAGAGAAAAAGAGTGGAGGAAAGAATGGGTATTTTTGACTTTTTCAAATTTGGTTAAAGCTTAACTAGGGTTAAATAAGAGATGCATAATGGAATGCTAACAGAGACTGACGTAGTACTTGTAGGAAATCCTGACCGTGATTCGGGTAGTTTCCAGGCTAGACACTTGAGACGTATTGCTAGGCGGCCGTGATTCGGGGGCTGCTCTCAGGCCAAACAACTGAGATGCACTGGGCAAACTGCCATAGCATGTAAGGGGGGCGAAGACATCCTAGGAGAACTACACCGGGGAAACGTAGGTAATCAAACCTGTGACTTGCAGGAATTTAACCTGCCTAAGGCCGGGGCCAATCCACTATGCTACTCACATGCCCCCTTGCAACAATGGACATGCAACAAGGTTATTAAAAATGACATAGAAATAAGCTAGAAAAAGGTGTAATTTTGTTTTTAATAGGGTTGTATATATAACTATCTCATTTTGATATAGTAATAGCTTTAATATCAGTATTTTGGGGGTCTATAATATTAATATTGAAATTTCTGTGGGAGGAATGTAGAGGACAATGGCTAGAGAGAAAAGACAGAGAAAAGGTGAGGACAAGTCTTTCCACCCTTAGAGAGTAAACTCTAATATCTTTAGTATTGGTTTACAGATGTATTAAATTTAACACTTTACTAATGTATGAATATCAAAATTGATAGAGTTTAATCGAATGCCTATTATTAGTATACCAATATTTAAATTGATATTGATTGTGCTATTATACAACAACCAAACATTCCATAAGGGAAAGAGAACAAAGGAGAGAACCTTGTGAAGAGTTGTCAGCTACAGAGCCCTCCCAACTACTGTCCCTAACCCGTTTCTTCTGCCAATAGGAACAACAACCCATGAGAGGAGAAAAAGATGAGGAGGGAGGGAGGGAGGACGACAAATATGTTGAGCCAATTTAATGTCCATTATCTGATCCCCATATTTTGGTGATAACATACAATGAGAATGAAAGAAATCAATATGTTTTACTAAGTTAAATGAGTGAATTAGTCGATCACATACTGACAAACTCACTGTTATGAAATTTCCTTGATATGGAATTTAGTCGATTTAGCCGATTTTAGGAAATCTTTGATCAAATTGATTAAAGACTCACTGGAGCTTCTATTAAATCTCTATCGCTAATCAATTAACAATGAGAAAGTCAAGTTGTTCTCTTTAAGACTTCAAATCCATTAAAGTCTCTCTTCTAATTGTTGTCGCTAACTGATTAAATTTGTCATTAAGGCTAAATTGATTCGATATATCGATTAGTAGACTATCGCTAATCACATAAAGTCTCTCTTCTAATCGCTATTGCTAACCAATTAAGTTTCTCGCTAAGGCTAAATCGATTAACCATATAGATTAGAATGACCTATTGTTAATCGATTAAGTCTATTAGGTAACTTGAGTGCTACTTCGGCTTAGTCGCTCTGTCTAATTGATTACGTGTCAAATTGATTATCAATTATCGATTGATTGATATGTCATCGATTAATTGATTAACCCTATCTAATCGATTAGAAGGACCTTGTGATTAAAACCTTTGATTAGAACGATCATCTATATCGATTATTTACGGTTTTCTAAATTGATTAGCAACCTGTTTTGAACTTGATAGTCTATATCTATTAAATCAGTTATTTGCATATCTTTTAATCGATTATATGCATTTACTGTTCTTGATATTCCTTATTTGCGAAGCGATAACGTATGTTTATCTGTGATTCAATTAACTACATACTTCTTAATCGATTATAAGAACTCGAGCACAGTGATTAATTGTCTGTCAGTGAGCGATTAAGCTATCTGTTGAATTGATTGATTGATCACCATTATAATCAATCTTTTAATGGACTTCCCTACACCAAATCGATTCTTTAGATTGATACTGAACCGACACTATATCTTCTTTGGCCCGACCTATAGATTTGTGTGCTACGTGTCTGATATGCTTTTGTAGATCTTCTGCTACTCACCTACCCTCTAGTCTGGTACACCAGATGAGAGTTTTCCTGTTTTGATAATTCAACAGGGTTAAGTGAGGATTGCATAGCCGAATCAGGAAGACAAGGGGACAACGCATGGAAGCTTCTAGTTAAGAGCGACCCTTGTTTGCTCGAGCTCTCTCTAAGCAAGACTCAAGCTTGTTAACATTATAGTCAATGGAGTTAACGTTAGACATAGTAGAAGCTTGCAAGAGATAGTGGGAGGGAAGATGTGCCTCAACAGACAGATTTGAATTTCGTCTATATATTAGAGGCCTCGGCGAGACAGAGTAGAAAATGAAGAATTGCAGAACTTTCAAAGTCAAACAACTCCACTCTCTACGCCTAAGAGCTTCATTCCTATTTTAGAGAGAAAAGTGAGAAAAGCCTTAGAGAGTTGTGTGCATTTTGAAGCAACTTCTCCCACTGTCATGGAATGCAGAATCGGCCGATCCCGATCCGGATCGGCCGATTCGGATCGGGATCGGCAGGTCCCGATTCGGCCGATTCCAGCCGATTCTGGCCGATCCTGGCCGATTCTGGCCGATTCTGGCCGATCCGATCCCGATTCGGATCGGGATCGGCGGGTCTTGATTCAGGGACCCGATCCGATCCGGAATTCCTTGCCCACTGTGGTCTTCCGCTGTGTTACTTCGAGCTTTCTCGGGCATCTTCATCAGCTGATCAAGACTGCGTCAATTCTTTACTTCTTCTTAGTCTTGATCTTGTTCTGTGTTCTTATTGTATACATGGTTTGCCGTACCGGATCTACTCGTGCCGACTCAGGCAACTTATACTGTATCATGGCAAACCCGAGTCGGTGCAATTCGACCGAGTTTGTGCGATTTGGGAGCTCTTTTCCATGCGACTCGGCTGAGTTTGTGCGAGTCGACCCGACTCATACTGAATTATAGAATATCCGAGTCGGTCCTTCTCTTCGAGTCGGTGAACCCTAATTGTACACATCTGCCTACTGAGAGGCATTATGTGTATTTGTTTTTATAAACATCTTGTTACCTCTTACTTGTGAGAAAGAGAAGGCTTGATTGTAGGCATGGATTGTAGGATCGGTCGATCCTGATACGGGCCGATCCCGGATCCCCCCTTAAAGGGGGATTGGGAGCCAGTGGCAGCTGTGGCTCCCCCTCCCCCACCCGGTCCCTTTCGTTGCCGCCGACTGTTGCCGCCGCCGCCATCCTCTTCTCTCTCTCTCTCTCTCTCTCTCTCTCTCTTCGACTGAAAGAGGAGGGGTTTCACCCTGTAATTGCCAGCTAGCCGTCCACCACCAGATTTCTTTGTCGGATCCTGATCCGAGTTAAAGTATATTTCAATCCTAATTTTTTTTCAATTATCAAAAAGTTAAAAATTATTTATGGTAGTGTAGATCTATTAATATTTAGCTTAAAAAAAATTAACATATTGAGTAGACAAAATTCCCAAAATTTATCCTAATTAGGAGTTAAAACTTGGGTTTTATGTATGATTAGTGTAATTAGGATTCAATTAAGTGTGCCAAATACTCAGTTGAACTTATTAGAACCTAATTACATAGATTTTAGATTAATTATACGTCATTAGCACTAAATTTCTAAAATTAATCATAATTAGGAGTTGAAAATTAGGACTTTTGTACGATTAGTGTAGTTAGAGTTCAATTGAGTGTGTCACACTCAATTGAGCTTATTAGAACTTGATAGCATAGATTTGTGCATTAATTGGTGAGGACACTAGAGCTACAGTCCGGTTCCGTTTGGACCTTGTTTATCGCCGTCGGAGAGCTCTTCCGATGTCCTTGTGGCTTGGAGACGAGTTAGGGCCTATGTGAGGGATGGAGACACATTTATTGCTTTTATTAGGTTCATTTATAGTGCGTTATGTAATTTTATTTTTTAGGATTTTTAGGGGAGTGGATTGTAACAGTAGAGGATGGGAAGCCCATGGGACAGGAGTTACAAATCTACTCTATTTATATGTATGTTTTTTTTTTTTTTTTCAGAAGTGGAGATTATGAAATTGGAGAATTTTTTTTTTACCTGAAGTCTCGCGTTGCTCTGTGATTGAGCCCTTCGTCTTCGGTGGGACGTCGAGGAAGTCCGTCCCCGGTGCGACGCTGGGGAAGACCCAGCCTGCTGGTGGGATGCTAGCAGGACCTTCTTCCCAAACCCCCTCCCTCTTTCTCCCTTGGATCGTGCCTCTGCTGCCCAGAACAAAACCAGAGGAAAAGGAGGACGTCAGAGAAGAGGTGACTGGCGCTGCCGTCGCCGGCTTCCACTGCCACTGCCGCCTACAGCGGCCTCCCCTGCCTCCACCAGTTGGCGCAGCGACTGCTGCCGCTGCTGTCGCCATCGTTCCTCGCAGTCGCTAGCCTCGCAACAATCTCCCATAGCCGCTTCCACCGGCGTTGCTGTCGCTAGCTCCCACCGCCGCCGGCGCCGTCGTTGCCTGCAGTCGCCACCGCTGTTGCAGCCCGCCTGGCATCCCTCATCAGTCATCACTGCTCCATCCCACCGCTGTCCGAAGGATCCCCTTTTTTTTTGTTCGGTTAGGTTGAAGAAGGAGAAGAAAGAAGAAGCCAGAAAAAGAAAGCAAGAAAAGAGAGAGGAGGAAAAAGGGAGGGGTACGTGCCTCTTTAAAAGTTCTCAACCTGGTCAAGCCAGGTTGGCTTGAACCATGGTCCGAACCTAACCCCTGTCGGTCCGAGCCATCCCTTTTAAAAGGACTCAAAGCTCTAAGTTGCTACTTGGTCTGATCGAGTCTTAAAAATTCCAGGTGGTCCGAACCATTTGGTTCAGTCCTGGTCCGAGCCAGGGTTTGATCAAGTCTAAGCCAAGCCCAACCAGGTTTGTGGTGGTGCGACAGGTGGTGCAATAAGGTCCGATAGCGCACCGCTCTCGTTCCGAGTCCGTCCGTGCTCCGATTTACGTGCCATTCGCGTCGTTGGATTCCTTTTGATGAGGCCAACTCAGATCCAATGCATTGCATCCCAGATTGCCTCATTTTGGGTGCCACTTCTGCACGCATACAAAGGACCCCGATCGCACATCCCGAGGCCTACGTCAACTGCCTCGATTTACGTGCAAGCTTCCCAGTGTATTGATTTCACAGCAGTCAACGTCCCGACTTGCCTCATTTTGCGTGCCACTTCTACACGCATACCGAGGATCCCGATTGCACATCTCGTGGCTTGTGTCAGTCGCCTCGATTTACGTGCCAACATCTCGACGCACCGATTTCGCAGCACGTTTCCCGAGGCACTCTTCCAGCGACATTTGCGCCGCCGCTGACCTGTTAGTTGCTATGGTTACCACCCCGGATCATTTTATTGTGTTTATTGCCCTCCCTGCGAGGAGTGGGTCATTATTTTATTGTATTTGGAGGGTGGTATACAAGCTCCGGGTGATCTTTTCCCACGCACCGGCGTGGAGGTACGTGCTAGCCCTCTCACCACGATTTGCTTGTCACGTATTTGCTTTTATTTGCCGCCGAATCGTGAGATAGGACCTAGCTCGTGATTCATCATCACTGTTGGCTGTGAGTGCGTTATACCGATCTCGGGTTCCCACAGAACTTTGAGTGGAATTAATTCCTAGACTTGTGGTAGTTCCTCAACTACCAAACGGTCCCACGTTTCCTCATCACGAGAGGGAAGGCTACTCAGCTACTTCTATTTGCTGGCGTGGTTATCTAACTAAACAATTGTGCGACTAGGCTGCATCTATCTAATTATTTAATGCTTGTTGCTGATTCCTATCACCACTAGTGAATCTGTTAGTTGTCCCGTATCATTAATTGTAGTTAGTACTAATTACCCACAATTGACCTTCATTAGGGGTTAAAAATTAGGGCTTTTATATGATTAATGTAATTTCAATTGAGTGTGCCAAACACTCAATTGAACTTATTAGATTGCATAGATTTATGCATTAATTGCACGTCATTAGTACTAATTGCCTATAATTAACCCTATTTAGGAGTTAAAAATTGGGACTTTTTTATGATTAATGTAATTAGAGTTCAATTGAGTGTGCCAAATGCTCAATTGAACTTATTAAAATCTAATTGTATATATTTGTGTAATAATTGCACGTGATTAGTACTACTTAAACTTATTTGTGTCTTTTTATGTTATGTTGGAATATGGCAGAGTAAGGACATCATGAATAGGAGGTGGAGCAGTAGGGTGGTGATCCTGGTTGGTAGTATTGCACACTATTGGACGTTAGGCAGAGGAGGGTCAAATGCAAATGGCGTGGAAAGGAAATGGGTGTAGGCATGTATCGTCTAAAAAATCATATTGCTGGCAGAGTAGAAGATGAGTCAGTTCCACTGGACTTGAAGAGGGAAATGAGGGCTTACATGTTGGGTAAAAAAGTTCCAAAAGATTTATTAGTTCAACAACAGATGGATGTGCAAGATGAGATATCAGGGCACCAGCGACGGAGGGATTACAGTCTGCATGTTCAGGGGCTGATTAGTTTAGATGATGATGATGAGGATCTAGATGACCCTGATCCGGAGTATACTAGAGTTATTCGTGCCACTCTACGTACAAATAAAGAAGATGAGGACCGACGAAGAGGCATAGGATCATCAGGTGGATCTGTGCTTACCAGTTCTCAGTCTGGGAGATCTCTTCCTAAGGTTCTTTTGTTGGCTGGGCTGCTACTGCTGTGTTGGGTTGTGGACAGACGTCAGATGTGGCACGGTGTCTTATGGACCAATTTTTATATAGATCAAGGTTTGTCAGACAGCTTGGAATCAAGCAAGTCTTGAAAGGAGTCGAGGCCTTAGCAAAAAATGTCTTGAAAGGCATTGTGAAGTGATTTTTGCATGCATGTGTACCAGTACATGCAACATCTAGCCCATATTTTTAGAGCGTGGTAGATGCAATTACAGATGCTGAGCCTCGCGTAAAGGCTCCTACACCTCGCTATATTTATGATGTTGGCCTCGAGGAGGAGTACAATGAGTTGAAGGTATGGGTGAAGAACTTGAAAAGTGCATAGAAGGAGCGTGGTTGTACCATCATGTGTGATAGTTAAATATGGACGACAATGATTAATTTGCTTGTCTATTGCAGCGAGGGCAGCATTTTTTTAAAGCAAGGATGGCAGTACCGGTACCGGTACCGGTATCGGTGGGTACCGGTACCGGTACGTACCGGTCCGGTACCGGCCGGTATCGGCCCGGTACCGGTCGGTACCGGCCTAAAACCAGTCCGGTACCGGCCGGTACCGGCCCGGTACCGGTCGGTACCCACGGTACCGGTGCCGGCCGATACCGGTACGTACCGGCCGGTACGTACCGGTATCGGCCGGTACTGCCATCCATGTTTTAAAGTCTATGAATGCTTCAAACGAGATTAAAAAAAATGTTGATTATTTGTACATACTCATGGATGAGGTAGTAGAGGAAATTGGTGAAGATAATGTTGTATAGGGGGTCACAAACAATGAAGCAAGTTACAAAGCGGTTACCAGATTGTTGATGTAAAAGAGGAAGTATTTGGACTGGGTGCCTTGTGCAACATATTTTATTGACTTGATGATGGAGGACATAGGCATAGACTTTTTTGTTGCTGAGGTGGTAGAGTTGCTTCAGATGATCACCGGATTTATTTATAGTCACAACAAGATCCTGCATATGATGAGATAGTATGTAGGTGGACGAGATCTCTTTCGTGTTGGCCCTACCAGATTTGCATCCAATTTCATATCTTTAAAGAGCCTGATGAAGTACACGCATTAGTTGGCCCAGTTAGCTCACTTTAACGATTTTATGGCATGTATAGGAACATTTAGGGATGTTACTATAGTAGTGCAAATGCTGGTTAGAGAAAAAACTTTTTGGGATAAAGTTTCTCGCTATTTGAAAGTAGTTGAGCCTCTAGTACATGTTCTGAGGTTGGTTGATAGAGATGATAAAAATAATATGTGATATCTATATGAGGCAATGGATAGAGCAAATGAGCATTTGAGGGCAAACAATCTTATAGCTTTTGGGAAATGGTAGAGGATCGTCAATGATAGATGGGAGTCGACTCTCCATCATGATCTTCATATTCTTGGTTAGTTCTATTTATTTTCTAATTGATTTTATTTGATTAATATTAAGGACATTTATTTTGATAACTAATGAACTTTAATTTAAATGCAAGATAATTTTTTAACCTAAGATATCAGTATGATGAGAGCGTGCACAATGATGGAGAGGTCTTTCGAGGTACGACTAATGTCATTACTAAAATATCAAGGAATACAAATGAAATGGTATATGTCTTAGCAGAGGCAACATACAAAGTAGGGGTTTATGGAGATACAGTCTTCTATTAATAACTTATGTTATTCACTAATCTTTTGTAGGTGGAGAGATTTAAATTGAAGATTGACATTTACGAAGATAAGGACGTTAGGGCTACAGTAATGGAGAGATTTAAATTGAAGATTGACATTTACGAAGATAAGGACGTTAGGGCTACAGTAATGGAGACAAGTCTATATATAAAATTAGTTTTCAACTTAATAACTTACTATCTAATTATTAATATTGTCTTTTTTTTGTTGCAACAACTGATTGGTGGATCCAGATTAATTATAGACAAGCTAACTCTGTCAAACCACTTCTTCCAGACGGTGTGAAAGAAACTGGAGTATATACAGTCTCATTCACATGAAGATTTGTAACAGATTGGGTATTTCTAGGCTGGAAAAGTTAGTGTTTTGTTACTACAACATGCGCCTAAAGATCAAGCAGATTTAGGAAAGACAGATATTTGAACAATAGAGATTCATAGAGTTTGTTGGTAGACCAATTGATGAGCCTCTACATCAGATTGATATCGATGAACTGCTTGGTGAAGAATACCCATTGCATTCTTGGGTGGAGACTAGAGCAGCCAGAGATGCTCAGCTTAAGTTTGATCCTCAAGATTGGAGTTGGGCATGAGGTGAATTGGATAGAGTAGTTGTTCGAGATCCTGAATTTCAAGCAGCAGACGAGGGAGATGCATTTGTTCCTCAGAGGCGTCGAAAGTCAGCTACACTATCAGATATTGCTGGAGTTTCTGCCTCTCAGCCAACACTTAGGAGATCAGTTACTCAGATAGATCCACAGAAAAAAAGGACGAAGACCCAATGAGAATTTTATTGTAGTCATCTGATAGGAAAAAGAAAAAACAATTAAAAGAAAAGTCTAAAGAACGAGTGGAGTCGTCGGAAGAAGAAAAAGGGGGGAGTGCTAAAGTTCAGCAAACTGGAGAGACACCTGACGACATCCTAGCCTTATGACCTCATTTGGTCAGCATGTACGAGGCAAAGAAACAAACCTACAGGCATAGACGAAGGTGGCTGAAGAAAACAGGCCAAGTGGAGAGTGATGACTCCACTTAGGAACAATTAGATGATGATGATAATGATGGAGATGATGATGGTGATGGTACTGCTGCTGCTAGACTATCAGGAGGTTATAAACTTGAGAACAGTTATTCAAGATACGAAGGTTACTCCGTATCTCCGAGTCATTCTGAAGGAAGTCAAGGCCAAAGACAAGGACAACAATGGAGATTTGAAGGCCAACAAAGACATATAGAATATGATTAGCCCAACTGAGAATATATATCTTCTTATCCGTCCATTTTTCATGCCTCTACACTGTCGTATTTAGACATCAACAGGACCGCTGAGGGGTACTCTGGACCAAGGTTAAGAAACCCGGGATCGGGGCTCGGATCGGCCGGTCCCAAACCGATCGGATCGGCCGATTCCGATCCGAGTCAGTCCGATCCCGGCCGATCCTGGCTGAGTCAGGCTCGGCTGGTTCGGATAGCAGAAAAAAATAGAAAAAAATATGAAAAAATGTGGAAAAAATATAAAACACAAGTCTAATGCATAATTGTGTTGAAATACATTGATTTGAAGTACATAAGATGTTGTTGGACAAAAAAACCTTGAATAAACTTACATATATGATTATGAACTTACATTTATTCCAAACGTACATTATACTGAATGAACATATGGCTAACATACTCAGCCCATGACATATAGCTCTGGTAGTATTGTTCATACTGCATCACATACCGGCTATAGTCATCCGTATTGGTATAAATGACTGAAAACTGTGGATATTCTAGACAACCCCCTGAATAGTCGGATGTATCAGAATGTTGAGGAGGGTAAACTACATATCCAGTAGGCTGACTATATGATGATGCATCTGATAGTTGCTCCTGATATTCCTGAGGAGCTTTACCTTTGTCCTTCCTCCTTGATCTGCTGAATGTTTGAATGGAAGATTCTTCACGTCCTCCTCTGCTACTATGATGTTCATCTTGGGTAGCATGTGTGAATTCTTCTTCTCCAGTGAATTGAATTGGTGGAGCTGGAGCTGGGGCACTGGTAGCATCTCCGCCATCCTCAGAACTGTCGGAACTCGTCTTTGATGTCGAGTCATTTGAGGTTTGATATTGGACCTCATCACTTGGTTCTGGCGTTTCATCATCTTCCTCGATAGTCTCCAGATCAGCAATTTGAATTCCATGACTACTCTTCCTTCTGCTTGGTACTTGTTTTTTGCTCTTCTTCTGACGTTTTGGAGAAGGAGGTTGAAAATCAGTAAGTAATGGAACATTATCTAACTCACCTTCCGCCCATTCCCGATCATTTGGGTTGAATTCAGGCTCATTTGAGGTGCTTGAATCAACCCATGCATTTAGTGGATGTTGCTCCTCGAACAGCTCATCCAAGTCTATGGGTTCTTCTGCATGTGTCGTCTCTGTGGCTTGTCCGGAAATTCTCTCTTTCTCCTGCCTTTGAAGGTTCCTTATGAGCTCCAGATTCTTTAGCTTCAACCTCATGTTATAATGACAGAATACGAGCTTCTCTAGACGGCTCGACTTCAATCTATTCCTTTGCTTGGTGTGAATCAAGCCAAAGGTGCTCCAATTTCTCTCACAGCCTGATGAAGAGGTTGTTTGACTTAAGACCCGAATTGCAACATAGGCTAGATCTTCATACCCATATGTTTTTCTATGATCTAGCCACCAGTCAGCTGTAAATAGAAAATTGGCCATGTCAACAATGTGCAAGTTATAATTAAAATTTAAGTAGAACATCTAGTTAATAATTTTCAAACCTGGACTCAAAATTTTGGCAGCTCTTTGAGCAGTACTTGTCCCAAAGTGGTATAACATCATTCTGTAATCATGCATTTGCTTGCATGCCAATATTGCTCTGTCCTCATCTGCAAGCATACGCTTAATAACAGACTTAGCCCCCATCAACACTTCCGAACAACTATCATAGCTATCCTTCTTCCCATCAGTTCTGAACATGTACTGAGGGTTGAAAAAATAACCTAAATAAATAAGTCGAAGTTAGTTATTACTTAAGAGAAATGTGTATACAAATAATACATATAGAAAGTTAGTAGCTTACCAGCTGCATGAAGATCGTGATGTAAAGTGTGTTCCCAACGTCTGTCTATTATGTCCCACCACTTCACAAAGGTTGTTGGGTTGTTCAGTTGAATGAGCTCCTTAGCTCTGTCCATAGCTTCATATAAAAAACCCATATCCGATCTTCTTTCTCCATCACAAGATCGCAAGACACGGACAAGCGGTTCTACAACATTTAACACCGCTTGCACCCCCCTCCAGAAGGGTCTAGACTGAATTAGATTAGCCACTTTCTTACCTTTCTCTCTGACCTTAGTTGGTACATGCCGCAATATGTGATTCTCCCAATCTTCCGATGCCACCATCCTAATCAAGTTGTTCTTTTCTTGACTTAAACTATCTAGAGAGATATATTGAGATGCAAACCTGGTGGCTCCCGGACGAAGCAACTCTCTTCCATGAGTATGTGTGCGCATGATATCCAGAATGTTGTTGTGGTTGTAGATGAATGTGGTGATAAATCGACCACTCTTGACCACTCCATCTACCATCGGATCAGAGCAAATGTCTTCCAACATCAAGTCAATACAATGAGCAGAACAGGGAACCCAGTATAAATGTTCTCTCTTCTGCATCAACATTTGTCCAGCTAACTTGAACGCCGCTGCATTGTCCGTAACCACTTGGACATTCCTTTTTTCGCCCACTTCTTCCACCATTTGATCCATTAATTCACACAGGTACTGGGCATTCTTTATCTTTCCAGATGCATCAATGGACTTCCAAAATACGGTTCCAGCTTTACAGTAAATTAAGAAGTTGATCATACTTCTTCTTGTTATCCCTGTAAAATTCCAAACGTGATAAGAAATCAGAAAGAGACCTATTCTGATTAAGAAAAAATGAAGATAAGATAAGAAACTGAATATAAGATTTATGTACCTGTCCATCCATCGCACATTAAAGTGCATCCATACTCATCCCAGATCCTTTCAAATGATTTAATGTATGTTCGGATGTCATCAACTTCCATATCCAAGTACTTGTTGTATATCTCATATGGAGAAGGTCCTTCAACCCCTTTGCCAACTTCTTGTATGGTCTCGATCATGGACTCATAATATGGCCCCTTGGCCGCATTAGCAGGGATACTGTTATAGAAAAACCACCTAGATGTAGCTCTCCCTATCTTCTCCTTACAAAGTTTTAAGTTCTTGAATGCAGCACTAATAGAAGGTTGTTTATCCCTCTTCTTGGTGAGCAAGGGATCTATTGGACCTACTCTAGGATCTGCAGCTCTAGTGAACTCCTGAGGCAGCTCCTCGCATACATTAGTGCTCATGCCGGCACTAGTGCTCCCTTGTGCAGAAGGTGTGGAGCCACTTCCTTGTCCTGCGTATTTTCCAGTGTGCCGAAATAAGTCCTCATCTGCAAAGGACCGCCGGCTTGCTTCCATTGCACGTCGTAATTCAGCTTTAAATGTAAAAGAAAAAAAATTAATCTACTATAACTATTTGTCTGAAAACGTTAAGTGAAGAACATGAAAATAAGTTAAATAAGAAACTTACTTGTATCTCAATCATCAACATTTATAGGTTGATTACTTCCACCAAGCCGGACTCCAGCATCAGACCTTCGCGCTGGTTCAGTCAATTCCTCTCGAATTTCCTGTCTTCTTCTGGCAGTACTTGCTTTGCTTGATTCCTTCTCCTTCATGTAAGTTCGAAATTGGATCCTAACCTTTGAAGGAACTCGAGCACATGCTGCAACTTCACCTTTTATTCCAGCAAGATGTTGTTTGAATCGGTAGACCCCGCCAGAGACAACCCGGTTGCAATATTTGCATTGTACCTTTCTTTGGCCCATGTCCACCGGCGTGCAATGACCCCAAGCAGGATCAGCACTAGGAGGATTCCCAGATGACCGCTCAGCAGCACCTTGAGATGCCATTCCTTCACAGCACAAGAAGATGAGAGATCGCGGAGCTTGTAGTAGACTAGAAGTGACCTCGTGGGAGAGATGGAGAGAGAATTCTATGAGGGAGAGAGAGCAAGAATGTTAGGAGGCTCAAAGGGCATTTGTGGAGCCTTAGGAGGGCCTTGGGGGGGTTTAAATAGACCCCCAAGGCCCAAACTAGCCGTTGCTGGCCGTTTGGGAACGGCCAGCAACGGCTAGTTTGACCCCCAACGGCTAGTCAAACTAGCCGTTGGGGGCCGGGTCGGGCCGATCCGAGCCGACCCGGCCCGATCCGGTCCCGGATCGCCCGATCCGGCTCGGACCGGCCGATCCGAGTCCTGGACTCGGCCAGGAAACCCGGGATCGGCACGGTCGGCCAAAAACCTGTCCGACTCGGCCGATCCGTGCCGATCCGAGCCGAGTTTTTGAACCTTGCTCTGGACCTCCACTTATTTAGTATGACATTTATGTCCCTCTAGTATAATCAGGAGAAAGCTCAAATCAACAAACAAACACATCTCAAGGTATTTGTAGGGGATTCGAAGACCTTGCTGCTCCTTATTTGGCTATGGGTATCCAGCGTATATGCTAGCAGATTTTGGGCCGCCAGCTCAAAGTTATGAGCCGGATGATAAAAGATCACAAATGTGATCTTTTTAAGGTATTTTTCATTAATTTCATGTTAAATACTTCATAATATGTCTTCTTTAATTAGTGCACAACAATAATTATTAGCTAGTTATTCGTCTTTAATGTTCATTTTTTATAGATGTGCATGATTTGCATTTATTTTTATTGTACATTCATTAAATAATATGTATACATTTTTTTTCTTCTGATTTTTTAATTTATTTTTATTTTTTATTTTTATTAATTTTAATTAATTGTTTAATAGGGCCGATCCGGATCGGCCCATCTTCATTAGGATCGGCCGATCCGGATCAGATTAGATCAGGATTGACGAGTCCCAATCCCGAGACCTGACCTGACCCAGAATTCCATAATTGTAGGGGGTTGTGCCTCTTCTTAAAGGAAGAGAGGACCAGCTACGGCTGGGGCCTTGGTTGGTTGTTGGCATAACCCGCAAGGGGTTTGTACCTTGCATAACCTTGTACCTGTGAACTCCCAAAAGGTTTCTTGAGGATTGGACGTAGGTCTGAGGATTGAACTAGTATAAAAATACTTGTGTTTTGTATGTGATTGTTCCTTATTTCCTCCTGTACGTTTATTTTCTGTTGTGAGTAGTTTTCATACTTCGCTGCTATAGTCATTTTTGGTAATCCATTCACCCCCTTCTGGGTTTTTCATAGCATGGGCAACAGAATAATTGCGTACATGACAAACATGAAGAGATGGGGAGGATGTTAGATTTCTTGTAGTTTTATGAGTTCACTGTAGAGCTTCTAGGACCTGTTTGGATGTAACCTTTTGGATTCGGCAAGCAAGCAACAGCAGGCCTTTGCATAGAAAGGCATCACCTAGTAAGAGCAGTTCCCTGCTGACGCACCTTCATGCGTACGGACATGGATGGCAGTACCGGCCGATACCGGTACGTACCGGCCGGTACGTACCGGTATCAGCCGGCACCGGTACCGTGGGTACCGACCGGTACCGGCCGGTACCGGACCGGTACGTACCGGTACCGGTACCCACCGATACCGGTACCGGTACCGGTACTGCCATCCTTGCGTACGGAGGTCTCTCTCCCCCACAACGTCCAACACGGAAGCATCTTAAACATCTTTTAATGAGCAGTGGGGGAATGTGGGAAGGAAGTAAATCATTCATTGTGAGAGGAGGCATGAGTGAAGGCGAGAGGGCAGACGGGTGGAGAGGAGGCAGGACAGAGAAGGAAATGGAGAGAGAGAGAGAGAGAGAGACCATGTGAGAAAGGAGTTGGGTGAACATGGGTCGCAACTTCTCGGCAGCCTACAGAGAGTGGGTTGCAAGGCAAACTGCACTTTAGACGAGCACTGTGGGTGAACTGGACCTGGGAAGATGACTGTCCGGATGAAAAAAAAAGAAACAGGACTGGAGGACTGAGTATTGTGTGAAACATATGACATGACTCAAAGAAAACTCAAACTGGATGACAAAAAAAAAAGACCAGATGATGAAAAAAAACTCACTGTATGCTTATTATATATGTTATAGATTTTCACAATTGATTTTTGCATACTTACAAACATGTGAGCATTGTAGTTGGAAATATATTTCCCACAACTCAGAATATTCCTTTTGACCTTGTTGAGATCCATGTTGATTTTGTGCTGCCTAGCTGACCGAAAGTATTGGATTGCCTTATCTGCCCTTAAATCAGTCCCGATCAACCAGATCAGGGCAATCCACTGCCCAACAGCTAGTTTAGCTAGCCGTTGGCCAGCGAAAATGGCCAGTAACGAATATTTAGGACCTTGGGGGTCTATAGAAAATCTCAAGGCCTTCCAAATTCACGAAGGTGTCCTCTCCCTGACTCTTTTCTCCTCTAACCTTCTCCCTCTCGCTTTTTTCTCTAACCTTCTCTTCCTCACTTCTCTCTAGAACCAGGACTCAAAAGTTTCTGACCTTCTTTCCCATACTCCTTTCTACCTATCACGGTTGGCTGCAATCTGATTAATAATTATCTAATGGACATACATTGTTTACTTTTTGTAAGTACAAGCATATGCAGGTGGTGTATATCCTATTGGACAATTTGGCATCCGATTTCAGATGACTGCAATGCTTATTTGTAGTGCAGAGAATATTCAACTCCAACTTCAATTTTGACTCTAGCTCCTAATGGGACTATTGAGGCGTGTAGAACTTTCTTTCTTGGGTTTTTGAATACCCTTTATTGCTGTGCATATGCCATCACTTTGTGTGTGCATTTGGATGCACATGAAGGCATCCTCTTGTTCAACCTCCCACTTAGAGATTTTCATAGTCACACCCTTCAATGGCAATCAAGATGATGATTATATCATACTATTATTTAGAGTCTTTCACGAAGTTATTTACATTTTTCATCTTTTTTGGCTTTATTGTGAGGAAAGGGGATCTGATCTGTACCATCTTGTTCCATCATATTTGGATCGACCAATCCGATTGGTTCTCTGGTCATTTCCAATTTTCTCGTTCTTAACAAGTGCTTCAAGTAGGAATTTTATTGTGTTATGCAAGTAATAAAAAGTTTGTGTTTATGGAAGTGCATTTTTCATTTTGAATATGTAAATCACAGTTTGCATGTGTGCGCTCTCTTGGTCTAACTATGTATGAATTAGATTGGTTCCCTTAATCAGCCAAGAGGATATGATACATGTCCACATGACACATTCTCAAACATTAGTATTCTAAAAAGGTCTTGTATGATTTATTATGAGTCAATCTAGGTCACGATATGAACAGTCCGAGTCGGCTGATACGTATCAATTCTTCGGGGATCTGAGCTGTATTGTAATACTATTACTGCCAACCTCGATGCAAATAAGGTTTTGCATACATTGGCCATTGGCTTATTTATTTGTTTGCATTCTAGATGATCCTGTGTATTTGGTATTATGTTGTTTTCATGATTGCTATGATACTTAAAACGAATTATGATTCTGATTTAAACAAATTTTTCTCTGTAGATCACAAATCTGCATTTGACAAAATTTGGCGCAGACAAGGATGTTCGGCATTTGGAATTTGAGTCTCCTTTGTCTGTATGCCCGTATCTTTTACCATCTAAATTATAATGCTATAGCTTCTTCTCAGATATTGAGCTTGGTATATTCTATTGGCTCTGGTACACAGGTAATTTTCTGTGACTGATAGACATGCTGCAATGTTCTTCAGGATCTGGAATATAAAGTGGGAGATGTTCTAGAGGTCCTTCCTGAGCAGAATCCTGTTGCCGTGGATGCATTTATCCAGCGTTGTAACCTTGACCCAGACTGTTATATCACAGTACATAGCTCTTTCCTTTATTACTTTCTACTCATAGCTGTTTTCTATATGTACTGAGTGTAAACAATGGCACCTGCATGCATGTTTTTACTCTATTTTGCTTTTGTTTGTAAGAAAGTTATGCGTTTGGAGTAGACTATGGACATCTGCACCTATGTTTAGTTCTGTTTCTTTACTCTGCTTTTATTTGTGTGGGAGGAAGTGGGTGGGTGGATTGAGTGGCTTGGATTGATTGCCATTTAATTAAAACAAGTGCGTCATTTTTTCTCAATTACATGTTACTGCATGGTTGTGATAACCTTTTTTATCTTTCAAGATGTTGTAGGAAAACAGCTAAAACTTTTATGTAAAATTCTGCACACACTGACACAGCCAGGCAAGGCCGATCGAAAATATGTATATAACAGGTCTCACAGGAAGCAGTAACTTTACGGTTTGAGACTTTTTTTTTAAAAAAAATTCAGAGCCCAATTACAAGTTTTAGGATTCACCTTTATGTCGTAATTTATATTTTTGAAGTGGTTGGTACCACAAGGTATATTAAAGAAAGAAGAATTACAAAAGGGGATTTTACAAGTCAGAGGAACACAACCCTCAAGAATCCCTCTAGACAAAACACGCCAAGATGGTGTCAAAAGTTGGGAATCCCCCAAAAAGGCAAAAAGAGGAGAATTGACAACATTTTATTTACAATGGACTATCACCCACTCTCTAACTGTTGAAAGAACAAAAGATACAACTCTATCACGTATAAGAGCCTCCTTCCTAAACATCCTCCTATTCCTCTCGCCCTACAAAGCCAAAAGGGTGAAGGATAAGCTACCAAATCTTTCCTTCCGCTTTGTTGGTGGAATGACTATTCCAATAAAGGAGAAGATCCTCCACAGATACTGTCATCCATCTGGCATTGTAGCGTGAACATCCATGGAGAAGGAGCAATGTGCGAACAAATGGTCCAATTTCTCCTCATCTTCTCTGCAAAGGCAGCACATTGTAGAGATCCCCCATGCGAACTGGGCCAATCTATTACAAGTAGGTAATTGGCCAATAGATATTCTTCAAAGCAAAAGCTTGACTTTTAGTGGGCTACTAGGGAGCAAAATATGAGAGTAAAAGGGGAGCGGGTCCCCCCATCAGAGATGCACTCCTGAATGAAAAGGATTCTAATGGTGACCATCCTTAAACCCAAGTGTCCCTTGAAGATTGGTCCAATATAGCATCTTGAAGAATTATCAAAAGCTGAGCCAAATCTTCAATTTCCACTTCATGCAGTTGTCATTCAAAGGAGGCACCCAAGCCATGGAATGCAAAATCGTCCGATCCCGATCTGGATTGGCTGATACTGATCGGGATCAGCGGGTCCCGATCCGGCCAGTATCAGCCGATCTTGGCCAATTTTCTGGGCAATTCAACCGATTCCGGCTAATCCGATCGGAATCGGTGGGTCCCGATCCGTGCCGGAATTCCATGATCCAAGCCCCCTAGTTGGGCCTTCATTATATAGTTGCGAAGCCATTGTCAAGGGATTGGAAGAAATAGTAGATAGTTTAGGGAAAATGATGTCTAAAGATGCTACATCATATCACTTGTCTGTCTAGAAGTGGCATGTGTTCTCCTCTCCAAGGGAGATGTGAGTGGCCACTTGAACAACATTTATAGTTTGAAGGATGTCTCTCTATAAGAAAGGGGGGAGGGGGACAACCCAGTGGGGGTGTAAGGAGGGTAAGTTGAAGTCGTAGATATTCTTGATCTTCACTCCCCCATTCTCCTTACTCTTGCAGATTCTTCCCCAGCACACATGGTGACCACCTCTCCCGCTCAGGTCCCCACTACCTCTCCAAAAGAATTTGGCTCGAATGGCCTCTAGACATTTGGCCACCATCCTCGAGATCTTGAAGATAGATAAGTAAATGGGGAGATTGTCCAACACTGAAGAACAAAGTACCAGCCTGTCTCCATAAGAGAGAAACCTACCTTTCTAGCTGGCCAGTTGGGCTTCAAATTTATAGAAGGAAGAAGAAGAAGAGGTGAATGATAGAGGAAGGAGATGCACGTCAACTTGGAGGCCAAAATAGGGGATCCATTCAAAGCGTCATCGTCCCTTTCATCATTAACATATACCCATTAGGACAAAGGCACATAACATGCAAAAGTCTAAAATACCCCTGACTATGACTAAAACATGTATAAGTCATAGGGATAACAGAGCAAATAGAAAAGTATGACTAAATAATGAAAAAAATGCCCTTATTTCTTTCTAAACTCCCTCTCAAGCTGAGCATAGATATCAATCATGCACAGCTTGGACAATATGTAGTTGAACTAGTCCTGTGTCAAACCCTTAGTGAAGACATCAGAAACCTGATATGTGGATCAAACATAAAGCAAACAAAGTTCTCCAAAATCAAGCTTCTCACAGATGAAATGACGATCGATTTCAATATCTTTGATCCGATCATACTGAATGGGATCGTTAACAATATTAATAGTAACCTTATTGTCATAGTACAATTTCATTGGAAGATGGACCTGAACTCCAAGATCCTACAAAAATAGTTAGAGCCACAACATCTCAGAAAGACCATGTGTTTGAGCGAACACATATAGTTTGCTTCTTATTGTGTGTTAGGCTACTAAATTCTAACTAAGAACAGTACAATAACCACTAGTGGATCATCTATCAGCACGGGAACCTATCCAATCAACATAAGAAAAGCCTTCAACATTTAAATGAGAAGCCTTTGTATATAGGAGCCCTTTGCATGGACAAGACTTGACATAGTGCAGCTCCATAACTTTCATATAAGGAACACGAGGAGCATGCATAAACTGACTCACTACATTGATTGCATAAGCAATATCATTGGAGTTAATGATAAATAGAGTAATCTCCCCACAAGGCATTGATACATGCCTTTAGTAGCCTCTGACAAAATGTCTCCTATAGAGTCGGACAAACCAGGGTTAGCCTCAATAGGAGTATTTGCAAGTTTACAACCTAACTTCCCAGTTTTCTTCAACAAGTCTAAGGCTAAGGCATACTTCCGTTGACAAATATAAATCCCATGTTGAGATTTGGCCACCTCAATGCCAAGAAAATATTTTAGCTCACCTAGATCTTTAATTTCAAAACTCCTTAGCTAGGTCTGCCTTTAATTTGTTGATTCCTATCTTGTGATCACGTGTAATAATCATATCATCAAAGTAGATAACAAGCACTACAAGCTGTCCATCAGCCCATTTAGTAAACAATGTTTGATCATAGTTGCCTTGTACATAACCAAAACGATCCATAGCTATCCGAAAATGATCAAACCAGGTTCAAGGAGACTGTTTGAGACCATACGAGGCCTTTTTTAGATTGCAACTCTTCCCCTAGCAACAAATCTTGGAGATGGCTGCATATAAACTTCTTCTTGCAAATCACCATTAAGAAATGCATTCTTTATATCTACTTGATGAAGCTTCCAACCAAACTGGACAGTAAGGGACAAAATGACTCGCATAGACTTAAGTTTTGCAACTGGGCAAACGCCTCCAAATAATCAACACTATATGTTTGTGTGAACCCTTTGGCAACTAATTTGGCTTTGTACCTCTGCATTGTGCTTCTAAAGTTGTACTTGATGGTGTACACCCACCGACATGGATGGCAGTACCGGCCGACACCGGTATGTACCGGCCGGTACGTACCGGTATCGGCCGGCACCGGTACCGGGCCGGTACCGGACTGGTTTTGGGCCGATACCGGCCGGTACCGGACCGGTACGTACCGGTACCGGTACCCACCGATACCGGTACCGGTACCGGTACTGCCATCCTTGCCCACCGAGAGCCAACTAGGTTCTTCCCCTTAGGCATGTCCACCAACTCCTAGGTACCATTTTTAGTGAGGGCATGCATTTCCTTGTCTATAGAAGCCACCTATTTGGGATCTTTCAATTCATAGCTTCAAAATAGGAATTAAGAGTATGCTATGAAGAGATGGCAGACAAAAAAGAATAATAGGAGGGTGAGAGGCGAGAGTAGGAGATAAAATTAGTAACCGAATTACGAGTGCGTGATCTTGTACCTTTCCGAACAAGCAATAAGAAGGTCAAGATCAGGTTGGGAAATGATGGAAGAACCAACTAACGAATCTAGAGCTTCAACAGCTTCTTTGGGTGGCAGATCCACAAGAGGTCTCTTCTTTTGCCAAGTATTCTGAGAGTACATGAGAACCTTTGATAAAATCTCATTAGTAGGCACACATGGTAGCTCCCAGGCAAAGGAATAGGTAACATAAGAGGTGAGAACGAAACAATCTCTTTACAAGAAGAGGATTGGGAGTGAAAGCATGATTCACTTTCAAAGAATGTGGCATTTTAAGCACATATCGCTTTCGCTTTGTAGGATCAAGACACTTATAACCGTTTTAAGTAGGAGAATACCTCAAGAAGATGCCACAGACAGTTTTAGGGACCAACTTTTCTGGTGCGTGGACCAAGACAGTGAATGAAATAGAGACACCCAAACGTTCGTAGAGGGGACCGATTTCTAAGCATTCGGGATGCCATATAGTTGATAATGTATGAGGTAGTCAGTACAACCTTTCCCCATAATTTCTTTAGCAAATTATGTTGCAAGAGAAATGCGCGAGAGGTCTCCAACAGAGGACAATTTTTTCTTTCAGCCACTTCATTTTGTTGTAGAGTGTAGGAACACAAGGACTCATGAATAATACCCTTATCCTTCATAAAAATGTTGACAGAGTTCTCAAAGTATTCTCTAGCATTATCAGATCTGAAATCTTTTACACACTGCTCAATATGAGTTTCAACCATCTTGCAGAAAACTTAGACAATCCATGGAACCTCCTCACGCGACTTGATCAGATAAATCCAACAACAATGAGAAAAGTCATTGATAAAACTAATGAAGTATCGATGACTAGAGACAGAAGGCACAGGGGAAGGGTCCTAGACATCAGAATGAACAAGTTGGAAAGGAGTAGAACTTTTATTCTTTGAATATTGAGGTGTGACATTGCAACGATTCAGGATTTATTGACTGAAACAGATATGTAAAAAGAATTCTAAGAGACCTAAAAGCCAAGTGACCCAAACTACTATGCCACAACTGGACTGCCTTTATTTGCTGACTTATGTCACCACTAACACTAGATTAGAAGGCTGATGGCCATTCCTAATAGTCTGCTTGGTTCCTAGATCCTGGAAAACACAATGAGTATGAAAGAAGGTCACATAACAATTTAGAGATTTGGTAAGACTACTCTTTGAAAGAAGATTTATAGGTAAAGTAGGGACATGAAGAACCAATGACAAGATGAGGCCACCATTTAATTTAATAGTGTACCCTTCCTTGCCATAGTGACCCAAGTACCATCGGCAATGATAACCTTATCATGTCCAAAACTCAAAGAATAAGATGAAAAGTAGGTAGGAATACCAGTCATATGATATGTGGTCCCAAAATCAATAACCCACGGAACACAAGGAGAATCGGAGGTGACACTTAATACCCGCCCCTGAAGTACCTGAAGTGGAGGATGTACAGAATCCCAACTGTGAAAAAATCTATTGTAGGTGGCTGATGTCGGCAGAAGATAATGTAGACACCTGAGAAGTGGAAATACTGCTGTCCATAGAAGAGGATGTTGTATTCTCAACGGGTTGAGCCATGGCAACATCGCTTTTTGACTGTCCAACTTTCCGAAACTTCAGTGGTTTCTTAGTCTGGATAAAGATCCCAACAGTTTTCCACATTGTGATTATCCTTACCACAGTGAGAATAATGTCGTGTGGTTTTTTTCCCCCCCTTTCTTGATTGTTTACCACCCTTTCTTGTCTTCATAGTGGTGCTGATCAATGTTGAGTACTCTCCCAAATCCCAAGAAGCAACAGAACCACTGCCACCATTCATGGCCTTTCGATGCTCCTCTTTTAGGACCTTATAATAAACTTGTTCTAAAGTAGGAAGAGGCTCTGTGCTAAGTATTTGTCTATGTAGGGACTCATACTCAGAGTTAAGGCCAGCAAGGAACTTGAAAATATGATTTTGTTGAATGTGTTGAAGATATTGCTGTTGGTCATCTGTGCAACTCCACTGGTACATAGAGTAGTAGTTGAGTTCTTCTCACTTGCTCTTTAAGAGTCCAAAGTACGTTGTAATACTCATGCTTCCTTGCTTCATATCCTGCACATCAGTAGTCACTTGATATGTACGAGAGACTTTTTGACGATGTCCATACATCTATTCAAGAAGCTCTGCTCCCACATTGCCTGGCCAGTAGGCTTCATCATGATTAACTACTAAATTTCTGGATTACAAGAATTTATAATTGTGACCATCACCAAATTGTTCTCTAAATCCCATTTGACATAGAAGGATCATTGACATTAGGTGCCTTGGCCTTCCCAGTAATGTATCCTGTCTTGCCATGTCCTCCCAACAATATTCGGGTAGAGACAGACCACAACTTGAAGTTGATCTCCGTTAACTTGGTGGTAGTCATATGTAGAGATAAACTTTCAGTCATGGTAATGTCCGATGGCTTCAACAACACAGAGCACACTTCCATTGCATCCACCCCCAATATTGTAGGGGCACTGCTTGTGGATCCTAGTACATGGCTGCAAGAGAGAACTTCAAGTCACCAACAGGATGAGGGAGAAACCCTTCAAGTGTCCACTGCTCTGGAGAATGAAAAAGTGAGCTGGACAGCCCCGGCCCACAAAGCGATATTCTGTCGACGCCAAGCAATCCTAAAACAGGGTATCAGATAGGAAGAGGATGGGGTGCGGCAGCTCCTAGGGCAGTTGGACAGGAAGAAGAAGGCTTGCGGAAGTTCCTTGTGCAGCCATAGGATGAGGGTGACTCCCCGCAATGCTCCACAACTGCAAGAAAGGGAATTAGAGAAGCTGGACAGCCCAGCCACCATCCCGTTATTCCTGTCCGCACAAAAAAAAAAAGAAAAAAAGAAAAAGAAAAAAAAAGAAGAAGCCTAGAATATTGTTGGACGAAGAGAGAAAGGGGACAGATGGCTCTTGTGGGCTGACAAAAGATGCTCTTCACTCTCTCTGCTCCTCCTCCTGCTTTGCTACCATGTTGCAAGAAGAGGTAAGAGAGAGAGGAAGGAGATGCACTGCAACTTGGAGGCCAAAACAGGGGATCAGTACAATACAACAGACCGTCCCTTTCGTCATTAACATATACCCATTAGGACAAAGACACATAACATACAAAAGTCTAAAATACCCTTGACTGTGACTAAAACATGTATAAGTCACAGGGATAACATAGAAAATAGAAAAATATTACTAAACAGTGACAAAAATACCCTTATTTCTATTTACAGATAACACTGCTCCAATGTCTGCATTGCAAGGACCCAGGGGAAAGGGGGATTCCCAAATACATGATCGGTAAAGTTGTAATCTTGCACCCCAAGATGGTAGCAGCTCTGTGAAGACCCCTATCATCCATGTTAAGCCTTATGACTTAGAAATTAACCTTCAGCCCACTAACCTCTTCTAGCAATTCAGGGATAAGCCGAACCACTCGTAACTGCTCCTACTTATCAAATAGGAAGATGATAGTATCATCAACATAGTGGAGGTGGGTAATTTGGCTACCATGGGCACCACCATCTAGAAACCATGAATCAGGCCTGCCTTTTGAGCCCTATGTAGCATTTTGCTTAGAATATGTGTTGAACCGTTAATTCAATATTATATCCTCATGTCTTAGTGGTAACATACAATGAAAATAAAGATATCAGGTTAATTGTTGATTGTGTTAAATGAATGATTTAATTGATTTTATCTTGGCAGATTCACTAGATATTCAAGACCAGTTCATTACGTTCTGGGACGTAGTCATATTTCTGGAGTTACAGGAGCTTATGCTCTTATTTCATATCGATTAAACTCATTGGAATATCAATATAAGTCTCAATGCGTGGTTGATTAAATGGTGGATCAGCCATCGGCCTTTTAAGGATCATTTAATCGATCTCTATATAGATCAAGTCCTCCACATCAGGTCACTTAATTGACTTCACTATCTATTAAGTTTGCCGTTTGGCTCACTTAGTCGATTGATATTGATTAAGTTCATTCACATCGATTAAGTTTATTAGTTAACTTTAAATGCCTTATCGACTATTTGAACCAATAAATCGATTAACTATTCAGACTTGCTCTTATAGCGCGAGTTATCAATTAACTGTTAAGTTATCGATTAACTGAAATCCTTTGTACTTAATCCACTAGTGGTCATATTAGCGATTAATTCAATCAGTAATTTCTCTCGGCTATCTGTTTGTGTGCATCAATTATATCTCTGTTTTATATTGATTATTTGCCTCGCTGCGTTTGGTTGGTGTATCGTCTCTCTGTGTGCTATATCGATTAGATGAGTAGATGTTTCTTTCAGTTAATTGATCCTTTTGTGCGATTAATTTGGACCTAACCGATTACCTTGGTCCTTTTAACGATCCCTTCGTGCAACACTATTCATCTTTTTCTTTGTGCCCACAGATTTTGTCTCCTATCTGTCTGATCTACTTTTGCAGATCCTTTATTACTCACCTACCCTCTGATTGGGGAATTAGATGAAAATTTTTCATTCTTGGTAATTCAACAGGGATTACATGGGATCTGTGTGATCGAATTGGAAAATAATGGAGACAAAGAATAGAAGTTTCTGACAGAACAAGACAACTTTGTGCGCATGCTCTCCAGGCAGTACTCATTCCACTTATATGTTAGAGCGAGCAGGGTTAACACTCGACTTGTGGAGAGCCTCATAGAGATAACGGGAAGAAGTTGCATCTAGTGGGAGCATTTGAATTCTTCTATAAATTGGAGACTTTGGCCAGAAAGAAGAACATCTCTTAAGAATTCAAATTCAAGCACCTACTCTCTGCACCCAAACTCCCTTTAACAGCAAAGAGAGGAGCCCAAGAGAGCCAACTCCGACTCCAGGCACTGCTCCTACTGCTTCTACTTTTGCTGTGTTGCTGAAGCTCTTGGGGCCTCTTCTTCGACAATCAAGAGTTTACATTCTTCAGCTCTTTCTCCTTAGGCTTGATTGATTTCTGAGCTTACTGTACACATTGTAGCCTTAGAGGCTTCTTGATGTGTAACTCTTAATCAGAGAGGATTTGGTTGTTCTTCTTCCTTGAGGGGAAGAGAAGACTTGCTGAGGCAGAGTGTGTGCCTATTTCTGAGGGAAGGGAAGACATCAGAAGTTGGATGTCGTGTTTGCCTCTTTTTGTCAAGAAAGTAAAGGCCAGATGCAGTTGAATGTTTGTTTGACAATGGTAAAGGCAAGGTGATGGGCAGTGGCATAGCGGTAGTAAATCTTTTAATCTGATCGAGGATATACCATGTATAGATGGCTTGAAGCACAACCTCATCAACGTCAGGCAGGTATGTGACAAGGGCCATACGGTCATCTTTAAAGTTGCTGACTACACTATCATCAAGGAGGATGAGGTGATATTCAAGGCAGACAGGGACAAGACTATATGTCTTGCAACTGAATGAACGAAAGGATAAACATGTATGTCTTATTGCCAAGAAATCAGAAGAAGTTAACTTTTGGTACAAAAGACTAGGTTCATGCTAGTCATAGAGTAATTTAGAAGTTGATCAAGCATGATCTAGTTGAAGGTCTAATTCAAGATGAAGCTAAAATACACATTTGTTTGTGCATCTTATGCCAAAGGCAAGCATACCAATAACAATTTTTAGTCCAAAATGGTGGTCACTACATCAAAATCGCTAGAACTCATTCACATGTATATGTTTAGGCCTTTAAGAACTACAAGCTTGGTGGAAAGATTTTTGGATTTGTCATAGTAGATGACTACTTAAGGTTTATGTAGGTATCTTTTTTAGAAAGCAAATCTGACACTTTTGAAGCCTTCTTGATGTTTAGTAGAGTTGTTTAGAAGGATCAGAGGTTTACCATCATTGCCATCAAGAGTGATCATAGAGAAGAATTTGAGAATGTTGAATTCACCAAGTTTTGTGAAGAACAAGATATCCAACACAACTTCTTAGCACCAAGGACTCTTCAGCATAATGATACAGTAGAGAGAAAGAATAGGATATTGCTTGACATGGCCAGAACTATGCTATCAGAGTATAATCTTCTAAAATATTTTTTAGGCAGAAGTAGTGAAGACAGCCTGCTACATCATTAACAGGGTAATGATAAAGCCTATTATTAAGAAGACCCTAAAAATATTATTAAGAAACCCCAAAGAAGAAGGGGAAGGGAGAGGGGATGAGGGGAGGGGGGTTGGGGAAAGAGAGGGAAAAAAAGGTCTGGAGGGAGTTCGTTAGGAGATGCATGATTGGTGTCTTGTGTATACAAGAGATGAAGGTGGAGTCTTTGGGAAATGAGTTGTGGAGGGAGGTAGGGGGATCCATGCTCACTATAGTAGTGGTCTCGCTAGTTGTGGGAAGATCTAGAAGTGGTGGTAGAGGTGGGAAGTGGGTGGATAGGTTCACTGTCACTATATCCTTAGAGTGCCTAGGATGGTTTTGAGTGGGATTTGACCAGAGTTTATGGTCCTCAAAGGAGGGAGGAGAAGAAGGTGTTGTGGAAGGAGCTTCTCCATTAGCACTTGCAGCCGAGGAGGCCATGGTGCGTGGTTGGAAATTTTGATGTTATTACGGCTCCTGAAGAGAGATTAGAGATAGTCTCTTCTTTCGCACCCATAGAGGACTTCTAGAGCTTTATTCATCGGGCAACATTGATTGATGTGCATATTTTTAATGCCTTTTTACTTGGTCTAACCCAAGGGCTCAACCCTCCTACTTCAGGTTAGATAGGTTTCTCATCTCATTCGAGTGCGAGAACCACTTCCCACATTTGGGGGCCTGATGTCTAGAGAGGTCTTTGTCAGATCATAAGCCTATTTTACTTAGGTCTAGTGGTGTACGTTGGTGCAACCTTCCTTTATGGTTTAAGAAAGTTTGGTTGCATGAAGATGACTTCATGGAGATTTTTTTATTAGGTTTGGAGACCTTGATCTGGAGTCTATCATTGCTACACTAGTTAGGAACTTGATATCCCTTGCCCATGCTCTGGGTGCGTGGGGAGCCTCTAGGAGGATACCAAGTAAGGAAACCAAAGATAGGATTGTGGAACAACTTTTGGGGATGGATGCCCTAGAAGAGGTTGGCTTGCTAGATGTGGAGGATAGAGAGGCCGGGGACAAATTAAAGGTAAAGTATGAGGATATCCTCCTTAAGGAGGAGATTTACTGGAAGCAGAGGTCCAAAGTTAGGTGGATCATGGAAGGGGATAGCAACACTGCCTTTTTTCAAAAGTTAGCATCCGGTAGTCATTGGATTAATTGGATATGTGGCCTTAGCAAGTCCTCACTCTGAGAAAGGATTTGGTGAGTCACATTTTGAGTTTCTACTCCTCTTTCTTCTCTAAGGAGGACTTGGTGAGACCTTCCATCTTTAAGGAGCTTCTTCCCACCCTCTTTGTGGAGGATTATCAAGCTCTCTCCACCCCCTTCACTGAAGAGGAGGTGAGGAGTGGGTGTTTTGCTTGCTTGGTGATAAGGCCCTATCCTGGATGGCTTTTCCTTGATGTTCTTCCAGTAGTGTTGAGGTAGTTAAGCATCTTATTGTGAATGATATGTGAATTTAGGAAGGTTAAGCACACCTCCAGGGTATTAACAAGACCTTAATTGTTTTTATTCCAAAGAAGGTGGGGGTTGATTCTGTTTAGCTTACATGCTTATTAGTCTTCTGAATGGAGTCTATGAAATCATCACTAAAATGCTGCCTCTTAGGCTTGAGGAGTCCTTGGTAGGCTGATCTATGTCTATTAGAGTGCCTTCATCAGAGGAAGCCACATTCATGAGAATTTCTTGTGGCTCAAGAATGTTTGCATGGGATGAAGCAGCAGCGTGAGAGTGTGCGATCATTAAGTTGTACTTCGTGAAGGCTTATGATAGAGTGAATTAGGAGTCTCTTTAAGGTGATGGACATCATAGGGTTTAGGTGAGAAGTGGATCTCTTGGATCAAATCATGCCTTTCCTCTATCTCCTTTTAATGTTCTTGTCGATGGTGTTTCTACCCTATGCTTTCACAATGACAGGGGACTTAGATAGGGTGATCCTATGTCTCCTCAATTCTTTATCCTTATAGTTCACATTATTAGCATGATATGTGGTCGAGCTAAGGCTGTAGGGCTTATTGTGGGTTTTCCTTATGGTGCTCAAAGCCACTAGATTTTACATCTTCAATATGCAAATGACACTTGTTTCTTCTAGGGGATAAGGAGCATCTTATGATGGCCATACTCTAATTAGAACTGCTCGACGAAGTTAGTGCGTTGAGAGTGAATTTTCAAAGACCTAACCTAGTGTCAAGTGACTATGCTATGTGTAGAGTGGCTTCTATATTGGGTTGCCATATTGGCTCCTTTCCTCATTCCTACTTACTTTGGGTCCATCAAATGTGGGGATTGGTTGTCGGTTGTTGAGTTGTTTAGTAGTTCTATGTCTAGGTTGGCAGGTTGAAAAGGCGGGCTTCTCTCTTATGGTGGGAGATTGATGCTCTGTAAGTTTGTGTTGGATAGTCTCCTTATATATTTCTTGTCTACTTTCGGAATTCCGAAGACTCTGGTGGCTCAGTTAGATGCTATTCGGAGTAGTTTTTTTCTGGAAAGGAGGTGGAGATTCCTCAAGGGTGTTTACTGGGGCAGAGTATGCAGAAATAAGGATTTATCATTCTTCAACCTTGCGCTCCTGGCCAAACGGCTTTGGAAGCTACGCACTGTTGAGGAGGATCTCTAGGTGGATGTCATCTTGCAGAAGTACTTAGCAGTGATAGAGTTTGGGATTTGCCCCGTTGCCCATGCACAGGGTGTCGCATGCATAGAAAGGCATCTTACTTGCAGTTGATATTATGAGAGCAACCACTTTGGTTTCCCTAGGGGATGGTCAGAGATGCTTTTTTTTTTTTTTGGTTGGACAAATGGTGTTGTTAGTGCCGCTTCCCTCAGGTTTCCTAGGCTCGTTGATATCTCCTCACAGCCGCAAGCAGTTGTAGCACAACCTTTTAGGCCTCCCCTACCGGTGGAGGGAGTTGGGCACCTTAGTTCAAGAAGGATCTGCACGACAAGGTGATCCAGGACCTCAGGGAGCATTTTATTACTTCTGCAAGACCACTGTGTGGATGCCTCTGCTCTAGACTCCTAGAGGTGGAGTTGGTATGCCTTTGGGTCGTCCTCCTCAGTTAGGTCGGCATATCATGTAGTAGCTGATGGAGGACTCAGATACTCTTACATGTCGCTTGTCTGTCTTCCCAAGTACCCTTGAAGGTGAAGGTCCTTATGTGGAGGATCTCTCTTGGTATACTCCCCACCTGCAACATGCTCATTTGGTTCCATATTGATGTTTCCTTGGATTGCTGCCTCCATGAGGAGAGGGACAAATCACTGAATCTCTTTGCTCATGAGGCGTGGCAGGATATCTTTAGCAAGGTTCATGTTAACTTTAGGCATGTGGGCATGGTTAGTGAGCTTTTTCACAGCTGGTCTTTGGTTTCTCTCTCCCTAGGGGATAAGGAGGTTGGTGTCTGATCCTTCAGGCCACTTTTGGGCCATTTGGGGTGAAGGGAACAGGAGAGAATCTTCAGGTGCAAGGCTCTGATACTGGAGTGAGTTGTAAGCTTTGTTTGTGCCAGAATGAAGGAATGGGCGAGGGCTCTTTGTAAGGTAGGGCCTAGCTCTTCCCCCTTTTTGTCTCTGTTGGGGGGCTTTGAGTGGGTCACCATCTTGGTGCTTTTGTACAGAGGGATTTTTGAGAGCTGTTTTCTGATGCTCTTGTATATTCCCGTTAATTTCGTTTTATAAAACACATGGTACTACCCACTTTTTTAAAAAAATAAAGAGGTCAGTAAGTTGCATAGGAGAAGAAATATGAGGAAGAGTGAGTGTGCTTGTAAGGTAGTGTTGTATATGAAATGACTGTCAGTCTGCATATGTTTCGTCTGCTTCTGAATGATCAGATTGCTTGCTGTCTAAACCCTGTTTACCACAATATAATGGAGTGGGGCTGGTGAAGTGACTCCAGGGTCATGAATGAGACACGGCAGCCAGATATTCTTGACAAAGCATCATATACTGCCTCAGTATTAGAATGAGAAGCCATTGCCTGCTTCTTAGCACCAAGGGATAAGAGACCTGCCCAAGAATATGCAAAAGGTCGTACTGGAACAGTGAATAGTGAGATTGTCTACTCTGTGAGCATTAGAAAAGCATGCATCCTGAGAACAGTGGCATGCATGAACGAGGACTGTTGCATAGTGCCACAGAGATGGTGTAAAATATGCATGAGAGCTGCATAATGAACAGAGGTGGGGTCATTGACAAGTTAACTAACAATATGGTTTACATGGGCAATTTCAGGGCGAGAGATAATTCAGTAGACAAGTGCACTGACAATATGCCAATAACGGGTAGGATTGGCCAGAAGCTCACTGCAGGTCAAAGCTACATATGAAGCTCTAATGGTGTATCTAACTGTCCTCGAATTAGAAACAACTGCACATGAAGAATATCCAAGATGTACCTCTATTGAGAGAAAGTACCTATATAAGGAGGTGGCAAAAGACCAAGAAAGTAGTGAAGAGGCCCAAAGTCCTCCATCTCAAATTGCTTGTGAAGATGCTGCTTCAGAGAGGTGATGGTAGTAGTATCATTGTTGGTGATGATCATATCGTCTATATAGAGCAGAAGAATGGCATAACCCCATGGAGAAGATTGAACAAAGTGCATATTCATGACTACTCTCAATGAACATAGTAACAAGCACGGTGAAATAAAACTGCTCAAATCAGAGTGTGGTCCTTGTTTGAGCTCGTAGATGGCTCATCGAAGTGAATGAACATACTCTGGTGGAATAGCAAGGCCAGGAGGAAGTTGTGATACCTATTTTCCTCGGGAAGGCATTCTTCACATCCAGATAATGTAAAAACCAACCATGAACTGCAGCAACTACAATCAAATTGTGTTCAGAATTCATCGTAGCCTCATGAAAAGGTCTCCTCATATCAATCCCATACTTTTGAGTGAAGCCTCAAGCCACTGGTCTACCCTTGTGCCCTTAATAGACCCATGCAGCTTGGTCTTGATTTTGTAAATCCATTTATAATGGATGAACATTTTATGAGCTGGAAATCGAATAAGATCCCAAATGTGAGTTTACTAAAGAGTCTGAAGCTCTTCCCGCATAGCATGTTGCCATCGAATGTGCTATATTGTCTCACAATAGCTTGAGGCTTCTGTTGACCATGAATTGTTGCGAGAAAGGTAGAAAACTGTGGAGAACAGTAATCGCCCGCAACGGGTATAAACTGATTAAAAGGATGGTGAACCTGTTGAGGATAATGAGTATCTAGATCTGAAGAAGAGACCTGTTGAGGGGAAGGTAAAGATACATTAGATAAAGCATCTATATGAACCTTGGGAGAATTGTTCACAATGCGAGTAAAGGATGATGAGTAGCCAATCGAGTGTGATGTGCAGGAATGAGACGAGCTACCTGAGCTAGACTAAGATGATGAGGGAAAGATGTGCTCGGTACAACAAGTGAAATGGGAGCACTTGCTCAGTATAAATGCCCATGTTCTTCTCCACTGATGACCCACTTGCTGTTTGCTGATGACACCTTTGTGCAACTTTATGAGACATCTTCTGGCCAACTTGTTAATTCCTCGAAGAGTTGCTGTATTAGTCATCCTTCTTTCCTGTTGAGGTCTAAGCGAATCATGAGTCATTGACTGGTTTCATCATGAAAAGCCTGCCGATAAAATACCTTGGTGTTCCTCTTTTTGCTGGGCGTACTAAGAGATCTCTCTTTTCTCATTTGGTAGAAAAGATCCAATCAAAGTTGCTGTGATGGAAAGCAAATTTGTTCGTCTATGGGGGCAGACTTACTTTGATAAAGCATGTTCTCGCTGCAATTCCTTTATATACTATCTCTTGCATGACAATTCCATCCAACACTTTGAAGGATATGCAGAGGATTATGGCTAACTTCCTTTGGGGTTTTCATGAAGGTAGGCCAAGAGGACATTGGGTTTCATGGCCTCAGATTTGTCAGCCAATTGATTCTGGAGGCCTTGGAAGGACATTGGGTTTCATGGCCTCAGATTTGTCAGCCAATTGATTCTGGAGGCCTTGGAATATTATCTTTGGAGGATATGCAGTTAGCTTTGAGGTGTAAGCTGCCTTAGAAGGCTCTTAATACAAACTCTTTGTGGTCAGATTATTGTCAAGGCCAAGCATCTTTGGAACACTCATTTTGCTGAAGCTACCTTTCATAAAGTTTCTTCCCCTGGGAGACATCTATGGTTATAAAGGCAGCAGGTATCATTAATGAGCATCATAAAATTCTGACTCTCCAGGAACACAAGTGGATTGGTGTCCTTCGGCTGATGGTAGCTTCTATCAAATCAGCTAGAGGTATTAGCTTCCCTGGCACACATTCTTCCAGCGCTCGGTCTCATATCTGGGCCTTATTCATTCCTCCTAAGATTTCTATTTTTGCATGGAAGTTGTTGCATAACTGCCTTCCCACTGATGACAATGTTAAATCCTGTGGGATTGCTCTGTGCTCGAGGTGTTTTTGCTGCCCCGCAGGGCATAGTGAATCATCATTTCATTTCTTCTTTAAAGGATCTTCGTCCCATGCAGTTTGAAGTTATTTCTTGGGGCTGTTCGATGTGGATATATCTTCGGTTATGACAAGTCATAATCACTTGGTGAATTTTTTTCTCATCGTTTAGTCCTTCCAAGTTTCAGGACAGCCTCTTGTTAATATATTTTCTCTGGATTCTTTGGGAAATTTGGCATGCTAGGAATTCATTTGTCTTTTCTGCAAAGAAGCTGGGTGGAAAACCGTTGTTTTTTTAGTTTTGCACAAGATTCATGCAGTGGTGCCTAGTCTCCCTTCCAAAGGACCTTTATCCAATAGGGTCAGCAGTATCATTGGACGTTGGGGTTTCCCTATTCTAGCCATTCAGAAGAAATCGCCGTTGCTGGTCAGATGGTTGAAGCCACTTGTTGGTTATGTTAAATTGAATGTTGATGGGGCTTATAAACCTTCCACTGTGCATGCAGGTGGGGAAGGCATTATTAGAGATCACAAAGGGGATATTATTCTAGCCTTCTCTCATGCTTATACCCTGCAACCAAGTTTGGAAGCTGAGGCGGCTGCTCTTTTACATGGCATTCAATATTGTATTGCTTTAAAAGTTTCATCAGTACTTATAGAATCGGATTGCTTGCTCCTGGTCTGAATTCTTAATGGTCAATACAAGTGTCCGTGGAGGATATTGCTTCTGATCAAAGATATCAAAGATCTTATGGCAGCTACAACTATGGTGATCTCCCATGTTTATAGAGAACCAAATCAACCGGCTGACAGATTGGCAGTCTTTGCTTGTGTATCTAGATCACCTGTTTGTTTTTTTGACTGGGATAGTCTACCTATGTCTTGTCAGGGGGGCCTCAAAACTAGATAAGTTTGGATGCGCTTCTATTAGATTTTAGCTATCTATGCTTTTGTTCATTCAGGGGTATGGCCCGTTGCTATATGTAAATTTCTCATCATTAATAAAATTTTATCCTGAGTGTCCTCTTGGTGGAGTGACCGACATGGTTCCCCCCTGGGGTGCTGTGCACTGTCCCAAGTAGCCTTGGGGTTTCATTAAAAAAGAAAAGAAATGGGAGCACTTGAGGTGGGAATATGAAGACCGCGAACAATGATCAGAGCAAGATCAAGATCATAGAGAGAAAAGGAAGTTCTTAAGAAGAAAGGGTGTTATTGGGTGCATGATGGGGGAAGGAGCAAAAAGCAAGAATAGCCAAAGGTACAACGAATGCCATAGTCAGGAAAGGAAGAGTAAAGGTGCCCAAATGGGAATATACCAAAAGAATAGATGATGGAGAGATATTGATGAGGTTGACTGAGGTGAGCACGACTTCGTTAGAATGAAGCAAGGAGCATAGCCAAAAAAAAGAAGGAAGAGTATGAACAGTCTCAAGAATGTGACTATATTTCCTCTTAGTGACTCCATTCTGTTCATGAGTGTGGAGACAAGATTGTTGATAAGGAGGTCCATGAGAGGAAAGAAGATCACAACATCTCAGATTAAGGATATTATCGAGCACTATGAGTATGAAAGACCTAGTAGTGACAATGAAACTGGGTATGGGCCATAAATAGTGAACTAGTGATAAATGCGGGGGATCTAGAATTTTTGACACATCAAATAGGATCCAATTAAACTGAGAGAAGTCATTAATGACACTAACATAGTACTACGAGTAAAACTTGCTACACTAATCCCCAGTGCTGCACTGAGGGTCAGTGCAGTAGGGTATTTTTTTTTTAATCTTTTGAAAAAAAATTAGGTTGGCCCCGAGGTGCTCTACATGTCTGTATAGGCCGATGTCCGATCGGAGGACCCAACAAAATCTGAAAAATAAAAAATCGAGCCCCAATGAACAGTAAAAAATGCTTTTCATGTGCTGAGCCCAATAAGAGTTTTTGATTTTGTATATGTTCGTACAACCTCTTGTTAATATCTTTTTTTTTGGAAGGTGACATAAAGTCACATTTCATTGAAAATAAAAGAGGATACAAAGTAGGCCAAAGGCCAAGGCCAAGGGACGAACATCATGGCTGAAAGCCAACCCCATAACCCTCAACAAAGAAAAAGAGGCAGACCCTATGCTTCTAATTTACTAAGGAAATAAAGAAGAAGCTAACAGCAGAGCCTCAAGGGAATTATAACAACAAATTTTTACATGCAACAACCCTGGAAATAATATCTCCTTCTGTAACAAACCCGATGTCAGTTGCTCTTCCCCATTCTTTCACCCAAATAATGGCTCTTTGAAGAATTATGGAGTGATTTCTGAACTCATGATTTAATCTTATGTTATTTCTTTCTAACCAAATGGACCACAGCATGGCACGAAGGAATAGGGACCACCTTTTTCTGTCAGGCTGGTTAGTACAGAAAACTGACCACCCTTGCATGAGATGAAGGGAATCGAGAGGTTCCACCCACTGAAATTTCAGAGGCTTGAAAAGGATTTTCTACTAGTAATTGATGATCCCACAATGACAGAAAAGGTGGTTCTGATCTTCTTCAAACAGCTCGCAGAAAACACACAAAGAATTGTTGAAATTAAAGATACTCTTCAGTTTTTGGCATGTAGGAAGCCTATTCAAAGCCACCTTCCATAGAAACAATTTGATTTTGACTGGGATATACTTGGACCATACAAGGGATTTCCACCATACTATGATACCACCATCTTGGATAATAGTGGTAAGAGTGTTAGATGAAAAGGATCTTTTGTTGCTCCATGTCCAAATTGTTTTATCTTCATGTCCCCTAATGAGATGAATATCTGAAGTTTGATGAAGGATTCTGAATAGCTCCCCTATTTCAGATTCAGTTGGATTTCTTTGAAGGATAAGGTTCCATTGAACATCATTGTCTTGGGAGAGAACCTGGGCCACCGTAGCATTTTTGTTTTCAATAAGGTGGTAAATACTAGGAGCCTGGTCAATGAGGGTAAATACTAGGAGCCTGGTCAATGAGGGGAACATTAGAGAGCCATTTGTCTTTCCAAAAGCTGATATTTTCTCCATTGCCCAAAATGAAGCTAATTGCTGGACGAACCAGATTTTGCAAGTGAACAGTGTTCCTCCAAATGTGGGACAGATTGTAGAATCTTGAGGGATTCAAATGCCATTTAGAACAATTGAGATAATATTAGCCCTCACTATTTTAATCCAAAGATGGTCTTTATCTTCCCCGAGTCTCCACAGCCATTTAGCAAGCAAGGCCTTATTGAAATGATATGTTGTAACCAGGCCTGCCCCTCCTTGATCCTTGTTTCTGTAGACTTTATCCCAGGCTATAAGATGAAGGCCTTTCCCATCTCTTTTTCCTCCTCCCCATAAGAAAGATCTCCTCTTAGCCTCTTATCATTTTTTCCATAGTTCTAGGGACTTTTATAATGGAAAGATGATAGGTGGCAAGTGAGGAAATAACTGATAAAGAGAGGACCCATCTTCCACCATGTGAAAGGAATCTAGCTTTCCATCCTTCTAACTTATGGTCAAACTTTTTAATGACCACATCCCAATCCCTTAAACTTAAAGGACCACAGGATACTGGTAACCCCAAGTATTTGATTGGAAAATGAGACACTCTACAGTTTAATAAATCAGCCATGCAGTTTAGCTTGACCTTCTCCAAATTGATTCCTATTACCTCAGAGTTTTGGAAGTTGATGCTAAGCCCAGATATAGCTTATGTTAAGACCAGCAAGATCTTCAGATTTTTCAACATGCCAAAGTGTCCTGAAGAAAGCAGCAAGGTATCATCTGCAAATTGGAGATGTGTGAGGTCAAGACTACTCCTACCAATGTTGAAACCTTCTATCAAACCTTGACCAGCTGTCTTATCCCAGAGGGAGCTCATGATCTGACCTATAACAAGGAACAAGAGAGGTGAAATTGGATCTCCTTGTCTTAATCCCCTAGAACTACTAAAAAAACCACATGGTAGACCATTGAACAAAATGGAGAACCTAAGAGTTGAGATACAACTCATGATCCAGTTTATCCATTTTTGTTTGAAACCCATGAGGCCTAAGGCTTTGTGGGTACAATTCCAGCTGACAGTATCAAAGGCCTTTTCAAAATCCAGCTTGCTGACAACACCTTCTTTCTTTATAATCTTTTGGTTATGTATAGCTTCACTAGCTGCTAGAAAATTGGCTAGGATAAATCTGCCTTCAAGAGAAGCTGATTGATTTATGTTAATGATTCCCCCCAATGCTGTCTTCAATCTGTTGGCTAGAATTTTAGTAATGATCTCGTAACAACCGTTTAATAGACTATTAGGTCTGAAGTCAGTTACTTTTTCAGCACCTTCAGTCTTAGGAATTAGAACAATGTGAGTAGAATTGAGACCCGTAATGCTTGAAGGTCTGTCTTGGAATTCCTTCACCATGTCCATGAAATCATCCTAGATAACATCCCAAAAAAACTGATAGAAGCCTATTGAAAAACCATCCGGGCCGAGGGATTTATTCACATTCATACTAAAAATAGCTTCTTTCACTTCTTTTTCAAGAATTGGCAAGCAAAGATCTTCAGCCAAGTTGTCATCTATCTTTAGGAGGATATTAGCTTGCAAATGAGGTCTCCATAGGTGGTCTTCTTTGAATAAGTTCTTGTAAAAAGAGATGAAAGTATCTTGAATGTCCTTCTTGGACTCAATAAGAAGGTCATCCACTTTAGTATGATCAATCTTTAGGGATCTCTTCTTAGAACTTGCCACTGCATGGAAAAATTTAGTATTCTTGTCACCCTCCTTGAGCCAATGTTCTTTAGCCCTTTGTTTCCGTTTGATCTCTTTTCTAAAGTCCAATTCATTGTATTTATTCCCAGGTCTTCTAAGAGACTGAGCTTCATCATCGGAGAGGAATTGATTTTCAGCCTTAACTTCAAGATCATCAATCTTATGCATGAGCTGTTGTCGAATGGAATTTATATTGCCATAAGTTTGAGAAGACCAAGTCTTAATTTTAGCTTTAACCCATTTCAACTTCTTGACAAAAGACTAGGAAACAAAATCTGCCACAAGAGCCTCTATCCACCAATTACTGACCAAGTCTTTGAAATGTTCATGTCTGTGCCATTCCAATTCATACTTGAAAAGTCTCCGCTTATGTCTATTATCTCCAGTGGATAGCAGGATGGGTATATGATCAGAAATTGTCCTACAAATACCCTTCATATGAGATTGAGGTAACTGTAGAAGCCATTTAGGAGAGACAAAAACCCTATCTATTCTAGATTGGACATTGGTACTAGTTGGTTGGAGGTTGGACCAGGTAAACTTTCTATTGGGAATTTTCAAGTCCATGCCACACTCCCTGATCCAAGAGCCAAAGTCTCCATGTCACTAGTCCAATTTTGAATACTTGTCCTTTCCCAGGGAAATCTGATACTGTTGAAGTCTCCTAGGACACACCATGCATCTTGAAATATGCTGAATAACCTATACAGTTCCTAGAAGAACTCCTCCTTAGGATGATGATTATGTGGCCCATGCACTGAAGTAATGTACACCTGAAATTTATTGTCTAAAGAGCATAAAAGAACTGAGCTATTGAAATTTCCAGAATCACATAGGAGCCTTTCAATTTTTTCCCATTCCAAAGAATTAACTGTCCCCCACTGGTTTCTAAAGCTGGTACATAGCATGGAATGCAGAATCAGTCGATCCCGATCCAAATCGGCCGATTCGGATCGAGATCGGTAGGTTCCGATTCGGCCGATTCCGGCCAATTCTGGCCGATCCAAGCCGATTCCGGCCGATCTGATCCCGATTCGGATCGGGATTGGCGGGTCCCGATTTAGGGACCCGATACGATCCGGAATTCCTTGGTATATAGAGCCAATCGGTCAGAATACAACCTCCTAATTGCTTGATAACTACATCATCAACTGAGCTCATCTTGGTTTCTTGTATACAAATACAATCCAGTTTGAGATTCCTGGTGATGTCTCTAATGGCTCTCACCTAGTTGTCCCATTAAGTCCTCTGATATTCCAAGTAAGAATGTTCATTGATGATTCATTTTCTTCCCCCCTTCCTGTTATCTCTGAGATAGTCAAGCACTTCATTTTTCTGAACAAAGTTAAGCTCCCTTTTTCCTATCTTTACACCACCCCCTTGGCCATTTTTCTTAGGTGATTGCTTAAGCTATATGATCATTCTTTTGACGAAACTTTTAAACATTTCCTCTTTGCCTTCAAAAGAAACCCCAATGACCTTCCCAAACTAGATGATATCTTTTGATCTAAAGTCAGAAGCGTCTGGTAGTAGGAAGGCTAATGGAGGTTCAGTGACTGGGACCAGCTCCCTATTGCAGCAGCCTATATTTGAATCCAAACCACTATCAGAGAAGCTAACGTGCTTAGTGGAGATCAAAGGGGCAAGGACTTCCTCAGCGGCCTTTAGTTTCGGTACAAGTTCTGAAAATGCCACTGGCTCTAAAGATTCTGTGTCATAGATATGCTTCCAGTTCTGTGGGACAACCGCTAGCTTTTCCGGAATGGTCACTGAGAAACAATGGTCACTTGAACAAGGCCCGAAATCTCGTACTCAATGACAACAGATGAAAGAACACCAAGAGAGTGCTCGGAAGGTGAATCGACTTGAATCGAGGGCCGATCGGATGGGGAAGAAGAATCCGTGGGCATCGTATCGGGTCGGGTAGAAGAAGTGTTGGCCCGTGACTTACCCAATTGGGGTAAAAGACCTGAAAAGCAAGGCCCGGAAGACTTACCCGATACGATAAGATCCGAAGTCGCTTGGTAGGAGACCCGGGATTGTTGATCTTCCTCTCCCGAATCAGAATCACCCGACACCGGCAGGGACGACCAATGGGGATATAGCCTTCCACCGTGGCACAATTTGCGATCGTCCCAACCCACCACCACTGCCTCGAGCGAAGCAGGGTCACAATCTCCCACCCTCTGCAACTGGAATCCATCGGGACTCGAAGAGAAATTAAAGTCTTCTTCCCTTACCAATCCAAGTGGAGTTAAGAAAGAATCTGGAGCACACGGAGCGTCAGCTGGGCAGCAAGTCACTAACTCGTGACTCGGAAGCTCAATCTCTAGAGGGATAGATTCAAGGTGGGAGGACCCCTGTTTACAGAGCCAGACCTTGGATTCCTTGAGCTTTTTGTAAGAAGAGGCTACCTTTGCCTAGGTCCAGTTGCAATGTTGGGATTCTGGGATATCTGCAATTGGAGAAGGCTGCTCCACCTTGAGGGAGATCTAGAAATTCATACCGGAGACTCTTATCTTCAACTTCTCTGGGATGGAATGGAGATGCTCCGCCTCAACAAGTACAGAAGATTAGAGAGGAATAAGGTGTTGTTATCCCCACCTCTGAGGCAGCCGAATTTGTCAACAATGGCTTGGAATGACTCAACATTCCAAATGTGCAACGAAATGCCTTCCAACCTGCACCAGTAGCAAGGACCATTACTAACAGAGGCTGTTCCCACATCTACTGCCCATGGAGCACATCAGATTTTGAAATCCCCCCTGGAGAAAAAGAGTGTCTCCTTCTTGGCAGAAGACAATCTCTCCCCAGAGGCGTGCACCAGAAAGCTATTTCCATGCAGTTCCTTGATGCTCCATGAGTGAGCTGACTTCCAATTGTCTTTCAGTAGATGAAGGATACTAGAACTTAGAGAATCTTGAACAAGATTCCCATTGTTGCCGCAAGAAATGACCTTCACCACTAGGGTCTCTTGAAGTCTAATAAGAGACTCCTTCACCTCTTGCGACCAAGGGATAGAAACAACTTCACAGGCAGAGGCTCCTTGAGTAGGAAGACAAGGAATATTATCCTCATCCATCCTGTTAAGGGGTCTACTAAGGGGAGGAAAAGAACCATCACCTTTCTTCCAGTAAGGATAGCTCTCAAGGCCTATACCCTTGTAGGAGAAGCATCTAACAACTTATCTGCAATCCTTTACTTTGTGACCTCTTTGCAAGCATCTAAAGCATTCATTAAAGTCCACTGGAAAGAGAGATGGACTCTTCTTCTCTACAGGAAAGGAGGATCTTTTCCTCTTGGAAACTATCTGCCATCCTTCCTCTAAATCGCCAGACTCACCTCTCATCCTATCTTTTCCTTGTTAATATCTTTTCTCTAGATTCTTTGGGAAATTTGGCATGCCAGGAATTCATTTGTCTTTTCTGCAAAGAAGTTGGGTGGAAAACTGTTGTTTTTTTAGTTTTGCACAAGATTTATGCAGCGCTGCCTAAGGAATTCCGGGTCGGGTTGGGTCCCCGAATCGAGACCCGGCAATACCGACCCGACCAGATGAAGTTCGACCGGTCTGACTCGACCGGATTTTAAAAATAAAAAATAAAAAAAAATCAGAAAAAATTACATACATATTATTCAATGGATGTACAATAACAATAAATGCAATTCATGTACATCCATAAAAAATAAACATTAAAGACAACTAACTCACTAATAATTCTTGTTGTGCACTAATTAAAAAAGACATTATTATTGAAAAATACCTTAGAAAAATCACATTTGTGATCCTTCATCATCCGGCTCAAAAGTTTGAGCTGGCGGGCCATAATCTGCCGACATGTATGCTGGATATTCATAGCCAAATAAAGAACTAGCGAGGTCTTCGAATCCTCTTTCAATACCTCTAGGTGTGTAAGCTTGTTGGCTTGAACTTTCTCATGATTGTGCTGGAGGGACATAAATGCCATATTGTATAGGTGGAGGTCCAAAGTACCCCTCAGTAGTGCTGCTGATATCTGAATACGGCCATGTAGGGGGGTGAAAAATGGGGGATAAGAAGGTGCATCTTCCCATGGGGGCCAATCATATCCTGCTTGTCTCTGTTGGCCTTCAAATTTCCCATGTTGTCCTTGTCTTTGCCCTTGAGTTCCTTCAGAATGACTCGGAGGTGCGGAGTAATCTTCGTATCCTGTGTAACTACTCCCAAGTATAGAAACTCATGATAGTCCAACAACAGCAGTGCCATCACCATCACCATCTCCATCATCATCATCATCATCCTCAGTATAGTCATCACTCCCCACTTGGCTTGGTTTCTTCAACTGCCTTCTACGCTTGTAGGTTTGTCTTTCTGCCTCGTACATGCTGGTCAAGTGAGGTGGTAAACCTGGGGTGTCCTCAAGTGTTTCTCCAGTCTGCGGAACTCTCCCTTCTTCTTCCGATGGGTCCACTCGTTGTTTAGACTTTCCTTTTGATTGTTTTTTCTTTTTGCTGCTAGATGACTACAGTGAAGGTCTCGCTGGCTCTCTCCTTTCTTCTTTGTGGATCTACCTGAGTAGTTGATCTCTTGAGTACTGGTTGAGAGGCAGAAGTTCTAGCAGTATTTGCTAGTGTAGTTGACTTTCGACGCCTCTGAAGAACAAGTGTACCTCCTTTTTGTGTTGCCTGAAATTTAGGATCTTGAGCAACTACTGCATCTAATTCACCTCCTGCCCAACTCCGATCCTGAGGATCAAAGTCAGGCTATGCATCTCTGGCTGCTCTGCTCTCCACCCAATAATGCAATGGGTGTTCATCTAACAGTTCATCAATATCAATTTGATGTGCAGGCTCATCAACTGGTCTGCCAGCAAACTCCATGAATCTCTATCTTTCAAGCCTCTGTCTTTCCTTAATCTACCTGATTTTTAGGCGTATGTTGTAGTGACAGTACACCAACTTCTCTAACCTAGAAACACCCAATATGTTACGAACCTTCGTGTGAATGAGACTGAATGTACTCCAGTTTCTTTCACACTGACTGGAAGAAGTGGTTTGACTGAGTACTCTCACTGCAACATACGCCAAAGGGTTTGTGGCAGCTTGTTTGTAATTAATCTGGATCTACCATTCAGCTGTTGAAAAAAAAAAAGAAGACGACGATATTAATAATGAATTGTAGACTGGTAGTAATTTATTAAATTGAGTATTTGACTATTTATTATATAACTCACCTGGAGTTGTTCTCGTTACTACAGTCCTGACGTTATCATCTCCATAAATGCCAATCTTCAATTTAAATCTTTCCATCTACAAAATAAATATAAATGATATAAGCTAATGATAGAAGATTGCATTTTCATAAACTCCTACTTTGTATGTTACCTCTGCTAAGGCATCTATCCTTTCATTTGTATTCCTTGATATTCTAGTAATCGCGTTAGTTGTGTCTCGAAGGACCTCTCCATTATTATGCACGCTCTCGTTATCTAATGTCCGTCTACAACCCAACATAGAAATAGCAGTCCTGCGACCAGAAGAGCCCCTAGGAACGAATCTCCCTGGCTGAGAAGCAGTAGGCACTGATCCACCTGATGATCCTATGCCTCTTCGCCGGTCCTCATCTTCTCTATTTGTCCGCAAACTGGCACGAACAGCTCTGGTGTACTTTGCATCAGGGTCATCTCGATCCTCCTCATCCTCCTCCTCCTCCTCATCATCATCATCTAAATTGATCGGCCGCTGAACAGGTAGATTGTAATCTCTTCGTCTCTGGCGTCCTGATATCTCATCTTGCAAATCCATGTGTTGTTGAGATGATAAATCTTTGTGTGCCTTTTTACCCATTATATAAGTCCTCATTTCCTTCTTCAAGTCCAGCGGGACTGACTCACATCTACTGACGTCTCCTGATATGCCAGCAAGGTGATTTTTTAGGCGATACACGCCACCACCCATCTCTTTTCCACACCAGTTGCATTTGACCCTCTTCTTAACATTGTCCACTAGTGTGCAATGCTGCCAACTAGGATCAGCACCCTGCTGCTCCACATCCTGTTCATGATGTCCTTGCTCTGCCATATTCCTACATAACATAAAAACATAAAAATGCAATCAGGTTAGGGTTAATTTTAACTAATTAACATTAATAACATGCGATTAATGCAAAAGAATGCACAATTATATTTTAATAAGTTCAATTGAGTGTTTGGCACACTCAATTGAACTTTAATTACAGTAATCATACAAAAGTCCCAATTTTTAACTCCTAATTAGGATTAATTTTAAATAATTAACACTAATTACATGCAATTAATGCAAAAGAATGTACAATTATGTTATAATAAGTTCAATTGAGTATTTGACACACTCAATTGAATCTTAATTACACTAATCATACAAAAGCCCTGATTTTTAACTCCTAATTAGGGTTAATTTTGGGGATTTTGTGTAATCAACATGTTAACAATTTTTTGAACCTAAATATTAATAGATCTACACAATGTACACAGTCATACATCATTTTTTATTTTTTGAGAGTTTTAAAAAAATAGATCGAAATATACCTAAACTCGGATCGGGATGCGAAAACAAAGTCCGATGTCGACGGCGGCGGTGACGGCGACAACAGCGGCGGCGGTGGCTCCCGGACAGCCGGCCGACGATGATGGGGTGAAAACCCCCTCCTTTCGGTCGAGATCTCAAAGAAAAAGAGAGAGAAAGAGAGAGAGAGAGAGAGAGGAGAGAGAAGAAGATGGCGGTGGATGGCGGCGGCGGGGGGGACCGGCGGCGAGTGGCTGTGGTGGCCGGGGGAGGGGGAGGGGCTGGGGGAAGGGAGAAAGGGCAGCAACTGCTAGCTGCTGGCTCCCGATCCCCCCTTAAGGGGGGATCCGGGAGCGCCCAAATCGGACCGGGCCGGCCAGATCGGCCAGTCCGGACCCGATTTGGTTCAATTCGGCCCGATTCACCCCGTTTTTTTTTTTTAAAAAAAAAATCGGTGGGGGGGGGGAACAGTAAAATCCCCCTCAAATCGAATCGGGACCGACCAATTCCGATTCGAATATGCCATGGTGCTACCTAGTCTCCCTTCCAAAGGACCTTTATCCAATAGGGTCAGCAGTATCATAGGACGTTGGGGTTTCCCTATCCCAGCCATTCAGAAGAAATCGCCGTTGGTCGTCAGATGGTTGAAGCCACTTGTTGGCTATGTTAAATTGAATGTTGATGGGGCTTATAAACCATCCACTGTGCATGCAGGTGGGGGAGGCATTATTAAAGACCACAAAGGGTATATTATTCTAGCCTTCTCTCATGCTTATACCCTGCGATAAAGTCTGGAAGCTGAGGCTGCTTTAAAACTTTCATCAGTACTTATAGAATCGGATTGCTTGGTCCTGGTCCAAATTCTTAATGGCCAATCCAAGTGTCCGTGGAGGATATTGCTTCTGATCAAAGATATCACAGATCTTATGGCAGCTACAACTATGGTGATCTCCCATGTTTATAGAGAAGCAAATAAACCGGCTAACAGATTGGCAGTCTCTACTTGTGTATTTAGATCATCTGTTTGTTTTTTTGACTGGGATAGTCTACATATGTCTGTCAGGGGGAACTAGATAAGTTTGGATGCCTTTCTATTAGATTTTAGCTATCTATGCTTTTGTTCATTCAGGGGTATGGCTCGTTGCTATATGTAAATTTCTCATCCTTAATAAAATTTTATCTTGAGTGTCCTCTTGGTGGAGTGACCAACATGGTTCCCCCCTGGGGTGCTATGCACTGTCCCAAGTAGCCTTGGGGTTTCATTAAAAAAGAAGAAGAAATGGGAGCACTTGAGATTGGAATATGAAGACCGTGAACAATGATCAGAGCAAGATCAAGATCATAGAGAGAAAATGAAGTTCTTAAGAAGAAAGGGTGTTATTGGGTGCATGATGGGTGAAGGAGCAAAAAGCAAGAATAGCCAAAGGTGCGACGAATGCCATAGTCAGGAAAGGAAGAGTAAAGGCGCCCAAATGGGAATATACCAAAAGAATAGATGATGGAGAGATATTGATGAGGTTGACTGAGGTGAGCACGACTTCGTTAGAATGAAGAAAGGAGGATAGCCAAAAAAAGAAGGAAGAGTATGAACAGTCTCAAGAATGTGACTATATTTCCTCTTAGTGACTCCATTCTGTTAATGAGTGTGGAGACAAGATTGTTGATAAGGAGGTCCATGAGAGGAAAGAAGATCAAAACATCTCATATTAAGGATATTATTGAGCACTATGAGTATGAAAGACCTAGTGGTGACAATGAAACTGGGTATGAGCCATAAATAGTGAACTAGTGATAAATGTGGGGGATCTAAAATGGTTGACACATCAAATAAGATCCAATTAAACTGAGAGAAGTCATTAATGACACTAACATAGTACTACGAGTAAAACTTGCTACACTAATCCCCAGTGCTGCATTGAGGTTCAATATAGTAGGGTAAAAAAATATATATATATATCTTTTGAAATTTTTTTAGGTTCGCCCCGAGGTGTCCTACATGTCCGTACACGGACGGCCCAAAAAAGAATCTGAAAAATAAAAAATCGAGCCCTTATGAACAGTAAAAAGTGCCTTTCATGGGTTGTGTGCCCAATAAGAGTTTTTGATTTTGTATTTCTTTTTTTGGATTGTCCGATCGGATATCGGCCTACACGGACATATAGGGCACCTCGGGCCTGACTAAGCCCCACTTTGTTTGCAGAATTAGAAAAGAATAAGGTCCCTTATTCTTAGAATAAGGCTAATTCTAGTTTGATGGGCGGAATGGCTTATACCGCATTAGAATTGCTTATACTAGAATAAGGAGAATAAGCAATTCGACCCTAGACCCAAGAATTGCTTATCCGTCCTATTCCGCCAGTGGGTCCTACATAACTATTAAAGCTAAATGTCCCTTATTCTAGTATACGTTATTTCGGATAAGTAATTCTGGATAACCTATTTTGCAAACAAATTGGGGCTAAAAGAATTAAAAAAAATATTTTTTTTAAACCCTACTGCATTGACCCTCAGTGCAGCACTGGGGTCAGTGCAGCAAGTGTTACTCTAGTACTATAGTCCTATTATGGATCAAGAAAGACTTTGCCTGCAAGTATCCAAGTGAACCAAGTTAAAAGTGGCACTAGTAATAGACTTGCGTAGAGAAAAAAGGAAGAGCTGAAGTTTATCCAATTTATAACTAACACAGTCAGACAAGGGAGTAAAGGAGCCAGAGTTAACACCAGGCTGAAATGACATTTTGAGGATAGGGCCCAGACAGTGTTGCACCTAGGCGACAAGGCACTCCCTTGTAACCAAGGCAACTTGGTGCCTAGGCGAGGAACCCATTAAGGCACTCACCTAGGCTGTCTAGCCCATGTAACCATAGTAGTTAATCATGTCCCGTCCTGGTGGGATGTCTCGTACCAATGAGAAAATGGGACATGACAGTTTCTTGTGTGTCTCAGTCGTTGTCCCAGTATGTCCCGACCTGTCCCAACCTATCCCGGTTTGTTCCGGTCTATCCCAGCTTATCTCGGCCTTTGCTAACTAGAATTTGTATTTTAACCCGACATTTCCTAACCACTTAAGCTCCTTTTAAACTTATTTTAGGGGATTCATTTGATGAACATACTCCTTTATAAAATCATAAATCCCTTCTAAATACTTTTATTATATTAATTTTGTCTTACTTTCATGGTTATATGTTTGTTTTTCATATTATTTATTGTATACATATGATTTATATTTTGTTAGAATATATGGAAAAAATTCTAAGACGAGTTACGGGAATTGTCCAGGACACCAAGACGTCCCATCCTAGCAGAATAACGAGATAGGGATCGGGATGGGATTGACAACTATGCACGTAACGTCCACCCAACTCGCCTTGTCACGGAAACAACCTACCTTCTTTTAGGTCTACTTTAATCATTTGAAAGAAATTGAAGGATATTTTCATATAATTGTCTATATTTACATCAAAGAGCGAAAATAGATGATCAAACTTCCCACTTTGTGTGGGATTCTTTTGTGAAGGTTTCTTTTCCTTTATTTTTCTCCTCTAAAAGTCACTATGTTTAGTATGTTGGTTTGCATATTGTTTATTTAAATATATCTTATTTGTCTTTCTTTCTTTTTATGGCATGATTACTAAGTAGTAAATTTTAGGTTAAGTTGATTTTTTAATCTTGATTGACATGCTCCGAGTTCCCATTGGTTTTTCCTTACTCATTTGCTAAGATTTGTTATTTATTCTATTTTTTTCTTTTAACATCATATATATTTTGAATATTGTGAATGACACCATTGTATATAAACAAAAATAGATTTTGTATGGTGGAAAATGTAGATAATAATTCTCTTGAAACATACTAGGTTCTATAAACTAGGCTCCGTGTAGGCTTCTCGCCTTGGCGCCTAAGTAGTGAGGCAGTAGGCCACCACCCTGAGTGCTTTGGATGCCTTGACAACCATGGGCCCAGAAATTTGTCCAAGTTTGCAACGCAAAAGATTGACAACTGAGATGACAAGGCTGCACAAGGGAGGAGAGGAGATGGATGATGGAGGTAGATGAAGATGCTCCAAGTGATACATCCTACCCACTCTACAACCAGTCTTAATCCTCTGACCTGTACATGCATCTTGCATAGAACAACATGGAGCAGTGGAAATCAACAAGGTGATTTAACATTCATAAAAAGCTGAGGAATGTGGAACATCAGTGGAAGAATGAAATGGCCAGAAGGGTAAGACTGCAGAATGGTAGTGCTACACTATGAGGGACACTGTGGAATGGTAGTGCTACACTATGAGACACGAAGAGTGCTGTTAGTGTTGTGGATGTGAAAGCAATGTAGAGTTGGAGCACAATCAATCAAAGGGAGAGCCATCAAATGTTATATGGTAAGAATCCCCAAAATCCAAAATCTGAGCAGAACTAGGCCTCAGTTAAGAAAAACAGATGTTGCATAAGAAGAACCATGAAACAGACCAGCTGACTGAAGCATCTGCTGAAGCTGGTGGACTATTAAGTAGTGAGCTAAACCTATTAAGCAAGGTAGCTAAATCTGGTATCGCAGTGGAAAATAGAGACAAGGACGGGTGCTGTGTGTGGTGAAGGCTCTGACTCTGCGATAGTGGCTATAGGACATGAAATATGAGTTCTAAACATTCTGTGCAAAATCCATAATAAGCCACTATTGAAAATGTCTGCAATCTTTATAGAAAAACTGTTATTTTAATGTGCTCTCTGAGTTTCGCATAATGGCCTTTCTTTTACATGTTCATTTGCAGTTAACATTCATTAGCTTCTTGTTTGAAGTCTGATTTTCCTTTTATCGAGGAAAGTATCAAGAAATTGCAGTTCTCTTTTTAGTATATTTGTTATTATTCTTTTCACGTTGATGCACAATAATTGAGTAAATTAAGTTTGTGTTTCAGGTTCAGTCAAAAGTCATTGATAAACATCAGGATTCTTCTAGAAATGCATCAATGGAGCCAGTCAAATTGAAAACATTTGTTGAATTTGCAATGGATATTGCATCAGCTTCTCCTCGACGCTATTTCTTTGAGGCAAGATAGTTGTGTTTTAGTCAAAAACCTATCTTCTAAATTTAGAGGTTACTATGTTTGGTATGTTGGATCTTGAAATACTTGGTGGGGGCGGACGGAGTATATGCAAGACCTCACTTTTGTGAATATTATATGCATTTCGTTTTCTGTTATCATTTCCCTCTATCTTGCCAGCGTAACCTGCATGTGGCCGTCTTTCAGAGACAACCTGCAGATGGGTAGACTTAGGAGCACTTTGTGTGATCATTGTTTACTATTGTTAAGAATTCTAAGCAACAGATGTGGTCCAAGAATTACGTTTACTGTTTACATGCAAACCTTTTTAGTTCTTGATGCTTGAACCAAGCAGCTAGTAGATTTTTAATTTGAAACCTAGTATTCTCTTTAGTTTTTAAAACATCCACCACAATTTGTGTACAAACAATGCTATACATAAGGAACATAATACCCCCTCAGACTGACAGCGGACCATAAACTAGGAGTTTGGCAACCACTTCCTTGTAACATGGATCAATCTGAGACGTGATGAGGACAGACACAGGATGTATGAGGTAGAAAGGTGCTAGGAGAAACAATATGTCAATCAATCTCAAGGTTATAAAGGACCAGATTGTTCACTGGGATAAGGGGGAGGGAGGCAGTAATTTTCTGAGTCAAAGGTTACTTTGGTCATTTTCGTTGTGAAGAAGGGTGATTTTGAAAATGATGCTTTCCCTAAAGGTTTGCTGTCCATGGGGTTTTGTTTTAGAATGAAAAGAGAATGTGTGTGCATTTTTATTTTATTTTATTTTGGGGGGGACGGGGGTAGATTCAGACGGGGGCAGTTGGTGTCATGATAACAGGACACCCTTAGATGAAGATCTAAGGGTGTAAATTAAAAAGTTCCGCATATAGTGGAATGGGAGTGTGCCACGTGCTCCACATGGAACGCACGAAGGTCATGTCCGTGTGGAACAGTTCCACGCAGGTGAAACCATATATATATATATATATATATATATATATTTTCATTTTATTTCTCTCTCCTCTTCCCTCCTCACATCCTACACCCTCCGTGAATTATGGGCGCCGAAGGCACCACAACAGAATTCTATGTTTTTCTTCCATTTTGAAAAAATTGATGCCATTAGATTGAGATCCAATGGCTCAATATCTTTGTGTTATATATATATATACATGAATTTTACTAGGTTATAAGTGCTGATTTGTTAAAAACCAGTAATTAAATATCATTTTAGGTCTAGTAGTTTGGCAATGATTTTTGCGTACAAATGTAAGTCAGTGTTGGGCTAATTATTTGCACTCAACATGATGTCATATTACTGTCCTGTGCAATGGTTAAGCATGCTCTACATAGCAGGTTTGGAACCCTCGGAGCTCTCTGAAAGTGAGGATTTTAACTTGAAGGCTTTTTATGATGCATCACTTACTTTGACCAGCTTATGTAGTTTTTAAAGGACATTAAATTTTACTTGCTGCCTTTGTGGAGTCTTTGGATCATTTGTCTAGATGCTCCTCCCTGAGCAGATTTTGACAAGGTGTACTATGTATTGTTGGTCGTATAGTGTTGAAAGAGTTTTGAGGAGCTGGAATGGAAGATGGAAACTAAAATGGGGACTGTAAAGTTTGACATCCGATTATTCATGCTCTACTTTGGACGATATGGGGTGACAAGATTACAAGGATCTTCTAGTCAGAGATCACGACCCCTAACAGCTTGACCTCTTTCATGTTTGATAGGATGCATATAATGACCCAGTCATGAGCCGGACAAAAGGAGAGGGCTACCCATAGGAAAAGGCTACCCACAAGTGAAGCGGTGTGAACCTGCTATAGTGTGGAGCTACCACTGCATCTGTAGGTTGGCACATGAATGAACATGATTGTTCTTGTATCGGAAAATGGAAATAAATTATTGGGCTATATATAAAAGGGTCGTATCCGTAACTTGTGAGGAGCCTTTTGAGGATAAAATAGTGTGGGCTTGGCTCAAAGCGGATAATATCTCACAAGGATTGAATCGGGTCATTACAGAGTGGTATTAGATCAGGACCTGTGTAGTACGATATAGGCGAGTTCGGGGATGAACTTTGCAGAAGTTGATGGGCTTATAATGATATAGTCACAAGCCAGACAGGAGGAGATGGGTACCTATAAGAAAGGGCTACCCACAAGTGCAGTGATTTGAAGCCACTATGGTATAGAGCTACCATTGCATATAGGGGATTAGAGTAGAAACGAATCAGATTAGTTCTATATCGGAAAACGGAAAAAAGTTATTGGGTTAGGTATGAAGAGACTGTATCCATAACTTGTAAGGTACATTTTGATGATAAAATCGTGCGAGCTTGGCTCAAGGCGGACAATACCTCACAAAGGTTAGATCGATTCGTTATAAAATGGTATCAGAGTAGGACCTATGTAGTACGATATAGACTGATTTGGGGACAAACCACTTAGAAGCTGGTAGATTTGTAATAACCTAGTCACGAGTCGGGTAGGAGGAGAGGGCTACCTATAGGAAAGGGCTACTTGTAAGCAAGGTTAAAAAACTTGGCTCGGATCGGCGCGGATCGGCCAAGTCGGACCGGTTTTGGGCCGTCCGTGCCGATCCTGGGTTTGACTTGGATCGGCCGATCCGAGGCTGGATCGAGTCGGCTCGGATCGGCCCAACCCGATTCCCAACGGCTAGTTTAACTAGCCATTGGGGGTCAAACTAGCCATTGCTAGCCGTTTCCTTTGGGGGTCTATTTAAACCCCCCCAAGGCCCTCCTAAGGCTCCACAAATGTCCTTTGAGCCTCCTAACATTCTTGTTCTGTCTCCCACTCTCTCGGTCTCTCCGACGAGGTCACTACTACAAGCTCCGCGATCTCTCCTTTTCTTGTGTTGTGAAGGAATGACATTTCAAGGTGCTGCTGAGCGGTCCTCTGGGAATCCTCCTAGCGCTGATCCTGCTTGGGCTCATTGCACACCGGTGGACATGGGCCAGAGAAAGGTACAATGCAAATATTACAACCGGGTCGTCTCTGGTGGGGTCTGCCGATTCAAACATCTTGCTGGAATAAAAGGTAAAGTTGCAACATGTGCTCGAGTTCCTTCAGAGGTTAGGATCTAATTTTGAACTTATATGAAGGAGAAGGAATCAAGCAAAGCAAGTACTGCCAGAAGAAGACATGAAATTTGAGAGGAGTTGTCTGAACCAGCGCGAAGGTCTGATGCTGGAGTCCGGCTTGGTGGAAGTAATCAACCTATAAATGTTGATGATTGGGATACAAGTAAGTTTCATATTTAACTTATCTTCATGTTCTTCATTTAACGTTTTCAGACAAAAAGTTATAGTAGATTAAATTTTTTTCTTTTACATTTAAAGCTGAATTGTGAGGTGCAATGGAAGCAAGCTGATGGTCCAGGCACACTGGAAGATATGGAGGACAAGGAAGTGGCTCCACACCTTCTGGACAAGGGAGCATTAGCGCCGGCATGAGGACTAATGCATGCGAGGAGCTGCCTCAGGAGTTCATTAGAGCTGGAGATCCTAGAGTAGGTCCAATAGATCCCTTCCTCACCAAAAAGAGGGATAAACAACTTTCTATTAGTACTGCATTCAAGAACTTAAAGTTTAATAAGGAGAAGATAGGGAGAGCTACATCTAGGTGTTTTTTTTATAACAATATCCCTGCTAATGTTGCCAAGGGGCCATATTATGAGTCCATGATCGAGATCATACAAGAAGTTGGCAAAGGGGTTGAGAGGCCTACCCCATATGAGATAAACAACAAGTACTTGGATATGGAAGTTGACGACATCCAAACATATATTACATCATTTGAAAAGATATGGGATGAGTATGGATGCACTTTAATGTGCGATGGATGGATAGGTACATAAATCTTATCTTCATTTTTTTATCTTAAATACGAATGGGTCTCTTTCTGATTTCTTATCACGTATAGAACTTTACAGGGATAACAAGAAGAAGTATGATCAACTTCTTAATTACTGCAAAGCCGGAACCGTATTTTGGAAGTCTATTGATACATTTGAAAAGATAAAGAATGCCCAATACCTATATGAATTAATAGATCAAATGGTGGAAGAAGTGGGCGAAAAAAGGATTGTCCAAGTGGTTACGGACAATGCAGCAGCATTTAAGTTAGTTGGACAAATATTAATACAGAAGAGACGACATATATACTGGATTCCATGTTCTGCTCATTGTATTGATTTGATGTTAGAAGACATTTACTCTGATCCGATGGTGGATGGAGTGGTCAAGAATGGTTGATTTATCACCACATTCATCTACAACTACAACAACATTCTGGATATCATCCGCACACGTACTCATAGAAGATAGTTGCTTCGTCCGCGAGCCACCAGGTTTGTATCTCAATATATCTCTCTAGATAGTTTAAGTCAACAAAAGAACAACTTGATTAGGATGGTGGCATCAGAAGATTGGGAGAATCACATATTGTGGCATGTACCAACTAAGGTCAGAGAGAAAGGTAAGAAAGTGGCTGATCTAATTCAGTTTAGGCCCTTCTGAAGGGGAGTGCAAGCGGTGTTAAATATTGTAGAATTGCTTGTCCGTGTCTTACGATCTTGTGATGGAGAAAGAAGATCGGATATGAGATATTTATATCAGGCTATGAACAGAACTAAGGAGCTCATTCAACTAAATAATCCAACAATCTTTGTGAAGTGGTGGGACATAATAGACAGATCATGGGAACACACTTTACATTACGATCTTCATGAAGCTGGTAAGCTACTAACTTTCTATATGTATTAGTTTGTGTACACATTTCTCATAAATAATAACTAATTTCTACTTATTTATTTAGGTTATTTTTTCAACCCTCAGTACATGTTTAGAACTGATGGGAATAAGGATAACTATGATACTTACTCAGAAGTGTTGATGGGGGCCAAGTCTGTTATTAAGCACATGCTTGCAGATGAGGACAAAGCAATAATGGTATACAAGCAAATGTATGATTACAGAATGATGTTATACCACTTTAGGACAAGTATTACTCAAAGAGTTGCAAAAAATTTGAGTCTTGGTTTGAAAATTATTAACCAGATGTTCTACTTAATTTTTAATTATAACTTGCACATTGTTAACATGGCCAATTTTCTATTTGCAGCTAACTGGTGACTAGATCATAGAAAAATATTTGGGTATGAAGATCTAGCCTATGTAGCAATTTGGGTCTTAAGTCAAACAACTTCTTCATCGGGTTGTGAAAGAAAGTAGAGCACCTTTGGTTTGATTCACACCAAGGAAAGGAATAGATTGAAATCGAGCCGTCTAGAGAAGCTAGTATTATGTCATTATAACATGAGGTTGAAGATAAAAAATCTCGAACTCTTAAGGAACCTTCAAAGGCAGGAGAAGGAGAGAATTTTCGGACAAGCCACGGAGACGACACATGCAGAAGAACCCATAGACTTGGATGAGTTGTTTGAGGAGCAACATCCACTAAATGCATGGGTTGATGCAAGCACCTCAAATGAGTATGAATTCAACCTAACTGATCAGGAATGGGCAGAAGGTGAGTTAGATAACGTTCCACTACTTACTGATTTTCAACCTCCTCTTTCAAAACATCAGAAGAAGAGCAAAAAACAAGCACCAAGCAAAAGGAAGAGAGTATTGGAATTAAGATTGCTGATCTGGAGACTATCGAGAAAGAGGATGAAACGCCAGAAGCAAGTGGTGAGGTACAATATCAAATCTCAAATGACTCGACATCAAAGACGAGCTCCGACAGTTCTGAGGATGGTGGAGATGTTACCAGTGCCCCAGCCCCACCTCCACCAATTCAATTAACTGGAGAACAAGAACACATACATGCTTCTCAAGATGAACATCATGGTAGCAGAGCAGGACGGGAAGAATCTCTCATTCAAACATTCAACAGATCAAGGAGGAAGGACAAAGGTAAAGCTCCTCAGTGTGTAGAAGCCAAAGAAGAACTTAGGAGGGAGAGAGAATATCAGGAGCAAGTGTCAGATGCATCATCATATTCTCCATACGAAGGGTATAGTCATCCTACTGGATATGTAGTTTACCCTCCTCAATATTCTGATACATCCGACTATTCAGGGGGTTGTCTAGAATATCCACAATTGTCAATCATTTATACAATACGGATGACTATAGTCGGTATGTGATGCAATATGAACAATACTACCAGAGCTATATGTCATGGTCTGAATATGTAAGCCATATGTTCATTCAGTATAATGTACGTTTGGAATAAATGTAAGTTCATAATCATATATATAAGTTTATTCAAGATTTTTTTGTCCAACAACATCTTATGTACTTCAAATCAATGTATTTCAACACAATTATGTATTAGACTTGTGTTTTATATATTTTTCATATTTTTTCATATTTGTTTTAATTTTTTTCTACTACCCGATCTAGCTGAGCCTGACTCAGCCAGGATTGGCCAGGATCGGGTTGACTCGGATCGGACTCGGCCGATCCGATTGGTTTTAGACCGGCCGATCTGGGACCCGATCCCGGGTTTCTTAACCTTGCCTGTAAGTGCAGCGATGTGGAGCCGTCACGGTGTGGAGCTTCCATCGTGTGGAGCCATGACAACGTCTGGAGACTGGGGCGGGAATGAATCTAGATTAATCCTATATCGGTAAACGAAAAAAAATTATTGGGCTATATATGAAGGGACATTATCCATAACTTGTGAGGCACCTTTTAAGGATAACATCGTGTTTAGTCCAAAATGGACAAAACCTCACAAGGGTTAGATCGGGTCGTTACAATGCGGAAATGGGTCAAGCTTATTTACGGTGTAAATGAAAGTAAATCTTTTTTTATTCTTTTGTGGGTTAGAGTGGAAAGCACTTACTTGGTGTGTTTTTGTAGAAAGGGATTTTTTTGTGAGCTTACACTTTCCATGCTTATATACACCCTCCGTTTTATTTAATAAACTTGTGAAGCTATCCACTCCCCCCCCCCCCCCCCCCCCCCCCCCCAAAGAAGAAAAAAGGATTAGAGTGTGCTAATCAGTCATTTTTATGCTGCAGGTTATGAGCTTTTTTGCACATGCTGAACATGAAAAGGAGAGGCTTCAATATTTTGCATCTCCTGAGGGTAGAGATGATCTCTATCAATACAATCAGAAGGAGAGGAGAACAGTCTTGGAAGTAAGATGCCTATCAGAATTACATCTTGGTTAATCTATAACTTTAGTTCTTTGACAGCTTATATATATTTTATGTCATGGGAAATGATTCTATAGCGATTACAATTCAATTGTTTGCGATGGATAAAGCAAGTACTGCCTAAGACTATAGACCTTAGTTTAGTCTTCTCTGCTTTTTTTTCATTCTTTATGTGGCAGGTGCTAGAAGACTTCCCTTCCGTGCAAATGCCTTTTGCATGGCTAGTGCAGCTGGTGCCACCATTAAGAACAAGGGCATTTTCCATTTCGTCCTCTCCTTTAGCTCATCCAAACCAAGTCCACTTGACTGTGAATGTAGTATCATGGACTACACCCTTCAGAAGGAACCGATATGGTCTCTGTTCAACATGGCTTGCCGGGCTTGATCCTCAGAAAAGTAAATACTGGCAGATTATGTCCATAGTATTTACATAAATTTCACACTGTGTAGACATGTTTTATTTAACAGATACTTCTATTTTGTCAGGAGTTCCTGTCCCTGCATGGATCCATCAAGGTTCTCTTCCACCACCGCAACCATCTCGCCCTCTCATTCTTATTGGACCAGGAACAGGCTGTGCACCATTCCGAGGATTCATCGAGGAACGATCAGTGCAATGTGCATCAGAGTCAACAGCTCCAGTTCTTTTCTTCTTTGGCTGCAGGAATGAGGAAAACGATTTCCTCTACAGGGAGTTTTGGCTTTCCCATGCACAAAATGATGGGGTGCTCTCTGGAGAAAATGGTGGGGGCTTCTTTGTTGCATTCTCGAGAGATCAACTGCGTAAGGTTTATGTGCAGCATAAGATGAGGGAAGAGAGTGCAAGGGTTTGGCGTTTGCTGAGTGGTGGAGCAGATGTGTATATTGCAGGCTCCGCCACTAAAATGCCAGCAGATGTCACATCAATGTTGGAGGAAATTGTTTCAGCAGAGGGTGGCGTTTCGAAGGAATTGGCTGCTAGATGGCTTAGAAAGAAAGTGAGCATGGGACAGGAAAAAGTATGTCTCAGAGATGTGGAAGAAGGTAGGATTTTTATTGAGGCATGGTCCTGAGAAGAATATTTTTTACGTGTGGTCCTGAGAAGAAAAGCTAGGGCGGGCCACCTGGTTCTTCTATCTAGCGTTTTTGAGGACGAATGTTAAAAGGACGCATGGGTAGTTATAAGAGTGTCTGTTGGGGTTTGTAAACCTTATTGGAACAAAACAGCGATTCAAAATATATGTAATCTGGAAGCTGGTGGATGCTTGTTCAAATCCAAAATTAGTGTTTATGCCAGTTGCATCCGCGGTAGAGGCTTCTCTGTTTGAGCTTTGGTGCCCCTTTTTATCCTTCGAAAATTTGCAGGAACCTCTTATTGATTAATTGATACATCATAGGGTCCATGTGTTTGCCGTTTTTCTGGTGAGAGAGGAGGCTTGGTCTGCTCTTACAGATGGCGACGACAGTACTTATTCTAGCCGCAGCCCGTTGTCAAATGCCTTATCAAACCTAGGCTTGGCTCAATTACATTGGGTTTTCTGGTTGCGCTTGGTCTACGAGGATAAAAGCCAGCAAACTCACGAGATTCGTGGGTTTTACATAGTAATCTAGGAATTGTCAGGTAGCAGGGCTCCCGACACAGAGACGACTAAAAAAATAAGGTAACATGGTTTATGAGGAAATTATCAGTGGCTAGGCATCTCTCCACCATTACAACTCAGTTTCAACAACACTCGCATTAGCATCTTCGGCAGTCGCAGATCCATTAGCTAGCCGTGTACGCTGGGTTTACATAAACTGAATGGGTTCAGCAGGAGCCAAAGTGCTAGACATCGAAACAAGCCAGTGACCGCCACTGGCTAATAGTCTGCAACAATATGCAGGGCAAATCAGTCGCTTGTTAAGTTCATATCATGTTGTAAACAAATATCTAATCTTCCAATTTGGGAAACACTGAAGGCAGTAAAATCAATTAGAAGACCATTTAAGTTTTACCTTTTTAGGGAACGGAATTCTCAAATGGTTTAGATTGCTTATTCAGTCAAGTACATCAAACAAGGTTTTAATCTCCATTTAACTCTACATGCATTCAAGTATGCACAGTTTGAATGAAAAATACAAAGTATCAAAGATGCTTCAGAGAAAATTAACCTGATAAAAACTAGGCATATTTTGTTTTATTATTTTAGTGAACAACATCAATTTTGATCATGTTCTCAATTAATAATGTTCATTGTCAAGCTAAACAGTCATAAATTATATATTTTTCTAGACCAACTAACACGAGTTTCACATTAACATAGTTATCTTTTAATGAATAATAGGATTTTCATTACTGTGCATTTTGTTTCAAATTAACACAGCAGTCCTACGTATATATCTAACCCTTGCTGACTAGTTTATATTAGTAAAATATGTGGCAACATGAGTACAAGTTGTAAGAATTGGACACAATCAGGGAATACGTAAGTTTGTATCTAAAGTTAGCAAAGGAACACTAGCATGCCATGCTTCAACCTTCCTATTTTTGGGTTGGGAGGTGCAAACTTTAGTTGAGAGCTTTGAAGGCTGAATTCGTTGAGAGCAGCACCAAACTTAATTGTAGAATGCAGAGGCACTAACCTCGATCCCCCCTCCGTTGGCCCAATAGAGAAACATAGCATGCCATGCTTGGAAGGGGCATGATGTACTAGATTCTTCAGGCTAGTGAGGGAGAGTTAGATATGCTGTCAAGAAACTTAGTTCCTAACCCAAAGTAGTTTGGTCCCTATTGTGCTACATTATACTATTGCTAAGAATGCGACACAATTGAGTATGTCCCAAAATGCCCTCCAAGTGGGCTTGTTGGAAGCAAACACTACTCTTTTATAAAGAGGACAAGTAGATTGGATACCTCATGACCACCCAATGAGAGGATCTCATGCATGTAGTATGTGCTACCTCATATCCCCCATTCTTCCTTATCCCCTCTTCCCATGACAACAATCCTTTGATGACATTTCCCCTTCAACGCCCCAACCCCCACCCCCAACAAACTGCATTTTGACCCCTCTTCATCCCATTAGTAAAAATCAGGGAGATAGATACCCTTGCCTCTACATGGGTGCTACTGGGGGAGGTGTGTGAAGAGCCCCTTGGCACTTATGATGGTAGTGAATAATACCCTTTAGTGGCACGATCCTTGTAGTTGCTACTAGGGGTGGAGGTGCTTTTGGTGCAATATCTTTTGCTAATAGGGAGGAGTCATTAGAACAATGTGAAGAAGGGAGTCTGGTAGGTAGGTTAATAAGCTAGGCATAGTTAGTGGGAGGAAGCATCAATTAGAGGGTGGTTGCCATATTCAGGGATGATGGTTTAGCTTAAATTTGTGGTTGGGGGTGTAGGGAACGGAAAAGAGCACAACACATGGAAATGTGGCGTCGCCCTGTTAATGGTCTTGTGGATGGAGATAATTTTTGGTCGCTAATCCACTCCCCTAGGTTTGAAAAACCTGTTAAGCTAATTTAGTGTCCTTTATTTGATCCCCATATTTTGGTGATAACATATAATGAAAATGAAGAAATCAATAATATTCTTCTGAGTTAAATGAGAGAATTAATCTATTATCGACAGAAGTGATATCGCTTAAAGACTCAATGAAACTTCGATTATATCCCTATCGCTAATTGATTAATAGTGAGAAAGTTAGTTGTATCATTTTAGACTTTAAAGCGATTAGAGTTCCCTCTTAAGTTGCTCTCTAATAGCTATTGCTAATTGATCAAGTCTACCACTAAGGCTAAATAGAATAGTTATCTAAATGCTAATTGACTTAGAACTCTCACCGGTAATCACTATTGCTAACCCATTAAGTCTACCATTAAGTTTAAATTGATTAGCTATATTGATTAGAAGATCGCCTACTAATTGATAAGTCTCAGTTAACTTGAACACATTTCAGCTAAGTTGCTCCGTCTAATCAATTACGTGCCCATTAAATTACGATTAACTGAGTGACTGATAAGTCATCAATTAATCAATTACTCCTATCTAATCGATTAGAAGGACTCAATGACTAGGTACTTCAATTATGAGAATGATTATTTATTTAATATTGACTTATGTATTTTGATTATGTGCTTACTTTGAACCAATTATCTGCGCTCTCTTTTCTCGATAATCCTTTTCTGTAAATCGATTACTATGTTTATTTGTGATTCGATTAATTGTGCACTTTCTTTCAATTATCTTATTCATTCTTAATCGATTATTAAACCTTGAGCGCAACGATTAACTGTGTCTATCAGTAAGCGATTAAAGCTATCTATTGAATCGATTATTTAATCACTTCGTAATCGAGCTTATGGTCGATTTCTCTACCCTTAATCGATTTCTCAGAAATGTTTTCTTGATTATATTGAACCTACACTATTTATCGTCTTTACACCAACCTAGAGATTTGTCTGCTATGTGCTTGATATGCTTTTGTAGATCTTCTGCCACTCATCTACCCTCTGGTTGATACACAAGATGAATTTTTTTCTCTTTTGGCAATTTAATAGGGTTAGGTGAGGATTGCACAACCAAATCAGGAAGACAAGGAAAAACACATAGAAGCTTTCAATTGAGAGCGACCCTATCTGTGCATGCTCTCTCTAAGCAAGACACAAATTGGTTAACGTTAAACTCAATAGAGTTAACATTAGACAAAAGCACGTGCTGATAGAGATAACAGGAAAGAAGATGTGCCTCAATGGAACAATTCAAACCCGTCTATACATTGGAAGCATTTCAAGTATAAGATTTCATATTCAAAGAACTCCATTCTTTGTGCCCAAGAGTTTCCTTTCTACTTTGGAGAAAAATAGTGAGAAGAACCTTAAAAAGTTGTGTACACTCTGAAGCATTGCGCACATTGTGTTCTCATCTGCTGTGCTTCATCAATTGATCAAGATTTTGCATCAATGTCTCTTCATCTTAGTCTTGATCTTGTTCTTCATTTTTATTGTAACACATTTGCCTAGTGAGACGCATTGTGTGTAACTTTTTTATACATCTTCTTACCTTTTCCTTGTGAGGAAGAGAGGGCCTGAGTGTTCAGAAGGTTGTACCTCTTCCTAAGGGAAGAGATGTTATAACCTGCGAATTTGAACTGTAATCGAATAGGACCTGAAGCATATTCGAATGGGGTTGGCTGAGATAAACAGTTAGTTAACTAGAAATTTGTTAATTAGTTAATCTAGTTAGTTAGTTAGTTAGTTATTTAATCTGCTAGCTAATAACTACAAATGGTTAGTAGTGGATGAGTTGGCAGATTTGAGCAGTTAGAAGGAGATCAGTTAGTTGTAAAAGTCAACATTTTCAAAGTAGAAAGTAACCAAGTTTGTTAGAAGTAAAATTGTAATTTAGAAAATTTGAGATCTAGTTGGGCATTTAACTAACTCGGAAATTTAATTGGAGTTTAGCAGTGATTTGGATTCCATTCTTGGTAGGAATTAGAAGGGTTTGAGCGCCTTTAAATAGGACCCTTCTGCTTAGGAGCCTGCCCATTTTTTAGTTGGGAATTTCTTAGAGGTTTGCGTATGCTAGGAGAATAGGAACTTGGAGAGCTTGGGGGATTCGGTTGGAATTGATAGGTGGATATTCTAAATCAAGAGGTAATTTCTATGAAAAATCTATACTAATTTGATGATTTTGAACCTCCTTAGTTGATTCTTGAATTTGCTATGATCTTATCATTGTTTTCATCTGTTGTTAACCTCATAAACATTTGAATTTGAGATCTGGATATGTGGTGCATAGAAACTGCAAAAAATCTATCAGTTAAAGATATGACAAAGATCTCAAGCAAAAAAAATACATAAAATATAACCTAAGAGTACTGGCTCATTTGAATTGAATTCAGTAAACTAAACGTTAGCCAAAGTTTAAGGTTAATTGGAATGTCAATTTTTTAATATAAGTCATAAACAAATGCTTCATGGAAGTGAAAATCTAGCCAATAATCTAAGTCTCTAAGTGAGTGTTAATCTTACTCACAAACATACTACTAATTGACGTACAAGTGGCTCTCACTTAGATTAGATGAATGACTTAACTTAAAACACGAGAAACAGTTAATAGAAGTTATAACTTAAAACATTAATCAAAGGGATAATCGATATGAGATAATTGCTAAAGTATCTTACTAATCGAAGTCCTATATTGTTTTAGTAATTGCAGTGAGACTTATGATCAGTAATCAACAAAACATAGTTAATCGAAACAATGCTGATAAGGTTAATCGAAGTGAAACTTACAGCGTTACTCGAAGTGAAGTCTGAGAGCAAAACTTCACTTCGATTTCTAGCATTAATCGAAACATATAAACTCATTTGTCAAAATTGAAATCAGTTTATATGCAAATGCAGTTTGGTAGGAATGTTCGATAGTTTGATAGTTTATTTTTCCCTTATATGTAGATGCAATTTGTATCCCATATATGCAGATGTAGTTTGTAGGAATGTTGGATTGTTCATTTCTCCCCCTTCTTGTCATTCACACAAAAAGGTAACTACACATAGAGAATCAATGAGGGAGAGACACAAGGATAAGAGAAAACAAGAATATATATTGAATTTTAAAATTGATATAATAAGTGTGTTTGAGGAGGTACAAGGTTATGGTAGAAAAACAAAAATTTGGCAGAGAAGATATAGTGAATTAGAATTAGAAAAATTTGTCAGGACATGTTAGAGCAAAGGTGGTGACTATCTCACAGGTCTTCTACTTAATGGTCTCTGATCTGACAATGTACCCCTGGAGAGTCATCCTAACTGGCTATCCTTGCTCTGTCCTCTTCTAGCATTACTGGCATAACCCTGTGGCATCCTAGTCGTATACATTTCTCTGGATACTTTATGCCTTAGGTATCTAGGTACTAGATTCTTCCTATAAGTAATGAGACCTTGTATCTTAAAGGAAGAAACCAGACCTTCATTCTTTAGTGTCTACTTCATATTCCTGTAGGCCATGTAGATGCACTTATAATTGAAATAGGTGTCAAAGGAGAGGGTTATGGGTTGCTGGTCTTCAAGTTTCCTTATAATTAGAGGACTTTTCCTGAGAAGCTCCCTTTCTCTGTTGACTATCGGGAGTTGTTGATGTAGTTATGGATGGGTTTGAGCCCATTCTTCTTCAATGTATCTCTTAGCTTGGAAAAAGACAAGAGAAATATATCTGGTTTCACCTTCCCATTCTGCATAGCCACTTTTAGAAAATGAGTGAAGGGAAGAATAGAGTTATACTTGACTGAGTGCTTCCCTTTCATCTTCCCCTATAACTCCATGATCTATGAGCCCTCCTCTGTGTCTATCATCAAATAATGAAGCTAGGAAAACTTCAAGGGCATAGTGGCTTCATCCAGATGAAGACTAACCTACACAGTCTCTCTAAGATGCTGAGCTCTAAGTCTATGGACTTCAAACTGAAACTTGCTCAAGCTGACCTCTAGTTTATAAGCTGCCTTTCTCCTGTCATTGTACTGTAAGAAGTGCATGTACTTTCTCTTGGCTAACTCCTTGTACCTTCCCCAGTAGGCTTCAAGCCTCTGAGCTAGCTACTCTATAAGAATCAAAGAATAGCAAACTCATTCCTGACTTGAGTGATTTCCTCTTTGGTTAGGAAATGCTCGGCTGTGAAATGATCTATGAACATCTCCAAAGAAATAGGAGGCAGCTCCAACACTTCTAGTCTGGCATTCTTCTGCAAGAGTTCTATGTAGGGGTGTGCACGGTTCAATTTGGTTCGGGTTCGTCCATTTTTAACAAAAATCGAACTGAACCGATCTTGCATTTAACCCGAATTGTGATTCGATCCCGTTTGGTTTTACTGTTCGGGTTGGGCTTTTTGGCTTTAACCTACAGTCCCTTCAGTCGCACGGCTCCCCATCTAACCTTCATCCTCCCTGGCACCAAAAACCCACAGCCAGGTTGTACCATGCACGGCAGCACGGGCACAGAGGACCTCTATCTCCACCCTGCACCACCCATATGTCCTCCTCGGAGCCTTCTTGTTCCCCCACAGTCACACCCTCGAGGATCAAAACGTGGGAGTGTAGATATCGACAGGGTCTTGCAAATGCTGGAGGAGATAGTATTGTCACCGTCCATGCCCAAGGAGAAATTAAATAAAAATGCACAAATAGAAAAAACTTGAACCGGGTAAAAATGGCAGTCTGACGCTAGAGGGGATGGAAGAGATCAGGTAAAATAGGAACCTCATTTCCTTCACGGAAGGGGTTGGAAGAGATCATCCGAAGTAAGAGGAGATGGAGACCCTACTATCTACCGCCGCCCACCGCCGGAAGGAAGAGATTTGCATGGAGCTGAGACGGTGCGGTGGTGATGCAGGGTGGAGATGGTGGCCGCCGCCCACTGGAGTTCAGACTGAGGCCCTGAACGTGGCTCGGCGAACAGGAGAAGAGAAGGGCAAGCATCCCACGTGCCACTCCCCTTTTACGAACAAAACCCTAACTTTTTTTCAAATTCGAACAACATTTTAATATGTAGTATATTAAAAAAGTAAAAAAAAAGATATCAAAACAAAAGTGGCTCAATTGGTTGACGCCGTAAAACTTAAATGACACAGGTTCGATTCCTACCGAGGCCTATGCGTTTTACATTTTCTGGTTTTTCCAGTTCAGTTCGATTTTCAAGGGGTAAAGACCAAACCAGACCGAAATAGTAAATCCGGTTCGGATCGGGATAAAAACCCGAACTTTTTTATTTCAAACTGAACCGAACCGAACGGTTCAGTTCGGTTCAATTCGGATTTTGGGTTTAACCCGAAAAATGAACAACCCTAATTCTATGTACACCAATCTTCTCTTTGCAGTGGAAGAGAAGACATCCAAGAAAGGCAATAGGTGATAGTTAGTCCTTCTCTTGGGCCTCTAGGGAGATGGATTTATGTCCTTCAGGAGCTACCTGTTTATGAGAGGAGAATAGTGAACTGAGGGGAGTATCATCATCAGAGACTTTGTACTCTATAGCGGATGTCTGAGGTTCTGGCTTCACTGAGAAAACTAGCACACTGAAGGAATTATGCGCCCAAAATCCAGTTCAGTGCACCGACTCACATCGGACTACGAGTACGCAACATCAGCTTAAAAAATGGATATGAGAGATAATCATACTACAAGATCATTTAAATAAATGTCATTACCATCAAATAGTCCAAATAAATGGCCAAATATCAAAGTCCACAAATTGCAATAACCATCAAATAATATCTCAACTACAAGTCTCACCAAATAAATAAAATTACATTAAATTTTTTATAACTAATCCTACTACATCAAACTACTAATTTAGAAGTTAAACTTCTAAAAATTCTTTCAAAGGTGCAACATGCTTGACTTCCCACTTAGTCCGATCTTGAATCGATTCTTTCTTAAAAACTTTTGATCAGATTTATGAGTCTACCACTCAGTAAGCTTCAAACCATCTACATGACTTAACATATAGTAACTTGCAAATCACATTATAAAATTATACTAAGCATGATGATCAGATCAAATTCTATATATATAGTATAATAAGAAAAATACTAAGCATGTCATATTTATTAAATATCATCGTACGAACATTTTCTAATACAAATATTCAGATATGAAATAAGATGATCATATGGTCAAATCAGGATGTTCAAATAACAAATTTCATATTTCATATCATAATTCTCTAGCTTGTGTACTTTTTCGAACATAACTTCTAATCCATAAGAGGTTCTTATAGTACATCAAATTGTCACATGGTTAGTAACATATTAACTTAATTATATTTCACATGTCATAGATTATAGTAGAGTCATAAGATCATGAATGAAAGGCTAATTAGAAAGAGTATGATTATCAAATTAATAGAGTGAAGGGTGATCAATAACTAATCAAAAGATAATATAGATAGCTAATCAAGTAAGAACATAGCTGACCAAATAAGTGACTTAGATAGCATATGACTATGAAAGATCATATCAAATTTCATAGCATAAGTAAAATCAGATGATCATATCCGAGGATGTATTAATTATCATATTTCCACTTTAATATATTGGACATGCATCCAACTACAACATAAGGAAAAATCTATACAAATACTAATGCACCTAGGCAAGCGGCACAAAAGTCTTAGCTACTACGTAGAACCACGGATACCCCATCCGTATACCTATTGCCCGTGAGTTCTGACCTACCCTACGAATGCTTACAGAGTCTGCCCAAAACTCTCCTATGGTGGCAACATATATTTTATATATTTGGATTACACTTATCTAAAAGAGATCAGAATTATAAATCCACAGAAGTTTAATGGTCAAACTGAGTCAAATAGATTTAATATTCTTTATTCACATAGAATCGTGTATAGTGCCATTTGATTAAACAAGGTCAAAATATATTTATTAAGATATGAGTAATTTTATAAAATTTTTAGAAATAATCTTATAATTTTTCAGCATGGACAACAAATTTCAGGACAAAGAATAGTGAGAATAATGAAGATAACTAACAAATAGATTCATAAAATAATCAAATCTGGTGAATAGGCTTATAGGATTACTAAAAGTTTTGGCAAAGTTTCATGATTTTTTGGATTTATTTGATATGATTTTGGATCTGCACATTGATTATGAAAAGTCAACTTTAATAGAATTTCAGCAAATCAAAATGGAGGGTAAACTAAATATCAAATGGGATCATAAAATTCTCAAACTTTACAGAGATATCAAGGATAATATAATAAATATCTCTAAAAAATTTGAGATGATTTAGATATGAATCGAGTAAGATATAAAGTCTATAAGTTGGGACTTAAAAACTATCTAGGCAGATTGCATAGTCCAAAAAGAATATTATGGAATATTATTAGGTATGAAGATAACATCCAAAATAAGCTTTTATAAAAAATTTAACTCAATTGAACATCAGACTAAGGAGAACAAATATATGTAACTCAGGTGATCACAGTTGGAAATAGAACAAATTGAATGGACATATTGCATATTGAGATAATAATCATAGAATAAAAGTAAAAAAATCATAAAAATATGAAATTTGATGATCATGATATAGACATATAGATCAAATTTATTATTAATTGATTAGATTTTGAAATTTTTAAAAAATAATATAATATTTTTATATAAAATAGATCATGCTTAGAGTTATCCATCTATCTCTTGAAGAAAGATCGGTTCTTAGTAAATCCTAGAGTTCCTCTAAGCAAGTTCTACGACCTCCAGTCTTTCTAAGTTCTTCTCTACACCTTCTAAGGCCCCAAAAGAGCTTTCTCACGTTTAAGAATCTCCCCCTTGCAGCCTAGTAGTCTTCCCTCTCTTTTTCTCTCAAGAACATAAAAATTAGACTCTTCAAGCAATATTGTTGCTAGAATATGGTGTGCACGAATTTGAGTGATTATAAATAATATTTTTTCCTCTCCCAATCCTTCCCAAACTCCTATCCTTTCCTGGTCAGAGTTGCCTTAAGAGAGACATTTCGTTCATAGATAAGCTTCTAGCTCTAATTAGAACTCACCCAGATTTTTAGTAGATTTTGTTCCTGTCCAAAGAGCTTCAAATTCGAATTAGGAAATGACATATTTTGAAAATATAATCTTCATAAGAGTTGTAAAATTGTGAGTAAGATTTCCAACAGGAGTTTTCTCATCTAATGTAATTTTTTTTACATGAAGTTATACTCAAAATATCAGGCCTAGGTCAAGTAAACATGTGCGCAAAATCCTAGTTTAAATAAGATTCTAAATATGACTTTCCACCCATAACTTGGAGTCCTAAATATACTCAAATTTATTATGTTCTACTTTTAATCTAACTCAAATAGCTCTTATAACACTTTTTAGGTCATGGTTAATTTTAATTACACTTTCCGTCGTTTCCTAATTTAAATGCTAGTCCAATTAGGACTTATTTTTTATGGACACTCCTTTCTAAAACTAAATATTATTATTTTTGACCTTTAAAACATCTGAACTAGTAAAAATGATCTTATATAAAGTTATATTTATTATTTTCCTCTTTCCAATGGTACCAACCATGTCTCAATCCGAGTTTCGTACAAAAAAGTTATCATCACTTTATTATGCTATTGTCTAGTGCATCCGAACCCAAAATTTTAATTAAGCTAATGGGTTGTTCTAATTTACTTAAATGGGCTAATAGAACTTCATTAATGAGCTAATTAGAATAAATTAAAATCATTATTGGCTCTAAGGTTACAGGGCATAACATCATCTTCCCTTTAAATAAATTTCATCCCTGAAATTTAATTAGTTATTACTTAACAATTAATTTATTTCCCTTTGAGGTAGAAAACCTAGCAGAACGATATGATTATGTGACATGTATTATTACTCTCTGGTTAGCTCTCCCCCTTAAAAGAAGTAACCTTAACATTTTGATCAAGTCTCATGCCTAACACCTAACTACAATTAAAGAAAAGGATTTACACCTAGGCAACCCTTAAATCTAAGATGATACTAACCTATCCAACTTATAATACTCTTAAGGTCAGATAGTATGGCTTTAATGATCATATGGCAGTGAATGTTCAGTCTCTTATAATTGCTTTGATATCATGCTGTTATGTCCCAAAAATCTAGTTCAATATATTGACTCACATCAGACTTCGAGTACGCAACATCCGCTTAACAAACATATATGAGAGATAATCATATCATAAGACAATTTAAATAAATGTCATTACTATCACTTAGTTTAAATAAATGTCCAAATATCAGAGTCCACAAATTACAATATCCATCAAATAATTTCTCAACTCTTAGTCTCACCAAATAAAGAAAATTACATTAAATTTTTCATAACTAATCTTACTACATCAAACTACTAAATTGGGAAAACTTCTAAAAAGTCTTCCAAAGGTCCAACATGCTTAATTTCCTACCTAGTTTGATCTTGTATCGATTCTTCTTGAAAAATATTTGGTCGGATGTATAAGTCTACCACTCAGTAGATTTTAAACCATCCACATGACTTGACATATAGTAACCTTGCAAATCACATTATAAAATTATACTAAGCATGATAATCAGATCAAATTCTATATATAGTACAATAAATTTTTCACCAAATAAAGAAAAGTACATTAAATTTTTCATAACTAATCTTACTACATCAAACTACTAAATTGGGAAAACTTCTAAAAATTCTTCCAAAGGTCCAACATGCTTGACTTCCTACCTAGTTCGATCTTGTATCGATTCTTCTTGAAAAATATTTGGTCGGATGTATAAGTCTACCACTCAGTAGATTTCAAACCATCCACATGACTTAACATATAGTAACCTTGCAAATCACATTATAAAATTATACTAAGCATGATAATCAGATCAAATTCTATATATAGTACAATAAGGAAATGATACGAAGCATGTCATATTTGCCAAATATCATCATACAATCATTTTTTAATATAAATATTCAGATCTAAAATAAGATGAATCATATGGTCAAATCAAGATGTTCATATTTCATATCATAATTCTTTAACTAGTACACCTTATCGAATAAATAACCTCTAATCTATAAGAGGTTCATATAGCGCATCAAATTTTCACATGGTTAGCAGCATGTTAACTTAATTATATTTCACATGTCATAGATCATAACAGAATCATAAGATCATGAATGAAAGGCTAATCAAGATAGAGCATGATTATCAAATTAAGGGAATGAAGGGTGATCAATAACCAATCAAAAGATAGTATAGATAGCTAATCAAGTAAGAACATGGCTGATCAAATAAGTGATTTAAATAGTATATGAGTATAGAAGATCATATCAAATTTCATAGTATAAGTAAAATCAGATGATCATATCAAAGGACGTATTAATTATCATATTTCTACTTCAATATATCAGACATGCATCTAACGACAACATAAAGAGCAACCTATACAAATATCAATACACCTACACAAGTGGCACAAAGGTCTTGGCTATTGCGCAGAACTACAGATACCCCATACGTATACCTATTGCCCGTGGATTCTGACCTACCCTGCGAATACTTATAGAGTCTTCCCAAAACCCTCCTGCGGTGGCACTGTCCATATACATATAGTTTATATATTTAGATCACACATATCTTAAAGAGATCAGAGATATAAATCCATAGAAGTTTAATGGTCAAACTGAGTCAAACAAATTTAGTATTCTTTATTCACATAGAGTTGTGTATAGTGCCATAATAAAGTATATTATGATCCAGAAGTGCAAATCAAGTTAAATTTGATTAAACAAGATTAAAATATGTTTATTAAGATATGAGTAATTTTATGAAATTTTCAGAATTAATATCATAGTCTTTCGACATGGATAACAAATTTTAGGACATAGAAACAATAGTGAGAATAATCAAGATAAATGTCAAATAGATTTGAAACATAATAAAATCTGGTCAATATGCTCACAGGATCACACTAAAAGTTTTGACAATGTTTCATGATTTTTTGGATTTATTTAACATGATTTTGAATCCGCACATTGATTCTAAAAAGTCAACTTTAATAGAATTTCAACAAATCACAATAGATGATAAGATAAATATTAAATGAGATCATAAAATTCTCAAACTTTATAGAGATATCAAGGACAACATATTAAATATCTATACAAAATTTGGCATGATTTAAAGATGAATCCAGTGAGATATAAAGTCTATACATTGGGATTTCAAAACTATCCAAACAGATTGCATAGTCTGAAAATAATATTATGGAATAACTACCAAATAAATTTAAAAAATTCTTAGATTTATCGGGTATGAATATTAAATCCAAAATAAGCTTTTACAAAAAATTTAACTCAATTGGACATCGTATCAAGGAGAACAAACGTCTATAATTCAGTTGATCACAGTTGAAAACAAAACAGATTGAATGGACATATTGCATATGTTGAGATAATAATAATAAAATAAATAGTAAAAAATATTATAAAAATATAAAACTTGATGATCATTATGTATACATATAGATAAAATTTCTTACTAGTTAATTATAATTTGAAAACTTTTGAAAATAATATAGTTTTTCATACAAAATAGATCATACTTAAAGTTATCCACCTACCTCTTGAAGAAAGAACAGTTCTTAGTAGATCCTAAAGTTCCTCTAAGCAAGTTCCACAACCTGTAGTCCTTCTAAGATCTTCTCTACACCTTCTAAGTCCCCAAAAGAGGCTTCTCACGTTGAATCACCCATTTGCAGTCTAGTAGCCTTTCCTCTCTTTTTCTCTCAAGAACAACTAAAAACTAGATTCTTCAAGCAAAGTTGTTGCTAGAGTATGGTGTGCACGAATTTGGGTGATTATAAATAGTATTTTATCCTCTACAAATCCTTTTCAAACTCTTCCTACCCTTTTTTGGTCATAGTTTCCTTAAGAGAGACCTTCCTTTCATAGGTATGCTTTGAACTCGAATTAGAACTTAGCCAGATTTCTAGCAGATTCTATTCACGTCCAAAGACCTTCAAATTCAAACTTAGAAACGACATATTTTGAAAATATAATATTCATAAACGTTGTATAATTCTAAGTTGGCTTTCCAACAAGTGTTGTCTCATCTAATTTAGAATTTTTTACATGAATTTATACTTAAAATACCAGGCCTGGGTCAAGTAAATATATGCGCAGAATCTTAGTTTGAGTAGGACTCCAATTATGACTTTCCAACCACGACGTGGAGTCCTAAAGATACTCAAATTTATTGTGTTATTTTAAATAAAATATCTATTATCATAATTTTTAGGTTGTATTTAATTTTAATTATATTTTCTATTGTTTCCTAATTCAAATCCTAGTCTGATTAAGACTTGTTTTCTATGGGCACCCCTTTCTAAAACTGAACATTATTATTTTTTACTCTTAAAACATATGAATTAGCAAAAATTATCTTCTATAAAGTTATATATATTATTTTCCTCTTTCCATCGGTACCAACCATGTCTCAATCGGAGTTTTGTACAAAATGTTATCATCATTTTATTATGTTGTTGTCCAGTGCATCCGAACCCAAATTTTTAATGAAGTTAATGGGCTGCTCTAATTTACTTAAATGGGTTAATAGAACTTCACTAATGAGCTAATTAGATTAAATTAAAATCATTATTGTCTCTAAGGTTATAGGGCATAACCAAAGGTGACAAGAGGTTGCTGCTCTGTTGAAGGCTCTGAAGGAGCCTGAGGCTCTGGTGCTGCCCTGGGAGGAGGTGAAGGAGGAACAAATGATATAGATCCTACTTCAGGAAAGAAATCCTGAGTAGGAAAGAAGTCAAAAGTAGATTGAGGATAGCTAGAAGAAGAGCTGGTTACATCAATTGGTTTGGAAGAAGACGCTTGAGCTGGAGGAGGTGTTGTAAAGGAAGATGGAACATCTACAGGAGGAGATGCAGATGTAGAAGTAGAAGCTGCTTCTGGTTGAGAAGAGGAAGCTACTTCAGGTGGAGGAGAAGAAACTGAAGGAGTAGTTGGAGATGTAGAAGAGATTACATCTATTGGAGACTGAATAGGAGAAGTGGAAGGAGCTCTAGTAGGTGAAGTAGTAGGTTGACTGGTACGAGATGGAGCAATGGGTAAAGATGGTTGTACATATGGTTCAAAGATGGGATGAATAGTGTCAAAGATGGGCACATTGTCTACATTGTTAATGATTTCAGACAATGGTACCCTAGGAGAAGCAGGAGTAGGAGAAGTGGGAGGTGTAGATGGCTTAGGAGATGATGTTGAAGGCTAGGATGAGGTGGTCTCTTTACCAACTTGATGGCTTGGCTGTGGAGATGTTGGAGGAACAAATGTAGGGAGGAAGTAGAAGGGCAAGTTGGCCTAGGCTGCCTCTCTCTCTGACTTAGGATCTTCCTCCTGACATAACTGTATCCTATTTTCTCAGCCAGTAACTTCTCAGCTGCCTAATCTGTAGCATGCCAACCTTAAGTTCAGTGACGTGTCTTACCTTATTCTTGATATCCTCAATATCAACCTACTGTTGATGAACTTTATTGTGGGCTTCACCCAACTTAATAGAGTCCACTGGCCTATCCTTTTACCTCTTTCTTATGTTCTTTTTGAGACACATAGGGAGGAGGAGCAGGAATCTCAGGGTTTGGACAAATGTTGCCTCCCTTAGCAGCTCATCCATTAAGTTTGTTGCTTCAGTGGCTCTCTCTTCTTATGAACCAACTTCTATATGGACCTCCCCTCAAGATCTGGCTCCCCTTTAACAAATGTTGGTTGAGGGGAGGGTTTCCTGGCCCTATCTGTTTGTTCTGCAGGCTGGTCCTGCATCACCTCTTCAAACACTACAGGTTGATCCTGGATCTATTCTTCAAACACTGCAGGCTGATCCTACATCTGTTCTTTAGGAGCTATAGGCTGGTCCTACATTTGCTCTTCTACTGCTACGACTTCTGGTTCTTCTACTGGTGGTGTTTCTTTTTGTTGTTGTTTATCTGTTGGATGTACTGTCACTGTTGCTACTAGCGCTTCGACTGTTTCTTCTGTTGCTGCTGCTACTACTTCTTCTGTTGCTTCTGTTGTTTCCAGAGGTGCTGCCCGACTGACCTCATTTAGGATGGTTGTGAACAAAGGAGGGTCATTAGACAGTGTCCTTAGTCCATACACCCTTAGAGTATCTTGAGGTTGCATGTACAGATGGCTGTCTAGAGTATCATTTGCCTGAAGATCACTATAAGAAAGTGACCATAAGGTAACATGACACTGTTGGATTTGGGAGGGTTTTTCATAGCTTTATTGGAATTAATCATGTTTACTATCATAATATCCGGCATATTCACCCTTATCTTCTGAATAATCCCGTACAACATGTCTGAGTCTTTTTTGTGTAATGACTCCAAAGGTAGCTCCCGTTGGACTCAGAATCTGAGCAATGATGAGGTGAATCATCTTCTTCTCTACTGATAGCTAGTTTACATCCACTGTGCTATTATTCAATACATAATTTGTCCCAACAATAGCTACTGCCTTGGTTTCCATGTCCACTGAGTTCTTCAAAGTCTGACCTTCTACCTCATAGTTAAAGAGTTGAAGTAAAAGCTCCAAAGTAATGGTGATGACCTTCCCCTTTACTCTAGCAGTAAGAACTGGGGTTGTGACTTGACTTGTCAAGGTGATATAGAAGGCTTTGACCAGGCTGGGGTAGAATGGCTCAGACACCTGGCATAACTGGCTTATCTGGACATCTGCTAGGACCTTTTCCACTGACTGTAGTCCCTTCTTCCTCAGATCCATGAAATCCACCCTTTTGCATCCACTAGGGTGTTGAGGAAATGCTAATACTCTGACTCATCTTAGAGGTACTCAGCTGCGGCACTGGATGCCACCCTGATAGCCTAAGAAACTACGGCGGAGCTCGCAGAGGTGGCCATGGTAGCTGGATTCAAGGAAAAAGGAAAAATTTGGATTTCTATGCACGAAGAAGATTGAAAATAGATGGAAAACTAGAAATCGGGTGGCAGGAATGATAAAAAAGGGTTAAAGATCCTACCTTTTGCAGAAAATCGTTAGAAATCAACAGTAAAATATTTGAAACGCTAGGATTCCTTCGCGCAGGAGCTTAAAAATTGCCAGAGAGGTAAAAGTTCAAGTGGAAGGAAGTCAAAGAGGGGTTGAATTTCCTTTAATAGGATGCCCAAATTGAAAGAGGTGCGATTCAAAAGGTTTCGATTTGCCCTAAGGGCGCCGAACGCAAAGATATGAGCAGAGGATAATCGAAGTAATAAGGAGATGTGCATACTTCAATTAACAAAGAAGTCACAGACTTTGATTAGAGAAGAAGAGAAAATATAAATAGAGAAGATAAGTTCTACTTCGATTAACGATCAAAGACAGATGTTCGATTAGCTAACAGCCAAACAAATCGATTACTAAATAGATTGGGATGAAAGAAGGGGGTAGTGTAGACACGCTAATTTTGACGTCATTTTGAGTAAATTTCATATCATATAATAATGCCTCATAATGGTCTGATATTTAATCATTGATTAATTTTTATTGATATTTTTGAGTGTCGGGTTTAACAGACATGTTTAAGTTAATCAATTGAATTGATTTTAGCTCAAATTTCAGTTAAAATATGAAGAATCCTAAAATGCGTCGACCCATGTGGACGCTATTTAGAGTTTATTCCTATTTTAACGTTTAAATTTGAATTTTAATTAATTGATTTATTAGCTAAAAGGCGTCTGTGAAGGTCGACGCGTTTTAGGTTTCCTAAGCTATTTTAACTTCTCTTCCGGATGTTTATCCTTATCTTAATTAGTTTAAAAGACGTCTACACACATGGACGCGTTTTAGCTAATAAAGATAAAGATAAGTTTTCCCGGATATTTATCCTTATCTTAATTAATCTGAAAAGCGTCAGCCATGGTGGACGCGTTTTAGATAATTACAGATAAAGATGAATTAATCAGTAATTATCTGTCGATTAAAGTAGATAAATCCTAGATTTTTCTATGTTAATCGCGAACGCAGAAAATGCCTATAAATACCTTGCATATCAAGGAGTTAAAGGAGAGAGAGAATTGAGTTGAGTTGAGCCATAGCGTTATAGCGATTTGAAGATCGAAGCAACAACGTCGGAACGTCGGAGCGCTGCCATTTCCAGAAGTCGGCGTCCCTTTCAAGATCTTCATCTTTTCAAGGCTTCAATCCAACTGGGCATAAGTTTTTCATTTTTGAATTTCACTTTTACATATTCATTAGTTTCATTCTCATATTCACTTCATGCAACACACACCACAGCATCAATCTTCCAAAACCCATTTGTTTTAAAGGGGTTTCAAAGCCATTTAAACAAGTGAGTTGCTGTTTAAGCATGTTTAACATCATGATTAGCTTTGATATTATTTCTATTTAAATTCTCATCATTGTTTCTTCTTTATTTTTCTTTCTCTGTCTCTGCTGCACTCAATCACAACAACAAGAGATCAAAAGGGGAGATCAAGCACCAAGCCAGAAGAACTTCTGGACGATCCTCAACATTCAACAGCAAGAACAAAAGAACAAGAAAGGGCTCTCTTTCTTCAGCCGGCTGAAGGAGGGGAACCAAGGACTCAATCTTCCGCGTTCAAACAGGTAGGCGATCAAATCTCTTTTGAAGCTTTTTAGTTAAAAGTTTCTGGCGATCACTGCACTTTAGTTGCTGTTTTTAATAGGTTAGTTTACACTAAACAACATAGTTTTTCACATTAATCACACGAGCATTTTCAGCACCTACAGCTCTTTTGGCGATCACGGTGGGACTTGGTCTCGCCGTCTTTTAGTTTCTTTTTGTTCTTGCTATTATCATATCGGGCACCCACGGTGCACCATTTGTGTCTTTCGACACGTCCTCACCAATTGGTGAGCCCATGCAGCCTGCTGAGCCGAACCCTATGGCTCCCCCCGTTGTTACTCAACAACCTCCTCTTCCTCCTCCTTATATCCATCAGGCCATGGAAGGCCTTCATATTGCTTCTCGGCCAACTGGGCCGCAGCTTTCATCATCTTGGCAACCGGCTAGACCGCAAACGTCTATTTATCAAAATGCCCTCGGGCATGGCGGAAGCTCTGCCGGACCTCATCCTTATTATCCTCCTTGTCCAACGTACTCTAGGCAGCAGGCCTATCAAGTACTTCCTCCTCCTCCTCCTCCCCAGGCAGATCTGACCACGCAAGCATTGCTGGCCAAGATAGAGCGTATGGATGAACAGTTCAACAACCTCCAGAAGATGATGGGGGTTAAAGCTGTGCCAGAAATCAATTTACCAAGCCTGCCAGTATTCCATCTGCCACCCTCTGAAATGCTAGTGTATCGAAAGTATAACGGTACTGGTAACCCCTTCACGCACCTGAAGGAGTTCATGTACGAATCCTCTTTCTGGCAAAGCGACAAGAGGTCGTTGGCTTTCTTGTTCAGGAGATCTCTAGAGGGACCAGCCCTCGAGTGGTTCTTTTCTCTGGAACCCTCCGAAGTAGAGGATTACGGTATCGTTTCACGCAAATTTATCCAACGATACCAGGACAGAGTTGCACCCTCCTTGTCTTTCACGGACCTCATTGCAGAAAAGATGAAACCGGATGAGGAGTTTGTCAGTTTCGCTGACAGGTGGCGGGGCCTGGCTGAAAAAGTGAAGGATCACTTGTCCGAATCTGAACAAGTGAAAATGTCAATTTCTAACGCCACTCCCCAGTTCAAGCTAGTCCTCTCCTTGAACAATTTGACTAACATGGCAGAGCTCTATGAAAGAGCACGGTACTGCCAGAATGCCTTCAAAGACGCTACGTTCTCTAGCGTCTTTGATCCTCACAGACCTAGCAGGCCTCCACCTCGAAAGCCTGCCGTGCCGAATTCTCCCAGCACAGGTCCGACTACTGAGGGCACGCTCTCTCACGAGCAAGTCAGTACCATGAACAATAACTCGCCCCAGTTTGTGAGGAATCAGCAGCAGTACCAGAGGCCACCGCAGCCGAGCCAACAGGGGTACAGGCAGCAGCAGAACCCCCATTACCAACAGTAGTACCAGCGGCCCCAGCAGCCGAATCAGAACCAGCAACAGCTACAGCAACAGCAGTACCAGCAGCCCCCTCAGCAGCCATATCAGCAGCAACAGCCACAGTACCAGCCGCGTGCACCGCCGGCGTACCACAATGTCCCTCCTCCTGGTGACTACAACCAGCAGAGAAGACCTCCAGGCCCGAAAAGGGCAGAATACCCGGCCCTCCCAGAATCCTTGGCGGATATCTTCAGTGCTTTAATGGCAGCCAATGCCTTAGTTTTGCCGAGGGAGAAGGCCGTCTGGCCTCAAAATGCCGATACGTCTAGGTATTGCTACTTCCATAGGCAACCTGGGCATACCATTGACACCTGCTTTCAGTTCAGAGATTATATTCATGATCTCAACGAGCAGGGCGGCATAGACTGGGAGGAGATGAAAAAGTACATAACAGCCCTGAAGGCGAGGAGACCGCAGCAGCAGCAGCAGCAAGCAAGACCACCGGCACAAGCAGTAGCACCACCCAACATGGGCATAGTGCAGAATCCACTCCCGGAGCACCAGAACCAAAACCAGGTTGCTCCCATTTTGACGAACAGCCAGTCTGAGGCTGGTCGTGGGCAGCAGTGGAGAGTAGAGGACTCTTCCTCTCTTTGTTCAACGGGTCACGTTCAAAGTACCGCAGAGCGACCGCCACGCCGCACCATCCACATACCCAGACCACAACCCGTTACTATCACCCATATACCGACACCCACATATCACTCACCCACGCCCAATAACCCATTACCGCTACCCACCTTCCTTAGACCCATTACGCCCCGCACTCCTACGCCTCCATCATATAACCCCCCGCAAACCAATAACGCGCCTCTCCTACCATCCAGGCCATTACTACGCATACCGTTTCCTACTTCACCCGCTACCACCACCACTTACCCAGATATGCTTTTACCATCTAGACCGCTATTACGCGTACCATTCCCCACTTCACCGACCGCTTACCCATCCACCATCCAACCCTCTAGGCCTTTAATCCGCACCGCGCCATCACCACCTAGCCCTACGCCATCACCTACCTACCAACCCTTTACGCCATCCGCACCATCCAACCCTGCGGTACTTAAAGTGTCACCCGGATCCTCCACGGTTGAGGAACACGCGCTCCGGAGTGGAAGGATTTTCAACAAGGTCTTTCCTCAGTCCACAGTAAGAGACGGCCCATCACAGCCGACTGAGGAAGCTCATAATGAAGAGAGTGCACCAGGCACTCAATATGACTTGTTGAAACACCTGGATCGGACACCGGCACGGATCACTATACTCGAACTGATCAAAAGATCCAAGAGTCACCAAGAAGCTTTAATGGAATATCTGCAAAAGGTGATGGTCAATGAAGACGTGCCGGTAGAGAAAATTGCAGCACTACTAGTTCCTCAGGGGGATCAGCCCTCCATTACATTTCATACATCGGAACTAGCACCGCCGGCAGCCAGAAGCATGGCTCTGAGCATCACGGTCAACATCTGTAAGAAGGCCGTGGATGCATGCCTGGTCGACACAGGGGCTTCGATCAATGTTTTACCTCCGAAGACCCTAGAGTTATGCGGTGTGCCCAAAGAGAAATGGCTGCCCAGCCCCATCTCAGTGACAACATATGACAATTCTACCCGTTCCCCTCTGGGAATGGTTTATTTAAAGGTGGAGCTGGGCCCTGTAAGTCATGCAGAGGTCGAATTTCACATCTTGGAAATCGACCCTTCCATAAATGCCATTTTAGGTCGTCCTTATATCAAAACTCTTTAGGCGATTCCTTCTACGAATCATCAATGCCTCAAATTTCCTTACAAAGGACGAATAATTAAAGTAACGAGCATGCCGATCCTTGCTGCTGCTCATACCTTGAACATTAAATCTGCTGTTTCACCTGGCCGGCAACCTTTTCTGTCGGTATTACAGGTCTATCGTCCAGTGGCTGATCCTCTAAGAGCCGCCACTATTTCTCCATACCCATTAGATGCTATCAAGAGGGGGAAGTGCATGAGTACCCCAGGATGGAGGATCATGATGAAGAACGGCTACGAGCCTGGGAAAGGTCTAGGCACACAATTGCAGGGCAGGACCACTCCTATCAGAAATCATCGAGCAGCACCTGGAAGTGGTCTGGGCTATAAGCCAATAAAACTGAAACAAGATCTGGTTCAGAAAATAGAGATCAAAGAAGGTCCGAAAATCTGGGAGGCAATGTCTACACCACCTAAAGAAGGCCGAGATCCCCTAACATGGACCCTGTGTACGCACTTCGTGAAAGGGCCCATACTTAGCTATGACAATACGGTAGTCATTACTTCCTGTTTTGACTTCCATGATATATATGGGAGGGATTTGGCCAGACACTGCTCCGAACTGCTTACGTACCAATCCTTGGAGGCTCTGCGGCCTATGAAAAGGAGGAAATTTGATGATCCTGAATGTGAATGGTACAGGTGGTTCGATCTGAGGGACCTGTATATTGCACTGAATAGACTATTCTTGGATCCTGCAGAACCTAAGTGGCCGCCGCAGATTGATGAACTGATTGAAAGCCCTGGTGCCATATTTGACAAGCGGATACTGCTGTCTGAAGAGACTGACGAAGGGGAGCCAGATGACCCCTATGAAGCTGGTTACACAACAGATCTGCTCTGGAGGGGGACATATCCTTCACATGTCTTCATGCTCCATACTCTTTTTCGTACACTACTCTTGACCCCGACTTGGTCGCGGGTCATAATTGAAGATATTCCACGGGCTCCGCCCGTCATGATTACTCTGTCCCCTCGAGACATTATACCACAACCTCCTCTCGATCTAGAGAGGTTGTATAATTTGATCTGGGACATATTACTATATGATCCCCCTAATCCTCTGGCCTTGGTGTCACTTCCTCCGTCTGATTCTCCTCCCATTTATATTTACTCCTGCTTTATGTTTAATTCTTTCATTGTCCAAAAAAAAACGCCAATTTGGCAACAAATTCTTCCCAAATCCTCATTGAGGAAACATCTTACTTGTCCGATTGCACCCCGTCGCGCGGGTCCTTCGGTCAAGATTCTCTCCTAGATCTACTCTGTCCCTCCCCTCGGGAGGATTCTCTTGTATTTCCACTTGTATCCCAGGATTTTCTTCCTGCTTCATCTTCATTAGGTTATGATAGTGAGTTTAGTGAAGTTAGGCAGTCTAGTCAGGTTAGGAAGTCTAAGAAGCCTAAGGGTAGGCAAATTCCAGATAGATACCTCCAGGACTTAGCTGATAAGTGCTCTTCTTGTTCTTTAATCCCTTAGCTTTTAGAAAATCCAATTCAGATGCCAGAAGATTGTATGGATGATGAGACAGTCAATGATGGGTACGGGGTATATGAATTAGTACATGAAAAGGACCCCATTGAGGAAGATGACGAGGACGCGGCTGAGGCATATGCCAGTGGAGTGAAGAAATTCGATGAACCCTCAGCTGCCGTAGAAGAATCCACCAAAGAAATTAATTTAGGGACTGAAGACGAACCTAAGGTTGTCCTCGTCAGTAAAAATCTTTCTACAGAGGATGAGAAGGCAATGGTACAAGTGCTTAAGGACTATAAGGATACTTTCGCCTGGAGTTATGAAGATATGCCAGGGTTAGACTCATCTTTAGTTGAACACAGGTTAACATTAAAGGAAGGAGCTAACCCGGTCAAGCAAAAATTAAGGCGATTTCACCCACAAATGGCTTTAAAGATGAAGGAAGAGGTTGACAAATTACATAAAGCCAAATTTATTAGAGTTGTCCTCTATCCACAATGGGTGGCCAATATAGTCCCGGTCATGAAGAAGGACGGGAAGGTCAGAATTTGCATTGACTTCCGCGATCTGAACCGGGCATGTCCTAAAGATGATTTTCCATTGCCTCATATTGATGTACTCATCGATAATACCGCTGGCTATGAGACGTTATCGTTTATGGACGGATTTTCAGGATATAATCAGATTAAGCTGGCAGAAGAGGATCAAGAGAAAACGTCATTCACTACACCTTGGGGAACATACTGTTATGTTGTCATGCCGTTTGGATTAAAGAATGCTGGAGCCACCTATCAGAGGGCTATGATGGCAATATTTCATGACATGATGCACATAGATATGGAAGTGTATGTGGATGACTTATTAGTTAAATCTAAAACAAAGGCTGAGCACGCCAAAGTTTTGGCAACGGTATTAGAGAGGTCGAGAGAATATCAGTTAAAGATGAACCCCAAGAAATGTGTATTCGGGGTATCTTCAGGAAAATTGCTTGGATTTATCGTCAGCAAACGGGGAATTGAGATCGATCCTAATAAGGCGAAGGCTATTAGAGAAATGCCACCTCCTAAAAACTTGAAAGAGTTGAGAGGATTAATCGGGAGGTTGCAATTTATTCGCCGTTTTGTCTCCCAGCACTCACAAAGGTGTAAGCCGTTTTACGAGCTTACCAAGCCGGGAGTCAAATTCGATTGGGACGATAAGTGTCAGGAGGCATTCGATGGATTAAAGAACTATCTAGCAAGTCCTCCTGTTTTGAGACCACCATCTTCAGGCAGACCATTGATACTTTACATTTCAGTCCTGGATGATGCAGTGGGGGCTGTCCTAGCACAAGAAGATGAAGAAGGAAAAGAGAGGGCAGCCTATTATCTCTCTAAACTTCTCAACCCCGCTGAACAGAGATATACGGCGATGGAGAAAACATGTGCAGCATTGGTCTGGGTTGTGCAGAAATTGAAGCATTATTTTCTGGCCCATGAAGTCCATCTCATCGCTAGGATGAATCCGATTAAATTCCTTCTGGAGAAATCTGTTCTTACTGATAGGTTAGCACGATGCCAAAGCTTTCTATCTCAATTCGACATCATCTATATTCAGCAGAAAGCGATCAAGGGCTATGCCATAGCAGAACACCTCGCTCATCATCCCCTTCCTCGTTTTGATCCAGTCCGATCAGAGTTTCCGGATGAGGAACTGATGTCCGTAAATCAAATCAGAGATGATATGTGGACTCTGCATTTTGACGGAGCTCTGAATTCTCATGGAAAGGGGATCGGCATCGTTCTGTTATCACCTGAAGGTATCACCATTCCACAAGCCTTTCAGCTTGATTTTCCAGTTACAAACAATATAGCTGAATACGAGGCACTCCTTGCTGGCCTCGAGGCTGCTCATTTCCATGGTGCAACCAAACTCAGGATTGTAGGTGATAGCCAATTGATTCTTCGCCAAGTGCTGACCAAGTATCGAACTCTCGATCCCAAGCTCAAGCCTTATCAGGAGCTGACTTCTGCTTACTCAAAGCTTTTCACGAAATTGATCTTTGTCCATGTCCCTAGAAATCAAAACATCTTAGCTGACGCTCTAGCTTCACTTGCATCTTCTCTCGATTTTCCAATCAGCAAACAATCTGAATCAATCATAGTTCATAGGCGTCTTTCACCCGCCGTGAAAGATCCTTCATTCCTTAGAACTAAGGAGAAATTGCTGAAGAAAGTCAGAGACGGAGATATCATTGAGGAAAGAGAAATCATGTTGATGGAGCTGTTAGAAGAGATGGATGATGAACAGAAGCCATGGTATTATGAAATTGCAAAATATTGTGAAGATCAATCGTATCCTGAGGAAGCTACAACTGAGGAGAAGAGAGCTATCAGGAGAGTTGCTCAACGATACACCCTAGTTGGGGGAGCATTATATAAGAGAGGTTTTGATGGAGTTCTTCTGAGATGTCTAGACGAAGATGAGCTTTGGAAGGTTATGGAAGGAGCTCATAGTGGAGTTTGTGGTGGCCATGTCAATGGACAGATGCTAGCAAAGAAGATCCTTAGACAAGGATTTTATTGGCCAACCATGGAAGAAGACTGTGTAGGATATGTTCGTAGGTGTGCTAAGTGTCAACTTCACGCCGACAAAATTCATTCTCCTGCATCTTCACTCCATCCGGTTTCTTCCCCATGGCCTTTCTCCATGTGGGCTTTCGACATTATTGGACCTCTTGGTAATCCAGATTCCGGCATCAAGAAAAAATCTTTCATTCTCACGGCAACAGAATACTTCACCAAGTGGGCAGAAGCTGAAGCGTACGTGGAGATCAAAGCATCAACCGTCTGCAAGTTCATCATGAAGAACATCATCACCCGATTCGGAATTCCAAGCACCATCGTCACCGACAACGGACCACAGTTCGTGTCACAGGAATTGAAGGATCTCTGTAACAGGTACAAAATTGCATTGCATCATTCATCTCCTTATTATCCGCAAGGCAATGGCCAAGCAGAGGCAACAAATAAGACTTTGATAAAAATCATCAAAAAGACGTGCAAATCTAACAAATTCGCAGATTGGCCAGAAAAATTGGTTGAGGCTCTATGGGCCTACCGAACTTCAATCCGCACGCCCACTGGGCAAACTCCTTATTCCTTAACATTTGGAATGGAGGCGGTAGTTCCATATGAGATCCTTATACCGTCATTAAGGGTACAATTGAATAAGGAATTTTCTATTGATGAACATCGTTCAGCACTCCTTGCTCAATTGGAACTTTTAGACGAGAAAAGATGGTCAGCTGCTAATCATGCAAACGTTTATCAAAATAGACTAGCACGTTTTTATCAAAAGAAAGTCATTGAACGTAAGTTCAAAGTCGGTGAAATGGTTGTCAAAAGAATTTTTATAAAACCTGGTGGTCCGCGTTCTAAGCTCCAACCCAACTGGGAAGGACCTTATGTTGTATCGCACGCTTTTCCTGGTAATGCTTATCGTCTTGTCAATGCAGAAGGAGAAGAGTTAAAACATCCCTGGAATGGTTTACATCTTAAGAAATACTACCCTTAGGTTAAAGAGTCGATCAGTATGGTACAAAGACCAGTGGAATCAGAAAGTTTATAAACTCAAATTTCCTTATCAGTCTGAATAACTTAATTTTAAGCCCATTATTGCACACACTGACACGTTTGATTCGTGAGTAACAAGAGATGACAAGTCCTAAAGAATATCGAAAGCTTGACCAAAAGTGTAAAGTACAAATCATCCTTTTTGAAGCAAAAATTCTGTTTTAAATTCGGCCCATGATGTCGGAACGAGACTTAGAATAAACCACCAAGAATACCCGCCATCTTAGTAAGAAGCCGTCATAAAAAAAAGGGGGAGATCCGTCCCGAAGCAAAGAAGAAGAAAAGAAGAAAAGAAAAAGCAAGGCAAAAAGCCAAATGTCAAATCAAAAAGGCCATTACATTACAAACGTTACATCAAGGCCATGAAATGAAACGAAAGGGAACGCAAGGTCGATAAATACCCCGGAAAGAAATGACCGAACCCCAACGGATATTAGGGTAGGAAAGGAACATCTTTTTAAGTCTCCGGAACCTTCTCATGGGCTTTCTAAACTTATTCATCTTTTCTTTCTAAAGAGATGTACTCCAAACTTGAGGAATGGTTTACATTGACTAAGGGTCAAATCATCAAATGGGATCACGAATGAAAACACAAATTCAAACACGATGGGTTTTAAGTTAAGTTGTTAAAGAACAATTTGGGAATTAAGTTAATAAATGAATATGATCTTTTGATCTAAGTACCATGCTGATCTTTTAGTCAAAAATTCAAAAAAATACATATGTCAAAAATCAAAAAAAAAATATACATGTTTTCAAAAACCCAAAAAAAATACATATGTAAAATTAAAAAAAAATACATATGTCAAAAAAATTCAAAAAAAAATACATATATCAAAATTAAAAAAAAAAGGCATATATTTCAAAACCCCAAACAAAAATGAATATTTCAAAACAACAAAAATATTTCAATTAGCATCTGCTTGTTGCATTTAGTGTGTTTCATTCCTTTTATTTTCAGCGAGCATATGTCTGCTTGTATGTAGCATTTTGCTTAAGTTTGATTATTCTCATCACCTTTGTTAATAAAGGCTATGCCCCTTGACCCTTCTATCAAGGATAGGATCAAGTAGTCGGTTACTTAACCAGGCAATGGGCTAAGCCTGAATAGATACTTAACATGTTTGTTCAAGTTGTATACAGGACACAAGGCATTGTTAGAGTTGGAATCCGAGTAGAGAACAGCCAGGAACCTGTTTATGAAATTCAAAGAAAACAGATAAAGCTGGAAAATGTCAAGAAGATCCCACTGTGGGAGTCATGAAGTCTCGACCGTTGCTAAAAAGACGGTTATCTCTACCCCTGTACTATTTCATGTAATTATTGTGCATCGCATTACTATATGATAAGTATTTATTAGAGTATATCAAGGACCTTGTAATTTTGATGAAACTGGAATTTGAGTTCCCCTACAACAAAAACAGTGATAATTCCAGAGGATTCTTAATCGCACGGATAGGCCGTTGGATTGTTAATTAGTGAGGACGATGGTTCCACTTTTGTGAAACGGTGCGTGGAGAAACGAGCTTCGGCTTAGCACTGGATTACAAGAATTGGTATCTTGACTCATTAATGACAATTTAAAAATATTATCCTTGATTAATTTATATTTTATTTGACTTTATATTTTTCTTTTAGCCCAGCATGCATCATGTAGGACTTTGAAATCATTGTGATAATAATTAATTATTGATTAAGTTTCAGACCATAAATCAAATAATTCAAACATGATATGAAATATTCCATTCTGAATTGAGTATCTTGATTATCTTTGAGGTTCGCTTGAAGATATCCTTGGAATTCTATCCTTGATTGGATTCTTTATCCAATATTTCTTGTTTTCTTTTAAGATCCATCATGGCTGCAGCACGTTCACATTGGCTGGCAAACGCTCCCCATGATGAAACCTACAGTGTCTACGACCTGGGGTACTTCCCACTCCGAGGAGGTTGATCGACCTTATTTTATTTCCTTGTCTACCTCATCCAGACATGATTGATTCCATTGATCTCTTTAAACTATCTTCATTGATGATTTTGTGAAAAATTACAATCATGTGATGTTAAGAGCGTGTCTCATCACACCTTGGCATCACCTTTTCAGTACATTCCATTCCATTTCACTCCCGTGCAAAGACGATGCCAAGGTGAGGCAGCTGTAGACACGCTAATTTTGACGTCATTTTGAGTAAATTTCATATCATATAATAATGCCTCATAATGGTCTGATATTTAATCATTGATTAATTTTTATTGATATTTTTGAGTGTCGGGTTTAACAGACATGTTTAAGTTAATCAATTGAATTGATTTTAGCTCAAATTTCAGTGAAAATATGAAGAATCCTAAAAGGCGTCGACCCATGTGGACGCTATTTAGAGTTTATTCCTATTTTAACGTTTAAATTTGAATTTTAATTAATTGATTTATTAGCTAAAAGGCGTCTGTGAAGGTCGACGCGTTTTAGGTTTCCTAAGCTATTTTAACTTCTCTTCCGGATGTTTATCCTTATCTTAATTAGTTTAAAAGACGTCTACACACATGGATGCGTTTTAGCTAATAAAGATAAAGATATGTTTTCCCGGATATTTATCCTTATCTTAATTAATCTGAAAAGCGTCAGCCATGGTGGACGCGTTTTAGATAATTACAGATAAAGATGAATTAATCAGTAATTATCTGTCGATTAAAGTAGATAAATCCTAGATTTTTCTATGTTAATCGCGAACGCAGAAAATGCCTATAAATACCTTGCATATCAAGGAGTTAAAGGAGAGAGAGAATTGAGTTGAGTTGAGCCATAGCGTTATAGCGATTTGAAGATCGAAGCAACAACGTCGGAACGTCGGAGCGCTGCCATTTCCAGAAGTCGGCGTCCCTTTCAAGATCTTCATCTTTTCAAGGCTTCAATCCAACTGGGCATAAGTTTTTCATTTTTGAATTTCACTTTTACATATTCATTAGTTTCATTCTCATATTCACTTCATGCAACACACACCACAGCATCAATCTTCCAAAACCCATTTGTTTTAAAGGAGTTTCAAAGCCATTTAAACAAGTGAGTTGCTGTTTAAGCATGTTTAACATCATGATTAGCTTTGATATTATTTCTATTTAAATTCTCATCATTGTTTCTTCTTTATTTTTCTTTCTCTGTCTCTGCTGCACTCAATAACAACAACAAGAGATCAAAAGGGGAGATCAAGCACCAAGCCAGAAGAACTTCTGGACAATCATCAACATTCAACAGCAAGAACAAAAGAACAAGAAAGGGCTCTCTTTCTTCAGCCGGCTGAAGGAGGGGAACCAAGGACTCAATCTTCCGCGTTCAAACAGGTAGGCGATCAAATCTCTTTTGAAGCTTTTTAGTTAAAAGTTTCTAGCGATCACTGCACTTTAGTTGCTGTTTTTAATAGGTTAGTTTACACTAAACAACATAGTTTTTCACATTAATCACACGAGCATTTTCAGCACAGGTAGTTGAAGTATCGATTAAGTATAAGCGTTTGAAGGGTTAAACAATGAGTTTCGGACTTCAATTAATGAAGAAAGTTTTCGATACAAGTTTCGATTAGTATATGTCCTTGTCAGATTTGTGTGAATTCTCAAGAGAACTATCTAGATTTATTAATGAAATGAAAGTATAACTGATTAATCTACAAATTGCACATTCCCAACTCTCTTTGGATAAAAGTAAATCTATCTTCTAAAATAGGTTTTGTGAAGATATTAGCTAGTTGATGCAAAGTATCAACAAATTCCATAGTGATATCACCATTAGCTACATTATCTATAATGAATTGATGCATTACCTTAATATGCTTGGTCTTTGAGTGTTGAATGGGATTCATGGTTAAGTTGACGGTGCTTGTGTTGTCACACAGCATTGGAATCTCTTCAAGCTTTTGTCAGAAGTCCTCTTACTGACACTTGATCACAATAGTTGAGTACAACAGTTTCCAGCTCCTACATATCCTACTTCTACTGTTGACAAGGCTACTGAACTTTGCTTTCTTGAGGACCATGAAATCAAACAACCTACAAGAAACTGATAGGTACCACTGGTGTTTTTTCTTTCAACTTTGCAATCAGTATAGTCAACATCAGCATCTAAGCAAATTGAAATTACATCTTCTAGGATACCATAGTCCTAAGTCACATGTATCAACCAGATATCTAAAGATTTTCTTGACACGGATCAAGTGAGATTCTTTAGGATCTCCTTGAGACCAAGTACATGTGCATAAAAATAAAATGTCTAATCTACTAATAGTTAAATAGAGTACATACCTTTTTTATTTTGATTTAGTGGGGATGCTCGTGAGACAAGTTAGTAGTATTATCTTCTTCTTCTGAATTTGAGGAGGATGAGTGTCCTTCACTTTCTCCAGTTTCTGTCAAGATTTTTTTTTTCTTTTGGAGAATCTCTTGAAGTTCTTAGAATAATCCTACTTATTGTGATCCTTCTCTTTATGTTGAGAACAATTGACCTTCAGGTGTCTTAATTTTTTACTCTTATAGCAAGTAGATTCTTACTTTTTGTTGTATCTTTTCTTGATGTTTCTATCATTTGATATTCTTTGAGGCTTCTTCTTTTTTTTTCTTCTTCAGAATTTGCTATAACCTTCTCGACAACAAGGTTTCTCCATCACTTTCTTCATTTTCTTCTTCAGAAGTTGTAACTTCATCTGAGCTTGAATGATTTGTCTTCAGGACTGTGGAGAGCTTCTTTTTTAGGGTACTCTTTCTTAGCCTTTCCAAGTTGACCTCATAGGCCATAAGAGACCTAATGAGTTTTTTCAAACTTAGACTGCTGAGGTCATTTGCTTCCTCAATTGCATTCACTTTTAGAATCTATTGGCTTGGGAGAGACTTTAGAATTTTTCAAACTAGGTCTCCATTTCTATACTCCTTTCTAAGAGCCATCAACCCATTTGTGATGTTAGTAAATCTGTTGTACATTTGGGTGATGATTTTAGGAGGCTCTATCTTGAAGCTCTCATATTGAGTAAGTAGGATGTCAATCCTAGTTTTCTTTGCTTTCTTAGTTCCTTCGTAAGTCAGCTGTAATTTCTTCCACATGTCTAAAGTTGATCTACAAGCAGAAATCCAGTTGAAGTCCTTCTTTGCTAGAGCACAGTAGAGGATGCTTTTGGCCATGTTATTCAAAAACATTAAACGTTTATCATTGTCTGTCCATCTCTCTCTGGGAACAGTTATAACATAGTCTCCATCTTCAAACACACTTTATAGATCAACATCGACCTCTTTAAGAAAATATTTCATACGACATTTTTAGTAGGATTAGTCTTCCCTATTAAACAGTGGAGGGCGGTTGATAGACTAACCTTCAACATAACTGTTTATCATAGCCATTACTCTTTTGACTATTAACTCAAATAGATAAGAGGCCGGACTCTGCTACAACTTGTTGCCCAAGGCTAGACTAACCTAGAGGGGGAGGGTGAGGGGTGAATGGGTAAATAAAAATTACTGTAATTGAAATTCAATGCTAAAGCTAATAAATGGACAGAAGGAGAGGGAAACAAGGAAACAATTACACAATAAATGCACATAGAATTTTATGTTGGTTCAGTCTATTTAGACGTACATCCAGTCCCTAAGAAACCACTTGAGATTTTCACAAATAACAAGGCACCAACCCTTTGCAGGTTATACAATAACCTTCTATAACAGTAGGCCCTCTCTTCAACTAAGAAGAGGAACAACCTCTTACTTCCACCAGGCATTCTTTTCCACAACCAGGAAGAGGAATGAAGTGAGATTAAAGTATAGTAAGTGCCTATAAAATAGGCAAGTGTTCACAAAGAACACAATACAGAACAAGATAGAAAATAGACAACTAAGTTGCATAGGTCTTGATATGAAGAGGATCTACAAGAGCTTTTTGTAAAAGTAATGAAGCACAGCTCTTGAGATCTTCAAGCTCTTTCTCTCAGCAAGTGAGGCATGTTGGCTCTCTCTCTCTCTCTCAGACTTAAAAGAATGTTTCTCTTGTATATTTCTCTGTTCAGCACTTATGCTCTTTTAAGTCTTCAGTGAAGGACTTCCCTTTATATCCCTTCTTCAAAATCAATCCGTTAGACTGGTTTGTTGTAAGAGGACTTCTTCCCGCCTCTATCTAATGTTCAAATTTCTAAGAGAGAAGTTTGAGAGAGAGCATGGTTGGTCTGCTGCATTGCTGGACTTGAGGTCGCATGAATTAATGCATGGAAGCTTCCTTAGGTATGCACCTTATGTTGTCAGGTCAGACCTACAAAAAGCACAAACATTAGAAAGGCAAGTTGCTATTCCTGCCATTGCATCAGTTGCTAGTAGAAGTCTATGCTAGTACAAGGTGAATAGAAAGTGCAACAAATCTATCAGTCAAAAATATGGCAGAGATCTCAGACAAAAAGAACACATAAAATATAACCTGAGAGTATCGGCTAATTTGAATTGAATTTAGTAAAGTAAATGTTAGCCAAAGTTATAGGTTAATTGGAATGTCAATTTTTTAATATAAGTCGTAAACAAATACTTAATCGAAGTGAGAATCTAGCCACTAACTGAAGTCAGTAAGTCAGTGTTGATCTTACTCACAAACAGACTGCTAATCGAAGTACAAGTGGCTCTCACTTAGATTAGAGGAATGACTTAACTTAAAATGCAAGAAACAATTAATCGAAGTGATAACTTAAAGCGTTAATCAAAGAGATAATCGATATGAGATAATTACTAAAGTGTCTTACTAATCGAAGTCTCAGATTATTCAATAATTGTAGCGAGACTTATGATCAGTAATCAACAGAACATAGTTAATCAAAGCAACACTGATGAGGTTAATCGAAGTGAAACTTACAACGTTACTCGAAGTGAAGTCCAAGAACGAAACTTCGATTAACATTATAACAGTAATCGAAAGGATATCTCAAAATGCTAATCGAAATAAAACTTAAAACTCTGTTTTGATTAAAACACAAGATGTATCTCTATGTAGAGTTTCGATTAATGTTATCAAGATAATCGAAGTGGTTGCTCAAACATTAATAGAAATCAGACTTAGACATATTTGAAGTAAACACTTTAAACAGTAATCGAATGCGGCTTTAAACTGTTAATTGATAAAGAACTTAGAATGCTAATCGGTAAAAATCTTATAAAGCTAATTGAGAGGGAACTTTAAGTTCTTTACTCGAAGTGACTAAGACAATGTTAATCGAAGTAAACCTTAGTCACTTAATCGATAGAACACCTAAAAAAACTAAACTGATTAAACTAGAGAGTGATGTTTCGATTAGTGCTGAACTATCTGCAAGTTACTTGAAATCCTAAAACTTAACCAAAGTTCCAATTAACTCTTTAATCTGAGAGAGTTAAGAAATCTTGAAAACAACTAAGTTACAAAACTTATACAACTCATGACAAAAACTGTCATCTATTAAGCTAATGAAATAGGGAGATTTCTCTCACTGTCAAAGAAGTAAAGTCCTGTTGTTTTTATAGTGTATTATCACTAAAACATAGAGAATATGAAGAATACAAATTACTCAACAAAAAGGAGGGAAGCTGAAAATTTAAATTCAATTATAAATACTAGACTTCCAACAAGAAGAAATGAAGAATGAAAGAGAGAGCCTGTGAGTATAGCAAGACTAATACAAGAGAGCAAGAAAGCCACAATGCTTAATCTTGTAGCTCAGCTTACGAAAGGATAAGCAAAAGTGAAAGAAAGCAAGAAGCATCAATCCTAAGCATCGTCCTTTTTCCTTCTGCAACAAGAGAGAGCGAGCAAGCTCTTGAGAGCAAAGGCTTCAATTCACTGCAACTTTAAAGCTCTCGAGATATCAACAAACAAGATCAAGACCTATGTTTTCTACTTTGTTCTTATTATTTTGATTCGTTATTCAGTGTGCATCATTGTAGTATTTGTCTATCATTGAGGCATACTCGTAACACTGTTACTCACAGTTGTTGTTGTACCCCTTCAGGTTGAAAGGGAAGACTTGTAGTGACAGGTGGCGGTTTGGCCCCTTCTAGTTAGAAGGGAAGTTCTGTAGTGACAGGTGGCTATTGTGCCCCTTTGGATTGGAAAGGAATACATGTAGTGACAAGTGGTTGTTTGACCAGAAGGGGTCTTTACCTTAGACCAATAAGGAGTTGGTACCTTGTGGATTGTGGAACTCCCAAAGGTTATTTGGAGACTGGATGTAGATCTTGATTAGACCAAACCAGTATAAATCCTTGTCTCTTTGTGTGTTTAATTCTTTGTTCTTTCTCTTTCTATGCATAATATTTTGCTTCCGCGATTAGTTTCTACTTAGCACTCTATGAGAACCCAATCATCCCCCCCCCCCCCCCCCCCCCCCGCATGTTCTCCATAGCCAGATTCAACATCTATAAGAAGCTTCCTAAAGACTAATAAGCTCTACAAGGCCTAAGGCTCCCTTAAAAATAGAAGGGTCATGTTGACTCAATGCTGTCTAGAGCGCTAGTCTTAGGTGGCCTACAAGCCAATATGACTTTATAATCTCGTTCATATTTATTAATATAATGGCATAATATTCATTGTGTGTAAATTGTATTAATTATCGTCTCATAATGAAGTCCGTGAATATATGCGATAGTGATCAGATTATGATGAGATCATACTAGTGAGACTGATCACTTAAATACACATATTCTTAATCGTTCCTAGTCGGAGGATATCCGAGAAGGACATCAGATATCCGGTTAGACTAGTACAAATTACTCCTGCTCATATGATGAGGGTGACTGATCTCATAAGTCACTTGTGTGGAGACACTAAGGCGAATCTGTAGGTGCTCATTAGAGAATGAGTTCACTGAACTGATCCGACTGAATCGCTGGATGGTATTGTACCTTACTGTCAACTAGCTTGATTCTATTGTCGCAGTTGCGCAGATGGTCCTCGTACCTGAGACACTAAGGACACCTTGGTGGTGGACTTCTATACTTTGACCTTGGTTTATAAATCTCTAACCACGGGATTCTAAACAACCAAGGATCAGGTACGGCAGAATACCGTCGAAGGGAATTGACTGTTAATAAGGAATCATTCGCTCTCGGTACTTAGAGAGAGAATGCTCTAGGAAGGATGCGTGGAAGTCCCTGGCTAAGGCAGACGATAATATCAAAAAGGAGTTTTTCGATATTATACGGCAACATCCGATCCAAGTGAGTCGACCGATTAGGGTTTGACGGTTTACCATATCCTGAGTTGACGCGGGAGTATTGTGCGAATGAAGGATTATATCCACGTGGTAATTGTCGGCGGAAAGGTTCCAAGAGTGGGTTACTTAACCCCGATACCTTCCGAGGTCATACGGTGTTGCTTGGCACCCAACGTGATCGGAGGCCCGATCGAATTCGATGTGCGACATCAATTCGATTGATTAATTAATTAATAAAGAGTTATTAATTGATTAATAAACCCAGTAAGGAGTCACTGGGCTTATTGGGCTATTAACTGGACTGGTAATTGGGCCTAGAGGGTCACACGCAAATGATTCTCAAGGCGATAGATAAATAAGTGGGTTTTATATAAATCGGGGGTTTTTATGAAAAACCGCGCGGTTAGTATAAAATATAGCGAACGGGCTGAGCAAGCCAAGCTGCTGCTAACCCTAGCCGCCCCCTCCTCTCTTCCTCTTTCTCTCTGGCGCCCCAGGCCAGATCCGGATCCCCGGATCTACTCCGCTGCTTCTCTGACTCCCGTTCGGCGGGAAATCGTCCGCGCGTTACAGCGATCGTTGCGGCGAACGACGGAGGTTTCGTGGTTGCAAAGAACGAGGAATGTAAACCGCGAGGAGGATCGCGTGGACTCCGCTAGTGGCCGGGCGCTTGCGTGGCTTGCGGTGTCGCACCGACGGAATCGAACGGTTGCGGATTCGAATCTGCACACGCTAAGACTTCGATAATCTAATTATCGAGATTTTAGATTTTTCGAAATGGGAACTGATCTCTGTTTTAATTTTTATTTCCGTTGTGCGGGAGATCGGGAGAAACTCGATAAACCAACATAGAGCTCATACAAAAACTTCTTGGGACCTGCAACCTCCTCATAAGGTCAAGAACACGTCTCTTGACCCTCGATAGCTATTAGGTTTGGGAACAAGGCAAAAGGTCCGTGTCAACCATAGCCCACTCAAATGGCAAGTTCTAATGCCCTTAAAAGCTCTTGTAGGAACTTCTTAAGACCCCTAGACCCCTCATACGGTCGAGAATACATTACCCTTGACCCTTGACAGTCGCGAGGCTCAAGAACAACACAAAGGTCTATGTTGATCATAAGTGTAATGCCTCGAACCTCGTGTCCATTCATAACTGACTTTCGGCGGAATTCAAAGATGGTACAGGTACGGAACATAGCATATACATAATTGAAATGAGAGAATAAGAGTCTATAAGGCAAAACAAATAACCATTCATTGTGAATTCTAGATAATAATAAACCAACACAATCCACAAAAGTCTCATAATAAACAACTGTCTCAATATAGTCTCCCTAGGATCTCATAAATTGCACATTAGACTCAATTACTCCTATTACATCAATCTACTAAAATAAAAAGACTCATAAATCATAACTAGCCTCGAATCCAAACCTTCAAACAACTTACTTCTCGTGATCCGAATCAAAGTCCAACTCTCTGGCCACCTCTTCTAAAAAATTATCTACCAAACTTACTGAGTACAAAACTCCGTAAGCATCATCCTCTCCACATGCTAAATATATAATAATTGAAATTCACATGGCAATCATATCATAAACAATTTATAATGCTACATATAGATCAAATAAGAGAATGATATAAAATAAGATCCCACATATATCTCATATCAAATCGGATGCATTTTCTAATAATATGAAACAAGCGTGTTAATTCATAATACTTATTACATATATCAAACCTTCTTACTTGCTTGAAAACAAACTACTAGCCATAAACATATCACATAATTCCTCCAACACATAGGGAGGCACATATCACGTAGCATATGGCTCAAAATATAACTAGTAGCATATAATCAAGTTACATATATCAAAATTCAGATTTATGAAAATTTCACATCATAAAATAAATTTATAATGCCTTAAAACAAATTCAAATAATTCACATATGTGTGCCAATTATCACAATTCCATATCTTAATTGAACAAGTATCCTAACCACAACATAAGGGGACACACATATATATACCACGTACTTAGGCAATAGTACTAGGTCTTGGCTACCGTGGAATCGAAGATCACACATATCCTACCACTATACCATACTAAAGTAGGTTTCATAGATTTTACCCATTGCTCGTAGGTCACATAATACCCTATCCAACAAGGACGCTTATATTGGAATCGGGCCACATAATCCCCTTAAGATGGCATTGTCCATATCACACAAATTAAACTAGATAGCACATGTCTTACAAAAATTAAAATTTATCCTAATCTGAAATTAATATTAATCATATAGCCAATCATATAGATACACAAAAAATAATATATTTTTCATTAAAACAAGACATTTTAAAGCAATATGATGTTATACTATGCAATTTAATGTAAACTTGGTTCCAACATATTATAAATATATAAAAAACATTTCTGAATTTTTTCAAAATTTTTGAATATGTAATATAATTTCACATGCCAAAATCTATTTTTCAGAGATGACAATACATTAAATATGATGAATATTAGTAAACAAGTTAAAAAATTCATTAAACTGATAAAACATAATATCTAGGCCATAGGTACAATACTTGCAAAGTTTTAATAAATTCGGAGATTAAATGAGTATTTTCAAAATTCAAATAACGAATTTAAACTTGAATTAAATTTAATAAAAATAAGAATTAAATTTTTAAAAATTATAAAATTTTGCAGTTAATTAGATGCCATGAAAATAGACGTGTGCTCAAAATTTCATTACAAATAACCTAGCTATAAATATTTGAAGATCATGCAGATTAAAAACTAAATTTCGAAAAATCCAAATTGGACAGCCAAATAGGCTGCCGTTCAGTATACTGTATGGCTAGCAATACTGCCGTTCAGAATACAAGATGGTTAGCAATGCTTCCGTTCTGTACTGTAGATGGCCCGGGTTATTGCCATCTACAGGCTTCTCCAGATATAGCGCATCAAAATCAAATTTTCATGAAAATTTTGCATATCTAATGTATGTTTTGGATCATAAATATAAAGAACATGATTCCAGACTTTCGTTTTGACTAGTTTTAAAATTAAAATATTAATTTTTTATATTAATATAAAATAATCCATTTTGAGGAATCATCACCTATCTCTTACACTTGAATCTCCAAATCTAAATTTTGCCAAGGGATCTCGACTCCCAGTACGAATCACTACTACTTCTTAGCCTTCTTCCTCGACCTCCAATGCTCCTTTCACAATGTAGAATGACGGCTAGGTTTAACCACGCCCCTAACCTCATATTTATAAAATTAATACACATCTTCAAAGCCTAAATAACCTCTACAAACTACCTTTGGATCGGATTAATCCTCCCTTCCACGAATTAGAGACAATCAGACTCCAAATCGGACTCCTCTCCTACAACTCTTCCTTCCTGAACTGAACTTTTAGTTTTTTGACCTAGTAAACAAACGAATCATAAAAAATGGTATTCTACAAAGTTGTATATATGTTTGAACTTTTTCCAACGGTACCAACCACGCCAAAATTCCTGTTATATACTGAGAGTTATCACCAAAATACTGACCTATTGTCTTGGGAATCTGGACCCTGAAAATTTCTCTAACTTAATGGGTTGAACTACCTATAAAATTAAGTTAATGAGCTTACTCAATTAACCCTATTACACTCTAACTGACCCTTTAATTATTATTATCATTATTATTTATTTATTTATTATTATTTATATTTTAGAAAAATACTGGGTATTACAATAAGCTTACTCAAAAGGGCAAGTCCTAATGACCTTGGGAACACTATATCAGCCCTCAAGTTCCTCAAGGTGACAAAAAATCAGGGGTGAACTCCCTCGGTCTCTCGAGGCCAGCTCGTTAGTGGCTCAGTTGTTATTCTTAGGTGGCCTACAAGTCAATCTGACTTTGTATAATCTCGTTCATTTAATAATATGACATTATTTCATTATGTGTAATTCATTTTATTATCGTCTCATAATGAAGTCTATGAATATGTGCAATAGTGATCAGATTATGATGAAATCATACTAATGAGACTGATCACTTATACACACTTATTCTTAATTGTTCCTAGTCAGAGGATATCTGAGAATGACACTAGATATCTGGTTAGACTTGTACAGATTACTCTTGCTCATATGATGAGGGTGACTGATCTCATAGTCACTTGTGTGGAGACACTAAAACGAATTTATAGGTGCTCATTAGAGCACGAGTTCACTGAATTGATCCGACTGAATCGCTGGATAGCAATATACCTAACTGTCAACCAGCTTGATTCTATTGTCGCAGTTGCGTGGATGGTCCTCGGACCTGAGACACCAAGGGCACCTTGTTGGTGGGTTTCTGTACTTTGAGTTTGGTTTACGAATCTCTATTCACGGGATTCTAAACAGTCAATGATCGAGTACAGCGGAATACCGTCGAAGGGAATTGAGTGTTCAATGAGGAATCATTCTCTCTCGATACGAAGAGAGAGAATGTTCTAGGTATGATGTGCAGGAGTCCCTAACCAGGGCATACAATAATATCAGGAAAGGAGTTTTCTGATATTATACGGTTACATTCGATTTAAGTGAGTCGACCAGTTAAGATTTGACGGTTCACCATACCTTGAGTTGACTCGAGAGCATTGTGCAAATGAAGGATTAAATCAACGTGGTAACTGTCGGCAGAAAGGTTCCAAAAGTGGGTTGCTTAACCCCAATACCTTTTAGGTTCACACAGTGTTGCTTGGCACCCAACATGATCAGAGGTCTGACCGAATTGAATGTGCGACATTAATTCGGTTGATTAATTAATTAATATGAGTTATTAATTGATTAGTTAAGTCAGTGAGGAGTCATTGGGCTTATGGGCAATTAACTGGACTAGTAATTGGGCCTAGAGGGTCACACACAAAAGATTCTCAAGGCAATGGATTAAAAGTGGGTTTTATACTTTTTTGGGGTTTTTGTGAAAAATCGTGCAGTAAGTATAAAATATAGCGAGTGGGCTGACCAGGCCAAGTTGTTGCTCAGCCCTAGCCACCCCCTCCTCTCCCCCTCTCTCTCTCTAGTGCCCCCTGGCTGTCCCCCTCTTTGGGATATGCCTTCCCATCTTCTTCGACTCCCATGAGACGGGAAATCGATCGCGCATTGCGGTGAACGGTGAATCGTTCGTGGGCTGTGAGGAACGTGAGGAAATCTGTCGCGAGGAGGATCGTGTGGACTTTGCTAGAGGCGGAATGTCTACGCGGCTGGCGGTATCACACCGACGGAACCGTTCGAACGTGGATTCGAACCTGCGCAAGGTGATAGTCGATCACCCATTTTTTGGTTTTTGTTTATCGAAACGGACTGGGATCGCAATATTTAATTTTATTTATTCCGCCGCGTTTGTGATCCCGAGAAACCCGAGAACCTAACATCAGCCATGGTAGAAGCCCCTTTTGTCAACCCTCGACGATGCCCAGTTACTATTTATCCACCTAACCACTAGGACCATCATCATGATTTCCACCAAGTTACCTAACTTCCTTGTCTTGTTCGTAGCATGGAAAAACGAAAGCTATTCAAAAGCATCCAATCTCGTAGTAGAGCAATATGGCGATATGGCTCAAGTATCTAAGGATCTGCATAGGATATGCTCCCCCTATAGCCAATTAAGGAAGCCTCCCGAGCTATTACCCTAGGTCCAAGCACATGTGTAGACACCCACTATTAGTCTTAGGTCGTCTACAAGCCAATCTGACTATATAAATCTCATTCATTTATTAATAAAATGGCATAATATTCATTATGTGTAATTCGTATTATTATCGTCTCATAATGAAGTCCATGAATATATGCGATAGTGATCAGATTATGATGAGATCATACTAGTGAAACTGATCACTTAAATACATATATTCTTAATAGTTCCTAGTCGGAGGATATCCGAGAAGGACATCGGATATTCGGTTAGACTAGTAAAGATTTCTCCCGCTCATAAGATGAGGGTGACTGAACTCATAGTCGCTTGTGTGGAGACACTAAGGTGAATATGTAGGTGCTCATTAGAGAATGAGTTCAGTAAAATGATCTGACTGAATCGTTGGATGGTATTGTACCTCACTGTCAACCAGCTTGATTCTATTGTCGCAGTTGCGTGGATGGTCCTCGGACCTGAGACACCAAGGACACCTTTTTGGTGGACTTCTGTACTTTGACCTTGGTTTATGAATTTGTAACCATGGGATTTTAAACAACCAAGGATCAGGTACAGAGGAATACCATCGAAGGGAATTGAGTGTCAATAAGGAATCATTCGCTCTCGTGACTTAGAGAGAGAATGCTCTAGGAAGGATGCGCGGAAGTCCCTGGCCAGAGTGGACGATAATATCGGGAAAGGAGTTTTCCAATATTATACGGCACCATCAGATCCAAGTGAGTCGACCGGTTAGGGTTTGACGGTTTACCATACCCTGAGTTGACTCGAGAGCATTGTGCGAATGAAGGATTATATCCACGCGATAACTGTCGGCGGAAAGGTTACAAGAGTGGGTTACTTAACCTCAATATCTTTCATATTCACACTGTGTTGCTTGGCACCCAACCTGATCGGAGGCCCGATCGAATTCGCTGTGCGACATTAATTCGATTGATTAATTAATTAATATGAGTTATTAATTGATTAATTGGGTCAATGAGGAGTCACTAGGCTTAATGGGCCATTAACTGGAATGGTTATTGGGCCTAGAGGGTCACATGCAAATGATTCTCAAGGCGATGGATTTTTAAGTGGGTTTTATATTAACCGGGAGTTTTTATGAAAAATCATGTGATTAATATATAATGTAGCGACTGGGTTGAGCAGGCCAAGCTACTGCAAAACTCTGGCCGCCCCACCTCTCTCACCTCTCTCTCCCTGGCACCCCAGGCCGGCCCTCCGTTGTGGGTTTGCTCCGCCGTCTTCTCCGACTCCCGTTCGACGGGAATACCACCCCGCATTGCGATGGTTGTTGCGGCAATCGGCAGACTGTTCGTGGGCTGCGAGGAACGAGAAGAAATCCACCGCGAGGAGGATCGCGTGGACTTCGCTAGAGGCTGATCATTTGCGCGGCTGGCAGTGTCATACCGACGAAGCCAATTGGTTGTGGATTCGAATCCACGTACGGTAAGAATCGATAATCCGATTACCGATTTTGTTTTATTCAAAACGGGAAAAACGGATCGCTAGTTTGATTTTAATTTCCGCTGTGTGAGTGATCCGGAGAAATGAGAGAACCCAACAGTGGTATCAGAGACATGTTCTACTGTTTCTCGTCCTGTTTTGGTATCTGATTTAATATTTTCATGTACTATTCCATGCGATATTTCGATCTTTTTGCAGAATCCGTGTTCATGCGATGAACACAAATCATAAGAATAATTTTGATTATTTTTATTTTGCAAAATTCGAATTTATTTTGGGGATTTTTGGAGTTCTTCATGTAATGAAGAACGGGGTTTGTGGCGGCCTCGTTCAGGTTCCCCAAGCATTTGGATGGTGGGTCGGGACCCCTGATTCTCGGCAGAGGATCGCCGGTCATCCCTGGTTTCATAGCCGAGGCCAGAGCGTCCAAAAGGGCTGCCATGGAAGGTTTTTCCTTCATCTTCTTCATGGTTTAAAGAAACCAGAAAATCAAGGGGATAAAGGGTGAATCGAGCCAGCCTTTTGCTCACCTCCGGTCGGCCTGCTGGCGCCGTGGCCGTTGCCAGTGGGTCCGGGCGGTCCGGTATGGCCATGCCGGCCGCTGAGAACCCTATGCACCTCCACCGCCGTCGGCCTCTTCCATGTAACCTGCAACTAGGGTTTCGGGCTGGGGGGGGTGCTCTCTAGGCGGGCCGGCCTGGGCGGTCTGGCGCCAGGACGAGCTGGGCTGGTCGAGTTGGTTTGAACCACGCCTAGGTCTGAGCCTGGCCAGGCTACGGCTCGAGCCTGGCCGAGCCAGGGCTCGAGCCATGCTCCCTAATGGGCTGAGCCCATTTCATAAACCCCATTTAAACCCCATTAATTCCCAAAATTTAAACCCCCTAAGCCCTAATTACTCATTTAATTAAAATTGGATTTTAACTTTAAAATTCAAAATTTGTTTTTGAAATTTAAAATTAGTAATCAATTTTTATTTAACTAGGCTTATTTATGATTTTGAATCATCTTTAGTTAATGATTAGATGTTAGATAATTAGAGTTAATTATTAGTTTAATTTTTAAATTAATAATTAACTTTAATTTAACTAATTTAAGAGTTAGATTAGTGATTAATAATTATTAATCTAAATGTTAGATTATTAATTATTAATTCATCTAATTGTGTTAAATTAATAATTAATTTAATTGACTAATTTAAGTGTTAAATTAGTAGTTATTAATTAATTAGTGTTAATTATTATTTTAAGAGTTAAATTAATGATTAACATTAATTAACTAATCTAAGAGTTAGATTAGCATTTTTTGTTAATAAGAGTTAATTGTTAATTTAAGTGTTAAATTAATGATTAATTTTAAATCAACTATTCTAAGAGTTAGAATTATAAGTTATTAATTAATTGGTGTTAATTATTAGTTTAAGAGTTAAATTAGTAATTAACATTAATTAACTAGTCTAAGAGTTAGATTAGTAGTTAATAACTAATTAGAGTTGATTATTAATTTAAGTGTTAAATTAATGATCAATTTTAATTGACCAATCTAAGAGTTAGATTAATAACAAATTATTAATAGTCTAACTGGTAGATTATTAATATTGTTTAATCTAATTGTTAGATTGTTTTAATTATTAGAAATGTTCTAATTTGCATGGAATAATCTAGAATTATTAATTTGGAGTGTGTACACATGTGATGTGTGTTTTATATGATTTTAAATTTAATTTAATTGCATGTTAAGTTATTAAAAGAGTTTTCGAAATTCAAAAAGCTAATTTTGATTGGAAATCCAAAATTATTTAATTTTGAAAAATTATTTTGTTTTAGGCATGTGATGAGTTTATCTTGTCTGGATTGTTTAAAACACACCGTGGTCATGGATATGTACCTTTAAATTATTCATGTGATGAATGGATTGTATGGATCGTGGATGTTTGAATTATGCATTTATTAATTGTTAATAAATAGAGGTCTGCGTACTTCTCCGTCTCTCATACTCCGATGTATTTCTACCTCCCTCTCTCTTGTACTCGCCATAAGGCCTTCTTCAACTTACATGTAATTATAGAATTGTTGTAATCTGATCAAGGCGTCCGAGGAAGGAGTGAGGACGATCCACAACTGCTACCAAGAAGGCAGAAAGATGGAGATCCTTTGCCTTTTGAGTTTGCAGGTTATTTAATGTTTATATTAGATTTTGTGTGCGTTTGACTATTGGCTCTAGTCAAATCACTTTGTTATCCATGACCACAGTAAACATGTATGAGATGCAATATTTTTTTTTTTTATTATGAATCAAAGTAGGTATAGTATTTAGTAAATATATACGATATATTTATATACTATCACCATAGAGAGACCAAGATAAAAGTTATATAAATACCCTCGTCTAAATTCTTAGCCGTAACGTGAATAGCTAAGAACTTACCGCGTGGTCCACCATCGTTATAGTCATAGGATTCAAATTACTTTCGGCAGGTTTGTTGTGGTACCATAAGGCATGTTTAATTGTGAGGAGAGACTGTGGCTATGGCATTAGATGCCTATTTGATCGGGGTAGAGGAACCATATAGCTTTGTTGTGCTATCCACAAGGGCTGCATGCAAATCTATGCTCGTTTCGTAACGTTGTGTAAGTATCGAGACTTTCGGATCCGATTTTCGGGGTCGGACCCAGTAGTTCTGACCTTAGTGAGGGCTGAGGTTCTGTGCCGATTCGCGTCAGGACATCGAGACGCGTTTTGAACGGCGTCCACCATTGCAGACGCGTTTCAGGTCCTGCCACGTGGGTTGGCTTTGGGCTGCGAGAGTACGGCCATGTCGTGTCGCCTGAACGGCGTCCACGTGTGTCGACGCCTTTCAGACTGCGACTCTGGGATTGTCAGAGTACGGCCCTGACAAGTCGTCTGAACGGCGTCTGCCTCGAACGACACGTTTCAGAATCTTGTCAGAGCAGCCGTCACGTCACCTGATAGGCGTCCGTGGATGTCGTCGCGTTTTAGCCAGTCTCTGGTTAACCCCGCGAGCCCTCCTTCTTTCCCTCATTTTCCTTCCTTCTCTCTTTCTCACCTCCCCTCCCGACGAGCTCGGCGGCGATTCCTCCTCCTCCCTCTTTTCCTCCCACCATTTCATCTTTCCCTCCACTCCATCCTCTACCTAGCTCCTACCACTACCACCTCCACTTACACTGCGGCGTTTTACTCTCCGGACGGCGGCCGACGTCACGGTGGAGTAAGGACGACCACGGCGGTACCGGCGGCGGCGTGGGGCGAGACGGGTGGACGGCTTGAAGCTCGGAGGCGTTCAAGTATCCGGTAGGGTGACGGTTCCCATAGTATTGTGTTCAAACCATGTTTTCCCCGTTTGAGCTTGTTATAGATCTTTGGTTTTGGGGGCTAGAACAAGCATGTTTAGGAGTTCTTCTTGATGATATGGGGGATTTCTATGAATGTGATTTCCTGTGGATTGAATTGCCCCTCTTTATCCTCCATTTTTGGGTGATTTTGGGGTTGTTGGGGGTTGGAAAGGGAGCCCTCGGGCTCATGCAGACTCTAGTTCCTGGGGTTGAAAGACGTCATGCATGGGCGACGCCTTTTTGAAGGGCGTCGGGCCATCGCGACGCCTTTTAGGCAGGAATCGCCTTGCTGAGAGTCTGCCGGTTCGGGGATTCTGGGCCTAAAAGACATCATGGGTGGGCGACGCGATTTGAATAGCGTCGGGTAGCCTTGACGCCTTTTAAGGCAGAAATCCCCTGAGTAATGTTTTCTGGAATTCCTGGATTTATGTGCCAAATGGTGTCTGAGGATGTCGACGCCTTTCAAAAGGCGACCACTGGTGTCGACGCCTTTTAAGGCCTGATTCTGAAGACAGTAATTTTACATAAACCAGTACATGGAGCTTGAATGGCGTCGGCCTTGGGCGACGCGATTCAAGACAGAACAACACTAATTCATGCCAGTAAAACGTGTTCATACTGCTAGATAGTGGGTTAATGCATGCTTTAGTGCGCTCGATAATGATGGATTCTTCATGACCGGATGGCACTGCGTGTGTGTCGTGCGATCGCGGGCTTTTCACGTGACCGGATCGTACTGTGCCGGGTTTTGGTGCTTTGTGTTACTATGGACCTGGAGTGACATTGTAGCGCTTTATCACCCTGTGCTGGTGGGGGCGTGAGCACAGCGCCGGTGGGGGCGTGGACGGGGTGACGCCTAGTGAGAGAGGGTCACCTGGTGAACCCCGGGGTCAGCTAGTACCAGTGTCGGAGTGGTACATTCGGAGAGTCACTCATGCTGAGGGAAGGAGTAACCACCTGAGCCAGTTGGGCCGGAGTAGCTAGTGTGCTATCCGAGGGGTTACTGCTTGGTCTCAGCGGGTCGAGGTTTTTCCCACCGTTGTTGTGTGGTTAGCGAGTTCTATCGAGACGACAGTTGTGGGTTCCCTAGCCGGCTGGTTTAGAATATGCATGTTTATTATATTTCGACTGCATGTGATTTCACGTTAAGAATTAGGAATTGTACCTCCTGTGCTTATCACTTTACCGTTAGCTGTACTTTGCACTTGTGGGTGTGTGCGTGGGCAGTGGGGATCGAAGGATCCCTACTGAGTCTTGTCCTTGAGACTCACCCCCTGCGGTTTTCAGGTGAGGACTCTCGGCAGACCTAGCAAGGAGAGTGCGGCCGTGTGTTGAGCACCGTCAACGGTTATTCCGGGGTATGCCCCGACGTAGTTGTTATTTTATTTCTGGCCTGTACGTTTAATTATTTCCTTTATGTTGGAGTATGTAATTATTTGCTATATCGAGTCGCATTGTAATAATTTTTAATTCCTGCACTTTCATTCCAGTTCAATGCGATGTGAATGTTTAGCTTAGTTTATTATTTATCTCCCAGACTTAATTAGATCCTGGTTTGGTTCCAAATTAATGATTCGGTACCCATTTAGTAATCGGATCCCCGATTATAGGGTGGCGGGTCGTTACACGTTGGCTAACTTAGACCAGAATTAGTGGCTTGTTGTGCTATCCACAAGGCCATTAAATCTCTGAGAACTGAAGATATGATCGGATATTGTAAGGAGTTGCAAGTCCCATAAGATGGGTGCTCTTTGATTGTTTTACAGCTTTCTTGTGCTATTAACAAGGTTGTACTGTAAGTCATTGAGATTCTGATCCTCACTAGGAGATTGTCGGCGTCTCCCATTCTATATAGCTGAGGGTTATACAGTCCGTTGAAAATTAGTGGGAGTTAAAACTTGATCAAAAGACCATGTATTATTTTAAATTTTAATAAATTGAATATCTGCTAAATAGATTACTTATCTCATGTAGGGAAATAACCCACTCCGTGGCATACCTGATGCCAAACTTTTGACTAGCCTGAACTACTCGGATTGGCTCATAAACCTGAAGAATGTTTTCATATCTGAGTACATTGCCTACGTCCTTGATACTGATCCTCCTGCTGAACTGGCATTAGATGCCACTGAGGCAGAGATGATCGCGTACAATAAAAGTTTGAAAGACAAAGGTAGAGGAGTAGTAAAAGGTGACTACTTCTACGGTAAGCAGAATAATCACTGGAAGAGGAACTGCAAGGAGTTCCTCAATGATAAAGCTCATGGGAAATTGAAGTTATCGGAAGCTTCAGATGTCTATATGATAGACATCAAATTGTCAGTTAGAGATTCCACATCTTGGATATTAGATACTAGATATGCTTCTCATATCTGTCATGATGCGCAGATACTAACAAGTAAGCGCAAGTTGAGAAAAGGCGAGGTGGAATTGAGGCTAGGAAACGGCGCAAAAGTTGCAGCAGTTGCTGTAGGGACATCAAACCTCAGACTTCCATCGAGAGACGTCTTATCATTAGAAGATTGTTATTATGTTCCTAGCATAATAAAGAACATCATATTAGTATCTTGTTTGGACAAGATAGGATATAGGTTGTCTATTGAGAATAGAAGTTGTTCAATTTATTAAGGTAATAAATCAATAGCTTTGACATCTTTAGTCAACGGTTTATATCTTTTAGATGTTTCTTATTACAATCTTCACACTGATAATGCTCTTAAGAAAAGCAAGAATTGTGTGAACCAAGCCCACGTGTGGCATTGTAGACTTAGACACATTGGTGAAAGCAGGTTGCAAAGGTTGCACAAGCATGGTTATTTAACTGCATTCGATTATGAATCGTTTGCGACATGTGAATCTTGCCTTATGGAAAAAATGACAAAATCTCCATTTACTGGACATGTAGAACGTGCCAAGGATATTTTGGAACTAATACATTCGAATGTATGTGGTCCTATGTCAACCCAAGCCAAAGGTGGCTTTTTGTACTTCATCACGTTCACCGACAACTTCTCAAAATTCGGCTATGTGTACTTAATGAAGTACAAGTCGGAAACGTTTCAGAAGTTCAAGGAGTTCAAGAATGAGATAGAGAAGTAGTTAGGAAAGAGTATAAAAGCTCTTCGATCAGATCAATGAGGAGAGTACTTGAGTACAAATTTTACATAATTCTTAAAGGATGATTGTATCCTTTTTCAGCTGACCCCTCCATATACACTGTGAGTACTCAAATCGGGTGTGTGATTATCATGAAAAATTATGTTGTTTATGTGGCAAATAAACCTATTAAAAAGAAATTAAGTGAATGTGATCGCCAGAAATTTTTAACTAAAAAGTTCCAAAAGAAAAGATTGATTGCCTACCTGTTTTGGAATTAGGAGATGTTGAAGTTCTTGATTCCCCTCCTTCAGTCGGCTGAAGAAAGAGAGCCCTTTTGATTTTGTTCTTGCTTTGGCTGCTTATCGGACTTTAAGGATCATCTAGATTTCCTTTCCTCATTGATGATTCTCTCCTCTTTATCTCTTTTTGTACCTTGCAACAAATAAAGATAAAGGAAAATAATAAGAACTCAAGTAAAAGTAGTATCTATTTTAATGAAGATTTTGATCATGCAACTTAAACAAAGAACTCACTTGTTTGATGGTCTTTTAAACCCCTTAAATAAATAGGCTTGAAATTATGCTAGTGAGTGTGTTGCATGGAGTGATGTGATGAAAATATGATGCTAATATGATGAAAATATGAGAAAGATGTATAAATCAATTAAAAACTAAGTTAGATGGCCTCTGGAAAGCCTTGGTTCTTGAATGCTCTTGAATGGACGAAGAAGCGATGAAGAAAAGATGCAGACTCCTTCAAGACTCCTGGAAGTAGTAGCTCGATTCTTCAGCGTCTGGACGTAGTCTCTCTCAAAGAATCTTTCAAAATTATCACTAATCTTTCAAGAATTATCACTTTAATCACTAACTTTTTAGAGACCAAGGGGTTGGGTATTTATAGGCTTAAGTTCACGCATCCGCGGTTATTAAAAGATTAACATGAAAGATTTTAAAGTTTATCCAACTAACAAACAGATAAATACAAATTAATTCATCATTATTTGTAATTATCCCAAACGTGTCCCCCATGGGAGACGTCTTTTAGCTTAATTAAGATAAGAATAAACATCCGGAAAAAGAGACAGAAACAGCTTAGGAAACCTAAATGGCGTCGTGACTGGCAGACGTCTTTTAGTTTATTAATACATTAATTAAAAATCAGATTAATAATCAAAAATAAGAATTAGCTCTAAATGGCGTCTACACCGGTCGACGTCTTTTAGACTTTTTTCATATTTGATTAAAATCTGAGTTAAAATGAATTTCTTTAATAAACATAAATTATGTCTGTCTGACCGATGTCATTTAGACAATTAATCTAGAAAGATTAAAAAATTAACTAATGATTAAATCTCAGACCATTTTGAGGCATTATTATATGATATGAAATTTACTCAAAATGATGTCAAAATTAGCGTGTCTATAGCTGCCTCACCTTGGCATCGTCTTTGCAAGGGAGTGAAATGAAATGGAATGTACTGAAAAGGTGATGTCAAGGTGTGATGAGACATGCTCTTAACATCATGTGATTGGAATTTTTCTCAAAATCATCAATGAAGATAACCCAAGAAATATCAATTGAATCAATCCTGTCCGGATGAGATAGACAAGGAAATAAAATAAGGTCGATCAACCTCCACGGATTGGGAAGTACCCCAGGTCATAGACACTGCAGGTTTCATCATGGGGAGCGATTGCCAGCTAATGTGGACGTGCTGCAGCCATGATGGATCTTAAAAGAAAACAAGAATATTGAGATAAAGAATCTAAGAAAGGATAGAATTCTAAAGGTATCTTCAAGCGAACCTCAAAGATAATCAAGATATTTAATTCAGAATGGAATATTTCATATCATATTGGAATTTTTTGATCAATGGTCTGAAACTTAATCAGTAATTAATTCTTATCATAATGATATCAAAGTCCTACATGATGCATGCTGGGCTAAAAGAAAAATATAAAATCAAATAAAATATAAAATAATCAAGGATAATATTGTTAAATTGTCATTAATGAGTCAAGATACCAATTCTTGTAATTCAATGCTAAGCCGAAGCTCGTTTATCTACGCATTGTTTCACAAAAGTGGAACCATCGTCCTCACTAATTAACAATCAAACGGCCTATCCGAGCGATTAAGAATTCTCTGGAATTATCACTGTTTTTGTTGAAGGAGAACTCAAATTCCAGTTTCATCAAAACCACAAGGTCCTTGATATACTCTAATAAATATTTAACATATAGTAATACTGATAATGCAAATTAATCATATGAAAGAGTACAAAGGATAGAGATAACCGTCTTTTTAGCCACGGTCAGGACTCATAAACTCCTACAGTGGAATCTTCTTGAGATTCTCAGCTTCATTTGGATTTTCTTGAATTTCCTGCACTCAAAAATTCATCAGTAACTTTAAGCAAGTGTTTAATTAAGCATCAAAATATGGATAAACATTAAATTCTGGGTAAATAACAGAAAATCCTGAAAAGTGTCGTATTGAGCCGACGCCATTAAGATTAACTAAAATGCGTCGCTGTTCAACGATGCCTTTTTAGTCGCATAAATAGGTTCTGGCTAACTTCTATCCGGATTCCAACTCTCTTCGTGCACATCCCTTATCCAATCCGGAAAAGCTTTCCTAGAATCGCAATCCTCTCTATATAAACTCCATAAACTTGTATCAAGGCATCCCTAATACAATCTAGAGATCAACGTTCAAGGATTTTCTTCAAAGTTCAAGGATTTTCAAGGTTTTCAAGGTTTCAAGAAGGAAAAGCTCAAGAACAAGATAGATTCTTCAAGTAAGAGGGTAAAGAAGACGTTAGAGAGGCTCTCCGACGTAAAAGATCATCTAAGTGGAAGAGATCCTAACCTTCAAGTAAGTTAAATCTTTTTTTCCTTCAATCCTTTTTCTTCAATTTCCCTTTTTTCTCCATGTTCTTCAAGTTCTTCAAGTAATTCTCCCTTCTATTTTCTAGGCATATCCTTTGTTTCCCTGCCCAAGGAAATTCACATCTCTCCCTTGGATTCAAAAGCTTGTTAAAAGTACTACTATTTCCATGCAATCCTGTGTTTCTAAGTAGAACATCCAAGGTCTATTAGTCCATGCAAAGCATTATAAAAGTCCAAACGTGGATTGAGCGGCTATAGGTGCTTTGATTGAATTATGGCATCCTCAAAACCATACCTTCTTTTTTCCTGAATTTAAATGCACTATTCTTCTAGAGGAGGTTGAACTCCTATTAGGCCTTCCCAAAATCAAGTTGAACAGTAACAATGAAGTGATCCAAAATAAGATGGCTCTGATGAGGGAAAAGATCACAGGTCAACAATTGTTTATGAAGATTATGAAGGATCCAAAAGAAGTTAAAGGATGCTTCACCAAGAAAGGAATCAATCTTGCAAAGCTAGCAGAGTGGACTTTGTACGAGATTGAAGATCTTAAAGAGGATGACACTGAAAACGTGATGAAAGCATTCACCACGTGCTTAGCTGGAGTTTTGTTCTTTCCTGCTAAAGATAACATACTAGAAGATGATCAAGTCAGTGCAATATGCGAGATCTTTGAGGGAAGACAGATCGGCACAGCGATTCTAGCCTATCTCTACAGTGGGCTCTCTGCAGCATCCATTGGTCAGCCTCCTTATGGTTGCATGCTACTCTTCGCTCTGTAGGTCGAGTTGCACTTCAAGTTTGAATATCACACTAGAAATTTTGCGAGACCGTCTCAAATATGTCAGAAAATCTTATCTTCCATATTTCCAACATTGTGAAATTCAATGAGAAGATGATCAACCGAGTGCCCAAACTCAAGACTCGAGCTGACTGGAGAGATTATCTGAAAAGAATGCCAACATATGGATTTGATTCCTCTTCACTTGCTCTGGTAGGAAAGCCAATCCGAATACGCCGTGCAGCTGGTGCAGAGCTCAAACTGATTGGGGCAACTGAGTTCATGCTATACAATCCTCATCGCTGCTATACTCAACTCAGCCTGTCTCGCCATGAATTCCATGAGTTTTCCAACACTTCTCCAATCAAGAAGCGTGCCTTGGAATCCGATGAAGACTATGAAGCTACTGAACTTATAGTCACATTGTGGAATATTAGCTTCAATTATCGTGTAAAATCCTCTTAGAATGCTTATAGAGGCTTAACCTATCCATATATAATGGGACTTCAGAAAATTCGTCCTTGAATGTTCTCTTTATTTTCCCTTTTATGATGTAATTAAGAATTTATTACAATAAAGAATTCATCCTTTATGTCTTGAAATCCATCCTTAAAGTTCTGTGACTTGTCCAAGATTTTTCCTTAACATAAAAACTTGATTTTTCCTTAATTCGGGTTTACTTAATGCAAAACGGTTCCATTCAGTAAGACGCCTTTCAACCATAATTCATTTTCCAAAAATCAGAGATTAATCCTTAAAATCCCGAATTATGCCTAAAACTCGTCCACACAAGTAGACGCCATTCAGTCAAAAATCCTCTTCCAAAATCAGAGATTAATCCTGAAAATCCCGAACGCGTCCAGATGTCTAGACGCCTTTTTGTCAAAAATCCTTTTCCAAAAATCAAAGATTAATTCTGAAAACCTGAATTTATTCTTAAAACGCGTCCAGATGTCTAGACGCCTTTCAATTCTCTCTCCTACTTTTCCACAGAACTCTACTATTAATTCTGCGATTAATCCTCTGAAACACGCCGTGATGTAAATACGCGTTTAATTATAATGCCTTGTACTGTTCTAATCAGAATTGGCAGTTTAAACTAAAACGTGTCGTGATGTGTAGACGCCTTTTACCCAATTCAAACATCTGTTCTTGCCGCCTCAGTTTATGTGCCTTAAATGGCGTCGCTGTATCCCGACACGTTTCAACTTTCTCTAACAGAACCCGCGCAAGCCCTCTTTCTTCCTCATTCTTCCCAAAACTTCTCTTCCTCCACCATCTCCGATGATTTCCGTGCCTTCTCCGGAGAACCTCCCTCTCTTCTTCTCTGTCACCGACGAACTTCTTCGTCACCGGCCAATCAACCCCTCTTCAAACTCTCTTACACCCAAGCTCTTTCCTTCTTTCTCTTATTCTTCTTCTCAATCCGAACTCCTTTGAAGCTATGGAACGAGGTGGATCTAGCAAGGCTAAGGCGGTGGTGAAACGCCGGCGAACCGCCTCTCTCTCGGTGGTGCCGGTGATGGAAGAGGCCCCTGCGGCGCCGCCGGCCGACCTCACAGCGGTGGAGGCGTTCTTAAAGGAAGAGGAGGCTCCTCCGATGCCCATGGCCGAGGAAGAATATGGGGAAGAAGCTCTACACCTGGTAAGTCTTCTATGGTTTGAATGGGGTGAAGAAAAGAGGGAAGGAAAGGGGTTCTTTGGAAGAGCCCGAAATGGGGTTTGAATGGCATCCAGACCAGGTGACGCCTTTCAAAGGGCGTCGTTCTGGTCTGACGCCATTCAGGCCAAAATTCAATTTTTAAATAGGACAAAAAATGGGTTCAAAAGGTGTCAGGGGTGGTGGATGCCTTTCAATGGGCGTCCATCACTGCAGACGCCTTTTAAAAGGAATATTTTATTGATTTTATGTTCATTGACTGATGAAATTTTTCTTGTTTTATTTGCAGGGGACGATGAGGGCCCGCATATCCTGGGACTTAGTTGTAGGTGCCTACAGAGGACTCCCGGATTTTCAAAAGGTTCGCCTACGCCAGATGGGATTCGTCGAGATCTTGGACATCGAGCCATTTTGGCTCGATCTAGTACTGCTGCAGGCGCTCAGGGAGCGTTGGCACGCGGAGAGTCGGGCATTCCTTATGCCCTGGGGACATATGATCCCCACCTTAGAGGACGTGGCCAAGATCACTGGACTTCGAGTAGATGGCCTACCGGTGAGTGGGGTGACTTACTCTGATTACCGTGGTCTAACAGAGGCCCTACTAGGCATAGAGGTGTCTAGCTTAGATAGAGAATCTAGGACCGTTCCCAAGGTAGAGGTAGAGGTTGCCCTAGGATTGATAGAGCCCCGACGTCGGTCGGATGAGACCCAGGCAAAGTTTAGAGATAGATTAGCTGAGTCTTCTACCGTTGTATACTGTACAGACCCGAGTCAGGTAGAGGAGGTAGATAGACAGCTTAGGATTTTTCTTGTCTTTTTCTTCGGCCGGTTGCTCTTCGGTACGAAGGGCGACCATATCCACTGTAGGTTCCTTTTCCTTCTAGATGACTTAGAGAGTCTGCATGAGTATGAATGGGGTGCGGCCCTCCTGGCCCACCTGTTCGCTAATCTCTCCGCGGTCACGCCGGACCGCGAGACGACTGTCAATGGCTTCTCGCCGTTCCTCTAGGTATTAAGTTATGTTAATTATTTGTTTATGATATGAAATGCAATGATATGATGCTTTTCTAACTTACATGTTCATGTATACAGGTATGGAGTTACTATTACTTCTCGCTCGTCCGAGCGAGGATTGTGAGGCCGGACGTTGTCCCCTTGGCTCGCCGCTGGCAGCCCATCGTGGACACGGCCCCACAGCACCATCAGCTGACGGCCCTTCGCTGTCAGTTCCTTGATTATTCAGAGCTTTTGGTGAGTCTTTTAATTTGTTCAATTTTGTTTATTAAATGCAATCTTTTATTTATTAAATGCAATTTATTTATGTGGATGCATCTAACCTGTATGCAGGTAATCTGGCGCCCGTACCTGGGCATGGGCGAGGAGGGCCAGCTGTGGGTGACGGTTGGCCGGAGGAGGTTCGGCTGGCAAATGTGGGTACATTGCTTGAACGAAATCGAGCCCCTCCGCCTCCGCCTCGTCATGAGGACGTTGGGTCTCTACCAGGAGTGGGTGGACGAGGAAGTCCCGGAAGATGTTGGACGGAGCATGAGGGGCAAGTAAGCCCTCACAGATTGGCGTGCCAAGTTCCCCGAGCAGTACGAGGACTGGCACCGCCGCGGCGTACGGGTGGAGTCCCATGCGGAGAGCAGCGAGGCTTATCTCCAGCAATACCGGACCCACTACGCCAATCAACTTCGGCTCCTCCGACCACTTGATGTAAGTATGATTTATGCATCTTTCATTTTATTATTATCTTTAACTTATATTAGTGAACGAATGTATGCATGTGTGGTATGCAGGATGAGCGAGATGCAGTCATCGTTGACCTCCGGGCCCGCCTCCAGGATGCTGAGGCCCAGCTTGAATAGGTTCAAAAAGAACTTTTTGACTTGGTATGTATGCATATGTATGAATATTTCATTAATTAATTTGTTTTGACAATTAGCCGCTGACAGTTAGTCTTTTGGTGCAGCAAGCTGTCTATACCCAGGCGGCTCCCCCTTCACATGGAGCTTCTTCTTCTTCATACTCGGCTGCTCATGAGGCTGCCCTTGCCGACCTCCAAGGCCAGCTTGCCTCCGCCATCCATCGGGCTTCTCTTGCGGAAGAGGACTGCGCCGCTCGAGTAAGTTCTATCATTCTTCTTCCATTGTTGAACTTTGATTTACTTGATTATCTTGAACTGACAAGGTCTCCTCTTGTAGGTTGTTGAGCTTCAGGAGGCCCTTTAGAGGGCTGAACTGGAGATGGAGCATTCTCGTGCAGCTGTTGCTCGTGCCGAGGCCGATGCTGCACATATTAGGGCCTTAGAGGAGCAGTTGGAACACCTCTCCAGCGACGATCTTCCTCGAGAGCTTACATGTCTCCAGTCCCGACTGGAGTTCATCAGCGAGGAGAGGGAGTGCGAGCGGCAGCGGATGGATACAGAGCTGTCTTCTCTCCGGGTTCAGTTGGGCGTTGCCGAGCACGAGCGCCGAAGTGTCGAGGAGCGATACAGACGTGCTCGGCAACGGGCTCAGGAGCGCGGTCAGGCGAGCGCTTTTACTGCCAGCGTGGCCATCTCTTCAGGTCAGACTGGCCCAAGTACCATGGGCCCACCACCGCCACCTTCTAGAGCTCCAGCACCTGAGGCCCAAGATGAAGCCCATAGTCAGTTTGACGAGGGGGCAGGAGAGAGTCAGCCGTGAAGGCTGCATCATGTATTTTCTTCTTTTTGTGAGTCCTGTAAAAAAACAGATTTTGATATATATATGAAACTTTTGCCTTCAACCTTTTGCTTTGACTTTCATATCTGTGTTCTGTACATGACTTAGCAAACAGGTTAAGTATCTATTTAGGCTTAGCCCCTTGCTCAGTTAAGTAACTGATCAATCTATCTTTTTCTTGATAAAAGAGTCAAGGGGCATAGCCTTTATTAACAAAGGAAATAATAATTGAATTGAAGAAAATAACGGGACAAGATGCAACGTACAAGCATGCAAATGCTCGCTAACAATAAAGGAATGAAACACACCAAATGCTACAAACATATGTTAATTGAAATATTTTTTATTTTTGAAATATTCATTTTGTTTGGGTTTTGGATCATGTATATTTTTTTGAATTTTGACATGTATATATTTTTTGTTGGATTTTGAGATATGTATTTTTTTTGGATTTTGAAATATGTATTTTGGATTTTGAAATATATATATATTTTTTTGGATTTTTGAAATATGTATTTTTTTTATTTTTTTTGAAATATGTATTGTTTTGGATTTTGAGATATATACTTTTTTTTAATTTGAAATATGTATTTTTTTTTTTGAAATATTATGCAAACTAAAAGACCAGCATGGTACTCAGATCAAAAGATCATATTCATTTATTAACTTAATTCCCAGATTGTTCTTCAAGAATCTAACTTAGACCCATCGTGCTTGAACTTGTGTTTCTATTCGTGATCCCATTTGATGATTTGATCCTTAGTCAATCTAGGCCGTTCCTTAAGCTTGGAGTACGCCTCTTCAGAAAGAAATGAGAATTGATTTAGAAAGCCCACGAGAAGGTTCCGAAGACCTAAAAAGACGTTTCTTTCTTACCTTAATATCTGTTCGGATTCGATCATTTTCTTTCCGGGGTATTTATCGACCTTGCGTTCCCTTTTATTTCATTTCATGGCCTTAATGTAACGTTTGTAGTGTAATGACCTTTTTATTTGACATTTGACTTTTGTCTTTTGTTTTTGCTTTTCTCTTTTCTTTTTCTTGGGACGGATCTCTCCTTTTTTTTATGACGGCCTCCTACTAAGATGGCGGGTATTCTTGGTTATGTATTCTAAGCCTCGTTCCGACATCATGGGCCGAGTGTAAAAACAGAATTTTGTTTGAAAAGATGATCACTTTACACTTTTAGTTAAGCTTTCGGTATTCCTTAGGACTTGGCATCTCTTGTTACTCACGAATCAAACGTGTCAGTGTGTGTAGTAATGTGTTTGAATTAAATTATCCAGACTAATAAGGGAACTTGAGTTTCTAAATTTTCTGATTCCATTGGTCTTCGTACCATAATGATCGACTTTTTAACCTAAGGGTAGTATTTCTTGAGATACAAACAATTCCAGGGTGAGTTGATTCTTACCCTTCTGCATTAACTAGACGGTAAGTGTTACCAGGAAAAGCATGCGATACAATATAAGGTCCTTCCCAATTGAGTTGGAGTTTAAAACACGGACAACTAGATTTTACAAAGATTCTTTTGACGACCATTTCACCAACTTTGAACTTACGTTCAATGACTTTCTTTTGATAAAAACGTGCTAATCTATTTTGATATATTCTTACATAATTAGCAGCTGACCATCTTTTCTCGTCTAAGACTTCCTATTGAGCAAGGTGTGTTGAACGGTGTTCATCAATAGAAAATTTCTTATTCAATTGTACTCTTAATGACGGTATAAGGATCTTGTATGGAACTACCGCCTCCATTCCAAATGTTAAGGAATAAGGAGTCTGCCCAGTGGGCGTGCGGATTGAAGTTCGGTAGGCCCATAGAGCCTCAATCAATTTTTCTGGCCAGTCTGTAAATTTATTAGACTTGCACGTCTTTTTGATGATTTTTATCAAAGTCTTGTTAGTTGCCTCTGCTAGGCTATTGCCTTGCGGATAATATGGAGATGAATGATGCAATGCAATTTTGTACATGTTGCAGAGGTCTTTCAGCTCCTGTGATACGAACTGAGGTCTATTGTCGTAGACGATGGTGCTTGGAATTCCAAATCTCGTGATGATGTTCTTCATGATGAACTTGCAGACGGTTGATACTTTGACTTCCGTGTATGCTTTAGCTTTCGCCCACTTGGTGAAGTATTCTGTTACCATGAGGATGAAGGACTTCTGCTTAATGCCAGAATCAGGATTGCCAAGGGGTCCAATGACATCAAAAGCCCACATGGAGAAAGGCCATGGGGAGGAAACATGATGGAGTGAAGATGCAGGAGAATGAATCTTATCGGCGTGAAGTTGACACTTAGCACACCTACGGACATATCCTACACAATCTTCTTCTATGGTTGGCCAATAGAATCCTTGTCTAAGGATTTTCTTTGCTAGCATCTGTCCATTAACATGGCCACCACAAACTCTAGCATGAGTTCCTTCCATAACCTTCCAAAGCTCATCTTCGTCTAAACATCTTAGAATATGTTTAGGATATGATTGATAGCCCTTTTCTCGTCAGTTGTGGCTTCTTCAGGATATGATTGATCTTCACAATATTTAGCAATTTCGTAGTACCACGGTTTCTGTTCATCATCCATCTCTTCTAACAGCTCCATTAACATAATTTCTCTCTTTTCCAAAATATTTCCATCTTTGACCTTCTTCAGCAGCTTCTCCTTAGTTCTAAGGAATGAGGGGTCTTTCACGGCAGGTGAAAGACGCCTATGAACGATGATTGATTCGAATTGTCTGTTGATTGAAAAATTAAGAGCAGATGCAAGTGAGGCTAGAGCGTCAGCGAAGATGTTCTGATTCCAAGGAACATAGACGAAGATCAACTTTGTGAAAAGTTTAGCATAAGTAGAAGTAAGTTCTTGATAAGGCTTAAGCTTGGGATCAAAACGGCTTACACCTTTGTGAGTGCTGGGAGACAAAACGACGAATAAATTACAACCTCCTGATCAATCCTCTCAACTCTTTCAAGTTTTTGGGAAGTGGCATTTCTCTGATAGCTTTTGCCTTATTGGGATCGATCTCAATTCCCCGTTTACTGACAATGAATCCAAGTAATTTCCCTGAAGGTACCCCGAATACACATTTCTTAGGATTCATCTTTAACTGATATTCTCTTGATCTTTCTAATACTTTTGCCAAAACTTTGGCATGCTCAGCCTTAGTCTTAGATTTCACCAACAAGTCATCTGCATACACTTCTAGATCGATATGCATCATGTCGTGAAATATTACCATCATAGCCCTCTAATAAGTGGCTCCAGCATTCTTTAATCCAAAAGGTATGATGACATAACAGTATGTCCCCCAAGGTGTAGTGAATGAGGTCTTTTCTTGATCTTCTTCTGTCAATTTAATATGATTGTATCCTGAAAATCCATCCATAAATGATAAAGTTTCATAGCCAGCAGTATTATCGATGAGTACATCAATGTGAGGCAATGAAAAATCATCCTTAGAACACGCCCGGTTTAAATCTCGGAAGTCAATACATATTCTGACCTTCCCATCTTTCTTCATAACTGGGACTATGTTAGCCACCCATTGTGGATAGATGACAACTCTAATGAATTTGACTTTATGTAACTTATCGACCTCTTCCTTCATCTTCAAAGCCATTTATGGGTGGAATCGCGTTAACTTCTGTTTGACCGGGCTAGCTCCATCCTTTAATGTCAACCTGTGTTCCACTAGTGATGAGTCTAACCCCGGCATATCCTCATAACTCCAGGCGAAAGTATCCTTATAATCCTTAAGAACTTGTACCATTGCCTTCTCATCCATTTCAGAAAGATTCTTGCTAACGAGGACAACCTTAGGTTTGTCTTCAATCCCTAGATTGATCTCTTTGGTAGGCTCTTCTACAGCAGCTGAGGGTTCATCGAATCTTTTTACTCCACTGGCATATGGCTCAGCTGCGTCCTTGTCATCTTCCTAATCTTCAACAATGGGGTCTTTTTCGTGTATCAATTCATACACCCTATATCCATCATTAATTGACTCATCATCTACACAATCTTCTGGCATCTGAATAGGATTCTCTAATAGGTGAGGGATCATAGAGTAAGAAAGGCATTTTAATATTAAATCATGGAGGTATCTATCTGGAATTTGTTTACCCTTATATTTTTTAGACTTCTTAATCTGATTAACCTGCCTAGAACTAGACTCCCTAACTTCGCTAGACTCCCTATCTTGACCTAATGAGGACGAAGCAGAATGAAAATTATAAGATACAGGCGGAAATACAGGAGATTCCTCCCGAGGGGAGGGGCAGAGTAGATCTCGAAGAGAATTTTGACCGAATGACCCGCGCGATGGGGTACAATCGGACAAGTAAGAAGTTTCCTCAATGAGGATCTGAGAGAAATTTGTTGCCAAATTGGCGTTTTTTTTTTTAGATAAGATGAATTAATCATAAAACAAGAATGTAGGTGAATAGGAGGAGAATGTGATGGAGGAAGCGGCACCAAGGCCAAAGGGTTCGGGGGATCATACAGTAGTATGTCCCAGATTAAATCATAAATCCTCTTTCGATCGAGAGGAGGTTGAGGAATGAAGTCCCGTGGGGACAAGGTGATCATGATAGGTGGAGCCCATAGAATATCTTCAGTAATGACCCGCGACTAAGTCGAGTCAGAAGCAGAGTGCGGAACAAGGTATGAAGTGTAAAAATGTGAGAAGGATAAGTCCCCCTCCAGAGAAGATCCGTGGTATAACCAGCTTCATACGGGTCATCTGGCTCCCCTTCATCTGTTTCCTCAGATAGCAGTATTCTTTTATCAAAAATAGCACCAGGCCCTTCAATCAGTTCATCTATTTGTAGCGGCCACTTAGGTTCTGAGAGATCAAGAAATAGTCTATTCAATGCAATATACATATCCCTTAAGTCAAACCATATGTACCATTCACACTCAGGGTCTTAGAACTTCCTCCTTTTCATTAGCCGCAGAGCCTCCAAGGACTGGTACGTTAGCAATTCTGAACAATGTTTGGCCAGGTCTCTTCCATATATGTCATGGAGGTCAAAATAGGAAGTGATGACCACTGTGTTATGATAACTGATCACGGGCCCCTTGACGAAATGTGTGTATAAGGTCCATGTTATGGGGTCCCGACCTTCTTTGCATGGTGTAGACATTGTCTCCCATATCTTCTGGCCGTCTTCATTTTCTTCCTGCTGAGTAATGTCCTGCTTCACTTTTCTTGGCCTATAGCCCAAGCCATTTCCAGGTATCCTTCGGTTATCCTTGAGGGGCGTGGTTCTGCCTTGTAATTGTGCGCCTAGGCCTTTTCTAGGATGATAACAACCCTTCATCATTATTTTCCATCTAGGGGTACTCATGCACTTCCCCCGTTTTATGGCATTCAGTGGATAGGGACGGTAGACCAGTAATACCGACAGAAAAGGTTGTCGGCCAGGTGAAGAAGTTGGCTTGGTATTCAAGGAGTGAGCAGTAGCAAGGATCGGCATGCTCGTAACTTTAATGATTCGTCCTTTGTAGGGAAATTTGAGGTACTGATGATTCATAGAGTGAATCGCCTCGAGGGTTTTTATATAAGGACGACCCAAAATAGCATTCAAGGAAAGATCGATTTTCAAAATGTGAAATTCGACCTCGACATGACATACATGGCCTAACTCTACCTTTAAATAGACCATTCCCAGAGGGGAACGGGTGGAATTATCATATGTTGTTACAGAGATAGGACTAGGCAGCCATTTTTCTTTGGGTACACCACACAATTCAAGGTCTTCGGAGGCAGGACATTAATTGAAGCCCCTGTATCGACCAGACATGCATCTACGACCTTTTTGTAGATATTGACCGTAATACTTAGAGCCATGCTCCTGGTTGCTGGTGGTGCTAGTTCCGAGGCATGAAATAAAATAGAGGGCTGATCCCCCTGAGGAACTAATAGTGCGGCGATTTTCTCTACCGGCACGTCTTCGTTGACCATCACTTTTTGTAGATACTCCATCAGAGCTTCCTGATGGGTCTTCAATCTCTTTATCAATTCGAGCATAGAGATTAGTGCCAGTGTTCTGTCAAGATGTTTCAACAGGTCATATTGAGTGCCTGGTGCACTCTCATCATTATACGCTTCCTCCGGCGGCTGTGATGGGCCGTCTCTGACTGTTGATTAAGGAAAGACCTTATTGAAGATCCTCCCACTCCGGAGTGCATGTTCTTCAGTTGTGGAAGGGCCGGGTGAAAACTTGAGCACCGTAGGGTTAGTGGATGGTGTGGAGGGTTGGTATGTGGGTGATGGCATGGGGTTAGTTGGTGGTGGCATGGTACGGATGAGAGGCTTAGATGGTTGGATGGTGGAGGGGTAAGTAGTTGGTGCGGATGAAGTGGGGAATGGCATGCGGAGTAGGGGTTTAGATGGTTGTATGGTATCTGAGTAAGTGGTGGTGGTGGTGGTAGTGGGTGATGTGGGAAACGATATACGGAGTAGTGGTCTGGATGGCATGAGGGGTGCGTTATTAGTTTGCGGGGGGTTGTTTAATGGAGGCGTAGTGGCGTGGGGGGTAATGGGTTTAAGGAAAGCGGGCGGTGGTGATGGGTTAATGGGTTTAAGGAAAGTGGGTGGTGGTAATAGGTTAATGGATGCGGGTAAGTGATATGCGGGTGTTGGTATAGGCGTGAAGGTAATGGGTTGTGGTTTAGGTATATGGAGGGTGCGGCGTGATGGTTGTTCTGCGGTGCTCGGAGTGTGGCCTGTTGAATAAATAGAGGAAGAGTCCTCTATCTTCCACTGTTGCCCTCGGTTAGCCTCAGACCGGCTATTTGTCAAAATAGGGGCAACTTGATTCTGGTTCTAGTGCTCTGGGAGTGGGTTTTGCACTATACCCATGTTTGGAGGCACTACTGCCTGCGTCGACGCTCTTGGTTGTTGTTGTTGCTGCTATTATTGTTGTGGTCTTCTCGCCTTCAAGGCGGATATATACTTCTTCATTTCTTTCCAATCAATGCCTCCCTGCTCATTGAGATCATGAATATAATCTCGGAATTGGAAACAGGTATCTATGGTGTGTCCAAGTTGTCGGTGGAAATAACAATACCTGGAAGTGTCGACATTTTGGGGCGAAACTATTTTTTCTCTTGGCAAAACCAGGACATTGGCTGCCATTAAAGCACTTAAGATATCTAACAAAGACTCTGGAAGAACTGGGTATTCTGCCCTTTTCGGGCCTGCTGGTTATAATCAGCAGGAGGAGGTACATTATGGTACGCCGATGGTGCGCGCGGCTGGTACTGCTGCTGTGGAGGCTGATACTGTAATTGCCATTGTGGTTGATGTTGTGGTTGCTGGTTCGGCTGCTGAGGCCGCTGGTACTGAGGCTGTTGATACTGTGGGTTCGGCTGCTGCTGTCTGTAACCCTACTGGTTTGGCTGCTGCGGCCGCTGGTACTGTGGTTGCTGATTCCTCACGAATTAGGGCTGATTGTTGTTCATGCTACTAACCTGCTCATGGGAGAGCGTACCCTCAGTGGTTGGACCTGTGCTAGGAGAATTTGGCACGGCAGGCTTCCGAGGTAGAGGCCTGCTAGGTCGATGAGGATCAAAGACACTAGAGAACGTAGCATCCTTGAAAGCATTTTGGCAATACCGTGCTCTTTCATAGAGCTCTGCCATACTAGTCAAGTTGTTCAGGGCGATGACTAGTTTAAACTAAGGTGTAGCATTGGAAATTAACATATTTACTTGCTCTAACTTAGATAGATGATCTTTCACTTTTTCTGCCATGCCCCTCCATCTATCAGCAAAACTGACGAATTCCTCGTCGGGCTTCATTTTTTCTGCTATCAAATCAGTAATGGACAAAGAGGGGGCAACTCTATCATGGTATCGTTGAATGAATTTTCGTGGTACGATACCATAGTCCTCTACTTCAGCAGGTTCTAAAGAAAAGAACCATTCGAGGGCTGGTCCCTCCAAGGATTTCCTGAACAAAAATGCTAACGACCTCTTGTTGTTTTGCCAGAAAGATGATTCATACATAAACTCCTTCAAATGAGTGAAGGGGTTACCAATACCGTTGTATTTTCGGTACACTGGCATTTCGGAGGGTGGCAAATGGAACACAGGCAGACTTGGCAGGTTAATCTCAGGTGCAGCTTTAATTCCCATCACCTTCTGAAGGTTGTTGAACTGTTCATCCATACGCTCCATCTTTGCAAGCAAAGCTTGTGTCGTTGGATCAACCTGGGGAGGAGGGAGAGGTGGAGGTACATGATAGGCCTGTTGCCTAGAGTATGTAGGGTATGGGGGATAATAGGGTTGAGGTTCGGCAGAGCTTTCGCCATGCCTGAGGGCATTTTGGTAAGTAGGCGTCAGCGGCCTGACCGGTTGCCTCAAGGAAGAAAGTTGTGGCCCAGCTGGCCGAGAGGTTGAGACTTGATGGCCTTCCATGGCCTGGTGAATGAATGAAGCATGATGGGGAGGTGGTTGAGGAATAACAGGGGGAGCCGCAGGATTTGGCTCAGCAGACTGCACGGGCGTCTTCCCCTTCAAAATAGACCGGATTGCCTCGAACTGTCGAGGATCTAGACGGGAGGCAAGAACTCCCAAAGCGTTCACTAGATCCGAGGGATCGGAGGATGAGGGATTATTCGGGTTCATGCCCCCCTGGAAAATAGGATTAGAAACTGCATGCACAAGCGGAGGAAGATCAGAATATTGATCATGAGCACAAGGAAGAGGGGTTTGGTGGTTTCCCTCATATCGAACTGGACAAGAATGGAGATTACGGGGGGCATCAGCATCTCCCCCGCTTTCAAAGTGGTAATCAGACTCAAGAGGGGCATTAGCATCTCCCTCGTAGTTGACTAGGGCATCTAGAGCCATGCTCGAATCCCTACTTGATCGAAGTAGCATGATATTAGATTTTTTCAAAGATTTGCAGACAAGTTGCACAGAGATTAAGCAATCAAGTGGATGTTTAAAACGTTATTTCAGGATTCCTTATTGGGTTATTTGGATTCAATTAATCACAAATTCACTCAAGGGGTAGGATCCTAGTTTCAGTTCAATTTCCACCGTTATACTCTATGGCTTTCTCTCACAACGTTATGAAAATATAACCAGGACTTCGATTGGTACAATCAGCCCGATGAACAAGAAGGAATACCATGATTTTGGGGACTTACGGAGGTCTTTAATGCCAACCACTCTAGTCTGATTGAGGGACCGACCCAATCAGAGAGAGGTGAAGACAACAAGAAGGGTGTTCCTAAGAGAAAAGGGGGGTGTCAGCCCCAGTGCGTATGACCTGTGGCCTGGATGGCCTCTAATGCTTATTACGTAATGTGTAGTAGCAAGCAAATCAGAAATCTGAGAACTGAAGAAAAACAAGAAATTGCCTGAATCGCGTCGCTGTTGGTCGACTCTATTCAAACATAACCTTATTTTTTCACAGAATCTCAGGCAGCAAACAACAGAGAATTTGGCCTGAAAGGCGTCTGGGTTAGGTGACGCGGTATGAAATGCGTCGCTGTTCCTAAATGCTTTTCAAGTCGCATAATGAACAATTCAGGAGGAATTTCTGGATCGATTCCCCCTCAAACAAACAGGATGAAAGCAGTAAATGATCGGCTCATGCGATTCTTCTTTTGTTTTTCAATTTTTAACAGGATAATTTCATCAGATAAACAACTAAAATATCAATCAATCACACAATCTTCTTATCACAACCACAACTTTCCAATCAATCAAACGGGGAGGGCAAGATCTTGCCATAGGGGTGTGCACGTGGTGCACGTAGGAATAACAATTAAATTAAAAACTCACCGATCGGTGAGGGCGTGTTGAGAGACACATGTGGTGTACAGAGAGTGTCCGATTGATGAAAGTAAGAACAAAGATTAAAAGATGGCAAGACCAAGTCCCACCGTAATCGCCAAAAAGTTGTGAGTGCTCAAATCGGGTGTGTGATTATCATGAAAAATTATGTTGTTTATGTGACAAATAAACCTATTAAAAAGAAACTAAGTGAATGTAATCGCCAGAAACTTTTAACTAAAAAGTCCCAAAAGAAAAGATTGATCGCCTACCTGTTTTGGAATTGGGAGATGTTGAAGTTCTTGATTCCCCTCCTTCAGCCGGCTGAAGAAAGAGAGCCATTTTGATTTTGTTCTTGCTTTAGCTGCTTATCAGACTTTGAGGATCATCTAGATTTCCTTTCCTTGTTGATGATTCTCTCATCTTTATCTCTTTTTGTACCTTCTAACAAACAAAGATAAAAGAAAATAATAAGAACTCAAGCAAAAGTAGTATCTATTTTAATGAAGATTATGATCATGCAACTTAAACAAAGAACTTACTTATTTGATGGTCTTTTAAACCCCTTAAATAAATAGGCTTGAAATTATGCTAGTGAGTGTGTTGCATGGAGTGATGTGATGAAAATATGATGCTAATGTGATGAAAATATGAGAAAGATGTAGAAATCAATTAAGAACTAAGTTGGATGGCTCCTGGAAAGCTTTGGTTCTTGAATGCTCTTGAATGGACGAAGAAGCGATGAAGAAAAGATGCAGACTCCTTCAAGACTCTTGGAAGTAGCAGCTCGATTCTTCAGCGTCTGGACGTCGTCTCTCTCAAACAATCGCTCAAAATTATCACTAACCTTTCAAAAATTATCACTTTAATCACTAACTTTTTAACGACCAAGGGGTTGGGTATTTATAGGCTTAAGTTCACGCATCCGCGGTTATTAAAAGATAAACATGAAAGATTTTGAAGTTTATCCAACTAACAAACAGATAAACACAAATTAATTCATCATTATTTGTAATTATCTAAAACGCGTCGCCCATAGGAGACGTCTTTTAGCTTCATTAAGATAAAGATAAACATCCGGAAAAAGAGACTGAAACAGCTTAGGAAACCTAAATGGCGTCGTGACTGGCAGATGTCTTTTAGTTTATTAATAAATTAATTAAAAATTAGATTAATAATCAAAAATAAGAATTAGCTCTAAATGGCGTCTACACAGGTCGACATCTTTTAGACTTTTTTCATATTTGATTAAAATTTGAGTTAAAATGAATTTCTTTAATAAACTTAAATTATGTCTGTCTGACTAATGTCATTTAGAGAATTAATCCAGAAAGATTAAAAAAATAACTAATGATTAAATATTAGACCATTTTGAGGCATTATTATATGATATGAAATTTACTCAAAATGATGTCAAAATTAACGTGTCTACATACACCACAGATGAATGATGTGTCTGAAAAGAGGAATCGCACCTTGTTGGACATGGTACGATCCATGATGAGTTTTTCGAGTTTACTGGTGTCCCTCTGGGGGTATGCTTTAGAGTCAGCAGTGTACGTATTAAACAGAGTACCCAGCAAGTCTGTGACCTCTACTCCATATGAGATATGGAAAGACAAGAAACCAGAATTTAAACAAGTTAAAGTCTGGGGTTGTCCTACTCATGTAAAGAGACATGATCCAGACAATCTGGAATCACGAACTGATAAATGCAAGTTTGTGGGATATCTAAAGGAGACTTTTGGATACTATTTCTACCATCCTAATGAACAAAAGGTGTTTGTCGCTAGGAAAGCTGTCTTTCTGGAAGAGGAGTATCTTCTCTAGGAGGACAGTGAGAGTAAAATAGTACTGGAAGAGGTTCTAGATCCCCAAACAGCTGCAAAATCATCGGATGAGATACCAGTTCCTGAATCTGTTCTGGTACACACGGATGAGCCTCGTAGATCTAGTAGAGTATTGTGAGTGCTCAAATTAGGAGTGTGATTATCATGAAAATTTATATTGATTATGTGACAAATAAAACTATTAAAAAGAGACTTAGTGAATGTGATCGCCAGAAACTTTTAACTAAAAAGTTTCAAAAGATAGAGATTGATCGCCAACTTGTTTCAGAATTGGGAGATGTTGGAGTCCTTGATTTCCCTCCTTCAGCCGGCTGAAGGAAAAGAGCCCTTTTGACTTTGTTCTTGCTTTGGATGCTTATGGGACTTTGAGGATCGTCTAGATTTCCTTTCCTTGTTGATTCTCTCCTCTTGATCTTCTTTGTACCTTGCAACAAACAAAGATGAAAGAAAATAATAAGAACTCAAGCAGAGGTAGTATCTATTCTAATGAAGATTTTGATCATGCAACTTAAACAAAGAACTCACTTGTTTTGATGGTCTTTTAAACCCCTTAAACAAATAGGTTTGAAATTATGCTAGTGAGTGTGTAAAGCGTGGAGTGATGTGATGAATGAGATTTTGAACTAATATGATAATGAAACCAACAGATATTAATAAAAAGAACTAAATCGGATGGCCCCTGGGAAGCCTTGGTCTTGAAAGCTCTTGAATGGACGAAGAACAGTTGAAGAAAGGATGCAGACTCCTGAAAGTAGCAGCGCTTCGATCCTTCAGCGTTTGGACGTCGTCTCTCTCAAAGAATCGCTCTAATAATCACTCAACTTTCAAGAATTATCACTTTAATCACTAACTTTTTAATGACCAAGGGGTTGGGTATTTATAGGCTTAAGTTTACGCATCCGCGGTTACTTAAAGATTAACATGAAGGATTTTGAAGTTAATCCAATTAAGAAATAGATAAACACAACCAAATTCATCATTATCTGTAATTATCTAAAACGCGTCGCCCATAGGAGACGTCTTTTAGCTTAATTAAGATAAGGATAAACATCGGGAATAAGAGATAGAATCAGCTTAGGAAACCTAAATGGCGTCGTGTATGGCAGACGTCTTTTAGTTTATTAATAAATTAATTAAAAATTAGATTTAAAATCAAAATAGGAATAAACTCTAAATGGCGTCTTCACAGGTCGACGTCTTTTAGAATCTTTCATATTTGATAAAAAAATATGAGTTAAAATGAATTTCATTAATAAACTTAAATTATGTCTGTTTGACCGATGCCATTTAGATAATTAATTCAAAAAGATCAATAAAAATTAACTAATGATTAAATATCAGACTATTTTGAGACATTATTATATGATATGAAATTTACTCAAAATAATGTCAAAATTAGCATGTCTACAGCTGCCTCACCTTGGCATCGTCTTTGCAAGGGAGTGAAATGAAATGAAATGTACTGAAAAGATGAAGCCAAGGTGTGATGAGACACGCTCTCAACATCACATGATTGAAATTTTTGTCAAAATCATCAATGAAGATAACTCAAGGAGATCAATGGAATCAATCCTGTCTAGATGAGGTAGACAAGGAAATAAAATAAGGTCGATCAACCTCTACGGATTGGGAAGTACCCTAGGTCATAGACACTGCAGGTTTCATTATGGGGAGCGATTGCTAGCCAATGTGGACGTGTTGCAACCATGATGGATCTTAAAAGAAAATAAGAAATGTTTGGGATAAAGAGTCCAAGAAAGGATAGAATTCCAAGGATATCTTCAAGCGAACCTCAAAGATAATCAAGATATTCAATTCAGAATAGAATATTTCATATCATGTTGGAATTATTTGATCAATGGTCTGAAACTTAATCAATAATTATTTTTTATCACAGTTATATCAAAGTCCTACATGATGCATGTTGGACTAAAAGAAGAATATAAAATCAAATGAAATATAAATTAATCAAGGATAATATTGTTAAAGTGTTATTAATGAGTCAAGATACCAATTCTTGTAATCCAGTACTAAGCCGAAGCTCGTTAATCTACGCACTGTTTCACAAAAGTGGAACTATCGTCCTCACTAACTAACAATCCAACGGCCTATCCGTGCGATTAAGAATTCTCTAGAATTATCACCGTTTTTGTTGAAGGGAAACTCAAATTCCAATTTCATCAAAACCACAAGGTCCTTGATATACTCTACTAAATACTTATCATATAGTAATGATGATGCAAATTAATTACATGAAAGAATACAAAGATAGAGATAACTGTCTTTTTAGCCACGGTCAGGACTCATAAACTCCCACAGTGGGATGTTCTTAAATTTTCAGCTTCATTTGGATTTTCTTGAATTTCCTGTACTTAAAAAATCATCAGTAACTTCAAACAAGTCATCATCTAAGCATGAAATCTGTAAAAACATTGAATTTAGGGCAAATAGCAGAAAACCCTGAAACGCGTCGTGTCACGCCGACGCCATTAAGGCGAACTAGAACACGTCGCTGTTCAACGACGCCTTTCAATCGCAGAAACAGGTTCTGGCTAACTTCTACCTGGATTCCAACTCTCTCTATACTCATCCCTTCTCCAATTCGGAAAAGTCTCTTTAGAATTGTAAATCATTCTATATAAGATTCATTAACTTGTATCAAGGCAATCCTAACACAATTTAGAGATTAAAGCTAGGGATTTTCTTCAAAGTTCAAGGATTTTCAAGGTTTTAAGGCTTCAAGAAGGAAAAGCTTCAAGAACAAGATGGATTCTTCAAGCAAGAGGATGAAGAAGACGCTCGAGAAGCTCTCCAACATGAAAGATCATCTAAGTGGAAGAGATCTTAACCTCCAAGTAAGTTAAATCCTATTTTCCTTCTTTTCCTTTTCCTTTTTCTCCATGTTCTTCAAGTTCTTCATAGAAATTCTCCCTTCTATTTCCTAGGCATATCCTTTATTTCCCGGTCCGAGAAAATTCACATATCTCCCTTAGATCCGTAAGCTTGCTAAAAGTATTACTATTTCCATGCAATCCTTTGTTTCCAAGTAGAACATCCAATGTCTAGTAGTCCATGCAAAGCATTACAAAAGCTCAAACGTGGACTGGGCGGCTATGGATGCTTTGATTGAGTTGTGGCATCCTCAAACCCATACTTTCCTATTTCCTGAATTTGAATGCACTATTCTTCTAGAAAGGTTGAACTTCTATTGGGCCTTCCCAAAATCAAGTTGAACAACAACAATAAAGTGATCCAGAATAAGATAGCTTTGATGAGGGAAAAGATCACAGGTCAACAATTGTTGATGAAGATTATGAAGGATCCAAAAGAAGTTAAAGGATGCCTCACCAAGAAAGGAATCAATCTTGCAAAGCTAGCAGAGTGGACTTTGTACGAGATTGAAGATCTTAAAGAGGATGACATTGAAAACGTGATGAAAGCATTCACCACGTGCTTAGCTGGAGTTTTGTTCTTTCCTGCTAAAGATAACATACTAGAAGATGATCAAGTCAGTGCAATCTGCGAGATCTTTGAGGGAAGACAGATCGGCACAGCGATTCTTGCCTATCTCTACAGTGGGCTCTCTGCAGCATCCATTGGTCAACCTCCTTATGGTTGCATGCTACTCTTCGCTCTGTAGGTCGAGTTGCACTTCAAGTTTGAATATCACACTTGAAATTCTGCGAGACTGTCTCAAATATATCAGAATAGCCTTATCTTCCATATTTCCAACATTGTGAAATTCAATGAGAAGATGATCAACCGAGTGCCCAAACTCAAGACTCGAGCTGACTGGAGAGATTATCTGAAAAGAATGCCAACATATGGATTTGATTCCTCTTCACTTGCTCTGGTAGGAAAGCCAATCCGAATACGCCGTGCAGCTGGTGCAGAGCTCAAACTGATTGGGGCAACTGAGTTCGTGCTATACAATCATCATCGCTGCTATACTCAACTCAGCCTGTCTCGCCATGAATTCCTTGAGTTTTCCAACACTTCTCCAATCAAGAAGCGTTCCTTGGAATCCGATGAAGACTATGAAGCCACTGAACTTATAGTCACATTGTGGAATATTAGCTTCAATTATCGTGTAAAATCCTCTTAGAATGCTTATAGAGGCTTAACCTATCCATATATAATGGGACTTCAGAAAATTCGTCCTTGAATGTTCTCTTTATTTTCCCTTTTATGATGTAATTAAGAATTTATTACAATAAAGAATTCATCCTTTATGTCTTGAAATCCATCCTTAAAGTTCTGTGACTTGTCCAAGATTTTTCCTTAGGTAAAAACTTGATTTTTCCTTAAAATATTTCAATTCGGGTTTACTTAATGTAAAACGCGTCCACTCAGAAAGACCTCTTTCAATCAGAATTCATTTTTTAATAATCGGATATTAGTCCTTAAAATCTGGAATTATTCTTAAAAAGCGTCCAGATTTGTAGACGCCATTCAACCAAAATTATTTTCCAAAAATCAAAGATTTATCCTGAAAAATCCCGAATTATCCATAAAAAGCGTCCAAATATATAGACGCCATTCAACCAAAAATTATTTTCCAAAAATCAGAGATTTATCCTGAAAACCCCGAATAATCCTTAAAACACGTCCAGGTATTTAGACGTCATTCAACCAAAATCATTTTCCAAAAATCAAAGATTTATCTTGAAAACCCTGAATAATCCTTAAAACACGTCCAGATTTGTAGACGCCATTCAATTCTCTCTCTTACTTTTCTCCAGAATTCTGCCATTAATTATGTGATTAATCCATTGAAACGCGTCGTGTTACCTGGACGTGTTTAATCATCATGCCTTGTACGGATCTATGCAGAATTGGCGGTTTAAAATGTAACGCGTCGCTCTGTGAAGACTCCTTTTGATCAATTTCAAACTCCTGCCTTGCCACCTCAGTTTATGCGCCTTGAATGGTGTCGCTGTACCCCGACACGTTTCAACTTCTTCAAACAGAAACCGCGAATGTCCCTCTTTCTTCCTCATTCTCCCAAACAACCTCACTTTCCTCTTCCTCTCCGGCGGCTCTTGCTCTTCCGGCGACCCTTTGCTCTTCCCACCTCTAGTAACCAAGCTCCATCGGCCTTCTTCTCCAACCATCTCCCTCTTGCTCTCAAGTTCTCTCTCTAGTTCTCTCTCTAAACCCGAGCTCTCCTTCTCTTAAACTCTCCCTCTTCCCACCATGGAACATGGAGAAGGATCACGCAAGGCTAAAGCCATAGCAAAGAGGCGGAGGACGGCCTCTCTTGCGGTGGTACCAACGGAGCAAATTCACGAAGAAGCGCCGGCCGATCTCGCGGCGGTGGCAGCATTTCTTGAAGAGGAAGAAGCTCCCCCAGCGCTTATGGCCGAAGAAGAAGGAGGGGAGGGCGACCTCCACCTAGTAAGTCTTCTATAGTTTGGATGGGATGAGGAAAAGAGGGAGGAAAGGGACTTTTGGAAAAAGTCCGAAATCGGCTTTGAACGGCGTCCAGACCAGGTGACGCCTTTCAAAAGGCATCCCCATGGTTTGACGCCATTCAAAGCGAAATTCCATTTTTTTATTGGGGTAGAAAATAAGACTAAATGGCGTCCAGGCATGTGGACGCCTTTTAATGGACGTCCACCATGTCTGACGCCTTTTAGTCGGAATATTTTATTGATTTTTAATTTTCACTGACTGATGAAATTTTCTTGAATTTATTTGCAGGGGACGATGAGGGCCAGAATTTCGTGGGACTTAGTTGTAGGGCATACCGAGGTGTACTTGACTTCCAGAAGGCGCGCCTATGCCGAATGGAGTTCGGCGAGATTCTCGAGATCGAGTCATTTTGGCACTATTTGGTCCTCCTGCAGGCGTTGCGGGGGAGGTGGCACTCGGAAAGCAGGGCTTTTCTAATGCCCTGGGACCACATGGTCCCAACCTTAGAGGACGTGTCCAGGATTAATAGCCTTAGAGTAGATGGCAGACCGGTGAGCGGGGTGACTTACCCTGATTACCGAGGACTAGCTGAGGCCTTGCTAGGGATAGAAGTCTCTAGTCTAGATAGGGAGTCTAGGATAGTTCCTAGGATGGAGGTAGAGGCTACTCTAGGATTAGTTGAGCCCCGGCATCGCTCTAACGAGACCCGGGAGGAGTTTAGGAGTAGGCTAGCTGAGTCCTCCTCCTCTGTCTACTGTAGTGACCCTAGCCAGGCAGATGAGGTAGATAGACAGTTGAGAGTCTTTTTAGTTTTCATTTTTGGTCGGTTGCTCTTCGGCACGAAAGGCGACCATATCCATTGTAGATTCCTTAGCCTTTTAGATGACCTAGATAGCCTGCATGAGTATGCGTGGGGTGCGGCCCTCCTGGCCTACCTCTTCGCTGATCTCTCCGCGGTCACGCCAGACCGCGAAACCACCGTCAGCGGCTTCTCGCCGTTTCTCCAGGTATTAAGTTACTTTTTAATTATTTGTTTATGATATAAAATGTAATGAAATAATGCTTTTTCTAACTTATATGTTCATGTGCAAGTTTGGAGTTACTACTATTTTCCGCTCGGCAAAACGAGGATTGTGAGGCTAGACGATGTCCCTTTGGCCTGCCGTTGGCAGCCAATAGTGGACACAGCCCCACAGCAACACCAGCTGACGGCCCTTCGCCGTCAGTTTCTTGACTATCCGGAACTTCTGGTAAGTTTTGATTTGTTCAATTTTATTATTTAAATGCAGTGTTTCATTTATTAAATACAATTTATTTATATGAATGCATCTAACCTGTATTGAGGTGATCTGGCGCCCATATCTGGGCATAGGGGAGGAGGGCCAGCCGTGGGTAACGGCTGGTCGGAGACGGTTCGATCGGTAGATGTGGCTCCACTGTTTGAACGAGATCGAGCCGCTCCGCCTCCGGCTCGTGATGAGGACATTGGGCCTCCACCAGGAGTGGGTGGATGAGGAGGTCCCGGAGGGCGTCGGGAGAAGTATGAGGGGTAAGCAAGCCCTCACAGATTGGCGCGCCAAGTTCCCGGAGCAGTATGAAGACTGGCATCGCCGGGGTGTCCGAGTTAAGTCATACGCGGAGGATAGTACCGCCTACCTCCAACAGTACCGAACACATTACGCTGATCAGATACGGCTCCTCTGACAATTCGATGTAAGTATGACTTTCATGCTTCTTTCATTTTATTATTATCTTACTTTATATTTGTGAATGAATGAGTGTATGTATGGTATGCAGGATGCACGAGATGCCGTGATCATCGACCTCCGGGCCCGACTCCAGGATGCTGAGGCCCAACTGGAGTAGGTCCAGAAGGAACTTTTTGACCTAGTATGTATGCATGCTTATGAGATGAATATTTTAATTAATTAATTTATTTTAACAATTAGCCACTGACAGTTAGTCTTTTGGTGCAGCGAGCCGTCTACACCGAGGCGGCTTCCCCTTCTCATGGCGCTTCTTCTTCTGCCCTGCCTGCTGCTTATGAGGCTACCCTCACTAACCTCCAGAGTTAGCTTGCCTCCACTATTCATCGAGCTTCTATTGCGGAGGAGGACCGGGCTGCTTGAGTAAGTTCTGTTCATCCTTGACTTTCTTTTCTGAATTTGATTTTGATTGCTTGATTGCCTTGGACTAACAATATCTTCTTTTGCAGGTCGCTGAGCTTCAAGAGGCCCTTTCAGAGGGCTGAGATCGACGCAACTCGGGTCCGTGAGCTCGAGGAGCAGGTGGCCCGTCTCTCCACCGGGGATCTCGCACGACTCCAGGTTCGCCTGGAGATCTTGACTGAGGAGAGAGATCGCGATCGCCTTCGGCTGGAGAGTCTTCGGGGTTGCCTCTCCGTGGCAGAGCACGAGCGTCGGATGGTGGAGGAGAGATATCAGCGAGCCCACCAGCGGGCTATCGATCGTGGTCAGACAAGTGCTTTCACAGCCAGCATCGCCATATCGTCCGGCCAGGCAGGGCCGAGTGCGATGGGACCACCTCTACCTCCTAGCAAAGGACCAGCACCATATGCTCCTGATGAGGCTCAGAGCCAATTTGATGAAGGGGCAGGGGAGAGTCAGCCATGCGTGCTGCATATGTACTTTCTTTTCTTTTTGTGAATCTTGTACAAAGCACCTTTTGATATATATATATGAAATCAGCTTTCAGCTTTGTCTCATATTTGTCTTGTGTCCTGTACATTACTTAACAAACAGGTTAAGTATCTATTTAGGCTTAGCCTCTTGCCCAGTTAAGTAACCGATTAATTGATCCTTTTCTTGGTAGAAGGGTCAAGAGGCATAGCCTTTATTAACAAAGGTGATAATAATTGGACTGGAGGAAACAACAGAATAAGATGCAACATACAAACATGTAGATGCTTACTAAAAAAAAAAATGAAAGGAATGAAACATATCAAATGCAACAAACAGATGCTAATTGAAATATTTTTGATTTTTGAAATATTCATTTTGTTTGGGTTTTGGAGCATATATATTTTTTGGGATTTTGAGATATGTATTTTTTTTGGATTCTGAAATATGTACTTTTTTTGGATTTTGAAATATCTATATTTTTTTTGGATTTTGAGATATGTATGTACTTTTTTGGATTTTGAAATATCTATATTTTTTTTTTGGATTTTGAGATATGTATTTTTTATTTTGAGATATGTATTTTTTTTTATTCTGAAATATGTACTTTTTTTGGATTTTGGGATTAATGTGCGAACTAAGAGACCAGCATGGTACTCAGATCAAAAGAACATATTCATCTATTAACTTAATTCCTAAATTGTTCTTCAATAATATAACTTAGACTCATCGTGCTTGAACTTGTGTTTCCATTCGTGATCCCATTTGATGATTTGATCTTTAGTCAATCTAGGCCGTTCCTTAAGCTTGAAGTACGCCTCTTTAGAAATAAAGGAAGAATTGGTTTATAAAGCCCACGAGAAGGTTCCGGAGACCCAAAAAGATGTTCCTTTCTTACCCTAATATATGTTGGGGTTCGGTCATTTTCTTTCCGGGGTATTTATCGACCTTGCGTTCCCTTTTATTTCACTTTATGGCCTTGATGTAGCGTTTATAGTGTAATGGCCTTTTGATTTGGCTTTTGCCTTTTGCTTTTGCTTCTATTTTCTTTTTCTTTTCTTGGGACGGATCTCCCCCTTTTTTTTATGACGGCCTTCTACTAAGATGGCGGGTATTCTTGGTAGTCTAACTAAGTCTCGTTCCGACATCATGGGCCGAGTGTAAGAACAGAATTTTTGTTTTAAAAAGAATGATTTGCACTTTACACTTTTAGTCAAGCTTTCGGTATTCCTTAGGACTTGGCATCTCTTGTTACTCACGAAGCAAACGTGTCAGTATGTGTAGTAATGTGTTTGAATTAAATTATCCAGACTGATGAGGGAATTTGAGTTTTTAAATTTTATGATTCCACTAGTCTTTGCACCATGCTGATCGACTCTTTAACCTAAGGGTAATATTTCTTAAGATACAGACCATTCCAGGGGTGAGTTAATTCTTGCCCTTCTGCATTAACTAGACGGTAGGCGTTACCAGAAAAAGCATGTGATACAACATATGGTCCTTCCCAATCGGGGTGGAGTTTAGAACGCGGACCACCAGGCTTTACAAAGATTCTTTTGACGACCATTTCACCAACTTTGAACTTACGTTCAATGACTTTCTTTTGATAAAAACGTGCTAATCTATTTTGATATACTCTTGCATGATTAGCAGCTGACCATCTTTTCTCGTCTAAGAGTCCCAACTGAGTAAGGAGTGTTGAACGGTGTTCATCAATAGAAAATTCCTTATTCAATTGTACTCTTAATGACGGTACAAGGATCTCGTATAGAACTACCACCTCCATTCCAAGGAATAAGGAGTCTGCCCAGTGGGCGTGCGGATTGAAGTTCGGTAGGCCCATCGAGCCTCAATCAATTTTTCTGGCCAATCTGTGAATTTATTAGACTTGCACGTCTTTTTAATGATTTTTATCAAAGTCTTGTTAGTTTTCTCTGCTTGGCCATTGCCTTGCGGATATTATGGAGATGAATGATGTAATGCAATTTTGTACCTGTTGCAGAGGTCTTTCAGCTCTTGTGACATGAACTGCGGTCCATTGTCGATGACGATGGTGCTTGGAATTCTAAATCTTGTGATGATGTTCTTCATGATGAACTTGCAAACGGTTGATGCTTTAACTTCCGTGTACGGTTCAGATTCCGTCCACTTGGTGAAGTATTCGATTGCCGTGAGGATGAAGGACTTCTGCTTAATGCCGGAATCAAGATTGCCAAGGGGTCCAATGACGTCGAAAGCCCACATGGAGAAAGGCCATAGGAAGGAAACAGGATAGAGTGAAGATGCAGGAGAATGGATCTTGTCGGCGTGAAGTTGACACTTGTCACACCTACAGACATATCCTACACAATCTTCTTCCATGGTTGGCCGATAGAATCCTTGTCTAAGGATTTTCTTTGCTAGCATCTGTCCATTAACATGGCCTCCACAAACTCCAGTATGAGCTCCTTCCATAACCTTCCAAAGCTCATCTTCGTCTAAACATCTTAAAAGAACTCCATCAAAACCTCTTTTATATTGTGCTCCCCCAACTAGGGTGTATCTCTGGGCAACTCTCCTGATAGACCTTTTCTCCTCAGCTGTGGCTTCTTCAGGATACGATTAATCTTCACAATATTTGGCAATTTCGTAGTACCATGGTTTCTGCTCATCATCCATCTCTTCTAACAACTCCATTAATATAATCTCTGTTTTTTCCACAATATTTCCCTCTTTAACCTTCTTCAGCAGCTTCTCCTTAGTCCTAATGAATGAAGGGTCTTTCATGGTGGGTGAAAGACGTCTATGAACGATGATTGATTCGGATTGTCTGCTGATTGGGAAATTGAGGGAAGATGCAAGTGAAGGTAGAGCATCAGCTAAGATGTTATGATTCCAAGGAACATGGATGAAGATCAACTTTGTGAAAAGCTTAGCATAAGCAGAAGTAAGTTCTTGATAAGGCTTGAGCTTGGGATCAAGAGTTTGATATTTGGTTAACACCTGGCGAAGAATCAATTGGCTATCACCCACAATTCTGAGTTTAGTGGCACCATGGAGATGAGCAGCCTCGAGGCCAGCAAGGAGTGCCTCGTATTCAACTATATTGTTAGTGACTGGAGAGTCAAGCTGAAAGGCTTGTGGAATGGTGACACCTTCAGGTGATAACAGAACAATGCCAATACTCTTTCCATGGGAATTCAGAACTCCGTCCAAATGCAGAGTCCACATATTATCTTTGATTTGGTCTATGGACATCAGTTCCGCATCCGGAAACTCCGATCGGACTGGATCAAAACGAAGAAGGGAGTGATGTGCGAGATGTTCTGCTATGGCATAGCCTTTGATCGCTTTCTGTTGAATGTAAGTAATATCAAATTGAGATAGAAAGCTCTGCCATCGTGCTAACCTATCAGTAAGGACAGATTTCTCAAGAAGAAACTTGATCGGGTTCATCCTAGCGATGAGTTGAACTTCATGGGCTAGAAAGTAATGCTTCAATTTCTGAACCACCCAGACAAATGTTGCACATGTTTTCTCCATCGCTGTATATCTCTGTTCAGCGGGGTTGAGAAGTTTAGAGAGATAGTAGGCTGCCCTCTCCTTTCCTTCTTCATCTTCTTGTGCTAGGACAACCCCCACCGCATCATCTAGGACAGAAATGTATAGTATCAATGGTTTGCCCGGAGATGGTGGTCTCAAAACAGGAGGACTAGCTAAATAATTTTTCAATCCATCAAACGCCTCCTGACACTTATCATCCCAATTGAATTTGACTCCCGGCTTAGTAAGTTCGTAGAACGGCTTACACCTTTGTGAGTGCTAGGAGACAAATCGGCGAATAAACTGCAACCTTCCGATCAATCCTCTTAATTCTTTCAAGTTTTTGGGAGGTGGCATTTCTCTAATAGCCTTTGCCTTGTTGGAATCGATCTCAATTCCCCGTTTACTAACAATGAATCCAAGTAATTTCCCTGAGGATACCCCGAATACACATTTCTTAGGGTTCATCTTTAACTGATATTATCTTGATCTTTCTAATACTCTTGCCAAAACTTTGTCATGCTCAGCCCTAGTCTTAGATTTTACCAACAAGTCATCCACATACACTTCTAGATCTATATGCATCATGTCGTGAAATATTGCCATCATAGCCCTCTAATAAGTGGATCTAGCGTTCTTTAATCCAAAAGGCATGACGACATAACAATATGTCCCCCAAGGTGTAGTGAATGATGTCTTTTCTTGATCTTCTTCTGCCAATTTGATCTGATTATATCCTGAGAATCCATCCATAAATGATAGAGTTTCATAGCCAGCTATATTATCGATGAGTACATCAATTTGAGGCAATGGAAAATCATCCTTGGGACACGTCCGGTTCAAATCTCGAAAGTCAATACAGATTCTGACCTTCCCATCTTTCTTCCTAACCGGGACTATGTTGGCCACCCATTGTAGATAGAGGACAACTCTAATGAATTTGGCTTTATGGAACTTATCGACCTCTTCCTTCATTTTCAAAGCTATTTGTGGGTGGAATCGCCTTAACTTTTGTTTAACCGAACTAGCTCCATCCTTTAATGTCAACATGTGTTCCACTAGTGATGAGTCTAACCCTGGCATATCGTCATAACTCCAGGCGAAAGTGTCCTTATAATCCTTAAAAACTTGTACTATTGTCTTCTCATCCATTTCAGAAAGATTTTTGCTAACGAGGACAACCCTAGGTTCGTCTTCAGTCCCTAGATTGATCTCTTTGGTGGGCTCTTCTACGGTAACTGAGGGTTCATCAAATCTTTTTACTCCACTGGCATATGCCTCAGCCGCGTCCTCGTCATCTTCCTCATCTTCAACAATGGGGTCTTTTTCGTGTATCAATTCATACACCTCATATCCATCATTAACCGGCTCATCATCTATACAATCTTCTGGCATTTGAATATGATTCTCTAATAGCTGAGGGATCATAGAGTAAGATAGGAATTTAAATGCTAAATCATGGAGGTATCTATCTGGAATTTGTTTACCCTTAGATTTTCTAGACTTCCTAACCTGCCTAGAACTAGACTCCCTAACTTCGCTAGACTCCCTATCCTGACCTAATGAGGACGAAGAAGAATGAAAATTATAGGATACAGGTGGAAATACAAGAGAATCCTCCCAAGGGGAGGGGCATAGTAGATCTAGAAGAGATTCTTGACCGAACGACCCGCGCGATGGCGTACAATTGGACAAGTAGGAAGTTTCCTTAATGAGGATCTGAGAGAAATTTGTTGTCAAATAGGCATTTTTTTTTTGGAGAAACGATGAATTAATCATAAAACAAGAATGAAGGTGAATAGGAGGAGAATGGGATGTAGGAAGTGGCATCAAAGCCAAAGGATTGGGGAGATCATACAGTAGTATGTCCCAGATTAAATCATAAATTCTCTCTAGATCGAGAGGAGGTTGAGGGATAAAGTCCTGTTGGGACAGGGTGATCATGATGGGCGGAGCCCGTGGAATATCTTCAGTAATGACCCGCGACGAAGTCGGGGTCAGAAGTAGAGTGCGGAATAAGGAATAGAGTGTGAAAATGTAAGAGGGATGAGTCCCCCTCCAAAGAAGATCCGTGGTATAACCAGCTTCATAGGGGCATCTGGCTTCCCTTCATCTATTTCCTCTGACAGCAGTATTCTTTTATAAAAAATGGCACCAGGCCCTTCAATCAGTTCATCTATTTGTGGCGGCCACTTTGGTTCTAAGGGATCAAGAAATAGTCTATTCAATGTAATATACAGATCCCTTAAGTCAAACCATCTGTACCATTCACACTCAGGGTCTTGGAACTTCCTCCTTTTCATTGGCCGCAGAGCCTCCAAGGACTGGTACGTTAGCAATTATGAACAATGTCTGGCCACGTCTCTTCCATATATGTCATGGAGATCAAAACAGGAAGTAATGACACCGTGTTATCATGACTGATCACGGGCCCCTTGACGAAATGTGTGTATAGGGTCCATGTTATGGGATCCCGGCCTTCTTTGCATGGTGTAGACATTGTCTCCCATATCTTCTGGCCGTCTTCATTTTTTTCTTGCTGAATAATGTCGTGCCTCACTTTTCTTGGCCTATAGCCCAGGCCATTTCCAGGTGTCCGGTTGTCTTTGAGGGGCATGGTTCTGCCTTGTAATTGCGTGCCTAGGCCCTTTCCAGGCTGATAACCACCCTTCTGTTAGAATTGGGTGGCCTCATAGTCAATCATTGTACATTCTAGTTCAGATTATTAATAAAGGCAATTATTTCTTCATTTAATAGTTCTCGCAAACGACTATCGTAATGAAGGTCCATAGACAAACGTATGGGATATTGAATCATGATGAGATCATGATAGTGAGATCAATATCCTAAGGCAATTGTCTTAAATAGTTCTCGATCATAAGATATTTGAGATGGACATTAAATATCCGATAAGATCGACACAAGTCATGTCTGCTCATATGATGAGGGTGAATGATCTCACATTCACTCGTGTGGTGACACTAAGACAAACAAGTGGGTGCTCATTAGATAATGAGTTCACTGAACAGACCCAAATAAGAATTCCTGGATGGTAATTATACCTATTAGTCAACCAGGGAATTCAATCGTTGCAGTAGCACAGTTGGTCCTTTGACCTGAGTCACCAATGATACCTTGTTTGTGGACCATTGTATCTTGATTTTCTGACTCGTGGACTTTAACCATTAAGTCCACCATAATCGGTCTTTCAGATACAGTGGAAAGCTTGCGAAGGTAATTGAGTGAACAACAAGGGATCACTCACTCTTGGTATAAGATTGGAGAGAGAATGTCCCATGGATGTGTACACAGAAATCCCTGGCCAGGGTCAAATGAAAGAAATGTCTTTTTCTAGATATTAACTGTGTACTAGAATCCATCTGGATAATGCGATAGAGGGTTTGACTATAAAACCATACCCTTGCGTTATCGGGACATTGCATGAGTAGATGATTATATCTGTGCGGTATCGGCAGACGGAAAGGTTCAATTGAAGGGAACAATATCTCTTATATCTTATGGGATCATGAGGTAGTGTTTGGTGTTGTTCATGATCAGAAGGCCAAGTGATTTGATCATCAGATGATAATTCACTTGTTTATTAAATTAATCATTTAACATATGATGTTTAAATGTTAATTAATAAATATTAAACTCAAAAACAGTTCTAAGTTTAATGGGCCTGCAACCGGACTGATATATGGGCCTAGAGGGTCACACACATAAGAGTTCTCGTCAGACGGTGAGAGATGTTAAATTTCATGCTTATCTGGGTTTTTGTAAAAAGCTGCAGGATAAACATGAAGATTTAATGGAGAATTATCCAAGGCCAAACTCTTGGATAATCATGAGGATTAACTGTTGTGCTTATCCTTATTTCTATATAAGGAGGGCCAAAGGGGAGGGGTAAAAAGTTGGTTGGACGAATTTTACTCCCCAGATTCTCTCTCTCCTCTCTCTCTCTCCTTCTCTCTCTCTTGGAGTGGATCTGTCTCTCTCCGCGCATGGTGGATCTGAGATCTGGTCGGAGCACTCAAGTCGAGGAGGAAATCGCGTCTGCTGCGGGAACTCGTGTGGATACCTCTAGAGATCGTGCGCGTGCGCGATTACCGAGTCGACATCATCCACGGGAGATTCGAAACCCCGCAAAGGTGAAGAACTGTTCTTCCCGCTTAGATTTTAATGTCCGTTTTACGACCCCAGCAACCGATACAATGGAATCATTTTTATTTCCGCTGCGTTCTTGGCGATTCCTTACAGTGGTATCAGAGCCAGGTTCGCTGGTTCGGTTGTAAAACGGCACCGTTATGCGTGTTTTTCTCGTTATGCGTGAAGAACCTGTATTGTACGTGTTCTTGTGTTTAATCCGATTAAAAATGACAGATTAGTGTTCATATGATGATCACGATCAATTTGATTATTTTTCTGTATTTTTCGGATTTTATTTGGGTTTTTCGGAGTTCTTCATGTGATGATGAACCGGGGTACTTCGGCGGCTTCGTACGTGCATTCCAAGTGTTGGGATGGCGGCCCGGATGTCTGGATCTATTGGTGATAGTCACCACTTCACATTGGGCATGAAGATCGGCACCGGAGTGCCCTTGGAGGTGCTAAAAATCGAGCCCGAACTCTGGTTTTTAAACCTGAAAAACAGATTATTTTTTTTTGGGCTTTTTGGGGCTCGATTTCCTCCCCAACGCCGGTCACCAGCGGCCCTGCCGGCGCCTGGCACGTCGCCGACGCCGGGGGCAACGCCGGCCGGGGCCGGCGGCTCCGGGGCTCGCCGGCGGCGGCGCCGGATCCTCCCAGCCGAAGCTTCTGTAAAAGGGTTAGGGTTGCAGGAATCTGCCGAGCCGGCCGGTCCCGAGCCGGTTCGGACCGGTTCGGACCGGGCCCGGCTTGGGCCTGGACCTGGCTGGGCCAGGTCCGGTGCCTGGCTCGACCAGGGTTCGACCCTGGCTGAGCCAGGGCTCGACCCTGGCCGAGCCAGGCGCCCAGGCTGAGCCAGGGTGCGACCCTGGCCGAGCCAGGGCTCGGGTCTGGCTGGGCCAGACCACCTGGCCGAGCCAGGGCTCGACCCTGGCCGAGCCAGGGCCCTGGGCCCGGGCCGTTTGGGCCCTAATGGGCTAGGCCCATTTTCTGATTTTTAAAAATTGGTTTTTAATATCTGTTTAACCCCATTAAACCCATTATTAGCCCATTTAAGCCCGTTTTAAAATTGTTTTAAAACAGAAAAATTATAGAAATAATTAATAATTGTTATTAATTATTTTTTATGATTATTAACAACTTATTAAAGTGTTTAATAACTGTTATTTACTTAAAGGGCTTTGTTTTTAATAGGGTGATAGTTAATTATTTAAAATTGTTTTAGATAATTAATTTCCCTGTTAAATTAATTAGTTTAAAAATATTTTAAACTAATTTTATGCATAACTTGATTACATTTATCTGTTCAAAGTGTTTGAATTAGTATTTAGATTAACTGAATAGTTTAGTTAGTTTATTTGTCAATAATATTGTGAATATTATTGATTATGCTGAAATAAATGTTATTTCGAAAACAAATTAGTATTATAATTTTATATTTATAAAATTTAATATCAAACATCAATTATGTGATGATTGTGATACATGTGATGTGTTTTATGGTGGGATGATCATGGACTTAGTATTTTCATGTGATGAATGATGTGAATGGATGCGATACTTATTTCATTTGGGATTTTAAATAGGACCTGCGTGTCCTCCTCTCTCTTAATCCAAGTGTACCTTCTACCTTCTTATAAGATTGTACTCCCCTTGATAAGATCAAGGTTTCTTAGTGTTTAAATGTACATTTGTGGACCTGCGAGTCATGAATTTCATATTTAAATATATTGGATTAAGCTAAGAGGACGGGATCTTCTGAAGACACCTCTGGAGGAAGGACTCGCATCAAATGGAACCAGTGTTGCTGTTTTCACATTAGGATCCTATTATGGATCATCGTTTGGCTCCGATGATTCCGTAGTAGTTTTAGCAGTCCATGATCATCCCCATTTAATTTTTCTGCATATATGTGATGTTTGCGGACCATGCTATCATATATATATTTCTATTAAGTATATTGATACTTCAAATTGAAATACTATTGATAGCATGATTTTTTACAAATCAAAATCAAAAACCCTCTTTTAAAACTTAAATTGTAAACGTGAGATATTAAGAATAATCCACGTAACCCACCATCATTATAGATCTTAGGATAATTCTTATCTCAAACGGATTTGTTGTGCTACCACAAGGTCTGTTTGATTTAGAAATTAAACTAGGTCTACGACATGTGATGTCATTAAGATGAATGGACAAATAGTGTAGTTTTGTTGTGCTACCACAAGGATTGCACTATGAATTCATGTCATCTAAGTAATGATGGATAAACTTAACTGAATCAAATTGATTTGTTGTGCGACCACAAGGTCATTCTGATTCAGGGGTTAAATCGATCGGATATTGCAAACGTTGCAACTGTCAAGAGTTGACTGCCTAAGGGACTTGATGTGATTTGTTGTGCTACCACAAGGTCACATGCATGTTGCCCGAAAGATTCTGATCCCCACTAGGAGATCACCGGAATCTCCCGTTCTGTATCTTAGAGGGTCATACAGATCGCCGAAAAATAGTGGGAGCATAAATCTAGATTAAAAGTCCTAAATCTGATTTTAAGAACTATCTGCTCATTTTATATATTTCCATGTAGGTCGCTATGTCGTCACCTAACCCCCTCCATTGCATACTTGATGCAAACAAACTCACGGGACCAAATTACATTGACTGGTTACGCAACCTGAAGATTGTCCTCAGGTGTGAAAAGTTAGCCTATGTCCTGGATCAACCAGATCTAGTGCAACCCGGTGATAATGCTAACGAAGATGAATTAATGATGTATGAAAATTGGAAGGAGGACTCAGTCAAGGTCCAGTGTTATATGCTCGGTTCAATGAACAATGAACTGCAGCGACAACATGATAACATGGAACCTAAGACCATTTTGAATCACCTACAAGAGTTGTTTGGTGAACAATCCAGAACAGAAAGATATGAGATATCTAAGAAATTGTTCAGGACCAGAATGAGCGAGGGCACATCTGTGCAAATTCATGTGCTCAAGATGATAGAGTGGATTGAGAGGCTTGCTGTGCTCGGCTTTGTTATGAACAATGACCTAAGCATCGACTTAATCCTACAGTCCCTTCCATATTCATTTTTACAATTCATTATCAACTTCAATATGAACAAGATTGAACTCTCACTGGCTGAGTTGCTCAACATGTTGAAGACAGCAGAAGGCACTATCCAGAAAGATAAGCCAAATGTAATGCTTGTTGGTAAGACCAACAAGAAAAGAAAAACTGGACAGACCTTTAAGAAAGGTAAGCCTAAGAAGCTAGTGAAAAGCAAACCGGTGGCACAAAAGGACAAAGCTAAAGTCAATGATAAAGGTCAGTGTTTCCACTGCCATAAAGAAGGTCATTGGAAGAGAAACTGCAAGATTTATCTTGCAGACAAAGCCAAGGAAAAGCTTGGTGAAGCTTCAGGTATTCTCATGATCGATCTTAACTTGCCTTATAGAGAATCAACATCCTGGGTATTAGATACTGGATGTGTTTCTCATATCTGCAATAACTTGCAGGTGTTAACAAGTAAAAGAAGATTGAACCGCGGAGACGTGGATCTGAGGCTTGGGAATGGAGCAAAAGTTGTTGCGTTAGTTGTGGGGACAGCAAGACTTCAGATGCCGTCAGGAGACTCTTTGGAACTGATAGATTGTTATTATGTTCCAACCATTATTAGGAATATCATATCTATTTCATGTTTAGATAGACAAGGATATTCTATGAAGCTAGAGAATAAAGGTTGTTCAATTTATCAAGGAGACAAATTGTTTGCTTCCGGATATTTATTGAATGGATTATATTTACTTGATATTTCATATGATGTTTGTCTGGTAAATAATTCTCTTGAACGCTTAGATAAGGATGTGAATAAATCGTACCTATGGCATTGTAGGCTAGGTCATATAAATGAGAACAAGATCATAAGGTTGCAAAAGAATGGATATCTTGATCCATTTGATTATGAATCATTTGCAACCTGTGAAGCTTGTCTCATGGGAAAGATGACCAAAGCTCCATTCTCAGGACATGGAGAAAGAGCTAAGGACTTATTGGAACTAATACATAGTGATGTATGTGGTCCAATGTCCACTCATGCTATGGGTGGTTACTCATACTTTCTTTCATTTACAGATGATTTCTCAAGATATGACTACATATATTTAATGAAAGATAAGTCAGAAGTCTTTGAGAAATTTAAAGAGTTTAAAAACGAAGTTGAGAAACAGACTGGAAAGAGTATTAAAACTCTTCGATCAGATCGAGGGGGTGAATACTTAAGTACATAATTCACAGAATATCTTAAGAATAATGGTATTTTGTCTCAGTGGACTCCTCCCTATACACCTCAGTTAAATGGTGTATCGGAAAGGAGAAATCGTACTCTATTAGATATGGTACGATCCATGATGAGTTATGCCAAACTTCAAATCTCTTTATGGGGATATGCACTGTTGACTGCTGCATATCTGTTGAACAAAGTTCCCAGTAAGTCATTACCTTCCACTCCATATGAGATATGGAAAGGAAAGAAACCAGACTTTAAGCATGTTAGAGTCTGGGGTTGTCCTGCACATGTCAAAAGACATGATCCAGACAAACTGGATTCCAGGACAGAGAAATGTAGATTTGTGGGATATCCAAAAGAGACTTTTGGATATTACTTCTATCAGCCAATCGATGAAAGGGTGTTTGTCGCAAAAAGAGCTGTCTTCTTAGAGAAAGAATATCTCTCAAAAGAAGACAGTGGGAGCAAGATAGAACTGGAAGAAATTCTAGACTCACAAATCAACACTGGTTCATCTACTGAACCATTGACTCAAGAACTTGTTCAAGATGATACACAAAAGGTTCGCAGATCAGGTAGAGTGCCTAAGCAGCCTGAAAGATATGTTGGACATATCGATGATGGCAAACCAAAAGTGCACTTAAATGAGGATGATGATCCTCAAACCTACCTTGAAGCCATAAATAGTCATGAATCAGAAAAATGGCAAGAGGCAATGGATTATGAAATTCAGTCCATGTATGCCAACCAAGTTTGGAACTTGGTTGATCTGCCAGAAGGTATGGTACCTATTGGCAGTAAATGGATCTTTAAAAGAAAGATCGGGGCAGATGGACAAATTGACACACACAAGGCAAGGCTTGTAGCAAAAGGTTATCGTCAAAGGCAAGGTGTTGACTATGACGAAACCTTTTCTCCAGTTGCCATGATTAAGTCAATCAGAATACTTCTTGCTATCGCCGCATTCTATGATTATGAAATATGGCAAATGGATGTGAAAACAGCATTCCTTAACGGGAATCTTCAAGAAGAGGTGTATATGATACAACCTGAAGGGTTCACTTCCAAAGAGCATCCAAGCAAGGTATGCAAGCTGCAAAGATCCATCTATGGATTAAAGCAGGAATCCCAAACTTGGAACCTAAGATTTGATGAAGCAATCAAATCTTATGACTTCATTAAGAATGAAGATGAACCTTGTGTATACAAAAAGGTTAGTGGGAGCGCAGTTACCTTTTTGGTACTTTACGTTGATGACATTCTACTCATTGGGAATGATGTAGGAATGTTATCATCGGTAAAGACTTGGCTATCCAAAAACTTCTCCATGAAAGATTTGGGAGAAGCATCCTATATTCTGGGAATAAGGATCTATCGAGATAGGTCCAAAAGGATGCTTGGCTTGTCCCAATCTATGTACATAGATACCATAGTCAAAAGGTTTGGCATGGAAAATTCCAAGAGAGGCCTCGTTCCTATGAGGCATGGAATTTATCTCTCTAAAGAAATGTCTCCCAAGACACCTGAAGAGAGAGCATACATGGATAGAGTTCCTTATGCCTCGGCAATAGGATCTATCATGTATGCAATGCTATGTACTAGGCTTGATGTGGCACACCCACTCAGTGTCACTAGTAGATATCAGGCTGATCCAGGTGAGGAACACTAGAAGGCGGTGAAATATATCCTTAGATACTTGAGAAGGACTAAGGATCTATTTTTCGTTTATGGAGGAAACGACTTGGAACTTCGAGGATTTATTGACTCGAGTTTTCAGTCGGATATGGATGACAGCAAATCCATGTCTGGATTTGTGTTCATGTTAAATGGAGGTGCAGTAAGTTGGAAGAGTTATAAACAGGAAACTACTGTAGATTCGACGACCGAAGCAGAATACATTGCTGCAGCTGAAGCGGCCAAGGAGGCGGTTTGGATGAAGAAGTTCATCTCGGCGCTTGGAGTCGTTCCAAGCATTTCAGATCCTGTTCCATTATTGTGTGACAACAATTGGGCAATAGCTCAAGCGAAGGAGCCAAGATCACATCAGAAGTCAAAGCACATTCTGAGACGATTTCATCTGATTCGTAAGATAATCGCCTGAGAAGATATAGTAGTTGAGAAAGTCTCATCTGAAGATAATGTAGCAGATCCATTGACTAAGCCATTGTCTCAAAACAATTTAGAACGTCACCTTAAGTCTATGGGACTTAGACACATGGGTGATTGGCTATAGTCAAAGTGGGAGAATGTTAGAATTGGGTGGCCTCATAGCCAATCATTGTACATTCTAGTTCAGATTATTAATAAAGGCAATTATTTCTTCATTTAATAGTTCTCGCAAACGACTATCGTAATGAAGGTCCATAGACAAATGTATGGGATATTGAATCATGATGAGATCATGATAGTGAGATCAATATCCTAAGGCAATTGTCTTAAATAGTTCTCGATCATAGGATATTTGAGATGGATATTAAATATCCGATAAGATCGACACAAGTTATGTCTGCTCATATGATGAGGGTGAATGATCTCACATTCACTCGTGTGGTGACACTAAGACAAACAAGTGGGTGCTCATTAGATAATGAGTTCACTGAACAGACCCAAATAAGAATTCCTGGATGGTAATTATACCTATTAGTCAACCAGGGAATTCAATCGTTGTAGTAGCACAGTTGGTCATTTGACCTGAGTCACCAATGATACCTTGTTTGTGGACCATTGTATCTTGATTCTCTGACTCGTGGACTTTAACCATTAAGTCCACCATAATCGGTCTTTCAGATACAGTGGAAAGCTTGCGAAGGTAATTGAGTGAACAACAAGGGATCACTCACTCTTGGTATAAGACTGGAGAGAGAATGTCCCATGGATGTGTACACAGAAATCCCTGGCCAGGGTCAAATGAAAGAAATGTCTTTCTAGATATTAACTGTGTACTAGAATCCATCTGGATAATGCGATAGAGGGTTTGACTATAAAACCATACCCTTGCGTTATCGGGACATTGCATGAGTAGAGGATTATATCTGTGCGGTATCGGCAGACGGAAAGGTTCAATTGAAGGGAACAGTATCCCTTATATCTTCTGGGATCATGAGGTAGTGTTTGGTGCTGTTCATGATCAGAAGGCCAAGTGATTTGATCATCAGATGATAATTCACTTGTTTATTAAATTAATCATTTAACATATGATGTTTAAATGTTAATTAATAAATATTAAACTCAAGAAACAATTCTAAGTTTAATGGGCCTGCAACCGGACTGATATATGGGCCTAGAGGGTCACACACATAAGAGTTCTCGTCAGACGGTGAGAGATGTTAAATTTCATGCTTATCTGGGTTTTTGTGAAAAGCTGCAGGATAAACATGAAGATTTAATGGAGAATTATCCAAGGCCAAACTCTTGGATAATCATGAGGATTAACTGTTGTGCTTATCCTTATTTCTATTTAAGGAGGGCCAAAGGGGAGGGATAAAAAGTTGGTTGGACGAATTTTACTCCCCAGATTCTCTCTCTCCTCTCTCTCTCTCCTTCTCTCTCTTTTGGAGTGGATCTGTCTCTCTCCGCGCATGGTGGATCTGAGATCTGGTCGGAGCACTCAAGTCGAGGAGAAAATCGCGTCTGCTGCGGGAACTCGTGTGGATACCTCTAGAGATCGTGCGCGTGCGCGATTACCGAGTCGACATCATCCACGGGAGATTCGAAACCCCGCAAAGGTGAAGAACTGTTCTTCCCGCTTAGTTTTTAATGTCCGTTTTACGACCCCAGCAACTGATACAATGGAATCATTTTTATTTCCGCTGCGTTCTTGGCGATTCCTTACACCTTCATCATTATTTTCCAACCAGGGGTACTTATGCACTTCTCCTGCTTTATGGCATCCAGTGGATAAGGAGTAAGAGTGGCAACTTTTAAAGGATCTGCCACCGGACGGTAGACCTATAATACCAACAGAAAAGGTTGTCGGCCAAGTGAAGAAGTTGGCTTGATATTCAAGGAGTGAGCAGCAGCAAGGATCGGCATGCTTGTAACTTTAATGATTCATCCTTTGTAGGGAAATTTGAGGTACTGATGATTCGTAGAGGGAATCGCCTCAAAGGTTTTAATATAAGGATGACCCAAAATAGCCTTCAAGGAAGGATCGATTTCCAAGATGTGAAATTCGACCTCGGCGTGACATACAGGGCCTAACTCTACTTTTAAATAGACCATTCCCAGAGGGGAACGGGTGGAGTTATCATATACTGTAACAGAAATAGGGTTAAGCAACCATTTTTCTTTGGGTACACCACACAATTCAAGGGTTTTCAGAGGCAGGACATTAATTGAAGCCCCCGTGTCGATCAGACATGCATCTACGGCCTTCTTGCAGAAATTGACCGTAATACTCAGAGCCATGATCCTGGCTGCTGGTAGTGCTAGTTCCGAGGCATGAAATAAGATAGAGGGTTGATCCCCCTGAGGAACTGGTAGTGCGGCGATCTTCTCTACTGGTACGTCTTCGTTGACCATTACTTTTTGTAGATACTCTATCAGAGCTTCCTGATGGGTCTTCGATCTTTTGATCAACTCAAGCATAGAGATTCGTGTCGGTGTTCTATCCAGTTGCTTCAGCAGGTCATATTGAGTGCCTAGTGCACTCTCATCGTTATGCGCTTCCTCTGGCGGCTGTGATGGGCCGTCTCTGACTGTAGATTGAGGAAAGACCTTATTGAAGATCCTCCCACTCCGGAGTGCATGTTCTTCACTAGTGGAAGGGCCGGGTGATAACTTGAGCACCGCAGGGTTGGTAGATGGCGTAGATGGTGTGGATGTTTGGCATGCGGGTGATGGCGTGGAGTTACTTGGTGGTGGCATGGTACGGATGAGAGGCTTAGATGGTTGGATGGTGGAGGGGTAATTGGTCGGTGTGGATGACGTAGGGAATGGTACGCGGAGTAATGGTTTAGAGGTTGTATGGTATTTGGGTAAGTGGTGGTGGTGGTAGGTGATGTAGGGAATGGTACGCGGAGCAGTGGTTTGGATGGCATGAGGGGTGTAATTAGCTTGCGGTAGGTTGTTTGATAGAGGTGTGGTGGCGTGGGGGGTAACGGGTTTAAGGAAACCGGGCGGTGGTGATGGGTTAACGGGCGTAGGTAAACGGTATGCGGGTGTTGGTACTGGTGTGATGGTAACGGGTTGTGGTTTAGGTACATGGAGGGTGCGGCGTGGTGGTTGCTTAGTGGTGCTCGAAGTGTGACCCATTGAATAAATAGAGGAAGAGTCCTCTATCTTCCACTGTTGCCCTCGATTAGCCTCAGACCGGCTATTTGTTAAAATGGGAGCAACTTGATTCTGGTGCTGGTGTTCCGAAAGTGGGTTCTGCACTATACCCATGTTTGGCGGTGCTGCCGCCTGTGCTGGCGCTCTTAGTTGTTGCTGTTGTTGGGGTTACTGCTGTTGTTGCTGGGGCCTTCTCGCCTTCAAGGCAGATATATACTTTTTCATTTCTTCCCAATCAATGCCTCCCTACTCGTTGAGATCATGGATATAATCTCGAAATTGGAAGCAGGCGTCTATTGTGTGTCCAGGTTGTCTATGGAAGTAACAATACCTGGAAGTGTCGGCATTTTGGGGTCAAACTGTTTTTTCTCTTGGCAAAACCAAGGCATTGGCTGCCATTAAAGCATTGAAGATATCTGGCAAGGATTTTGAAAGGACTGGATATTCTGCCCTTTTCGGGCCTAGAGGCTTTCTCTGCAGGTTATAATCAACAGGAGGAGGTACATTATGGTACGCCGGCGGTGCGCGTGGCTGGTACTGTTGTTGTTGTGGGGGCTGGTACTGTAACTGCCGTTGTGGCTGCGGTTGTGGCTGCTGTGGTGACTACTGGTTTGGTTGCTGTGGCCGCTGGTACTATGGCTGTTGATATTATGGATTTGGCTGCTGGGGTTGCTGATACTGTGGCTGCTGTTGTCTGTAACCCTGCTGGTTCAGAGGTCTATAGCCTTATTGATTCGGAAGTCTGTAACCTTGCTGGTTTGGAGGTTGTTGGGACTGATTGTTGTTCATGCTACAAACCTGCTCATGGGAGAGTGTGCCCTCAGTGGTTGAACCCCTGCTAGGAGAATTTGGCATGGTAGGCTTCCGAGGTGGAGGCCTGTGATAGCTTAAGATTGTGTCGTTAAAAATCAAAGCTAACAATCTAAATTAATCAGCTCATTCAAATTAAACTTTAGCAATAGCAATGGTGTGTCCGAGTCGAATCCACAGGGAAATAGATTTTTAAAGTTGAAAATCTTAGATTTTTTTAGAGGAAAATCAGAGAAGAAAGAAGATGGAGCATGATGATTTAATAAACAACAATTGAAACTAATCAGACTTGCTATGAACTCACAAAAGGAGCACCCCTAAACGAGCATAATCAGACCATCTACTGAACTAAGACTACCTCTAAAATACTAATTAAAAGTGGAATATAAAGTTTGAGTAATGTCAACAAAAGAAAAAATAAATGTTGTAGAACAAAAAGAGGGAGAAAAGATAACTTTTTTCAAAGGAGCTACTGTCATTTGTTCACAGAAGTATAGGAAATTTTACAGAGACATTGCAAATAAAAAAAATAGCATGACTTTTATAAGAAAACTTTTACAGAAAATATTCGAAATACAGTGGAACATGGAGAACTAAAAAACTAGAGAGAGAGGCGATGGAGAGAGAAAACTGGTGCTTGCAGCCGTCGTCGCCCTTCGCGTGGATCCTTGGCTGCCCTAGACTCCTTCCAGTAGTCAGTTGTAGTGCCTTGAGTCCACCTCTTGCCCTTGACAGTCACCGGTTTGAGAGAGATGTAGAGAGAGAGAGAGAGAGAGAGAGAGCGAGCGAGAGAGAGAAAGAGTGCTACAGTACCGTGGTACTGTAGCTACAGTACCCACAGGTACTGTAGCAGAGAGGGAGAAAAAGTGAGGGAGAAAGGGGAGAGAAGGCCGGAGGGAGAAGAAAAGTGGGGGGGGAGAAGGAAGGAAGGAGATACTTCTTAAAAAGGGAGAGATAATGTTTAAAATAAAGAAAGGAAGAAAGTGGATGGCGGTTGGCTCCTCTTGTTCTCTTCTTGGGTAAGAATTAGGGCAATCATTTAGGGTAGCAAAAGACCATTTTACCCCCGCTTTAGCATTTTTGCCAAAATAAAGTCAATTTTGCTGGGATTTGAACTCTCATCCTTCCCACAAACGACTAGAAACTTAGCCAATTGCACTGCATCTTCTTCATGTCCTGTTCACATAAAATAAATGTAAATTATGATATTGTCATGAATAAAATTACATTTATGCTTAAATAAATTGATTTCTCATGGTTTTGCTGAGAAAACTGCAAATGAATGAAATGATGATGTTTTTAACTCAGAATTTGACGAAATTGGTACTGTTGGAATCGGTACGAAGTTGTCTATCATTTCATGCTATTTTAAACATATAAACATAAATATAGTGCATGCATTTGTTGTTTTAATAATAGAAAATATTAACTTATCACACCCCCCAATTTACTCATTGCTAATCCCTTAGCAATGCAAATAGAAGAAAAATTAGGACAACAATGAATTATCATGCTTCACTTATAGCTATCTATCATAATCAATTAAATGGTAGATGATTGGTTAAGCTAAAGTTTTCATTTCCCACTACACTTTGGTTCATGATAGGTGATTGTGCATGTAATTTGGCATGCTTAGAACTCGTTTATGTCCTTTCCGTTATATCATCGCCTTTACTAATATTTTAGATAGAACTACCTGGGGACGAGAAGAGAAAAGGGATTTCCTGATCAGCCCATGAAGATCGTTTTTCAGCTCCCGCCCCGACTCAGCACTTTTACGTCTTGGTCGTCTTTTTAGTATAAGGGAATTTTTTATTTAGCGCGGCTTTTTCATTTAATTGCACTTTTGCCTTTGAGAATGCGTACTTTTTGCCACTCTCTTTGAATTGCCTGAGGGGAGGTGCGTACTTTTTGCCACCTGCCTTCCTTTAGTTCTTTTTGACACCTTATTTGGCATTTAATGTTTACAAATGTCCCTTTTTAAATGACCGCCTCTTTAGAGTGCTGAGTGAGTTGGTCCCCTATTACGAATCCTAACGTTCTTTTCATTCAATCCAAAAGAAAAAAAAAATAGAATAGGTAATCTTATCCTTAGAGTTAATTCCAACAATTTTGTACTTTTAAGGTCTTTCACTTATTCTAAGTTGCCGTGTATGTGTGAAAATCATTCATGTCATGGCTTCTTGTGAAGTGGGCTATTCTGAACTTTAAAGGCTTTATCCAATTTAGCTAACATAAAACTGATTTATTTAAGATTCTCTTAATGAAACAAGATTTCATGTAACTTATGTGGGATGTGAAAAAGAAGTTTTTGAAAAATTTTAGACCATTTTCTCAGTTTTCTTTAACATATTTTTCAAAAAAATTGCATATTGATTGCCCCCCCCAACTTGAATGGCATTGTCCTCAATGACACAAAAGATATGAAAACACATGCTAGCCATAAGAAAACTGAGAATGAGAGAAACAACCTGTGATGATGAGGATGCGACTTTACCAAAGCCGATTGTTGCATAAAACCTAAAAATAAAAATAAAAACAGAACATGATCTAAAATGTTGGGTTGCCTCCCGACAAGCGCTAAGTTTAACGTCTTCAGCCAGACGACAGTTTAGTTAATGCGGATCACTCAGCTCAATGGATTCCAGTGGCTCATTTTGAAGGTTTTCAATAAATGGTTTCAACCGTTGACCATTAACGGTGAAAGTGTTCCCATTCTTAATATTCATGATTTTAACAGCTCCATGATCAAAGGCTTTAATGACCAAGAATGGTCCATCCCACCTGGACTTCAGTTTTCCTAGAAATAGGCGAAGCCTAGAGTTAAATAGCCAAACTTTTTGATTTGGAAGAAAAGATTTTCTCACAATATGTTTATCATGGAAAGCTTTAGTTTTGGCTTTATAGATCTTGGAGTTCTCATAGGCCTCATTACACAATTCTTCTAGCTCACTAAGTTGTAAGGTTCGGTGGGAAAAAGCTTAGGCTAGGTCTAGATTGACTTGTTTAATGGCCCAATACGTCCTATGTTAGAATTCCACTGGAAAGTGGCACACTTTTTCAAAAACCAGGTGATAAGGAGACATGCCAATAGGAGTTTTGTAAGTGGTCCGATAAGCCCATAAGGCATCATCTATCCTTTCAGACCAATCTTTTCTATCGGGCCTAACGGACTTTTGCAGAATATTCTTGATCTCTCTATTGGAAACTTTCACTTGGCCACTGGTTTGGGGATGATAAGGGGTAGCCAGCTTGTGATTAATCCCGTATTTCTTAAGCAAAGCTCGAAACTGGTAATTCGTGAAATGCGTTTCCCCATCACTTATGATAGCTTTAGGCCACCCGAATCGAGAAAAGATATTTTTCTGGACGAATTTAATGACCATTTTATGATCATTGGTTCGGGTGGCTACTGCTTCAATCCACTTAGAGACATAATCCACCGCTACCAGGATATATGCATGTACAAAAGAAGGTGGAAAATGTCCCATAAAGTCTATCCCCCAAATATCAAAGACTTCAACTACCAAGATTGGGTTGAGTGGCATCATGTCCCTTTTTGCCATATTTCCTACAACTTGGCATCTCAAACAAGTTTTACTGAACTTATGGGCATCTTTGAAGAGTGTGGGCCAGTAAAAATCACTTTGTAGGACCTTGGCTGTAGTTTTCTTCCCCGAGAAATGGCCCCCACAAGCCAGATTATGGCAGAAGTTGAGAACACTCTGTTGTTCTTTTTCAGGAACACATCGCCTAATGATTTGATCAGGACAGAATTTGAATAGTTCCGGATCCTCCCAAAAATAATACTTCTCCTGGGAAAAGAATTTGTCTTTCTCACTTTTAGTCCATCCTTTCGGAAGCTGATTGGTCACCTTGTAATTGACAAAATGAGTATACCAAGGTGTAACAGTGTGAGAAATGGCCAGCAGATGCTCATCAGGAAATGAATTAGTCATTGGTGCACTCTCGGAAATCAGAATTCGGGATAGGTGGTTAGCTACCACATTCTCAGAACCCTTTTTATCCCAAATTTCCAAATCAAATTCGTGAAGGAGTAAGATCCATCTGATAAGTCTGGGCTTCGCATCCTTCTTGGTCAAAAGGTATTTCAGAGCTAAGTGATCAGAATAGATTATGACTTTTTCCCCTAAAAGATAAGATCTGAATTTTTCTAAGGCAAAAACCACAGCTAATAATTCCTCTTATGTGGTGGTATAATTCATTTGAGCATCTGCAAGGGTGCGACTTGCATAATAGATCACCACGGGACACTTGTTGGTTCTTTGTCCCAAAACCGCACCGATAGCATAGTAAGAGGCATCGCACATGATTTTGAAGGGCAAAGACCAATCTGGGGATTGAAGAATCGGAGCTTTGGTCAAAGGTTCCTTCAGATAATTGAATGCTTTGATGCAAGATTCATCCATTTGAAAAGGAACATCTTTAGATAGAAGAAGAGTTAGAGGCCGGACAATTTGAGAGAAATTGTGGATAAACCGGCGATAGAAATCGGCATGGCCAAGAAATGAACGGATTTGTCTGACCGAGGTGGGAGTAGGAAGATTAGATATGAAATCGATCTTAGCTTTATCTACCTCTATCCCCCTTTCAGATACAATGTGGCTTAGTACAATGCCCTCTCGAACCATAAAATGGCTCTTCTCCCAGCTAAGTATCAAGTTGGTTTCTATGCATCTAGCTAGCACATGTTTAAGATTTTCCAGGCAATTTTCAAAAGAATCCCCAAAAATCGAAAAATCATCCATGAAAACTTCGAGGAATTCTCCCACTATATCAGATAATATAGCCATCATACATCGTTGAAATGTGGCTGGTGCATTGCATAATCTAAATGACATTCTCCTGAAAGCAAACGTGCCATAAGGGGACATAAAGGTGGCCTTTTCTTGATCTTCTAGGTAAATAGTCACTTGATTGTACCTAGAGTACCCATCTAGGAAGCAAAAGTACTTCCGGCCCAATAACTTTTTAAGAATCTGATCTATGAACGGGAGTGGAAAGTGATCCTTCTTAGTCATGAGATTCAGCTTTCGGTAATCAATGCACACTCTCTATCTCGTGGTGGGCCTAGTAGGTACCTCCTCACCCTGATCATTTTTGACAACCGTCAATCTGGACTTCTTTGGTACCACTTGGGTTGGACTGACCCATTTGCTATCCGATATGGGGTAAATGATACCCACATCCAGCCATTTCACAACCTCTTTCTTAACCACCTCTTTCATGTTTGGGTTAAGCTGCCTTTGCATCTCCCGACTGGGCTTAGAATTCTCTTCCATATAGATGTGATACATGCAAATGGACGGGCTAATTCCCTTTAAATCGGCCACCGACCATCCAATGGCACCCTTGTGGTCTTTGAGGACCTCTGTTAATTGGGCCTCCTGCGGCGATGTGAGATGTGCTGCAATGATGACCGGGAGAGTTTGGTCCAGGCCCAAGAAGATATACTTGAGAGACTCAGGTAATGGCTTGAGTTCAAGCTCAGGAGGGTCCTCTAAGGATGGCAAAGCGGGCTCAGATTGAAAAGCTGGTAAAGGTTCAACCTTGGGCCAAGACGTTAATGGGTTGGGAGAATCTTTTAAGGCATTGGCTTCTTCTAAAAGGTCATGTGTGAACATCACATTTTCTTCAACTAAATTATCTAAGATATCAATAGTATGACATTCTTCTTCTTGATCTGGATATTGGGATGCTTTGAAGACATTAATCTTGACTTTTTGACCCCCAAAGGATATGTCCATCATGCCAGTTTCACAATTGATGTTAGCTTTGGCGGTGGCCAAAAATGGACGTTCTAGGATGATCGAGGTATGAATGAGCTCCTCGGGTGAGGCCATATCCAGAATGAGAAAATCCACGGGAAAGTAGCAATCATGAACTTTTACAATAACATCTTCAATGAGTCCCTATAGAATTTTTACAGACCTATCTGCTAACTGCAAGATGATGGATGTGGGCTTCAGTTCCCCAATATCAAATTTTTAAAAAATAGCAGTTGGCAATAAGTTCACACTAGCACCCAAATCTAATAATGCTCTATTAAATATGACTCCACCTATGTCATATGAAATCAAAGGTGCTCCAGAGTCCTTCAGCTTCTTAGGTAGATGGTTCAGTAAAATTGCACTCACATCCTCTAAAAGTCTAACCTTTTCGGGAGTCAATCTCGATTCCCTTCTCGGCGTGCACAATTCCTTTAGGAACTTAATATAAGCTGGCACATGCTTGATAGCATCAACTCCTCATTCTGGGCCATTTTCTTCCTGGCAGTGGGCTTTGCTAGTAAAGCGTTTGGGAATGGCACCCGTGGTTGATATGAGCTTGGGCCTTCATCCAACTTTCCTTTTCCTTTCGAATCTCTCCCCAACTTCTCCATATTGGGCTCAACCTCACTTTCACTTTCGATTTCCTGAGGCCCACTAGTGGAACCTTCTGCTACCTCCCCATCCTTCTGTGGGTTCTCCAAACTCTTCCCACTCCTAAGGGCCGAAATAGCTTTAGCATTCTCAAATTGCGGCCCTTTAGGTTGTACTAGTGGGCCAGGTTGAGGTAAAAGGCCCGATTGGGATGGAAAACCTGGAGGTTGATTTCTCGGATTAGCAATGGGTTGACTAGGAAGTTGGCCCATTTCCCTCCTCATAGCGGCTTCAGCTAATTACCCCATTTGATTCTCCAACTTAGAAATAGATTGTTGTTGGGTCAAGATAAGTTGTTGGATTTGTGTGAATTTGTCATCAAAATCGGGCTGAGGAGGTTGTTGATAAGTTGGTGGAGGAGGATATTGAGTGGATTGCCCTGATTGGAAGGATTGATAGTGGGCTGATTGAGAGAATTGGACTTGAGAGAAGTGGCCCTGTAGTCCCCTAGCCTGTACATTTCCATAGAAATTGGACTGATGTTGAAATGAATTCTGTGACTTTTGGGCTTGATGCATGGAAGGATTAGACATTTATAAAGGAGCCTGCTGGTTCTTCCACAAAAAATTAGGGTGATTTCTCCATTCCGGATTGTAAGTATTAGAGAATGGATCATTATTGGGCCTGGAGAATCCCTAGGCAGCTTGAACTTGTTCTTAAATGAACGGTGGTAATTGGGCCGCAGTTGGGCATTCATTCACTTGATGGGCCGGACTTGCGCACAAAGCACAAATATCATGAGAGATGGAAGATGGGCCTTCATATGGACTAGATGGTGTTGGATAGGTAGGTTCTTGCTTGTTTAAGGCTAAGAGTTGATCTAACTTTTGGGCCAAGATATCTACTTTATCCAATTTTTGATTGATCAGATTGATGTCCATTCTGGATTCGAGTTCTCCACGAGCCTTAAGTTCATACATTCCGGCCCGCTTAGATGGCCCAAGACCTCTCATAAGATGATAATGAGGTACGATTGATAGAATTTTCACTTAACATCTCAAAAAGGTCATAAGCCTCATCTTCATTTTTCATCATAAATGTCCCTCCACATGAGGCATCCACCATTTGTCTGAACTGTTCAAACAATCCTTCATAGAATGCTTGGACAATTTGCCACTTTGATAACCCATGATGAGGGCATTTCCTAAGTAATTCTTTTAATCTTTCTCAAGATTCATGGATCAATTCCCCGGGAGTTTGGACAAAACCCGTGATAGCCCTTCTCATGGTATTGGTCCGCCCTATAGGATAGAACTTCTTTAGAAATTCTTTTTGCATTTCTTCTTATGTCCTAATGGGCCTACCTATAGTCCCCAACCAATATTTGGCCTTATCCTTCAATGAAAATGGGAATAAGGTTAATTTAAGGGCATCATCGGTGAAATTCTGGATATTCACCGTAGAACAGATTTTTAGAAATTCATCCAGATGCTTATAAGGATCTTCATTCGTATTCCCATAAAAAGATGGGAGCATCTGAATGGTGCTTGATTTAATTTCATATTGATTGGCTGGATTCTGAGGAAGGTGAATACAAGATGAAGGTTGATATTGATTTGGGATGAAATAATCCTTCATTTGCTTCGGTGGATCATGATTATCGACCATTTGATCTTGTGGTGGATTTTTGTGATGGATAATTCTCTCAATTTCAGAAATCGGTCCTAGAAGATTAGGGATTTGAGATCTCCTATCTTGCATACACTAGGACGAAGAGAGAGAAGAAGGATTTGAATTTTATTTTTCTTTCATTTTTTTTTTTAATATGCAAACAAATTGTCAAACAATCTTAACCTAATGACTTAGGGTTGACCTAGACTTCTATGTGAATTTTCTCACAAGGTGAATGGGGTCCACCTCGAGTCACAACCACAATCAGTCAACGGCCAAGTAAGAGGTGGGGTAGTGGGAGGCTCCCCCTACTTTCGTAGGGACCTAATTAAGAAACCACTTTCCCGCTTAGGCGTTTGCCGTTTAACCTCTAGCCTAGACACCGTTGCCAAAAATAGAGGCAATCCGAAATTTAAACCACTCACAGTGTAAACCCTAGAGTCCTTTCGACTTGCTTTTAGTAGATTAGAAAATGACAATACAAGGAAGGTGATTTGTGGGCTAAGGAAGGGTGATGAAATCCCCACCTTATGTTATTATGTTGTTAAACGCACGTCGACGAGCCCCCTCCAGCTTCTCCACGCGCAGCCATCCACGCCAACCAGCACCCTGCTGCAAGCACCGCCCCAGCAGCTGCATCCCACGTGCATGCCGGGAAGCTTCTCCACGCCTTCTTCCTAACAAGTCCACGTGTTGCCCATGTACGTAGCTGACAGCACTCAAAGCACCAGCGGCAAGCTCTCCACGGCACACCAGCAACAGCAGTTGCATCCCACACGCATGCAACAGCTCCACCAGCAAATCCCACGCACCAAGCCAGCTCCTCCACGTAGCCACCAACAGCTGGCCTTCTCCAACACCTCCACGTCAAGCTCCCACCCGCAGTACCAGCAGTAGGCTTCCTCCCGAACCTCCACCAACATGCATGCCTCCACATCAAGCCCTCACCTGCAGCACCAGCAGCAGCTCCATGCCTCTACCTGTACATAGCCTGTACGCCAGCAAGTCCCCCACAGAAGTTTCAACATTGTTGCTCTATTCTTTCTCTTCTCCATTAGTGTAGAATTAGTTTAATTGTTTAGGATTAATTATTTGTTATTTGATATTTTGTTTATTTAGTTTAAGAATATTAAATTATAATGTTGTAATTTGTTTCGTAATTTTTAGATAATTAATAAGTTCCACATAGTTAAATTTCAATGTTTTTGTTATAATTTTTTTGTTGTGCTTATTTTTTTTATATATGTGTTTGTGTTTAATTTCTGAAAAAGAAAAGAAAAGAAAAGGATTTGTTTAATTTAAGTAATTATATTCTTAGGAACATTAGTTAAGTTAATTCTAGTTTAAATAAGTAATTAGTTTACTTAAAGTCTCACTTATTTTTAGATTAACTAAATTCCAAAGTTTTCAAAGTTAAAATCTTAACTCCCTGTGGATCGACTCGGACTCACCACTATTAATTTTCAAAATCTGATTTGAGTGAGCCGGATAAATTTAAATTGAACGTTTTCATGAGTGTTTAACGATGCACAATTTGGAACGATCACCACTCTAGTCTGATCGAGGGACTGACCCAATCAGAGAGAGGTGAAGACGTCAAGAAAAGTGTTCCTATGAGAAAAGGGGGGTGTTAGCCCCAGTGCGTATGACCTGTGGCCGGGGTAGCCTCTAATGCTTAATAAGTAATGTGTAATAGCAATCAGATCAAAAATATGAGGACTGAAGATCAAAACAAGAAACTGTCTGAAACGCGTCGCTATTGGTCGACGCTATTCAAACAGAACCTTATTTCTTTCGCAGAACCTCAGCCAGAAAAGAGCATTGAATTTGGCCTGAAAGGCGTCGTGGTGTGGCGACGCAGTATGAAACGCGTCGATGTTCCTGGACGCTTTTCAGGTCGCATAATCAATAATTAAGGAGGAATTTTTGGATTGATTCCTCCTCAAACAAACAGGATGAAAGTTGTTAATAATCGGCTCATGCGATTCTTTTTTTTATTTCAATTTTCAATTTTAACAGGATGATTTCATTATATAAACAACTAAAATATCAATCAATCACACATTCTTTTCTTCACAATTACAACTTTCAACCAATCAAACGGGGAGGGCAAGATCTTGCCGCAAGGGTGTGTACGTGGGAATAACAACTAAATTGAAAACTCACCGATCGATGAGGGCATGTCGAGAGACAATGGTGGTGCACCGTGGGTGCCCGATTGACAAAAAGAAAGAACAAAGATTAAAAGATGGCGAGACCAAGTCCCACCGTGATCGCCAAAAAGCTGTGAGTGCTCAAATTAGGAGTATGATTATCATGAAAATTTATGTTGATTATGTGACAAATAAAACTATTAAAAAGAGACCAAGTGAATGTGATCGTCAGGAACTTTTAACTAAAAAGTTTCAAAAGACAGAGATTGATTGCCTACCTGTTTCAGAATTGGGAGATGTTGGAGTCCTTGATTCCCCTCCTTCAGCTAGCTGCAGGAAAAGAGCCTTTCTGACTTTGTTCTTGCTTTGGATGCTTATAGGGCTTTGAGGATCGTCCAGATTTTCTTTCCTTGTTGATTCTCTCCTCTTGATCTTCTTTGTACCTTGCAACAAATAAAGATGAAAAAAATAATATGAACTCAAGCAGAGGTAGTATATATTCTAATGAATATTCTGATCATGCAACTTAAACAAAGAACTCACTTGTTTTGATGGTCTTTTAAACCCCTTAAACAAATAGGTTTGAAATTATGCTAGTGAGTGTGTGAAGCATGAAGTGATGTGATGAATGAGATTTTGAACTAATATGATAATGAAACCAACAGATATTAATAAAAAAAACTAAATTGGATGGCCCCTGGAAAGCCTTGGTCTTGAAAGCTCTTGAATGGACGAAGAACGGATGAAGAAAGGATGCAGACTCCTGAAAGTAGCAGCGCTTCGATCCTTCAGTGTTTGGACGTCGTCTCTCTCAAAGAATCGCTCCAATAATCACTCAACTTTCAAGAATTATCACTTTAATCACTAACTTTTTAATGACCAAGGGGTTGGGTATTTATAGGCTTAAGTTCATGCATCCGCGGTTACTTAAAGATTAATATGAAGGATTTTGAAGTTAATCCAATTAAGAAATAGATAAACACAACCTAATTCATCATTATCTATAATTATCTAAAACGTGTCGCCCATGGGAGACGTCTTTTAACTTAATTAAAATAAGGATAAACATCGAGAAGAAGAGATAGAATCAGCTTAGGAAACCTAAATGGCATCGTGCATGACAGACGTCTTTTAGTTTATTAATAAATTAATTAAAAATCAGATTTAAAATCAAAATATGAATAAACTCTAAATGGCGTCTTCACAGGTCGACGTCTTTTAAAATCTTTCATATTTGATAAAAAAATCTGAGTTAAAATAAATTTAATTAATAAACTTAAATTATGTCTGTCTGACCGATGTCATTTAGATAATTAATTCAGAAAGATTAATAAAAATTTACTAATTATTAAATATCAGACCATTATGAGACATTATTCTATGATATAAAATTTACTCAAAATGATGTCAAAATTAACGTGTCTACAAGTACCTAGACTACTCGAAGGATATATGGGACATATCGCTGAAGGAGAGTCTAAGATCGAATATAATGAGGATGGTGATCCTAAATCCTACCAGGAGGCTACAGAAGGCCAAGAAGCCGGGAAATGGCAAGTAGCCATGAACTCAGAAATCCAGTCCATGTACACCAACTAAGTTTGGAACTTGGAGGACTTACCCGAGGGTATTGTACCCATTGGGTGTAAGTGGATCTTTAAAAGAAAGATCAGTACTAATAGACGGATCGACACTTACAAAGCAAGGTTGGTGTCAAAGGGATATCGTCAAAGGCAAGGAATTGACTATGACGAGACTTTCTCACCAGTTGCCCTGATAAAGTTTATCAGAGTTCTACTCGCCATAGATGCACACTTCGACTTCAAGATCTGGCAGATGGATGTGAAGACAACTTTCCTCAATGGTAACCTTGAGAAAGAAGTATATATGATACAACCTGAGCCCCACTTTGATTATCGAATACAGCCGAATAAGAGACGAATAAGAGAAGAATAGGCCTATTTTCACTTTGACACGGGGAATGGCTTAAACCGCCCGGAATGGGGTATTCGGCGAATAAGGCGAATAAGCCATCCTGGCTTACCCCCACGAATTACGTATTATGCTGATATTTTGCAGGGGCAAGCATACGACAAGGCGCATCGTCGCCCGTGCCCACTGCGAAACCCACCCTCCCTCCCTGTCGCCCTCCTGCGCTCGCCCCTCTCGCCCTGCCTGCGCGTGCCCTTGCCGAAATGGTCACCTGCTCCGCCGAGTCGTACATCTGCTCCGCCACCCGCACGCTGCACATGTCACTGGTTTCTTCCACCACGCTAGCCATGGCGACAGGTCAGGCTGTTTCTAGGGTTTCTTCTGCCATCCATACGGTCCTTTCCCTCTTCCCGAAAGGGTCACGGGATTGCAGAGCAGCGATCGTTCCCATCCACTGGTCGCTTTTGCATTCATCCTTCCCATCAGTTTAACCCTCCCTTCTCCCGTTCAAACGCAATCGTTCCGTCCGTCCTTCACCTATTTATACACCTTGAGGCGAAGACCTCACTTGGTGGCGATGCACAGCTTGGACAACAGCTGCACATTCGGTCATGGTGTTCGCGAGCGTTCTTCCTCTGTGGCTTCCTCATTGGCTTCCAACCGTGAGCCATCACCGGCGGCAATTTCAGCTTGGATTAACCGGTTTTTCTGAACTTCTCCCCTGTGTTTGTGTTCGTCCTTCCTTGTGGTGTGATTTTCCTCTTTGTGTGGGATCATGCTTTGCTTAGTTATGAATGCTTGGAACACTGACGTAGATAGATAAGTTCTTTAGGGATGAAGTATTCTTGGGAGGGGAATTTTTTTGTAATGCACTCAGGACCATCTAAGTTTAAGCCATTCCTTCATATATGTAGTTTCTGTATTTTCAAATAAATATTTCTGTATTTTCAAATGAAGCCTAAGTCGTGAGAAAAACTGTCTCATATCTAAAATTCTGAGCTGCTCAAGACTACTACTCTTTGGTTAGATATTGTAATGGCCGTGCGGGTTCAAAACCACTTAATAATCTCTGAAAAGGCAGTTCTTATTTACATATTATCCTACATTCTATCTCAGCATGTATTTTATTTCAAAATGGCCACTTTAATGACATATTTGATATGCAAAAATATTTCATGTATGTCACTGAAACAATGTATTTGATATATATTTGATATACATGACATTTATGAAACTTAGCATACAAGCATAGTTAATATGAAATTATCCTAAAACAGAAAAAAATAAATAAATTGAAATGAGATCATATGCACCAAGCATAGATCAAAGGGCGAGATTGAACACAACGGATATATATTTGAGTATTTCATTGTTGTCTTGCAAACTGAATTTATAGTGTATTTTGTACACAGAATAATCTTTCAAATGTCTAACTAAACTTTCAAATACATAACAAATCAATGCATCTAATTTAAACTTATTATGTGAAAAGACAGGTGGAGTATCCAGAAAGAACTACACAATACACTCGTAATACCAAAAGTGTGTTGTTATAACAGCAAAAATTAACAAAGAAGAAAGATATCACTTCCAAATGTAAAGAGCTCATTGTTTTTGCTCCTCTTTGTAGAGTTATTTCATATGTTCGGTCACAGAGGTCTTGCAGAAATAGTTCCAATGCTTTAGCTACAAGGGTCCAGCAAAACTGATGCTACATCAGAAGCTGCAAAAAACCATAACATAGCCAAATCGGAAAGATGACTGTAGGCAGACAAAAATGCAAACAACCATAGATGCTCACAATAGACATGTAGCTTGTCAATCCCTAGAGTAAGACGGTAAGAAGTACACATCCCATAAAACCATCGCTAAAAATGAAGTGGCCTTCAAATATATTTCAGCTCCATTAAATATGTTGTAGAACAATTGCACAGACATGCAAAAATGTTTACATGAAGTTTAATATACAACATAATTCAGACAGCAAGTTTTTTGACATCCACAGCATAAGAACAAAAGAGTAAAATAAGAGGTAATTGACACTCCAAAATTCTCAGAATTTGTCCTCTCGAGGCAAAGTCAAACATCAAATATAAAGCTTATTAGTAGCATAGAATTCTGTTTTCTGCCATCCCCATCCTCATTCCAGAGCTGGTGTCCAAGGAGGAAATTGTTTCCTGTCGCAGGGTTATAATTTTTTCTTGATGGACACCTACAGCTTCTAGAAACATTAAACCCTTTAAATGTCAAGTTCTCTTAAAAACCAATACCTCTCACTTGGCATTTCAAATCCAACCAAAGATGTCCTTCCACTTTATCCCAGGTCTAGGAAGCAACAGTGTTAAGTTAGGTAGCAACTGTATTGTCCAGACTCCAGACAAAAGAGGGAACCATGAAAGTTCACTAATGCCTGGATGCATGGATAAGCAAAAATGACTCATTGCAATATCCCATGCAGTAGCATTTCAAAGCCGCCCTCTATGATGGTGTAACTTTGTACAATGTAAACATTTTATGAAAGAGTAATTAACAGAGGCACTTCTTGTATACAAGAAAGAGAACGAATCAACACCTAGAATGCAGATCAGTGTACAATCAGTAAGAAACGTCAGAAATCACGAAAGTATATAACCCCCTTTACCCACATGAGCTGTAGAAAACTCTCTTTTATTAATAAATGCAAGGAAAAGCTTACTTGATAGGAAATATTACTTTCTTTTACTTAAAAGTTTCAAATAACCTTGTATCTTTGACCATCCCAAGTCCCATCCACAGATAAACGCAGGAAGAGGCCAAGGTTCAGGCATAAAGCTTTGCCATTCAACCAGCTTATTGCCAACATTGAGACCTTGACATCTTGTACAGTCTATCTCCCAAAAGATAAAGCTAATAGTCTACATGGTAGAAGCCTATCCATCCAAGCCATTTTAGAGCCTGCCACATGGATACTCAGAAGCATGAAGTGGAAGTATCTTCTAGGAAGGGGATGTGTAATCAGAAGGCCAAGAAAAAGCTGGATTTCCTGCTTGATGCTAGCCCTGCAGCTATTGCACTGCCAGCTTTTCCACCCTGTCTGTAGAGGGATAAAGGTAGCTGTTCTCCCTCTCATGCAAGCAATGTATCTGTGCACATGGATGTTCCTTTCAAAGAGACTGGTCAGCTGTCAACTCTGAGACCTGTTATTTACTGCTCAAACCTGTCATGTTAAGGATCCTAAAACCCCAGATCTTGTGGATTCTAGTTCTACAGTTACATATGTGTAGAACAAATATTTAGCACTACCAAGATGCTTATAATCCTGGCTTAGTTAATCAGGTCACTAATAAAACCAAGGTTAGACATGCTAGAACAAATCGAGCCAACAACTCCACTGCTCCTACCCATGAGATTGAAGTGCAGGTCATGGCGGCCGACCTTAAACTGGGGCAAGGTCCCCAATGAAAATAATTGCTTGGAACTGTCGAGGTATCAAAGGGTCAACGACAGTTCCATTTATAAATCAACTGACCCGATCAGTTCATCCTGATATATTTTTTCTAGCAGAAACTATGGCCTCTTTGGTCAACAATTCTTCTTTAGTCAATCATTTGCCCAATCTTTAGTTGTGTCCGTATCATGCACCATATGAGAATCATAACAAGGAAATTAGTGTCCTTCCAACTAAAATTGTCTTACGAATGTAATCACAAGGGAAAATTCTCAACAACTTGTTTGTTTGTTTCAGCAAACTGTCTTCCAACTTGTTTCAGCAAACTGTCTTCCAACTTATCTGGTGATATGGGTGCATTTTCAGTCTACTTACGGCCAGCTTGTTTGTTTTCTTCTTTTGTTTGTAAAATTCTCAACAACTTCCAAACATGTCTAGAATATTTCTGTGTATTGTATATTACTGTTTTCCCTACTTGTGATGACTAACTAGGAAAATAAGTAATAGATAAATTAGTCCTCACTTCCCTTCACTTATGTTTTGTTCTTTCTTATCATTAGAAATCGTAGAAAGCGCAAACATACTATGTCCACCTCCGGTGAGTCTATGCTTACTTCTTATATTTTGTTTTTTTTATAATGGTCATTTTCATTTACTTGATGAGAACAATATTTGGTATATCGTATACAAATTTAATAGTGGATTACATTTATGTCTAGATTGTTAAGTAGGTGCTATTTTTTTAAAAATTTATCCTCGTCCTCCACTTTGGTAGGATGTTTCTCTTCATTAAAAGGGAACAAAGGTAAACGTCCAGTTACAACTGAGGGCACTGCTACGACCCGTACCCCAAAATGGGCCGTCGACCATGACAAAATCCTCATTCAGCTTCTGATGGAGGAATATGACAAAGGAAATCATATCGAGGGGACATTCAAAACGCAAGTTTGGCACCAGATCGCGCCCAGCTTCAATGCTGCAAGTCATCTAAATTACAACAAGGACCAACTACAAAATCGATGGAAGGTCCTCAAAGGGATTTATGTCAAACTTGATGTGTTATTTAAAAGAAGTGGGTGGGGTTGAGATGATGAAGCAAAAAGGCATGTGCCTGGAGTTGAATCATGGGAGTAAGCCATTGAAGTAAGAACAATATGCTATGATAATAACACCTTTTCTTTCTATTGCTAATGACTAACACAAACGTAATCACATGTCCATTAATTTTTTAGGCAAATAGTACCCTTCCTACATTAAAAGGTAAAACGTTTCAGTTCTTGAAAGAGATGGTTCACATGACAGCCAATAGCATGGCGAATGGGGGAGATGCGGAAGGGTCTATGCATGCGTCACAACATGTGAATAGACGTGGACGCAGGGTTGCGAACGGCAACAATTTGCCACATTCCGTGGACCCTGTTAGAATTGGGTGGCCTCAAAGCCAATTATTGTACATTCTAGTTCAAATAATTAATAAAGGCAATCATTTCTTCATTCATAGTTCTCGCAAATTAACTATCGTAATGAAGGTCCATAGACAAATATATAGGATATTGAATCATGATGAGATCATGATAGTAAGATCAATATCCTCAGTCAATTGTCTTAAACAGTTCTCGATCATAGGATATTTGAGATGGACATTAAATATCCGATAAGATCGACACAAGTTATGTCTGCTCATGTGATGAGGGTGAATGATCTCACATTCACTCGTGTGGTGACACTAAGACAAACAAGTGGGTGCTCATTAGAGAATGAGTTCACTGAACAGACCCAAATAAGAATTCCTGGATGGTAATTATACCTATTAGTCAACCAGGGAATTCAATCGTTGCAGTAGCACAATTGGTCCTTTGACCTGAGTCACCAATGATACCTTGTTTGTGGACCATTGTATCTTGATTATCTGACTCGTAGACTTTAACCATTAAGTCCACCATAATCGGTCTTTCAAATACAGTGGAAAGCTTGCGAAGGTAATTGAATGAACAACAAGGGATCACTCACTCTTGGTATAAGATTGGAGAGAGAATGTCCTATGGATGTATACACAGAAATCCCTAGCCAGGGTCAAATGAAAGAGATGTCTTTCTAGATATTAACTGTGTACTGGAATCCATCTGGATAATGCGATAGAGGGTTTGACTATAAAACCATACCCTTGCGTTATTGGGACATTGCATGAGTGAAGGATTATATCTGTGCGGTATCTGCAGACGAAAAGGTTCAATTAAAGGGAACAATATCCCTTATATCTTCTGGGATCATAAGGTAGTGTTTGGTGTTGTTCATGATCAGAAGGCCAAGTGAATTAATCATCGGATGATAATTTACTTGTTTATTAAATTAATCATTTAACATATGATATTTAAATGTTAATTAATAAATATTAAACTCAAGAAACAATTCTAAGTTTAATGGGCTTGCAACCGGACTGATATATGGGCCTAGAGGGTCACACACATAAGAGTTCTCGTCAGACGGTGAGAGATGTTAAATTTCATGCTTATCTGGGTTTTTATGAAAAGCTGCAGGATAAACATGAAGATTTAATGGAGAATTATCCAATGCCAAACTCTTGGATAATCATGAGGATTAACCCTTGTGATCCTTATTTCTATATAAGGAGGGCTAAGGGGGAGGAGTAAAAAGTTGGTTGGACGAATTACTCACCCTAGATTCTCTATCTCCTCTCTCTCTCTCCTTTTCTCTCTCTTGGAGTGGATCTGTCTCTCTCCGCGCATGGTGGATTTGACATCTGGTCGGAGCACCCAAGTCGAGGAGGAAATCGCGTCTGCTGCGGGAACTCGTGTGGATACCTCTAGAGATCGTGCGCGTGCTCGATTACCGAGTCGGCATCATCCACGGGAGATTCGAAACCCCGCAAAGGTGAAGAACCGTTCTTCCCGCGTTTATTTTAATGTCCGTTTTACGATCCCAGCAACCGATACAATGGAATCGATTTTATTTTCCGCTGCGTTCTCTACGATTCTTACAGTGGTATCAGAGCCAGGTTGCTGGTTCAGTCGTAAAACGGTATCGTTTTGCGTGTTTTTCTCGTTATGCGTGAAGAACCCGTATTGTACGTGTTCTTGTTGTTTAATCTTATTAAAATGACAGAATCGTGTTCATATGATGAACACAAATAATTTGATTATTTTTCTGTAATTTTTCGGATTTTATTTGGGTTTTTCGGAGTTCTTCGTGAGACGACGAACGGAGTACTTTAGCGGCTTCGTACGCGATTCCCAAGTGTTGGGATGGCGGCCCGGATGTCTAGATCTCTTGGTGATAGTCACCTCTACGGATTGGGCATGAAGATCGGGGCCGGAGTGCCCTTGGAGGTCCTGAAAATCGAGCCCAAACTCGGATTTAAAATCCTGCAAAAATTAGATTTTAAGGGGAAGTTTAGGGCTCGATCCAAGGGCCATTTGGCCACCGCCGGCTGCCCCACCGGTGCCGGGCGGATCGCCGGCGGTGGGGGCGTTGCCGGCGGTGCCTGGCGGCGCCGGCGCTTGGCGGCGCAGCCATGGCCTCCAGCCGCCGCTGTTCATGGAGGTTAGGGTTGCAGTTTAAGGCTTGGTCGGCTGTGGAAGAATGGGCTGAACCGCCCGGTCCCGACCCGGTCGGACTGGGCGGGGGCCGGGCCGGCGCCCTGGCCGAGCTAGGGTTCGACCCTAGATGAGCCAGGGTTCGACCCTGGCCAAGCCAGGGCTCGGGTCTGGCTGGGCCAGACCCCCTGGCCGAGCCAGGGCCCTGGGTCCGGGCCAATGGGCCCTAATGGGCTGGGCCCATTTTATGATTTATTAAAAATTGTTTTTAATGCCTGTTAAACCCTTTAAACCCATTATTAGCCAATTTAAGCCCGTTTTAAAATTGTTTTAAAACAGAATAATTATAGGAATAATTAATAATTGTTATTAATTATTTTTATGATTATTAACAGCTTATTAAAGTGTTTAATAACTGTTATTCAATTAAAGGGCTTTATTATTAATAGGGTGTTAGTTAATTATTTAAAATTGTTTTAAATAATTAATTTTCCTGTTAATTTAATTAGTTTAAAAATGTTTTAAACTGATTTTATGCATAACTTGATTACATTTTTCTGTTCAAATTGTTTGAATTATTATTTAGATTAACTGAATGGTTTAGTTATTTAAATTGTCAATAATGCTTTGAATATTATTGATAATGGTGAAATAAATGTTATTTCGAAAACTAATTGGTATTATAATTTGATATTTATAAAATTTAATACCAAACTACAATTATGTGATGATTGTGATGCATGTGATGTGTTTTATGGTGGGATGATCATGGACTTATTATTTTCATGTGATGAATGATGTGAATGAATGCAATGCATATTTCATTTGGTATTTTAAATAGGACCTGCGTGTCCTCCTCTCTCTTAATCCAGATGTACTCTCTACCTTCCTATAAGATTGTACTCCCCTTGATAAGATCAAGGTTTCTTAGTGTTTAAATGTACATTTGTGGACCTGCGAGTCCTAAATTTCATATTTAAATGTATCGGATTAAGTTTAGAGGACGGGATCTTCTGAAGACATCTCTGGAGGAAGGACTCGCATCAAATGGAACCAGTGTTGCTGTTTTCACATTAGGATCCTATTATGGATCATCGTTTGGCTCCGATGATTCCATAGTAGTTTTAGCAGTCCATGATCATCCCCATCTAATTTTTCTGCATGTATGTGATATTTGTGGACTATGCTATCTTATATATATTTCTATTAAGTATAATGATACTTCAAATTGAAATACTATTGATAGCACGATTTTTACAAATCAAATCAAAAACCCTCTTTTAAAATTTAAGTTGTAAACGTGAGATATTCAGAATAATCCACGTAACCCACCATCATTATAGATCTTAGGATAATTCTTATCTCAAATGGATTTGTTGTGCTACCACAAGGTTTATTTGATTTAGAAATTAACCTAGGTCTACGACATGTGATGTCATTAAGATGAATGGACAAATAATGTAGTTTTGTTGTGCTACTACAAGGATTGCACTATGAATTCATGTCATCTAAGTAATGATGGATAAACTTAACTGAATCATTTGATTTGTTGTGCTACCACAAGGTCATTCTGATTCAGGGGTTAAATCGATCGGATATTGCAAATGTTGCAACTGTCAAGAGTTGACCGCCTAAGGGACTTGATGTGATTTGTTGTGCTACCACAAGGTCACATGCATGTTGCCCGAAGGATTCTGATCCCCACTAGGAGATCACCGGAATCTCCCGTTCTGTATATTAGAGGGTCATACAGATCGCCGAAAAATAGTGGGAGCCTAAATCAAGATTAAAAGTCCTAAATCTGATTTTAAGAACTATCTGCTCATTTTTATATATTTCCATGTAGGTCGCTATGTTGTCACCTAACCTTCTCCGTTGCATACTTGATGCGAACAAACTCACGGGACCAAATTACATTGACTGGTTACGCAACCTGAAGATTGTCCTCAGGTGTGAAAAGCTAGCCTACGTCCTGGATCAACCAGATCCAGTGCAACCCGGTGATAATGCTAACGAAGATGAATTAATGATGTATGAAAATTGGAAGGAGGACTCTGTCAAGGTCCAGTTTTATATGCTTGGTTCAATGAACAATGAACTGCAACGATAGCATGATAACATGGAACCTAAGTCCATTCTGAATCACCTACAAGAGTTGTTTGGTGAACAATCCAGAACAGAAAGATATGAGATATCTAAGAAATTGTTCAGGACCAGAATGAGCGAGGGCACATCTGTGCAAACTCATGTGCTCAAGATGATAGAATGGATTGAGAGGCTTGTTGTGCTTGGTTTTGTTATGAACAATGACCTAAGCATCGACTTAATCCTACAGTCCCTTCCAGATTCCTAATTCATTATCAACTTCAATATGAACAAAATTGAAGTTTCACTGGCTGAGCTGCTCAACATGTTGAAGACAACAGAAGGCACTATCCAGAAAGATAAGCCACTAGTAATGCTTGTTGGTAAGACCAACAAGAAAAGAAAATCTGGACAGACCTTTAAGAAAGGTAAGCCTAAGAAGCTAGTGAAAAGCAAACCGGCGGTTCAAAAGGACAAAGCTAAAGTCAATGATAAAGGTCAGTGTTTCCACTGCCATAAAAAAGGTCATTGGAAGAGAAACTGCAAGATTTATCTTGCAGAAAAAGCAAAGCAGAAGCTTGGTGAAGCTTCAGGTATTCTCATGATCGATCTTAACTTGTCTTATAGAGAAACAACATCTTGGGTATTAGATACTGGATGTGTTTCTCATATCTGCAATAACTTGCAGGTGCTAACAAGTAAAAGAAGATTGAACCGCGGAGACGTGGATCTGAGGCTCGGGAATGGAGCAAAAGTTGTTGCGTTAGCTGTGGGGACAACAAGACTTCAGATGTCGTCAGGAGACTCATTGGAACTGATAGATTGTTATTATGTTCCAACCATTATTAGGAATATCATATCTATTTCATGTTTAGATAGACAAGGATATTCTATGAAACTAGAGAATAAAGGTTGTTCCATTTATCATGGAGACAAATTGTTTGCTTCCGGATATTTATTGAATGGATTATATTTATTTGATATTTCATATGATGTTTGTCTGGTAAATAAATCTCTTGAACGTTTAGATAAGGATGTGAATAAATCGTACCTATGGCATTGTAGGCTAGGTCATATAAATGAGAACATAATCATAAGGTTGCAAAAGAATGGATATCTTGATCCATTTGATTATGAATCATTTGCAACCTGTGAAGCTTGTCTCATGGGAAAGATGACCAAAGTTCCATTATCAGGACATGGAGAAAGAGCTAAGGACTTATTGGAACTAATACATAGTGATGTATGTGGTCCAATGTCCACTAATGCTATGGGTGGTTACTCATACTTTGTTTCATTTATAGATGATTTCTCAAGATATGGCTACATATATTTAATGAAATATAAGTCAGAAGTCTTTGAGAAATTTAAAGAGTTTAAAAATGAAGTTGAGAACCATACTGGAAAGAGTATCAAAACTCTTCGATCAGATCGAGGGGGTGAATACTTAAGTACATAATTCACTGAATATGTTAAAGATAATGGTATTTTGTCTCAGTGGACTCCTCCCTATATACCTCAGTTAAATTGTAACGACCCGCCATCTTATGACCGGAGACCTGGTCACTAAATGTATGTCGGCCCATTAACTGAAGGTTCACACCTGGATCTTATACACACATCTGGAGGAGTAAGCGTTTAAACAAGATTAAATATAACATTCACACGGACTACAAGGAGGTACAGTGCGCAGGAAGTAAAGTAATAATGTCCGTACACAGTCCAACAATAATTACATGTCCAACAAATTAATTAAGTACAGGCAGAAATAAGGTACAACAACATCGGGGCATACCCCGGGAACTGAGATAGCTGCTGGTCCGCACACCAAGGAGAACACCACGAGCCGCCACACGCCACAAGGTCTACACCTGAAAACGCAGGGAGTGAGCCACACCAGAATTGGGCTCAGTAGGGATCATCCGATCCCCCGCCTCCCACACACACACACACAAGTGCAGTAGCAAAGATACAGGTGATAAGGCAAGTAAAGCTGTAACACGCTACTCCTAAAATCTCAATAAGAACCATGTGCATTCGAAACGTAACATGCATATCTCTAAAATCATTCTATCAAGGAGCCTACAACTCACGTCTCGGCAAAACACGCCAACCACGCCTCCGAAAGTGGGAAACACCAACCACACAGTCGTAAGTGGGGAAAACACCATCCACACAACCGAAAGTAGGAAACACCGACCCGCTGAGACCAAACGGTAACCCCTCAGATAGCACGCTAGCTACTCCGGCCTAACTGGCTCAGGTGGTTACTCCTTCCCTCAGCATGAGTGACTCTCCGAATGTACCACTCCGACACCGGTACTAGCTGACCCCGGGGTTCACCAGGTGACCCTCTCTCACTAGGCGTCACCCCGCCCACGCCCCCATCGGCACTGTGCTCACGCCCCCACCAGCACAGGGTGATAAAGCGCTACACTGTCACTCCAGGTCCACAGTAACACAAAACACCAAAACCCGGCACAGTACGATCCGGTCACGTGAAAAGCCCGCGATCGCACGACACACAACGCAGTGTCATCCGGTCATGAAGAATCCATCATTATCGAGTGCACTAAAGCATGCATTAACCAACTATCTAGCAGTATGAACACATTTTACTGGCATGAATTAGTGTTGTTCTGTCTTGAATCGCGTCGCCCAAGGTCGACGCCATTCAAGATCCCTAAACTGGTTTATAAAACACCGGCCACGGAATCTGGCCTAAAAAGGCGTCGACACCAGAGGCCGCCTTTTGAAAGGCGTCGACATCCTCCGACGCCATTCACACCGAAAATCTAGGAATTCCAGAAAACATTAATAAGGGGATTTCTGCCTTAAAAGGCGTCATGGTTACCCGACGCTTTTACGAATCGCGTCGCCCTCCCACGACGTCTTTTAGCCCCAGAATCCCCGAACTGACAGACCCTCAGTCGGGGTGATTTCCTGCCTAAATGGCGTCATGATGGCCCGACGTCCTTCTAAAAGGCGTCGTCCATCCATGACGTCATTTAGCGCCAGGACTCCTGACTCATAAAACCTCGAACAGGGAGGTTTCTGTCCTAAAAGGCGTCGTACTGCCCTGACCTCCTTCTAAAAGGCGTCGACCAGGCACGACGCCGTTTAGCGCCAGAAACCTGGTTCCCTGGTTCGATCCGAGGGTTTCTCCCTTAACCACAAATACTCCGAAAAAGCCCCAAAACAGAAGGGGGAGAAAAAGAAGTTCATCTACCACAAGCATGCTACGAATCCACATTCACGAGCACAGCCATACCCACAAGAACACCCCCTAAACATGCTCAATCTAACCCAAAATACGTCACATCACGCCTAGGAAAACACGAGCAACACATGCAAGGTTCGTCTCCTTACCGGTTACTTGAACTCCTCCTGGCTCCGTGTCGCCAAACCGCCGCACTGCAGACCGCCGCCGGTACCCCCGGGAACGTCGCCACTCCGCCGGGACGTCGGCCGCCGTCCAGAGAATAGAACGCCGCGAAGGAAGTGGTGGTGGCAGAGGTTAGAGGTAGGGAGGCGTTGGAGTGGTGGAAGAGGAAGAAGAGGAAGGGAAAGGGGAAGAGTGGGATCGGAGGAGGCGGAGAGGGAGAGGAGAGAGAGTGAAAGGGTGAGAATGAGAGAAAGAAAGGAGGGCTCGCGGGGTCAATCAGAAACTGCCTAAAACGCGTCGAGCGAGAAAGACGCCTATCAGATGACAGGACGGGCCGTACTGGCAGCTCTCTGAAACGCGTCGACCACCACGGACGCCGTTCAGCTGACATGTCACGCACCGTACACTGACACCGCAGGGTCGCAGTCTGAATCGCGTCGTCCATCATGGACGCCGTTCAGACGACGAGACAGGGGCCGTACTCTCGCGGCCCAAGACCCGCCCACGTGGCGCCCACGTGGCACAACAGAAATTCATCTAAATGGCGTCCACCTATCAAGACGCCATTTGAAAGGCGTCGTGAAGTGTAGACGTCATTCAGAAGAAACTCTCAAGGCCCCTCAAGGTCCAACCCAGGGGATCCGGCCCGAAACCGACCCGAAAACTGAACCTGAAACCTCAGTCCTTAGATAAATGGTGTATCGAAAAGGAGAAATCGTACTCTATTAGATATGGTACGATCAATGATGAGTTATGCCAAACTTTCAATCTCTTTATGGGGATATGCACTGTTGACTGCTGCATATTTGCTAAACAAAGTTCCCAGTAAGTCAGTATCTTCCACTCCATATAAGATATGGAAAAGAAAGAAACCAGACTTTAAGCATGTTAGAGTCTGGGATTGTCCTGCACATGTCAAAAGACATGATCCAGACAAATTGGATTCTAGGACAGAGAAATGTAAATTTGTGGGATATCCAAAAGAGACTTTTAGATATTATTTCTATCAGCCCAGCGATCAAAGGGTGTTTGTCGCAAAAAGAGCTGTCTTCTTAGAGAAAGAATATCTTTCAAAAGAAGACAGTGGGAGCAAGATAGAACTGGAAGAAATTCTAGACTCACAAATCAACACTAGTTCATCTACTGAACCATTGACTCAAGAACTTGTTCAAGATGATACACAAAAGGTTCGCAGATCAAGTAGAGTGCCTAAGCAGCCTGAAAGATATGTTGGACATATCGATGATGGCAAACCAAAAGTGCACTTAAATGAGGATGATGATCCTCAAACCTACCAAGAAGTCATAAATAGTCAAGAATCAGAAAAATGGCAAGGGGCAATGAATTCTGAAATTCAGTCCATTTATGCCAACCAAGTTTGGAACTTGGTTGATCCGCCAGAAGGTATAGTACCTATTGGCAGTAAATGGATCTTTAAAAGAAAGATCGGGGCAGATGGACAGATTGACACATACAAGGCAAGGCTGGTAGCAAAAGGATATCGTCAAAGGCAAGGCATTGACTATGACGAAACCTTTTCTCCAGTTGCCATGATTAAGTCAATCAGAATACTTCTTGCTATCGCTGCATTCTATGATTATGAAATATGGCAAATGGATGTGAAAAGAGCATTCCTTAATGGGAACCTTCAAGAAGAGGTGTATATGATACAACCTGAATGATTCACTTCCAAAGAGCATTCAAGCAAGGTATGCAAGCTGCAAAGATCCATCTATAGATTAAAGCAGGCATCCCGAACCTGGAACTTAAGATTTGATGAAGCAATCAAATCTTATGACTTCATTAAGAATGAAGATGAACCTTCTGTATACAAAAAGGCTAGTGGGAGCGCAGTTTCCTTTTTGGTACTTTACGTTAATGACATTCTACTCATTGGGAATGATGTAGGAATGTTGTCATCAGTAAAGACTTGGTTATCCAAAAACTTCTCCATGAAAGATTTGGGAGAAGCATCCTATATTCTGGGAATAAGGATCTATAGAGATAGGTTCAAAACGATGCTTGGCTTATCCCAATGTATGTACATAGATACCATAGTCAAAAGGTTTGGCATGGAAAATTCCAAGAGAGGCCTCGTTCCTATGAGGCATGTAATTTATCTCTCTAAAGAAATGTCTCCCAAGACACCTGAAGAAAGAGCGTACATGGATAGAGTTCCTTATGCCTCGGCAGTAGGATCTATCATGTATGCAATGCTATGTACTAGGCTTGATGTGGCACACCCACTCAGTGTCACTAGTAGATATCAGGCTGATCCAGGTGAGGAACACTAGAAGGCGGTGAAATATATCCTTAGATACTTGAGAAGGACTAAGGATCTATTTTTCGTTTATGGAGGAAACGACTTGGAACTTCGAGGATTTATTGACTCGAGTTTTCAGTCGGATATGGATGACAGCAAATCCATGTCTGGATTTGTGTTCATGTTAAATGGAGGTGCAGTAAGTTGGAAGAGTTCCAAACAAGAAACTACTGCAGATTCGACGACCGAAGCAGAATACATTGCTGCAGCTGAAGCGGCCAAGGAGGCGGTTTGGATGAAGAAGTTCATCTCGGCAATTGGAGTAGTTCCAAGCATTTCAGATCCTGTTCCATTATTGTGTGACAACAATGGGGCAATAGCTCAAGCAAAGGAGCCCAGATCACATCAGAAGTCAAAGCACATTCTGAGACGATTTCATCTGATTCGTGAGATCATCGCCCGAGGAGATATAGTAGTTGATAAAGTCTCATCTGAAGATAATGTAGCTGCGTGAAATGCATATTCTTGTAAAAATGGGTTATCAAATGCTGGTCAAAAAGTATAGCATAGAATAGTATTTTCAATTTCTTATTCTACCAAATCGGAATTAGTAGGTAGTAGGATAAGAAGGGTAATTTGGACAAAAAAAGTACTTATTCTCCTTCTTATTCCCTCCTTCGTAATCAAAGCAATTAGAATAACTTCTTATTCTATCTTCAATTCATATCCGCTGCCAAATCAAAAGACTTCTTATTCTAGAATAAGCCATCCGGCATAACTTATTCTAGAATAAGAAATCCGGGAAACAAAGTGGGGCTGAAGGTTTCACATCCAAAGAGTGTCCAGATAGAGTGTGCAAGCTTCAGAGGTTCATTTATGACTGAAGCAGGCTTCTTGGAACTGGAATATAAGATTTGATGAGGCTGTCAAGTCTTATGACTTCATTAAGAATGAAGATGAGCCTTGTGTGTACAAGAAGACCAGTGGGAGTGCATTCACTTTCTTAGTTCTTTACGTATATACTACTCATTGGGAATGACGTAGCTATAATGTTATCGGTAAAGATTTGGCTGTCGAAAAACTTTTTCATGAAGGATTTAGGAGAAGCATCTTACGTATTGAGAATACGTATCTATAGAGATAGATCAAAGAGGATGCTTGGAATGACCCAATCCTTGTACATAGATACCATAGTCAAAAGATTTGGCATAGAAAATTCCAAGAGAGGTATCATATCGATGAGACACGAAATTTATCTCTCAAAGGAACAGTCTCCAAAGACTCCTAATGAGAGGGCATTCATGGATAGAGTACCCTATGCCTCTGCCATAGGATCTATCATGTATGCCATGCTATGTACACAGCCTGATGTAACATATGCTCTAAGTGTTACGACCATATTTCAGGCTGATCCAGGAGAAGAGTACTAAAAGGCAACGTAATGTATCCTTAAGTACTTGAGAAGAATTAAGCATATATTTCTTGTCTATGGAAGAGACAACTTGAAACTGCGAGGCTTTACTAACTCGAGTTTCCAGTCAGATCTAGATGATAACAAGTCTACATCTGGATTTGATTTACTTTGAACGGAGGCGCAGTGTGTTGGAAGAGTTTCAAGCAAGAAACCACTGCAGATTCGACGACTGAAGCTGAGCACATCGCTGTTGCTGAAGCCATCAAGAAAGTAGTGTGGTTGAAGAAGTTTATCACCAACCTTAGCATAGTTCCTTGCATCTTTGATCCTGTTCCGCTGTTGTGCGACAACAATGGGGCTATTATACAAGTGAAAGAGCCGCAGTCTCATCAGAAATCAAAAGATATTCTAAGACGCTTTCATCTTATCAAAGAGATCATTTCTATAGGAGATATAGTGGTGGAAAGAGTTCCATCCGCCGATAATGTAACAGATCCACTGACAAAGCCATTGGCTCAAAATGTGTTTGAGCGTCACCTAGAGTCTATAGGGTTAGTGTATAAAGGTGATTGGCTTTAGTCCAAGTGGGAGATTGTTAGTCTTAGGTAGCCTACAAGTCAATCTGACTATGTAAATCTCATTCATTTATTAATAAAATGGCATAATATTCATTATGTGTAATTTGTATTATTATCGTCTCATAATGAAGTCCATGAATATATGCGATAGTGATTAGGTTATGATGAGATCATACTAGTGAGTAATCACTTAAACATACATATTCTTAATAGTTCATAGTCGGAGGATATTCGAGAACGACATCGGATATCCGGTTAGACTAGTACAAATTTCTCTCGCTCATAAGATGAGGGTGATTGATCTCATAGTCACTTGTGTGGAGACACTAAAGTGAATTTGTAGGTGCTCATTAGAGAATGAGTTCACTGAAATGATCTGACTAAATCGATGGATGGTATTGTACCTCACTGTCAACCAGCTTGATTCTATTGTCGCAGTTGCGTAGATGGTCCTCGTACCTGAGACACTAAGGACACCTTGGCGGTGGACTTCTATACTTTGACCTTGGTTTATGAATCTCTAACCATGGGATTCTAAATAGCCAAGGATCAGGTACGGCAGAATACCGTCGAAGGGAATTGACTGTTAATAAAGAATCATTCGCTCTCGGTACTTAGAGAGAGAATGCTCTAGGAAGGATGCGCGGAAGTCCCTGGCCAGGGCAGACGATAATATTGGAAAATGAGTTTTTCGATATTATACGGCAGCATCCGATCCAAGTGAGTCGACTGATTAGGGTTTGACGGTTTACCATATCTTGAGTTGACTCGGGAGTATTGTGCGAATGAAGGATTATATCCACGCGGTAACTATCGGCGGAAAGGCTCCAGAGTGGGTTACTTAACCCCAATACCTTCCGGGTTTACGTAGTGTTGTTTAGCACCTAACATGATCGGAGGCCCGATTGAATTCGATGTGCGACATTAATTCAATTGATTAATTAATTAATATGATTTATTAATTGATTAATCGGTCAGTGAAGAGTTACTGGGCTTAATGGGCCATTAACTGGAATGGTTATTGGGCCTAAAGGGTCACATGCAAATGATTCTCAAGGCGATGAATTTTTAAGTGGGTTTTATATTAACCAGGGTTTTTTATGAAAAATTGCATGATTAACATATAATGTAGCGACCGGGTTGAGCAGGCCAAGCTGTTGAGCTATTGCGAAAACCCTGGCCGTCCCACCTCTCTCTCCTCTCTCTCTCTCTCTCTGGCGCCCCAGGCCGGCCCACGGTTGTGGGTGTACTCCGCCGTCTTCTGCAACTCCTGTTCGACGGGAATATGATCGCGCATTGCGATGGTTGTTGCGGTGATGGGCAGACTGTTCGTGGGTTGTGAGGAACGAGAAGAAATCCACCGCGAGGAGGATCGCGTGGACTTCGCTAAAGGCCGGTCATTTGCGCGGCTGGCGGTGTCACACCGACTGAGCCAATCGGTTGCGGATTCGAATCCGCGTGCGGTAAGAATCGATAATCCGATTATCGATTTTGTTTTATTCGGAACGGGAAAAATGGATCATTGGTTTGATTTTAATTTTCACTGCGTAAGTGATCTGGAGAAACGCGCGAACCCAACACCCACTATAGGACATGTATTCCCTATATACTCCATCAATAAAACTGCATAAATAGCCAGTCCATCTCTCCATAAAAGAGGTATGCATCTTATAATACCCTGATCTAGGTCTTGATTTGAGCATCAGAGGGTCTTCCCTTGCCAAGAGTTTGGTGCATTGCTCTTTTGCAAGTTTTTTGTGAGCAAGGCAAATATGCACCATCCATCAGTGGGCAGCTTGGAATGTTATTGTCAATCGATCAACCCTTCATCCTGACCTCTACAACTTGCAAACCATTTTTCAAAAGAGGTGAGTTATAAGTTGAAATGTGAGGAATAGATGTTTTTTTTTTTTGGAGAGCTTGAGGATTGGATGATGGATTAGTTATTCTTTTTTGAATACTTCCTTTAAGTTGATTTGATGTAGTAGGATTAAATTTGGAACTGGGTCTTCTATTTGTCATCTATGTGGGAAAGATGACTACTGGAACTCTTGAAGGATATTTTGCTATTGGTTATAATCATCGGATTCGTTTATGTGATGGTTTGGCATTTGTTTTCTAATTTACCATGTGGGTTCTTCTTCTCTAATATTTGCTATTGTATGGATTGATGTATCACATACAAGTTCTATTGTAGATTGAGTAAAATCAAATATGAGGTTCAAGAGAGTTATAAATAAAGCCATACAATCTGGGGTTCAAGGGAGTTATAGATAAAGCCTTAGGGCATGACATATGTATTGAAGTATACAAAAGTATAGGAGATGTTAATGTAGGATGGCCGGACAAGCATTTTAACCACTTAAAAAAGAGAGGAATGCAAGGTGAATAGAGAAAAGTATCTAGGTATTTCTCCTTAGAAATAATGTCAGTAGATAGAGTTATAACAATTATCATATCAGTAAACTTACAAGTCACATTATAAAATCTTGGATTGTGAAACAAAAAATTTCTTAACTTTGTAACTAATATTTTCAAAAATCAATTTAATTTTATGCCTAATATATAGATCTCTTATACAAGTTATTTTCTAGTTGAGGCCATTAATTGAGAGGTGTAAAGCAATGAGAAGAGATAGATAAATGATTTTTATTTAGAGAAGGTATATGACTAAGTGTTTAGAGAGTTGATTTGGGGAGAAAAAGTGAGTCTCTAAGGAATATATTGGTGTGATTAAGGATGTATATGAAAGGGCGACTGTTGATGGAGAGACTTGTAAGTTTTTTATTATCGTAAGATTATGTCAAGGAACAACATAGTCCATCTCTTTAACTTGGTTATATGTGTAGTGACAGAATATTTACATGATAATATATTTTTTAATGCATGTTATTTGCAAATGATTATATTTTAATTAATGAGTTTTAGAGAGTTTAAATGCTAAATTGAAATAGTGGAGAGATATCTTAGAGCCTAAGGTTTTATGTTTAGGGGTTGCTTTATTTGTCATAAAATATAATGGAAACCATATTTGAGTGACGTGTTATAGTATTTTAAGGTGTTTCATAATGTTTTACATCAAACCAAATGTCTTATCTATTTAATTAGAGTATAGACAATGTACCTTTTAAACTTCATGAACATATTATTCTGATTGCTCATGTTTGATTAACAACTTATTCTTAAAAGTAATAATTCTTATGTCATGAATCTATTCTCTAGGAGTGCTGAGAGATCCTAGAGGATGTGACATACAAGTCAAAAAGTAGATGGATGAAGTGAAGAAGTACTACTAGACCTGCGATTATTGTGCACCTTCGAAATACACTAGAAAATCATACAAAGAGATTGCAAGGCCTAGAATTTTGTATGGTATTGTGTCTTAGCAAAAACTAGAATACATATAACAAATATAGGTAGTATGGATGGAAATGTTAAGATGGATGCATGAAATTATCAAGAAACCTTGTCAGGTAGCAAAAAGATCCAATACATAGGAAAAATATATGTAACAGAGATTGAAATGTTAAGATGAATGTTGGAAAAGATCAAGAAACCTAAGAATGCATCTGTTTGCACTGTTGGTTGAGATTTCAAAGTCCTTGATTGAGAAGTAATCACATTGGGATTTTGGATTCACCGAAAGTTATACTTAAGAAAATAAGATAGATGTCACTACCATATGCAATATCGATCTTCTTGAGAATCTTAAAAAAATAAAAGGATAGTGGAAAAATCGTCTTATGATTAACTTTGCACATTGCCCATAGCATCTCACAATGATAAACAGCCTAAGATTCAAAATAGTTGAATATTTGAAAATATAAGGGTAACAATTGACGTTAAGTTGAGATAAAATAGATTTGACGTTTTAAGTTTGTGCAATGTCATGTAAGTTTGGGACTAGTTAGAAATTCACTTGAAAGAAAATAAGAATGTTTGAATAAAATAGTCTAACGTATTTGAAAAGAATATGACTTTTTAAAGTTTAATTTTGAACATGATGTGATAGAATACAATGGCAAGGTAAAATTTATAGAGTCAATTGCAAATAAAGAAATAAAGTTTTGATGAAAATGATGAAGATGATGAATCATCTATCTTCTAACCACTACCTTCTCTTCCAAATGTGGATGGGCAACCTCACTCCCTCCATTACTTTAGTCTACTACTCTCACCACCTCTACTTACCCTTTACTTTCCCTATGTTCCCTCTTATTATAAATGAGTCTAACCCCTTGATGTGTCATGACTCATTGTCCCATTGGTGGCATGTTGTTTTGAGTTTCTCTTATGCCTTAGTCGGCTGAAACATTAGCTTTCATATAATATTAATTTTGATATTAAATCTTTAAATTTACAATATTAATATTAAAACAAATATCAAAAGAATATACATGATGCTAGCCAAAGTGGAAGAGGGCAAATAGGGAGTCTTAAGACTCTGAAAGACGTGAATTGAAATATTTTTATGGAAGTTTAGAAGTATATTAAATTTGCTACAACAATTAATTTTGCTAATGTGCATCTAGCTAATCAGCTACTACTAATAATAATATCAAAGTTCTTATTGACAGAGCTATCTAATATAATAATCAAACGTTCTATTATCTATGATTATTACATAAGATAAGACAATGTCTTTTCCTAAGACGACACATTAACAACTATAAAAAGGAAATGTCCATGGCAAAAAAAATTATGAATATAAGATAAATGAGTAAAACTGAAGAGTTACTAAGAGAAGTTGTGGAAAGAGTAAGAAGCTAGAGGTAGATGAAGGGTGAGAGTGCAAGTTGGAAAGTGGATGCATTTTTCCATCGATATAGTGTGAACATGTGATTTATATAATAATAAGAGTAATATTTTCTGCGTCGCACCAGTCGGATAATTGTAATAATTTGATTTAATTTTTTTAATATCTCAAAGAGGGAGCAACCTTAAGGAAGCCATCTACATTGTTCACTTTTTGATTAGATAGTTAAAAAATAAAAAAATAAAATGAATGATTTATTTTTCTTAAAATATTCATCCATCCGATCTTTGATCTGATGGCGTGGACAACTCCCTTAAGGTTACTCCCTCATCGTCTTCCTAGGGCGGCGAAGCTACATACAGTACAATAAATATTACTCTTACGATAATAGATGTAAAAAGGAGAGAATTGATGAACTAAATGTGGACGGTTTTACGAATAAAATATCAAGGCCACGGGAGTCGCAGGCGTGCAGAACGTGGTTCAACTTTTCCCCGGAGACGACCCCATCGTTCTAACAGACCCACGCCACGAGTGTCCGCATCACCCGCATCTACACCGTCCGATCTCCACATGAGAACAACAAAAGTAGAGAGATTTTTCTTTCTTCGTTTGGTCTGTTCTCCCTTCCATCCCTTTCCGTCCCTTTCTTTTTCCACTATCCCAGAGTCCTGAGGCCATTGCTCCTGGGCCACCTCCTTTTCTTAAATTTTTTTATTAAGACAATATCAAGGCTGGGAGAGATTTGAAAAACGGCCTTTTAAGTAAGTCCTGTGGTATTTGAAATTTAGAATCATATCCTTTCAGAAAATGTTCTTATTGTCAATAATGTTCGATATAAAGATAAAATGACAAATTTATTATGAAATCTTCATCTATATAAAACTACAACTCAGATCTGATTAACTGGAAATGATAATATTAAGGCATTTTCAACTGTAATTTGGAATAAATCCAGTCTCAACTTCACTCTTCCAAGTGTCATCTAATCCATTCAGTAGTATCTCAACGTAATCCAACTTTCATCAAATTGAGTTAAGTCAAGTGAAGTTGAATTATAACTTTAATAATTCACATTCTCACTTTTTTTCATTAACATTCTTTTTGTGCACAGAGATCTACAAAATCATCAATCTATCTAGACAAAATAATTAAAATAATAGAATGAAATTAAATAAAATATATCCTGACAAATTAACTTATTTTCCGTACATATTATGAAATATAAATAAATTTATTTTTTATTATTTATTTGCAGTTAATTTTTAATTTTTTATCTTTTTATAAGTCGTCCGATCTAAAATAAGATATTCTGATATTAGAAAGAAAGAAAAGCTTCGACCTCCCCTCTGCCCTGACTTGTGAGGCAGCAGAAGAAAGAACGGGCCAGCGGTATAGAAAGAGAGAGAACTGAGCAGACACAGCAGAAAGCGGAGAGGTATCTATGGCGTCAGCTTCCGCGCTATCTCCAGGCTCGAGATGGTCCCTGGAGGCCGCCATGGCCTCCGGATTCGCGGTCTCCACCGCCACCATCTCCTTCTCCTCCTCTCGTCGCTGCGTCAGCGGAAGAGGAGTCCACATCCCGACCCCTAGGTGCTTGCCTTCTTCTTCCTCCTCCTCCTCCTCCGCCTCCTCGCCTTCTTCTTCTCCTGCAATGAACCGAGACGCCGGCGCGGAGCTGCATCCCCCTCCTCTCCAGAAGAGGTCGAAGAGCAGGGCCTCCTCCCAACTCGGCAGCTCGTCCTTTGCTGCCGCTGGACTGCTAGGCGGAGAGGAGCCGGCGGCGATCGCTGAGGAGGCTGCCCGTGGGCGCTCCGGTGAAGAACTCGTCGTGCTGATGAAGAGTGGGTTTCGTTTTCTGAAGTCGTTCAGGAAGCAGCCCCTCTGGCGGAGGATCTTCTTCACGTCGAAGAAGGTCAGGAGCGTCATCCTTCTCTACGTTGTCACCCTCATCTACGGTATGATCCATCTGCCTCAGTTTCCATTCCCCTTCGTTTTCTGATGAAATGGTGAATACAGTTTGTTCGTTGTGTTGTTCGTGGTGTTCTTCGTTAATCCAGCTACACTTGCAATGATCACTTGTCCGCAATTTGGATTGTGATTTTGGATGATTTTAATGGGTGGGCTTCTCTCCGAGGGCATGATATTGGATATTTGGCGGGTGTGGCTATATTAGTGATTTCTGTGAGGTGATGCATAAGTTATTTCTACTGAAGTTTGATATGTTAGCAATCCCTTAGTGCCTAAAACTTTATTCATAGTGGCGCTGTAAATTCAAAAGACGTTCACTTCTTTTGACTTGGCATATATTGGACTATTGCAAGCAAGAGCCCAACCAATTTGGTTGGTTGGGCATATTCAACGGGCAAATATGCAGATGCCATTTTTTATTTCCCCGTGTGACCTTATGTATTTGCAAGGGATCAAACTACCTCTTAGTCTTCTTGTTGGTGTGAATGGGCTGGAAAGCAATCATGAAAAGATTGTTATTGACGGCATAGAGTGTGATGAGGAGGTGATGGTAGGAGCTTGAGTGCTAGGTTGTTTGACTGTCTTCTCTAGTTTGACCTATTTCCTCTATCAAATAGAGCTGTTAGATGCCAGGATTTGGACATTTATCCCAACATTTGAAAAAAAAAGAGTGGAAAGAGTGGTAGCTTTCAGTTCTTGTTTTTTGAAGGCTGTGCTTGTGCTATCTATGTGTTTTGTTTTCTTGTTCTGCATCTTGAATAATATGGAGAAGAAGTTGGAGCATTATTTAGAATGGATTTCTTTCTAGGGGGAAGAATGAGATAGGGAATGGTAATTGTGTTGGCCTAAGTCATTTTTATGACCTTTGGCCTTGCTGTGCTAAGTGGCTGTGGCAACCTGGAAGAGATGAGGGAGTTCTTTGGGTGGTCCCTGTCAATTAAAAATACTTCAGTACAACAAGTTCATGGGATGTAATACTATTAATGCTTACAGTCTCCACCATTTGTGGAATCCTGTAAGTTCTAGTTGTAATCAAGGTGAGCTTTTCAGTGGATGATATGACATATATTAAATGGATGAGCATCTCAATGGATGTGGCTGGCCGGCAAATGCTGGACTCTAGGGTTACTATGCATCTGATGATCTTCCCTTCTAGGTAGCTTTTCTGTCTCTTCATGGAGCTGCCGTGGAGGGAAGACATTGCTGTTGGTACATTGGTTGCTTGATCTACAATCGGTTCTCATATGTCCCCCTTCAAGATGGATCTTTTGTACAGGGAAGTGGCCAGTGTTGTCAAGGCGCTCGCCTAGGCGCCGCCTAGGCGTCGCCTAGGCGCCAAGGCGCTTTCACAAGCACCAAGGCGCTGGGCGCCTTTCCAACATGTTGGAAAGGCGCCCAAGGCGCCCGCCAAGGCGCCCAAGGCGCCAAGGCGCCTGCCTAGGCGCCCAAGGCGCCCAGATTTTTGAAATCTGGGGTTCTTGCCCATTTTTTTTTATATATATACATATATGTATATATATACACATATAATTATATAAATACATACTAATACATATATATAGACATATTACATACATATATTTAGATTTATATATACAAACATGCATATATATGTATATGTATACATATAAATATATGTATCATGTATGTAAAATGTGTATATATATCTATCTATCTATATATATATATATATATATATATATATATATATATACATATTCATATTCCATACATACATTTAGATATATTTGTGTATATATATGTATATATTATGTAATTAGACATTTACACATATTACATACATACATTTATACATAGATATATATGTATGTATATATATATATATACATATTACATACATACATTTAGATATATTTGTGTATATATATGTATGTATATTATATATATATACATATATGTATGTAATATGTCTATATATATGTATTATACTAATACATATATATAGACATATTACATACATATATTTAGATTTATATATACAAACATGCATATATATGTATATGTATACATATAAATATATGTATCATGTATGTAAAATGTGTATATATATCTATCTATCTATCTATCTATCTATCTATCTATCTATCTATATATATATATATATATATACATATTCATATTCCATACATACATTTAGATATATTTGTGTATATATATGTATATATTATGTAATTAGACATTTACACATATTACATACATACATTTATACATAGATATATATGTATGTATGTATATATATGTGTAAATCTAAATGTATATATATATATATATACATATACATATTACATACATACATTTAGATATATTTGTGTATATATATGTATGTATATTATATATATATATATATATATATATTATATATATATATATCTTAAATTAAAATATTATATGCATATATATATATATACAAATATGTATATATATATATATACATCTATATACATATACATATTACATACATACATTTAAATATATTTGTGTATATATATGTATGTATATATTATATAGTTAGACATATACACATATTACATACATACATTTATACATAGATATATATGTATGTATGTATATATATGTGTGTAAATCTAAATGTATATATATATATATATATATATATATGTATCTAAATGTATGTATGTAATATGTGTGTACATATATATATATTATATATATGTATATATATATCATAAATTAAAATATTATATTATGAAGTTAACGCCTAGGCGGGCGCCTAAGCGCTTAGGCGGTTCAGAACCCCGAGCACGCCTTGGTCGCCTTACCGCCTTGACAACTATGGAAGTGGCACAGACTAGAGAATTACTCTAGTGATTGGAGGGATGGAGGCTTACATAGGAAATGAAGATCAAGTCGATATGGAAATGTGATTGAAGAATGTTTTTAGAGAAGACAATAGATATTGATCCCAGACAGCTAACATAACTGAAGGACTCATTAAAGGATTTAGAGATTAGCATCAAGCAAATATAAAAATAATAGATGCAACCTAAGCACACCAAGTATAGTAGGAAGACTATGCCAAATAATAGAAGCTAGCCGGATAATCGTCTCTCTTGTGATGAATAAACGTGAGACTGGTTGGTAGTTGAAGAACTATTTCAAGTCTAAGGAATTAGATTCCATCCCAAAATCCTACCGAAACTTTTAGGATTGGGTTAACGCACTCTCAAGCTAATAGTGATGATGAATCTCAGGCTAGATGTCCTACCACACAAGGCAGCGATAGATAAAAGCAAACACTAACCTAAAGCAAGTTGTAGTGTAAGAAAGAAGCACGTAACTCCATGTAGGTGTGCGGGAGAAGAATGTCTAATGCTCATGTCCTACCTAGAAAGTATAACTAATAGGGGCCCACTCCTCGTAGCATGGATTGCGGAATCGGCCGATTCCGATCCGAATCGGCCGATTCGGATCGGAATCGGCGGGTTCCGATCCGATTCGGGGGGGATTTCACTATTCCCCCCCACCGATTTGAAAAAGAAAAAAAAAAAAACGGCCGAAATCGGCCCGAACCGGACCAAATCGGGGCCGGACCGGCCAGATCGGCCGGTCCGGACCCGATCTGGTCCGGTTCGGGCCGGTCCCGATCCCCCCCTTAAGGTTTAAGGGTTTAGGGGTTTAGGGTTTAGGGTTTAGGGTTTTAGGGTTTTAGGGTTTAGGGTTTAGGGTTTAGGTTTTAGGGTTTTAGGGTTTAGGGTTTAGGGTTTAGGGTTTAGGGTTTAGGGTTTAGGGTTTTAGGGTTTTAGGGTTTAAGGGTTTAGGGTTTAAGGGTTTAAGGGTTTAAGGGTTAAGGGTTAAGGGTTAAGGGTTAAGGGTTAAGGGTTAAGGGTTAAGGGTTAAGGGTTTTAGGGTTTAGGGTTTAGGGTTTAGGGTTTAGGGTTTAGGGTTTTAGGGTTTTAGGGTTTAGGGTTTAGGGTTTTAGGGTTTAGGGTTTTTTATGGATGTACATGAATTGCATTCATTCTTATTGTACATCAATTGAATAATATGTATGTAATTTTTTCTGATTTTTTCTATTTTTTCCTGATTTTTTCTGATTTTTTTTAATTTTTTATTATTTTTTAATCTGGCCGAGTCGGACTGGCCAGACTTCATCTGGATCGGCCGACTCGGCCGATCCGATCCGAGTCGGATCGGGATCGGCGGGTCCCGATTCGGGGACCCGATCCGATCTGGAATTCCTTGCCTCGTACAGAGATAATAGGCAACAAATAATGACATAATAGGGTGGAATCACGAAGCAGGTGACGATCCCATAGATGATGAATGCACTGCTGGATGCCTCCTCATGAAGCGTGCCACAAAGACAAGGGCACTTGGAAATGAGCAGATAATTCGAGGCTATTGACGTAGGCCTTGGGACATGCCTATGAATGTCCTCATAGTGCATGCAGGAGCGGCATGTGAAATGAGGCAGTGTTGGTTGAATGACACATTGGATGAGGCAGAGGATCGTTATAGTTTCTATGGTGTCACAATCAGCTTGCCAAACGGAGCTCATTGGTGCTCACGGTGGTGGCAATATGCTACCTACTCTTGGTGTACCACCTGGTGCAATGGATCGAGGTGAACAGACAGAAGGGAAGTGGCACATACACCAAGGGCTCCCAAGAAAGCTTGGTTGCGTGCAGGGAGAAGCCGGTCTGAAGCTGGTGCAAGTTGGGCTGGCATTGTAACAGTGTGCTACAGTGCCACCTCGGTCACGCCCGAGTAGATTGGGTGTGACAAGAGGGGCTCGGGCCTCTGTTTACATGGCGGGACCTGCCTGCAGGAGGGCCAGTCAATCTCGGCCTGCAGTGTGGGAAAGTGGCCCCGCCTGTGTAGGCACTGTGTGTGGCCCATGGGCTTTCGCACGAGGGGGCGGGGTGTATGGTGGCTTCTCCCAGCCCAAACACTGTGGGTGCTATACTAGCCGCCAAATCAAAATGTAAACACACGGAGAGAGAGAGAGAGAGAGAGAGAGCGCCGTGGCAGTAGTGCTCCTCCGGCATTGCACCGGAGGAGATGTGGTGTCTCATTCCCCTTCTCAAGGTCTCCTTATCCTTCTCGAAGGGGATCTCAAACAATCTTAGAAATTTACAATAATAATTATCAATAATTAGAAAAGAGAGTCTACATGCATATATATATATATAGTCATAAGGGAGTAATCCGACTTCACTTAACTCCCTAACTCAACTATGGACTAAAATATCCCTAACTAGATAAATATTACGAAAATTCACACTAAAAATCTCTAAAAAATAAAAAATGGCATCTAAAATCTTAAAAAAATAAAATCAACTAATTGGACTCCAAATGGGCCAAATAAAATATCTACGGACTCGTCATCCAATACGCTACACATCAAGCATCCTCTGGATACTCTCCAAGCCACAATGAAGCTAGAATGGTTCTCCAATTGTGGTAAACTCACTCCGGATCTAATTGGACACGAGCTTGGGTGTCCTCACCACATATATTCATTGTAGACAACATTTGATGCTTGTTTGTTTATGCAACATGGAAATCATGTACACATACAATTAGGCAAGCTAAATTGTTGTATTGTTGGATGGCTAACTGAGGCTTCTTTTGTGGTTTGCATCTGTGCTATAATTTTAGACTCTCTGTTATCTTTGTCAGCAGCAAGGCAATGTCCATTCACTCTTATAGTCGTGATGTGTTCTTTTATCATACTTAGCTGTGATGGGGCTCAATCCTACGACATTGAGGAACTGATAAAGTCTGGAAAGTAAGTAGCTGCTATTTCTAGACAATGATTAGATGGATGTTTGCATGGATACTACTTGGTTCATTTAGATGGACATGAAATTAGGACTTCTAGACTGGCATCTGTGTATGTGAAGGGAGTGTTCAAATGGTTTTCTGATGCTATAAACATTATCCTGCTGTAGGAGCATAAATGTGGGTGGGTCCACCCTTTATTCAGAGAATTTAATAGTTATTGTATTTGGATATAGAAGGGGTCTTCCTTCCCTGATTATGGTGCATCAGTTACTTTACATGGAGTAGCCTTCTGTGACTTCATGTCTGGCAGTTTCTTTTCAAATCAATTAATCTGTCATATTGTCCACATTAAAAAAAAAGGAAAAATGGTATCCTATTTGAGACATCAAGAAGCCTATGAGTACAAACTGTTGCGACAGATGCTGGGTTCTGTTCGATTCCTCTGTCGGATTAACTGAGTTCCTTGCCAAAAGAGAAATTTAAGATCAATCACTGATTGTGCATTTCCTGGACATGAGGTTGATATTATAGAGACAGATTTGGTAAACGTTTCACCATTACATGACAAGGGTATAAGTAACTGTAATATAATGAGACCAATGAAGCTGATTCTTAGTAAGACAAAAAGGGCAAAGATATAGTTGAACAACTGTCAAGGAAGTATATAGGCTTTAAATTAGAGTTTGGAAGCAGGTCACTCATTTTGTCATTTATTCCACTCCCAAAATTGCTCCTCCCCATTCCCACTCTAGCTCCCAAAGAAAAGTTCCTCACTTCCCTCTCTCATCTCATTCCTGTTGCTGCTACCCTTCATGCACAGTGCTTATAGGTCATGTTTAGTATTGAGATAAGTAGAAAGATCCCTGGCAAACAGGGAGGTTCCCTGACTTCTAACCTCAATTTGGTGTGCTCAAAGTATATGAGACTATTCTTACTTAAAGTAGTTTCTATTCTGGACTTAAATTTGTGTTAAGTTACTCTATGTGGTGTCTGAATAAATCTGGTTTAGGGTAAGTTTATGCTATCCCCACCTTTGGGGTTAAGTCTAGGAATAAATCATCCCATGTATTAGGTGGAATAAGTTATCCACATGCTTTTAGCCAGAGTAGTAGCTTCACTTAAACTATCCTGATAGCAAAGAACACAAGAGTTTGGATAGGCACTTGGACCAAGTTATCCTTATCCCCACTTAAAGTGTCTTGATGCCAAACATGACCCAATTTGTGATTGCTTAAAGTATATATTCGTCTTTATGTTACAATTACATATGTTAAGGGTTTTGTGATTGCTTAAAGTTATATATTCTTCTTTATGGTAAAATTAAATATGTTAAGGGGGTCGAATTAGTACAAGTAGTTTTAATGAGGGCCTAAAGAACTGATTGGCATGTTCTAAGTCAAAGTCCAGATTTGTTTATATTAAGGCTTGACATTTGATTTGGAAGATTTAAACCTTTCAGAAGAGGTAGCCCAAAATCGTTTAGAGTGGAAATAGAGAATCTATATAGCCGACCCCAATTATTTGGGATTAAGGCTTCGTTGAGTTGAGTTTAAAGACTTGACATTAATATTGAGTATTCATATGTGGTTGGTTATTTTTTGTTTCCTCTATTCTTCACTTGTTGTATTTGTAATTATGTTTTTGGTGCAATGTCATTGCTATACTAAAACTTGCATTTGCAAAAAGATGCATTCTTCCACAGAGATATGTGCAAGTCTAGGATGGGGGTTAAGTATTGTCTAATTTATAGTTAAATATGCTCAGATTATTTCGTTCTATAGTTGACCTGATTTTTGACAGAAAAATCCAGATTTTGTCCAAAAAAGAAAAAAAATTTACACCCCGCACAACACACATTTTGGGGAAAAAATGCATTTCTTGTAATGAAAGTGTGTAACCTAATGGTGTTCCATATGCAAACAACTTTTTAGTTTAGGAAATTTTCTTGTCTATATCTTTTTTGACCTTTTACACTTTACTTTTCTACGTCAAGACTGTACTTTTTCCTTTTGCTTCGGTTGCTTCTTTTTAGACATATTCATACATTTGATGTCAGCACAAATTAATATATTCGGTACGCTGGTCGCCTACCCTTTCCTTTTGGCATCTTAAGAGGTCTCCTCTATTCTATACCTTGCAACGACAGCATGCTAGGTAATCACATATAAGGGGGAAGATGTCTTTCTGTGTAAGGTTTCTTTATCTTTTAAGTGAAGGGTATTGCTATTCCTCTTTTATGTCATCAACTTGTTTGCGTTCAATGTACGCATTCCTTTGTCGTGGCTGTAAAGCTTGCCTTTTCAATGGATCTGGAAAGCCAAAATCCTCTAATGAACAAGATGAAGTAGAACTGAAAAACCAACCTCATGTCAAAATTTCTTGCATTTTGAAAATTCAATTGGATTTTGTTAATGGTTCAGACACTGCCCTGAATGCATATTTTGTTTTGGTTAATCCCATTTTATGCTAATATTCTTCAATATATTAGAAATTATATGTTAAAATGTTTTTTTATTCAAACTATATGCATAATTATGGGCACATTGTTTTGTTATGGGTTTGTTATTCATAGTTCAAAGTTATTTTCTAGTCTGTTGAGATCTCAATATGGTACATTTTTTCAGCCAGTGATATTCCAGTCCTGAAAGAGGTTGAAGCAATCACAGATCCTGCACTTTTCACTATGGTGCGATTTGTTGTTTCGGCCCTTCCATTTCTACCATTTGCCTTACAGGCACGTGGAGATATACCGACTCGTTCTGCTGGTATAGAGTTGGGCTGCTGGGTCAGTCTGGGATACATTACCCAGGCCCTTGGGCTTCTGAGTTGTGATGCTGGGCGTGCATCCTTCATTTCAGCATTCACGGTGAGCTTTCTTGCTAAGGAGCATAGAGGTTTATGCCCTTTCATATCAGCATAGATAGTTCATTTGAAAAGAGGACACGTAAAAACTTCAAGGGATGGCTCATATCTAAAGATGTCAAGTCGATCAGGTTATCACTGTACCCTTGATAGATGGCCTTTTTGGATCAACTATTCCTTATCTTACCTGGTGCGGAGCCCTTATTTCTCTCATAGGGGTCGCTATGCTGGAGTCCAGTGGATCTCCTCCCAATGTGAGTATCAGAAAACATATTCATCTTTCTTTGTACATGATTGTATCCTAGCTTGAGTTGACATGCATGCACTAAATTCTTGTGAACTTCTGATTATCTCATGGTTGACAAAATAATTTTAGGTTGGAGATCTCTTGAACATGTTGAGTGCAGTATTTTTTGGAATCCATATGCTCAGGACGGAGCATATTTCCAGAGTCACTAAGAAAGAGAAATATTTTTCTCTCCTTGGATACGAGGTCAGGAGTTTCCATCTTTTTATGCTTCACATCTCTCATCATCTTTCTCATCCATTTTTATCCCGGCATTTTTAACACTGTACTGGTGCAGGTGATTGTTATTGCCTTGTTTTCAATAGTTTGGTATTTCCTAAGAGGGTTTTTCATTAATGTGGAAGATTTGAGCTCAATACCATTGACATGGCCAACATTTTGGGATAGCGTGATTTCGTTTCCGTGGATACCAGCACTTTACACGGGCATATTCTCAACTGGGTTATGCTTATGGGCTGAGGTAAATTTCTTCAGACATTGTCCCTTTTATCACATTTACCTTTCCAGTGTCCTTCCAGAGTTCAGAATGAGTCTTGAAGATGTCTCTTTTCCTTTCCATAAGATTTTTATCACAGCCCTTTAGGTGCATATTGAACTTACATCTAATTATAAACAAATGGATACATGCAGATGTCTGCCATGTGTGATGTATCGGCAACTGAAACTGCTATAATTTATGGGCTGGAGCCATTATGGGGTGCTGCCTTTGCATGGATTCTCCTTGATGAAAGGTGGGATACAATTGGGTGGATTGGTGCTGCTCTTATTTTGGGTAAGATGACCTATCTGATTATAGTTGGAAGTTGGAAACATTTTCTTCCTATGAAAATAATGATCTAATCCTTCTGGGATACTGCACATTGTTCTGTATTATCCCTGTATGACCCTGACCCTAGGGTTTTGAACTTTGCATCCTCCTCTCACATCTCTCAAGCCCTAGATTTATGGTGGACAATATTTTCCTTCTTTTTTATGCTTGTTTGCTTTAGTGGTGCCTATGCAGCACAAAACAGATTGTATCTTCTCATTCAGGGTTCTTCTGTTAAAACATTGTTGTAATGTTTGGCATCAAATATTACACATTTCTGATTTTACAGGTGGCAGCTTAACAGTTCAGATGTTTGGGTCACCGCCAGAAAAATCAGAAAAGGACAAAAGCAACACAAAACAGTTGGATTGCCTCAATGTTTCAGATGGGTCAAATGATTTGACTTTCTCCACTGTTGTTAACTCGAGAAAGAATGTTAGAAGCCTCTCTAAGAAGTGAGATTTTATTATAGCTAAATACTGTTTGATTGTTCTTACTCTTTGTATAATATCCTTTGTTATCACTACAGAAGAATCTACTTCATGTGCGTGAATGGTTTCCCCTCGTCTCACTACTTTACATTAATACTCTGCATTATTTCATTCTTTCTGCATACAGGCAGGACAAGTTATGACACCAACATCATAATGGGCACGTGAAATTGTGCAACCTAGTGCAAACTAGATCAGAATGTTGAAGTGAATCTGCCAAGGACAACTCATAGTAAATAAATCTTATCTTCTGTTGTGACAAAAGGCCTGACTTTCTTTGACCCCAAAAAGAACGAGACTAAAGGCCTCTACTCATCTGTTGCAACTACATTGAAAGGTGACCTTACGAAGGTTGAAGAAAACATTTAGAGATGCTGGCCAGACAAAAATTTGGAGAAATTATGCGAAATAGTTTGCAGAAAATAATTGAGTAAGCTAACAAGCTGTTCCAGCCACATAACCAATGGATTTACAACTTATGAGTACAAAGTTCGAGGAGTGGGTTCCAGTTTCTGCAGAGTTAGCAGCAATCTACAGCTGAGAAGAAAGGTATTATTCACTTGTGGAAATGTATACATTCTAAAATGTGTATATCTTTTTTAACCTTCAATAATCCTTGGGAAGAGAAGATCCTTTCATGTTCCTTGAACTGTTGTACAAAAGTATGCAACTTTAATATCCATTATTAGAGGAATATTAGCTTGTTCATGATACAAGCTTACCATTTTTTATGTTTTCGGATGAAGATTAGCAGCTGTTGACATTAATATATCTTTACGCCAATCTGTTGAGTTATAAACCTTCTTGAAATGTTTTGTTAACTTCTGATGGTAATTTATATAGAAGATGTTTTAAGCTTCATCGGGTGGAGAGCCTATGAGAGCCCCTTTTCAAATACTCAAACCACTTGTCTTCCTGCCGTTTCAGAGTCTGTGATGTGCAAAGTAAAGCTTTTAACAGTGATCTTACAGCATATTCTCTATTATGTTAATAAGTTGTGGCGTTGGGAGGCTCCAAGTAAGGCGTACTACGCGAACGAGTCATGTTTTTTTAAGCAAGGGTTGGTGTGGACTAACGAAAATTAAAATCTAGCTAAATTTTGCTCAACCCGGCTTCACTCCAACCACAACCAGTTTTAATTTCAGCCCACGGCTGAAGTGAGGAAGTTAGAATCAGGTTGGGCCAGGTTCATCTGAACTGTTTTTTAGTTTTCAAGTCAGTTCATAATTCGTGCATAAGGAATCCAGATCCAAATTATGATTGTTGTATGATCAGAATGTAATCTAACATTAACCAATGGATAAACTCTATCTGAGTAATCTGGTATTGCATCATGAAGCCAGGCAAACAGGCCTAGCTGGGGTCAGCCCATCGCACAATTCTAGCTTTGCCTACAATAGGATAATGTCTCGTCTTGTTGGAATATTACATTTGATAGTAATATTTTCAGAGTCCAAACTATCGATAGGAGAGAGTCGGAGAGCGACGGCTAAAGGAGGAGAGAGTTAGGAGTAGCGAACGAAGAGTCTTGAGATTTTTGAAGCCCGAGTTCTAATTTCTTTAACATAGCTTCATACTTGTATTAATATTTTTAAGATAGGTTGGTGCATGATTAAATACCTACGATTTACTACTGTCACAAACAATATCATAATTGCCACTAGTATAGGTACTTAAATACATCAACCAAACAATCTTTAAGCAAAACTATCTTAGTATGACTGGGAATTTATTTTCTTACTAGCGTTAATAGGGAAGAGGGTAAAAAGTGAGCTGAATTCATTTAAGCCTAGATCGCCCACGAGGCCCAAAACATTGCTTAGTCTGGTTGGCTTCATAAGCATAGAAGGATGAACTCTAGTAGATACCAAGCTACAAGATAGGAACCGTAGTCACAAGGAAACTAGATAGTACTTGGTATAAGCCATGGCTTGTCGACTTAGGCAACATTTGTTTGGGCTGAAGGTCCGCATGGGGATTTATGTGAGTAATACTTGCTGCAATATCTCTGCGTGCTGCACGTGGGGGGTACTGCAGTGGGTAAACAATTTTTTTATTATTATTTTTTTTAGGTTGGCTCCGAAGTGTCTTAACTGTCCATACAGTGCGACGATCGAACGATCTAAAAAATAAAAAATCAAATCCAATGAACAGTAAAAAGTACATTTTGTTACTATTCATTGAGCTCGGTTTTTTATTTTTCAAAATTTTCTAGGTTGTTCGATCGGGCATTGTACTGTACGGGCGATTAGGGGACTTTCGGGACCGACCTAAAATAAATAAAAAAAATTTACCTACTGTTACGCTCTTGCGTGCAGCACGCAGAAACATTGCAGCAAGTATTACTATGTGTAAAGTTGAGGCCTGGTAAATTTTTTCACAATCTACCTTTTTCAGGATAGTGGGAGAATCCAAAAAAGGGAGAACAGTTAAATGAGTAGTTGCTCTGTGTCCCCAATTCAAATTTTGGGTTTTAAAAAATATCTAAAAAGTTGATGGGACATATGAACATTTTTTTGAGCTAATGGGATTTTTAACTTCTCTCACTATCTTCGAGTATAGAAATCCCCACTTTAACCCTTTGTGTGACTCATGAGTCGTACTGATTTTCGGGGTTTATGAGTCTACGAGTCAGTTCAAGTCTTTACAAATCTTTGCGAGATAGACTGTCTTTATAAATGCGACCTGTACAGGAGAGAATCTGGGTTGTACTGATTGGTGTCAGCGACGAGGCCTGGCTCTTCAGTTTCCCTCAACATCCCATAGTCAAGGACATTCATGTTCCTAGAAACATGTATCTAGGATCAAATGCCCCCAAGAAGTTTGACAGGAGTCGTTACATCTCAAAGAAAAGGGGAGCCACGAATCTCAGGTTAAGTGCTTGGAAACAACATGACATGGTCCATATTTTGCATTCATGGCACCCATGATTTACAATTACTAGGCCATTGATGCTCCCATGAGTCGCAAAATCAATGGCGAATGTGTATAAAAGGCTTGTAAAGGAAAATTCCTCTGGGTACTCAGAAAACATATAAAGAATATGTATACAAAAGGTATGCTCATATAGACTCACTTTAGCATGAAAGTTCTTATCTTGACTGCACTTCTTAGGCCCTAAGTTGACTTAAGCATTAGAAGGTTTCTCTTTGGAAATCACTTAGAACCCTATGACAGCTCTCTTAGTATGTGATTACTACTATCTTAGAGCATTCTGCATCATCATCTCTCACCATCCCCTTGAAAGTAGAGTGAGTTGACGGCTAGCATTTTCCTATCTTAACATTTTAGCATCATCGGTGGGAAATGCACAGGATGCCATAGTGAAATCAACAATAGCACTACCAATAGTTGCAATTTAGGTAGGGTTCTTGTGACAAAACCCTCATTGGCAATGCAACCCGAGCAAGGCCCCCCTTTCTTCATAATGGGCTTTTGTAAAAATTGCACAGGGAGATATAGTTAAAATTAAAATAGACATAAACATAGTGGAAATTAAAACCCTCGTGATGATCCTAATCCATTTTGACAAACAAAATTGGAATAAGAGGTTTTGATTCTCACCTTACTTATAATTAGATCCATGTTTGATCGGTTCCAATGGAGTGACACTGTCAGCCGCGCAGGTGCCCAACCTCTTGTAGTATCTACGCAGTTCTCCGGTTGAGGAATCGTCTCCAACTCTCATGCATGTTTTGCGTGATTGCTAGTTATCCTTTGCTTCAAAGATGCCCGTAGCATGTAGGCGGTTGTTTCTAGCAAATTGGAAAGGAGGTAAAGAAGAAGTTCGAAGGAGGCCCCTTCGAGGGGGTCGGCCAAGAGAAACATGAGAGAGGAGGTGGCCAAAATCTTAAGAGCCTCTTGTAGTATCTACGTAGTTCTCCGGTTGAGGAATTGTCTCCAACTCTCATGCATGTTTTGCGTGATTGCTAGTTCTCCTTTGCTTCGAAGATGCCCGTAGCATGTAGGCGGTTGTTTCTAGCAAATTGGAAACGAGGCAAAGAAGAAGTTCGAAGGAGGCCCCTGTGAGGGGGCCAGCCAAGAGAAACATGAGAGAGGAGGTGGCCAAAATCTTAAAAGACTTTGGAGCTTGGCCCATTTTTTTTTTCTGACATATATTTATATTGATTTGACAACTTTTCAAAAAAATGCGTAAATTAATATATAAATTCTCACTTAATTTCTATCGATCAAGAACCTTGTGCATCTAACCCTTTAGGCCCAAGTGCCAGTTCGATGTCTAGCCCAATAAGCCAAAAAACTCTTTAATGACTTAAAGTAATTGATTTAATATCAAATATAAATAAATACTTAATGGATTTATCATCTCATGATTAATCAATCCGGTATCCGATCAAGTGGAGTGTTAAGCGACACCGCATGACACTAGAAGGCATTGTGCTCAACAACCTATTTATGGAACCTTTCCATCAACAATTATCACGTGGCTTTAATTCTTCACTTAGTATAATGCTCTCAAGTGAACTTAGGATATGATTAACTATCAAACCCTAATTTGTTCATTCACGTGAACAGAATGCCTTAAAGCATCATTTGAAAATATCTTTTCTGATATGCTATCCTATCCTAGCTAGGGACTCCCAGGCATCAGATCATAGAGCATTCTTTCTCTAGTTACCTAGAGCGAATGATCTCGTATTCACCATACAATCATCTTTAAAGATATTCTACTAGATCTGATTACCTAATTGATTAAGATCTCATAGTTGGAGATCTATAACTTAAGGTCAAAATCTAGAAATCTATCGACAAGATGTCTTTAGTGTTTTAGGTCTAAGGACCAACTATGCCACTGTGACGATGAATCAACTAGTTGATAGTTAGATAAATTACCATTCAATGATTTAATAGTGGATCAATTTAGTGAACCCATTCCTCAATGAGCACCTACAAGTTCATTTTAGTGTCTCCCTATAGGTGACTATGAGATTGGAGATTTGTATGTGGATGTAAATACTTGGAGGTGGTTGTTGGAGACTTCTATGGTGTTTGGAAGGCTCACTTGAAGGCTCTAAGTGGTGGTATCACACCATGTGGATACCGCTAGAAGTCGGGTACCTGCGCGGCATGCGCCATCGCACCGACGGAACCAGACGAACGCGGATTCGAATCCGCGCAAGGTGAAAAATCATTTTTCACATCTGATTTATTTATTCAAAATGGCATGGGATCCAAATTTTTATTCCCGCTGCGATTTCTCGATCTCGACACAACGAACCTAACACCCTTTGACTTTCGTCATTGTAGCTATAGCTTTACTGCTTTTGTTTGCAACTTTCTCTTACTTTTGTGCTTGCCTAGTAGTGTGTTTTCGAGAGGTGGGGATCACGTGATCCCTACTGAGCCCAATTCTGGTGTGGCTCACTCCTTAATTTTTTTAGATGTGGAGCTTTCGTCGAGTTTAGGCATGTGGTTTCTTTCTCAATATGCGTGCCAATAGCTATCTCAGTTTTAGAGTATGCACCGATATAATTGTACTTGTTCTTTTTGCCTGTGCATGTTTATTTTCCTGTGGACTATGTATTTGTTGTTGGACTGTATACGGACATTGATATTATATTTCCTACTCATTTGTATATTTCTTTTGGTCTGTTAAATTGTTATACTTAGCCATGTTTAACACCTACTTGTCCAGACGTATAGCTTGAGATCCAAGTGTAGACCCGAAAGTAATGATCTAGTACCTGAGCTGTGCTAGTTTTCGGACCGAGGGGAGCTAGGTCGTTACATAATATGATTACTATTGCACATATTCACAGACTTTATTATAAGACGAATACAAACGAATTACACATAATGAATATAAAATGCTATTTTATTAATAACTTAACGAGATTACATAATGTCTAATTCGCTTATAGGCCATCTAAGACTAACACCTTGGGCCTTGCACAGTTGGTTCGGCCTTGGCCTAGTCTGCGGGCCCGTATGGGTCAAACCCCACAACGCGAGTGCTTCTTAATTTAAAATTTATTTTTTATTTTTTATTTTTTATTATTTTTTTAATTTTAGGTTAATGGGGGCCTTGAAAGATGAGATCTTTAAAATTCATTAACAAATGTTGTTAATTACTAATTATTAATATAATCGTTAGATTAATGTTTGATGTAATTATGTGGATTGATTAAGTGTTAGATTAATGTCAACATAATTTTTAGAATTGTTCTAATTTACATGGAATACTCTAGAAATTATTAATTTAGCATGTGTGCACATATGATGTGTGGTTAATGTTTTTTAATTTAGAATTAGGAGTATATTTAGGATAATATAATTTTTTTCGAAAATCTAAATCTATCCCAATTTGATTGGAACACGATTTTGTAAAAATCAAAATTATATTATTTTTGAAAATTTATAGCCCCATGTTATCCACTCAATCATGTGTGGATGGTTAAAAGTTAACTGTTGTCATGGATATGCACATTTAAATTATGTCATGTTATGATGTAATTTGTGTATGCGAAATGTCATTGAGTTGTGATTAAATGTTAATTTATTGAGGCCTGCGTGTCTCCCTCCCTCTCTCATTCCGATGTACTTCTATCTCCCTCCTACATTGTACTCCGTCATAAGGTTTTCTATTCATTATGTACATTTAATAATTGTATCAAATTTATTGATGTAATTGATCGTAATGGTCAAACGAGAAGCGAGGAGAATCCACCAATACAACTCTGAAGACTGAAGATGAGATCTTCCTCCTGCGTGGTTGCTGTTTATTTTAATATAAGAGTTATATTGAAACTTGTGTGATTGACTATATGGTTCTAGTCAAATCACTGTGCTATTCATGACAACATTCATGAACATGTATGGTGATGCATTCTTTCTTTATTTGATTGTGTATCAAGTTTTTTAGGTGATGCATTCTTTCTTTATTTGATTGTGTATCAAGTTTTTTAGGTGATGCATTCTTTCTTTATTTGATTGTGTATCAAGTTTTTTAGGTGATGCATTCTTTCTTTATTTGATTGTGTATCAAATTTTTTAAGTATAGTAGATATTAAAAATGTGCGATATATTTATATATACTATCACCTAGGTTGAGACTAACATAAAATATTAAGTGTCCCTCGTCTTTAAATTTTAAGCCACCACTATGGGGCCATGTCAACTATCGGCCACCATTGTCATGCCAGAGGGATAGCGGTAGGACTAGCCTGCTTGGCTCGCCCAAAGGGAAAATAGTAATATGTCCACACCTGCATTCATATCATATGGTCAAGGCATGCATTACATCATGCATTTTACATCAAAAGCATTGCATGTAAAAGTTAGGAGCATTGCATACCTAAAGGAATGGTGAGAATCCACTAATTGTGGTCTCTTTATCCGATGTGATCGTAGACAAGTCAGTGAAGAGATGGGCCAACAATGTCCCCTCGCCCCCCCACGCTTGCTCGCCTAAGGAGTCCAAGTCTCCTAGTAGGTCGAGGAACTGACAATGAATGTCATCCCCCTTTGTGTAAAATAGGAGTCTCGCGAACATGAAGAACATGAAACTCCGAAGGTCTTTATCTGCATGCTCCTTCTGATCTTGGTCATGGGAATATACCACTACCGCATAAACTTAGAGTTGCTCTAAGAAGTCCTCATAGGACTCACTGACTCCCTGTCTTGGCTTGACCAGACCGAGAGTGTCCATCACATCTGTCCGAGTGATCGTCCTCAATTCATGCTCAGAAGTAGCCACGTCTAGCCCGAGTAATCTCTGCGCCAACCCTCGGTAGTCGGGATGGATCATGCCACTCATTGCTTTGCCCTCCACTTGGAGCCCTGTAATCCTCATCACGTCCTCGAGTGTAGGGACCATGTGCCCCCACGGCATGAGGAACATGTGGCTCTCAGTATCTCACCTCTCGTGCAATGCTTGGAGGAGGGTGAGATCGATCTAGAAGGGCTCGATGCTGAGTAGCTCATGGAACCTCATCCTCTGGAGCCACTCCTTTTGGAAATAAGGAAACAGGAAATCCCTGATAGGTGGCAACCATTAGCTCCAATGAGATATGAGTCCTCATGATGCCCTGTAGATTATTTTCAAGCATTGATTATCTTCAAGTCACTAGTCCAATCAATCCAAATTGATCAATGTACGAAAGAGAATTGGGTACTTACCATCGGATAGCCCTCGTTAGCCATCTCGTTGTAGACACACTAATTTTGACTTCACATTCAATAAATTTCATGTCACATTTATGATGCCCAGAAATGATCTGATTTTTAATCATTGATTAATTTTTATGTATTTTTCTCAAATTTTTCTAATTAGTGTCGCTCATGGCTGACATCATTTAGATTTCTAGCCGAGATTAATTCTGACTCAAATTCCTTAATCGATAAGGATTAAGTTGAATGCCGTCACCTATAGTCGACGTGATTTAGCTTTCCTAATCCTTCCCGATTGTCAATTTGACTCTTAGTTAATTTCCTATTTATCTAAATCGTGTCTCTTGTAGTCAAAGTGTTTTAAGTTTTATAATTATCTTTCCTTTTTCGAAATTAACTTTCTTATTTTAGCCCTTCTAAAGATGTCATCGTTGGCTGACGCGTTTCAAATTAGCGTCGTCTTGGAGCTACGCGATTTAGCGAATTAATGATAAGTGCGATTTGGCCGAGATTATCCGATTTCCATAGTGGAAATGTTTCTAAATTCATGATAATTATCTGTGGCAATTGGAGGTCGAGAGAGAGCCTTTTGGGAGTTAAACTACTCCAGACTACACTTTATATATGTATAACCCCTTTGAGCCTTCAAAGAGGTTGGCTATTGCATGAATTGAAGCTCTCATCAAAGTGAAAGGAGGAGCTTAGTGTGTAGAATGTGGACAACCTTTGGAGCTTCTTCTTCTTCTTCCAATCTCTTCTTTGAGAGTGTAGAAGGATGATGGATTTTGAGGGGCCAACCTTCTCTTTTCTTCTCTTCTTTTTCTTATAGTGTTCTTGATTAGTTCATTGATTTCTTTTACTATTTTGCATTACAACATCCTTCATTCATCACTACTTGTTTTTTACACACTCACTTCATTCAAATCAACTTATTCCTTAGGGGTTAAAAAGAACACAAAACAAGTGAGTTTTCTTAGTTTAGTTGCATGATTTTCATCATCTTTAGAATAGATACTACACTATTGTCAAAGCTCTAATCTAATTTGTTTCTCTTGCTTTCTTGTTTCTTTTGCAAGAATTGGAGAAGCAAGGAGAAAGGTTGATTTAAAAGAGAGTGAAATCAAAAGAAGACTCTTTCTTTTCGATTGGTCGAAGAGAAGGAAATAGAAGACTCCACAAATCTCCCTTATTCGACAAGTAAGTAGCGATCACTTATTTTTCTATTTAGATCCTCGATCTTTGACGATCACGATCTTGTTTTCCATGTTTTTTCATGTTCATATTTCATTTATGATATGATGGCACATTAATTGAGCACTCACAACTTTTTGACGATCATGGTGGGACATGTTCTTACAGTTTCTTTTGTTTTCACTCTCTTTTACACTTAGCACCCTCGTGTGTATCCCTTTGTGCCCCTTGGGCACCTTTTGGTTGGTTGGTTCATTTTCACTCCTTGTGCACCTCGTGCACACCCTTGGCGGCAAAATTTTGTCCCCCTTTGATTGCCTTAAGTTGTGGATGTGAGAGATTTGCGCTTGACTTGATTTAATTGATATTTGCATGATTTTTACGGATTTGGGTAATTTTGAACTGTCTATTGTTTCCCTCTATTTTCTTCTTGGTTGAAGGGGAATGTCCCTTTGTTGATTTGTGTTATAGGTGTCAAATCGCGTCGACACCAGGCGATGCATTTTGATTCACATCGTCCACGGCTGACGCCGTTCAGTCGATCACCTTGCTGCTTGAGGAGTATATGCCTGGAGGCTTACTGTGTTGAATCACGTCAACACAGACCGATGCGATTCAGACTGAAAGTCTTTCTGGCTAGATGCCTTCGAATTATTGATCATCATTGTTATTTTGTTATTTACTGCATTAGAGACCACCCTGGTCACAGGTCATAAGCATCGGGAGTTCACTCCCTCTTTTAGGATACACACCCTTCTTGACACTCTCAACTCTCTCTGGTTAGGGTCGATCCCTTGGTCAGACTAGAGCGGTTTGTGCTGAGACGTCCGTAAGTCCCCAACAACGAAGGATTCCTTCTTTGCTCATCGAGTAGGTTGTACCATTGAAGTCCAGGGTTCGTCGTTTCATTCGTGGTGAGTCAAAGCCATAGAAAGCAGAGAAAAATCAAACTGAAACTAGGAACCTATCCTCTTGAGAGAATTCATGTTTAAAAACTCATCAAATCTCAACAAGGAATCCTCAAGAAGCATAAGCATCCACTTTGAAAAATCTTGTGCAAAATTGTTTGAGCCTCTTTGTTGAGTCGTCATAATGATGCTACGTTCAGGTAGAGTCATTGGCATGGCTTCCTACGAGTATGATAACCTGTTTGAACACAAGGGAGATGCTCATGACCCTCAAAATCATGCCCAGTTCTAGCTAGAAGAACCCCAGTATGACCAGTACAATCCGACTGCTAGTTTTCATGCTCATTCTCAAGTTCATGCAGTAGGATCTGAGTTCAATCCTACCTATAGGGAGGCTCAGGACCAAACTGAGCCCTCATCTATGCCTACCCCTGACCTGGTCTCCGCCCTTGGAGTCCTGGCTACTCATGTGGACCCTCAACAACTTGAGGCGATCCAATCAATTCTGAAAGGGAAGACTCCCTTAGGTTCCTTTGAACCAGTCATTCCATCTGCTCTCGTCTTTCATTAGGTCCCCACCCAGGCAACGAAGAGCCTTCGTATCTCTACCCTGCGGCAGGCGAGTCATCAACAATCCATCACTCGATACCCCTTGAAGCCTAACACTCCAATTCCTCCCAACGCCTTCGGGCACGGCAGAAATGCTGCCGCATCCCAACCATACTGTGGGGCCTTGCCCTAGCTACTCTAGAAGGCAGGCGTTATATACCTCTCCCCCATAGTCAACTGATCCTCTCACCCAAGCTCTTCTAACTAAGATGAACCAAATGGACGAGTAGTACAAGGATCTTAAAGAATGATTGATGCCAAAGCTGCTCAAGAAATCTCTGTACCAGCCCTACTAGTTTTCCACCTACTGCCGTTTGAGATGCCAGTTTACAGAAGGTATAATGGCACGGGTAGTCCCCTTATTCATCTGAAGGAATTCCTATATGAATCATCGTTCTGGCAAAATGACAAGAGGTCTTTAGCCTTTCTATTTAGAAGATCATTAGAGGGACCAGCCCTCGGATGGTTCTTTTCACTGGACCCAGCTGATGTAAAGGACTTCGACACAGTGTCCAAGAAATTCCTACAGAGATATAAGGATCGGGTTGCACCGTCCCTTTCTATTATAGATCTGGTGGCTGAGAGGATGAAGTCAGATGAGGATTTTGTGACATTCACTGATAGATGGTAAACGATGGCTGAAAAGGTGAAAGATCACCCGTCTGAATCCGAACAGGTTAAAATGATGATTGCCAACGCTACTCCTTAGTACAAGTTACTCCTAACACTGAACAACCTCACAAATATGGCAAAACTTTATGAGAGGGGGCGCTATGGCTAGAATGCATTCAAGGACTCCACCTTCTCTAGTGTCTTTTATCCTCACAGACCCAATAGGCCTCCACCCAAGAATCCTAATGCACCTAGATCCTCTAACACGGGTCCATTCACTAAAGGCACAATGTCTCATGAACATGTGAGCACTATGAATAGTGAACAAACCCAATTTGTGAGGAACGAACCACCACCTATAACAACCAGAGGCCACCAAACTAGTGAAGCTTTAGGCCTCCACAATAGCAACCCCCTCAGTCCACCTTCAACCAGCCTCGTCAGCAGCCGCGCTATAACAAAGTTCCACCACCTACAGAATATTCCCAACAAAGAAAACCTTCTGGTCCTAAGAGAGCCCATTACTCACCACTCCCGGAGTTCCTCTTCGATATTTTCAATGCTCTCATGGCAGACAACACTCTCTCATTGCCAAAAGAAAGGACCATATGGCCACAAAATGCTAATACATCCCGCTATTGTATGTTCCACCGTTAGCCTGGGCACACTATTGATGTATGTTTCCAATTTTGGGATTATATTCATGATCTTAATGATAAGGGAGGAATTGATTGGTATGAGATGCGTAAGTACATCACAGCCTTGAAAGCTAAGAGGCCTCCACAGCATCAGCAACAACAACCACAACAGTAGCTCTAAAGGGCACCTGTCCAGCAGGCGGTACCACAGTCACCGAATATGGGAATGGTACAAAATCCGTTACCAGAGCACCCAAATCAGATGGTCCCCATCCTCACCAATAGCCAATCAAAGGTGAATAGGGGTCAGTAATGGAAGGTAGAGGAGTTGTCTTCTATATATTCTACTGTCCACACGCCTGACACTGCCACTCAACCACCCCATACGATCATCCTCATCACCAGGCCTCCACTAAAACCATCATCCTTCACAAACCAACCCACATCCACACCACCGCCGCAACCCATGAAACCCAACCCTACCATACCCACCATCTCCACACCACCATCTACCCCTAAAACCCTGCTTATCATCCCAAAGCCATTGCCACCACCAAACAACCCCCACCCATCCATGACCATATCTTGCCATCAAAACCTTTGCTACGCATTCCCTTCTCTACATCACTCAGCCATGACAACCCTTAACCTGCCAAACCACTCATCCGCATTCCACAACCCCTACCTGCTAGTTAAAACTACCACCTCATGCCTTCCAAACCCTTGATCATTAAGCTGGCAGCTGTCAAAACCTTACCATCACCCACTACCACTGAGCTGTAACCGCTAGTGTTCCGGAGCAAAAGAATATTCAACAAGGTGTTCCCTCAATCCATCGCTCAAGAAGGTCCTCTATAGCCATCAGAAGAGCCACAGAATGAAGAAAGTGCACCAGGCACCCAATATGATCTACTGAAATGCCTGGACAAGACACCGGTACATATCTCTGTGTTGGAACTAGTTAAGAGATCCAAGACCCATCAGGAGGCCCTGATGGATTACTTGTAGAGGATAATGGTCAATGAAGATGTGCCGGTAGAGAAGATTACCACTGTTCTCGTACCGCAAAGTGATCAGCCGTCCATATCATTTCATAATTCTGAATTGGTATCCCTGGCTAGGTATGGCTTTGAGCATCACCGTGAGTATCTGTTGAAAGGCTATTCACGTATGCTTAGTGGACACAGGAGCTTCTATTAATGTGTTGCCGCCACGAACTTTGAAATTGTGTGGCATGCTGAAAGAAAAATGGTTACCCTCACCCATATAAGTGAACGCTTATGACAATACCACCTGGTCTCCAATGGGCATGGTCTACCTTAAGGTAGAGCTAGACCCTGTCTACCATTTAGAGGTCGAATTCCACATTATGGAGATAGACCCTTTTCTCAAAGGCATCCTTGGTTGCCATTATATCAAACTCTTTGAGGCTGTCCCTTCTATTGATCAACAATCCTCAAGTTTCCTTACAAGGGGCGTATCGTCAAGGTGACTAGCATGCCTATTCTTGCCACTAGTCATACCTTCAATGCTAATCCACTTCCTATTCTAACACTAATCCAGAAACCAATCTTGCCTCTCCTGGAAACCTATCTCCCTTCAGCAGATCCGCTGAGACCCATCATACCAACCTTATACATTTTAGATGCAATGAAGCGGGGGAAGTTCATGAGTACCCCGATATGGAACATTATGATGAAGATAGGGTACCAGCCTAGGAGAGGACTAGGGACGGAATTACATGGAAGGCTCAAACCTGAAAAAGACGAAAGGATTGTACATGGAAGTGGTTTGGAGTATAAATCGGAGAAAGTTAGACATGAAATAGTGCAGCAAGAGGAGAATGGAGGAGGACACAAAATGTGGAAGATCATGGTGACTCCATACAAAGAAAACTGGGACCCGCTAACTTGGATGTTATCTACCCATTTCATCAAGGGGCCCATTGTCCAGTATGAGGGAAATAATATGGTGGTAGTCACTTCATACTTTGATCTTCATAACATATATGAGAGCGACTTGGCCAGACATTGTGCACCGTTGCTCACTTATCAATCCATAGAGGCTTTACGGCCTCTAAAAAGAATAAAATTTCATGATCCAGAATGTGAATGGTATAGATGGTTCGATATATGAGATCTCTACATTGCTCTAAACTGGCTCTTCCTCCATCCAACAGAGCCGAGATGACCGCCGCTGGTGAGAACTTGATTGAAGGACTGGAGTCCATATTTGACAAGAGGATACTACTTGATGAGGAAACTGATGAAGGGGAACCTGATGACCCCTATGAAGAAGGCCTGACTACAGACCACCTCTAGGTGGACACCTACCCATCCCATGTCCTTACTCTCCACACTTTGTTCAGAACCCTGTTGTTGACCCCGATTTGGTCTAGGATAATTACTGAAGATATTCCTTGGACGTCGTCCCTTCTGATTACTTTATCTCCACGGGATTTCTTCCTCCGAACTCCTCTCAATCTTAAGGAGATCCGTGACATAATCCGAGACATCTTGCTGTATGATCCCCTAAATCCTCTAGCCATGGTGCCATTGTCTTATTTATCTGTCTTTATTCCATCTGCATTCCAGATCCATTCCTGTTTTATGATTCATGAAAATTTCCCAAAAAAATTGTCCAATTCTCAACCTCCTCCCAAGTCACCCTTGAGGAGACTTCTTACTTCTTGTCTGAGTGTACCCCATCATACGGGTCACTCGGGCAAGATTCTTTGCTAGATCTTCTTTACCCCTCCTCGCAGGGGACATCACCTGTATCCCATCTTGTATACCATGATTTTTATCTTTCTTTCTCCTCTGCAGGTCAGGATAGAGAGTCTAACTTTAGGGAGTCTAGTGAAGATAAGTCTAGGTAGGTTAGGAAGTCTAAGAAATCTAAGGGTAGACGCATTCCAAACAGATATCTCCAAGAATTAGCCTTTAAGTGTCTTTCTTGCTTCCAAATCCCTTAACTTCTAGAAAATCCTATCCAATTGCCGGAAGAATGTGAGGTGGATGAACATGTCGATGATGGATATGGGGTGTATGAATTTCTATATGAGAAGACCCCATGATTGAAGGTGAGGAAGAAAATCAGGACGTAGTTGAGGCATACGCAAGTGGAATGAAGAGATTTGATGAGTCATCAATTGCTGTAGAAGAACCCACCAAGGAAATCAACCTAGGAACTGAAGATGAACCTAAGGTCGTCCTCATCAGTAAAAGTCTTTCTATCTCAGATGAAGAGGCTTTGGTTCAGGTTCTCAGGGATTATAAGGACACTTTCATCAGGAGTTATGAAGACATGCCGAGGTTAGACTCATCTGTGGTGCAATACAAACTGAGTTTGAAACTTGGAGCTTATCCGGTCAAACAGAAATTGAGACGATTCTCACCTTTAGATGGCTTTGAAGATGAAAGAAGAGGTCGATAAATTACATAAAGCCAAATTTATTAGGATTGTCCTCTATCCTCAATGGGTGGCAAACATAGTCCCAGTCATGAAAAAGGATGGAAGAGTCAGAATCTGTATTGACTTCGTAGACTTGAATAGAGCGTGTCCTAAATATTATTTTCCATTGCCTCACATTAATGTTCTCATTGATAATACAGTTGGATATGAGACTTTGTCTTTTATGGATGACTTCTTAAGATATAATCAAATTCGCTTGGCAGAAGAAGATCATCATTCACCACACCTTAGGGAACCTATTGCTATGTGGTTATGCCATTTGGATTGAAGAATGCTGGTTCCACCTACCAAAGGGCTATGATGATAATATTTCATGACATGATGCATATTCATTTGGAGGTGTACGTAGATGATCTTTTAGTGAAGTCTAGAACTAAAGTTGATCATGCTGAGGTTTTGGCTAAAGTGTTGAAGAGATCAAGAGAATATTAATTGAAAATGAATCCCAAGAAGTGCATGTTTGCTGTTTCCTCAAGAAAGTTGTTAGGTTTCACCGTAAGCAAATGGGGCATTGAGATCGATCCCAACAAGGCAAAAGCCATCATAGAAATGCCACCTCTCAAGAATTTGAAGGAATTAAGGGGATTGATTGGGAGGTTGCAATTTATCCGGCGTTTTGTCTCCCAATATTTATAAAGATGTAGGTCATTTTACGAGTTTACCAAGCCAGGAGTCAAATTCGATTGGGACGATAAATGTCAGGAGGCATTCAATAGGCTGAAGAAATACGTGGCAAGTCCTCCTGTCTTGAGACCACCATCTCTGGGCAAACATTTGATTCAATACATTTATGTCCTGGATGATTCGGTGGGGGCCGTCCTGGTGAAAGAAGATGAAGAAGAAAAGGAGAGGGAAGCCTACTATCTCTCTAAACTTCTCAACCCCGTAAAGCAAAGATACACAACGATGGAGAAGATGTGTGCTGCATTGGTATTGGTGGTTCGGAAATTAAAACATTATTTTCTAGCCTATGAAGTCCATCTCATCGGCATGATGAATCCTATCAAGTTCCTTCTTGAAAAATCCATCATTACATATAGATTAGCATGTTGTAAAAGCTTCCTCTCTCAATTTGACATCACTTACATTCAACAGAAAGCGATTAAAGGCTATGCCATGGAAGAACATCTTGCTTATCACCCTCTTCCCAGATTTGATCCAGTTCAATCGGAGTTTTCGGATAAGGAACTGATGTCTATAAAAAAATTGACTCATGATATGTGGACTCTGCATTTTGATGGAGTTCTGAATTCTCATAGTAAGAGTATTGACATTATTCTCCTATCACCTGAAGGTGTCACCATTCCTCAGGCCTTTCAGCTTACTTTTTTTGTTACAAACAATATAGCTGAGTATGAGGCTCTCCTTGCCGGCCTCGAGGTTGCTCATCTTCATGGTACCACCAAATTGTAAATTATAGGTGATAGTCAACTCATCCTTTACCAAGTGCTCACCAAATATCGCACTCTGGATCCCAAAGTCAAGCCTTATCAAGAACTCATATATGCTTATGCCAAGTTATTCACCAAATTGATCTTCGTCTATGTTCCTCGAGATTAGAATATTCTAACTGATGCTCTTGCTTCCCTCGCATCTTCTCTGAATTTTTCATTTAGCAAGCATTTCGAATCAATCATTGTCCATATGCGTCTCTCTCTTGCTGTAGAGGACCTTTCTTTTCTTAAAGTTAAGGAGAAACTGTTGAAGAAGGTTCGGGATGGAGATATTGTAAAGAAGAGAGATATCATATTGTTAGAATTGCAAGAAAAGTTGGAAGATGACGAGAAACCATGGTACTATGAGATTGCCAAATATTGTGAAGATCAGTTATACCCTGAAGAAGCCAAAATGAGGAGAAAAGGGCTATCAGGAGAATTGCTCAGGGGTACACCTAGTTGCAGGAGAGTTTTACATAAGAGGATTTGATGGTGTTCTTTTTAGATGTCTAGATGAAGATGAGATTTGGAAGATTATGAAAGGAGCTCATGCTGGAGTTTGTGGTGGCCATATCAATAGACGGATGTTAGCAAAGAAGATCCTTAGACAAGGATATTGTTGGCCAACCATAGAAGAAGATTGTGTAGGGTATACCCGCAGGTGTGCCAAATGTCAACTTCATGCTGACAAAATTCATTCCCCTGCATCTTCACTCTATCCTCTGTCCTCCCCATAGCCTTTCTCCATATGGGCTTTCGACATCATTGGTTTCCTTGGTGATCCCAACTCCTTGATCAAATAGAAATTGTTCATCCTCACAGCGACGAAGTACTTCACCAAATGGGTGGAAGCTGAAGCCTACATGGAGAGCAAAGCATCAACAGTCTGCAAGTTCATCATGAAGAACATCATCAATAGGTTTGGGATTCCAAGCACTATCGTCACCGACAATGGACCTCAATTCATCGCACGAGAATTGAAGGATCTCTGCAATATGTATAATATTGCATTACATCATTCTTCTCCATACTATCCACAAGGCAATGGTCAAGCAGAGGCCATTAATACAACCTTAATCAAAATCATCAAGAAAATGTGTGAGTCTACGAAATATGAAGACTGGCCAGAAAATCTCGTTGAGGCTCTATGGGCTTATCGAACTTCGATCTGCACTCCCACTGGGCAAACCCCATATTCCTTGACATTTGGAATTAAGGCAGTAGTTCAATATGAGATCCTCATACCGTCATTAAGAGTACAATTGAACAAGGGGTTTTCTCTTGATGAGCATTGCTTTGCACTCCTTGCTCAACTGGAACTCTTAGATGAGAAGAGATGGGCAGCTTCTAATCACGCTCGAGTGTATGAGAATAGGCTCGCACAATTTTATCAAAGGAAGGTTATTGAAAGGAAGTTCCAAATTGGTGGCATGTTGGTTAAAAGAATTTTTGTAAAACCTGGTGGTCCTCGCTCTAAGCTCCAACCCAACTGGAAGGGTCCGTATATGATAGCAAATGCTTTTCCTAGTAATGCTTATAGGTTGGTTAATGCAGAGGGTCAGGAGTTGTCTCACCCTTGGAATGGTCTATACCTTAAGGAGTACTATCCATAGGTTAGGTGTGTCAACCGGCATGATGCAAAGACTAGTGGGGTCAGAAAAGTTGAAGTCCAAAATTCCCTCTTTAGTCTTTCGTAATCTAATTTAAGGGCACGATACACACACCCACGCTTGGTTCTTGAATAAGAAACGATGTGAAGTCCAAGGAATACTGACAACCTGACTGAGAGTGTAAGGTACAACCTATTCTTTCCTTCTCGATTTACGATGTGGGAACGAGTCTTAGGATAGACTACTGAAAATACCCGTCGTCCTCGTAGGAGGTCGTCATGAAGAAAAAAGGGGAAAAAAGCAAATACCCGCCTCAAAGCAAAAGCAAAAGGCAAAAAGCCAAAGAATAAAAGAAAAAGGCCACAAAGTCAAATATCAAATCAAAGGCCAAAATCCAAAACAAAAGGGCACAAAATCAAAGTAGAAAAATCCTCACAAAGTGAAAATGAACGAACCCCAACAAACAATAGGGTAAAGGAAGGAAATCTTCCTAGGTCTCCGGAACCCTCTCGTGAGCTTTCTAGACTACTTCTTCCCTTCTCCTTAAGGGGTGTACTCCAAGATTAAAGAACAGCCGAAGTTGACTAAGGGTCAAATCATCGGATAGGATCATGAATACAAGCTTGATAAAAGCACTGTGACTCTAGATTAGGTTGCTGAAGAATGATTGGAGAATTAAGATAACAAACAAGTAAGCTCTTTTAATCCAAGTGCCATGCTGGTTTTTAGGTCAAGTTTATCCTGTGGCTTCAGGTATAGGTCAATGCAAGCGATTTACTAGTCGGTATGACGATGTTAATTTCGGGTTAGCGTCGCGTAGTTGACCATTAGGGTTCTAGGGTAATCCATTATATGCCGTCTTGGTTGTGAGGAAAGAGACCCAGGTCGGACAAATCATTTACTATTAGCGGATTATTAACTAGGACTAGTTGGTCTGATGCAGTTCGGAGCTAGAGTGTGGCATGGCAGTTTGCCATTAGTATAAGTCATAGCCGAGTGAGGTTTAGACGAGGATCTCTAATGGCCCAAATCAACTTTGATGTGCACTTAGAATGCCTGGGAAGTCATGGGTATCATAGGGGTAGACTCTCTTCTGTCAACGCATCCTTTTCTGAAGGGGTTAGCCGGGTTGCTGCGCATTGTGAGTGCTCAAATCGGGTGTGTGATTATCATGAAAATTATGTTGTTTATGTGACAAATAAACCTATTAAAACTAAGTGAATGTGATCACCAGAAACTTTTAATTAAAAAGTTCCAAAAGAAACGATTGATCGCCTACCTGTTTTGGAATTGGGAGATTTTTGAGTCCTTGATTCCCCTCCTTCAGCCGACTGAAGAAACAAAGCCCTTTTGACTTTGTTCTTGCTTTGACTGTTTATCAGACTTTGAGGATCATCCAGATTCATTTTCCTTGTTGATTCTCTCCTCTTTATCTCCTTTTGTATCTTTGAACTTTGCAAAAAGTGGAAAGAAAGAAAGAGGGAACAATAAGAACTCAAATAGATGTAGTATCTATTCTAATAGAAATTCTAATCATGCAACTGAACAAATGAACTCACTTATTTGTGGTCTTTGTAAACCCCTTAAAACATGGATTGGAAAATAATGCTAGTGAGTGTATGTTGCATGGAGTGATGTGATGAAAATGTGATGCTAATGTGATGAAAATATGAAAAAGATGCATAAATTAATTAAGAACTAAGTTGGATGGCCCTTGGAAAGTCTTGGTCTTTGAAAGCTCTTGAATGGACGAAGAACGATGAAGAAAAGATGCAGACTCCTGGAAGCGCTTCGATCGTTCAGCATTTGGACGTTGTCTCCTTCTTTGCTCAATTTTCACTCAATTATCGCTATCATCACTAACTTTTCAATGACCAAGGGGTTATGTATTTATAGGTTTTACATCTGCAGTTATGATCAGATTAACATGAAGGATTTTAAAGTTTATCCAACTAACAAATAGATTAACACATATTAATTCATCATTATCTATAATTATCTAAAACGCGTCGCTCATGAGAGACGTCTTTTAGCTAATTAAGATAAGGATAAACATCGGAAAAAGAGACATAATCAGCTTAGGAAACCTAAATGGCGTCGTGCCTGGCAGACGTCTTTTAGTTTATTAATAAATTAATTAAAAATTAGAATAATAATCAAAATAAGAATTAAATTCTCAATGGCGTCTACACAGGTCGATGTCTTTTAGAATCTTTTTTTATATTTGATTAAAATATGGGTTAAAATTAATTTATTTAATGAACTTAAATTATGTCTGTCTGACCGATGTCATTTAGATAATTAATTCATAAAGATTAATAAAAATTAACTAATGATTGAATATTAGACCATTCTGAGGCATTATTATATGATATGAAATTTACTCAAAATGATGTCAAAATTAGCGTGTCTACAGCTGCCTCACCTTGGCATCGTCTTTGCAAGGGAGTGAAATGAAATGGAATGTACTGAAAAGGTGATGCCAAGGTGTGATGAGACATACTCTTCACATCACGTGATTGGAATTTTTCTCAAAATTTTCAATGAAGATAATTTAAGGAGATCAATAGAATCAATCATGTCTGGATGAGGTAGACAAGGAAATAAAATAAGGTCAATTAACCTCCACGGATCGGGAAGTACCCCAGGTCATAAACATTGCAGATTTCATTATGGGGAGCGATTGCCAGCCAATGTGGATGTGCTGCAGCCCTGATGGATCTTTAAAAGAAAACAATAAATGTTGGATAAAGAGTCCAATAAAGGATAGAATTCCAAGGATATCTTCAAGCGAATCTCAAAGATAATCAAGATACTCAATTCAGAATGAAATATTTCATATTATGTTGGAATTATTTGATCAATGGTCTAAAACTTAATCAATAATTAATTCTTATCACAATGATATCAAAGTCCTACATGATGCATACTGGGCTAAAAGAAAAATATAAAATCAAATAAAATATAAATTAATTAAAGATAATATTGTTAAATTGTCATTAATGAGTCAAGATATTAATTCTTGTAATTCAGTGCTAAGTCAAAGCTCGTTTACCCACACACCTTTTTACAAAAGCGGAACCATCGTCCTCACTAATTAACAATCAAACAGCCTATCCGTGCGATTAAGAATTCTCTAGAATTATCACTGTTTTTGTTGTAGGGAACTCAAATTTCAGTTTCATCAAAATCACAAGGTCCTTGATATTGTCTAATAAATATTTAACATATAGTAATGATGATGCAAATCAATTACATGAAAGAATACAGGGATAGAGATAACCGTCTTTTTAGCTACGGTCGGGACTCATAAACTCCCACAGTGGGATGTTCTTGAATTTTCAGCTTCATTTGGATTTTCCGGAACTTAAAAATTCATCAGTAACTTCAAATAAATGTTTAATCAAAATATGGATAAACATTGAATTTCGGGCAAATAACAGAAAACTATGAAACACGTCGTGTCATGCCGACGCCATTAAATTTAACTAAAACGCGTCGCTATTCAGCGACACCTTTTTAGTCGTAGAAACAGGTTCTGGCTAATCTTCTATCCGGATTCCAACTCTCTTCGTGCACATCCCTTCTCCAATCCGGAAAAGTCTTCTTAGGATCGCAATCCTCTCTATATAAACTCCATTAACTTGTATCAAGGTATCCCTAACACAATCTAGAGATCAAAGCTAGAGATTTTCTTCAAAGTTCAAAGATTTTCAAGGTTTTCAAGGCTTCAAGAAGGAAAAGCTTAAGAACAAGATGGATTCTTCAAGCAAGAGGGTGAAGAAGACGCTAGAGAAGCTCTCCAACGTGGAAAATCATCTAAGTGGAAGAGATCCCAACCTCCAAGTAAGTTAAATCCTCTTCTCCTTCAATCCTTTTTCTTTAATTTCCCTTTTCGCTCCATGTTCTTCAAGTTCTTCATTGTAATTCTCCTTCTATTTTCTAGGCATATCCTTTGTTTCCTGGTCCATGGAAATTCACATCTCTTCCTTGGATTCGCAAGCTTGCTAAAAGTACCACAATTTCTATGCAATCTTTTGTTTCCAAGTGGAACATCCAAGGTCTAGTAGTCCATGCAAAGCATTACAAGAGTCCAAACGTGGACTGGGCGGCTATGGGTGCTTTGATTGAATTATGGCATTCTCAAACCCATACATTCCTTTTTCCTGAATTTGAATGCACTATTCTTCTAGAGGAAGTTGAACTCTTATTGGGCCTTCCCAAAATCAAGTTGTATGGTGACAATGAAGTGATACAGAATAAGATGGTTCTGATGAAGGAGAAGATCATCGGTCCACAATTGTTGATGAAAATCATGAAGGACTCAAAAGAAGTTAAAGGATGCCTCACCAAGAAAGGAATCAATCTTGCTAAGCTTGCAGAGTGGACTTTGTACGAGATTGAAGATCTTAGAGAGGATGACACTGAGAACGTGATGAAAGTATTCACCACGTGCCTAGCCGGAGCTTTGTTCTTTCCTGCTCAAGACAACATACTAGAAGATGATCAAGTCAGTGCAATCTGCGAGATCTTTGAGGGAAGACAGATAGGCACAGCGATTCTAGCTTATCTCTACAGTGGGCTCTCTGCAGCGTCTACAGGTCAGCCCTCCTATGGTTGCATGCTACTCTTCGCTCTATGGGTTGAGTTGCACTTCAAGTTTTAATATCACACTAGGAATTCTGCAAGACCATCTCAAATCTATCAGAATAGCCCTATCTTCCATATTTCCAACATTGTGAAATTCAATGAGAGGATGATCAATCGAGTGCCAAAACTCAAGACTCAAGCTGACTGGAGAGATTATCTGAGAAGAATGCCCACATATGGATTTGATTCTTCACCTCTTGCTCTAGTTGGAAAGCCCATTCGAGTGCGCCGTGCAGCGGGTGCAGAGCTTAAACTGATTGGGGTTACTGAGTTTGTGCTATACAATCCTCATCGTTGCTATACTCAACTTAGCTTGCCTCGCTATGAATTTCCTGAGTTTTCCCATACATCTCCAATCAAGAAGCGTGCCTTGGAATTCGATGAAGATTATGAAGCCACTGAACTTATAGTCACACTGTGGAATATTAGCTTCAATCATTGTGTAAAATCCTCTTAAGAAATAGATAGAGGATTATCTGTTCCATATATACTGAGACTTCGGAAATTTCTTCCTTGAATCTTCTCTCTTTTCTTTTTCTTTTATGATGTAATAAAGAATTTATTTCAATGAAGAATTGTTTCTTTATGTCTTGAAATCCATCCTTAATCTCCTGTGACTTTTCTAAGATTTTTCCTTGAGTAAAAACTTGATTTTTCCTTAAAATATAGGAATTCGGGTATACTTTAATGAAAAATGCGTTTACTTACTAAGACGCCTTTTAACCATAATTCATTTTCTAAAATTCAGAGATTAATCCTTAAAATCCCAAATTAATTTTAAAATGCGTCCATCAGTATAGACGCCTTTCATCCAAAAATCCTTTTCCAAATAAGAGATTTATCCTAAAACGCGTGGACATGTACAGACGCCTTTCAATCAAAAATCTTTTTTCCGAAAATCAAAGATTAATCCTTAAAATCCTGAATTATGTTTGAAACGCGTCCAGATATGTAGACGTCTTTCAATTCTCTCTCTTGCTTTTCTCCAGAATTTCGCCATTAATTCTGTGATTAATCTATTGAAATGCGTCGTAAGGTGTGGACGCGTTTAATCATCATGCCTTGTACTGTTCTGACCAGAATTGGCGGTTTAAACTGAAACGCGTCGCTATGTGTAGACGTCTTTTGATCAATTTCAAACCTCTGTCCTTTGCCGCCTCAGTTTATGCGCCATGAATGGCGTCGCTGTACCACGACGCATTTCAACTTCTCCAAACAGAAGCCACGAAGGACTCCCTTTCTTCCTCATTTGCTCAAACTTCTCTCTCTCCGGTGATTTCCTCCCCTCTCCGGCGATCTTCTCCCTCACCGGCTTTCTCCGTTCTCCGGCGATCTTCCTCCCTTCTCCGGCGATCTTCTCAGTCACCGGCTTTCTCCTTCTCTTCTTCTCATTCTCTTCTCCACCCAAGCTCTCCTTCTCTCAAACTCTCCCTCTTCCCACCATGGAACGTGGAGAAGGATCACGCAAGGCTAAGGCCGTAGCAAAGAGGCTGCGGAAGGCCTCCCTCACGGTGGTTTCAGCGGAAGAAATTCCGGAAGAAGTGCCGGCCGAACTCACGGCGGTGGCGGCATTCCTATAAGAAGAAGAGGCTCCCCCGGCACCCATGGCCGAAGAAGAAGAAGGGGAGGGCGACCTCCACCTGGTAAGTCTTCCATAGTTTGGATAGGATGAGAAAAAGAGGGAGGAAAGGGACTTTTGGGAAAAGTTCGAAATCAGCTTTGAACGGCGTCCAGACCAGGTGACGCCTTTCAAAAGGCGTCCTCATGGTCCGATGCCATTCAAAGCAAAATTTCATTTTTTTTATTGGGGTAGAAAATAGGACTAAATGGCGTCAAGGCATGTGGATGCCTTTTAATGGACGTCCACCATTGCTGACGCCTTTTAGTCAGAATATTTTATTGATTTTTTATTTTCACTGACTGATGAAATTTTCTTGAATTTATTTGCAGGGGACGATGAGGGCCAGAATCTCATGGGACTTGGTCATAGGAGCCTATAGGGGTTTACGAGACTTCTAGAAGGCGCACCTCCGCCGGATGGGGTTCGGGGAGATCTTAGACATCGAGCCCTTCTGGCTCGATCTGGTGCTGCTGCAGGTACTCAGGGAGTGTTGTCACGCAAAGAGTCGGGCATTCCTAATGCCCTGGGGGCATATGACCCCCACCTAGAGGACATGGCCAGGATCACTGGCCTTAGAGTAGAGGGCCGACCGGTGAGCGGGGTGACTTACCCCAATTACCGAGGGTTAGCTGAGGCTCTGTTAGGTATAGACGTCTCTAGTTTAGACAGGGAGTCTAGGACCGTTCCTAGGGTGGAGGTAGAGGCTGCTCTAGTACTAGTTGAGCCCCGGCGTCGATCGGACGAGACTTGGGAGGAGTTTAGGAGCAGATTAGCGGAGTCCTCTTCTTCTGTCTATTGTAGTGACCCTGATGAGGTAGATAGGCAATTGAGAGTCTTTCTCGTTTTCTTCTTTGGTCGGTTGCTCTTCGGTACGAAGGGCGACTATATCCACTGTAGATTCCTCTTTCTTTTAGATGACCTAGAGAGTCTCCATGAGTACGTGTGGGGTGCGGCCCTCCTGGCCCACCTCTTCGCAGATCTCTCCGTGGTCACGCCGGACCGCGAGACCACCATCAGCGGCTTCTCGCCGTTTCTTCAGGTATTAACTCATTTTATTATTTGTTTATGATATGAAATGTAATAAAATGATTTTTCCTAACCTATATGTTTATGTGCAGGTTTGGAGTTATCACTATTTCCCGCTCGGCCAAGCACGGATCGTGAGACCAGGTGCCGTCCCGTTGGCCTACCGCTGGCAACCCATCGTGGACACGGCGCCACATCACCACCAGTTGACGGCCCTCCGCCGTCAGTTTCTTGATTACCCAGAGCTCTTGGTAAGTCTTTTAATTTGTTCAATTTTGTTAAATGCAGTCTTTCATTTATTAAATGCAATTTATTCATATGAATGCATCTAACCTGTATGCAGGTGATCTGGCGCCCATACATGGGCATGGGTGAGAAGGGCCAGCCATGGTTGATGGCTGGCCGGAGGAGGTTCGGCAGGCAAATGTGGTTGCATTGCCTGAACGAAGTCGAGCCCCTCCGCCTCCGCTTGATTATGAGGACGCTGGGCCTCCACCAGGAGTGGGTGGACGAGGAGGTCCCGGAGGGAGTAGGACGGAGCATGAGGGGCAAGCAAGCCGTCACTGATTAGCGGGCAAAATTCCCAGAGCAATATGAAGATTGGCATCGCCGGGGTGTCCGATTGGAGTCTTCAGCGGAGAGTAGCGCATCCTACCTCCAACAGTACCGGACACGTTACGCCGATCAGCTGCGACTGCTCCGACCTCTCGATGTAAGTATGACTTATGCTTCTTTCATTTTATTATTATCTTTAACTTATATTTGTGAATGAATGTATGCATGTGTGGTATGCAGGATGCACGGGGTGCTGTGATCATCGACCTTCGGGCCCGCCTACATGATGCGGAGGCCCAGCTGGAATAGCTCCAGAAAGAGCTTTTTGACCTGGTATGTATGCATGCTTATGAGTGTTTTAATTATTTTGTTTTGACAATTAGGCACTGACGGTTGTCTTTTGGTGCAGCGAGCCGTCTACACCTAGGCGGCTCCCCCTACACATGGAGCCTCATCTTCTGCCGTGCCTGCTGCATATGAGGCCACCCTCGCTGACCTCCAGAGTCAGCTTGCCTCTGCCATTCACTAAGCCTCTCTCGCGGAGGAGGATCGGGCTGCTCGAGTAAGTTATATCCTTCTTCTTTGACTTTCTTTTCTGAATTTGACTTTGATTGCTTGATTGCTTTGGACTAACAATTACTTCTTTTGCAGATCGCTGAGCTTCAAGAGGCCCTTCAGCAGAGGGATGCAGAGCTGGCAGAAGCTCGGACTTCAGCCGCTCGCATTGCTGGCTGGAGGCTCAGGTGGCGCGCCTCTCCACCGGTGATGTTGCACGACTCCAGGTTTGCCTGGAGATTCTGACCGAGGAGAGGGACCGAGATCGGGCTCGGATGGAGAGTCTCCAGGGCAGACTCTCAGTAGCAGAGCAAGAGCGCTAGAGTATCGAGGCGCGGTACCAGCGTGCGCGGCAGCGAGCGTTGGATCGGGGTCAGGCGAGTGCCTTCACGGCCAGCATTGCTATATCGTCCGGCCAGGCAGGGCCGAGTACGATGGGACCACCTCCACCTCCTAGAGCTCCAGCGCCAGATGCCCAGGATGAGGCTCAGAGTCAATTCGATGAAGGGGCAGGGGAGAGTCAGCCATGAGGGCTGCATATGTACTTTTCCCTTTTTGTGTATCATGTACAAACACCCTTTTGATATATATATGAAATTTTGCCTTCTGCTTTGTGTCTCAGCATTTGTGTGACCTGCGTCCTGTACATTACTTGACAAACAGGTTAAGTATCTAAGGCTTAGCCCCTTGCTCAGTCAAGCAACTGATCAATCAATCATTTTCTTGGTAGAAGGGTCAAGGGGCATAGCCTTTATTAACAAAAGTAGCATGAATAATCAAACTGTAAGTAAAAATGCAACATGCAAGCAGACAGATGCTCATTGAAAATAAAAGGAATGAAACACACTAGAGACGGTAAGCAGATGCTAATTGAAATATTTTTGTTGTTTTAAAAATTTGAAATATCTTTTTTTATTTTTTGAGTCTTAAATATGTGCTTTTTTTTTTTGGATTTTGAAATATGATTTTTTTTTGGATTTTTGAAATATGTATTTTTTTGGATTTTGAAATATGTACTTTTTTTGGTTTTGAAATATGTATTTTTTTTTGTTTTGAAATATGTACTTTTTTGGATTTTGAAATATGTACTTTTTTTGGTTTTAGAATATGGTGCAAACTAAAAGACCAGCATGATACTCAGATAAAAAAGAAACATATTCATTTATTAACTTAATTCCCATATTGTTCTTCAATAATCTAACTTAGACCCATCGTGTTTGAACTTGTATTTCCATTCGTGATCCCATTTGATGATTTGATCCTTAGTTAATCTAGGCCATTCCTTAAGTTTGGAGTACACCTCTTCAGAAAGAAAGGAAGAATTGGTTTAGAAAGCCTATGAGAAGGTTCCGGAGACCTAAAAAGATGTTCCTTTCTTACCCTAATATCTGTTGGGATTCGATCATTTTCTTTCCGGGGTATTTATCGACCTTGCGTTCCCTTTTATTTCATTTCATGGCCTTGATGTAACGTTTGTAGTGTAATGGCCTTTTGATTTGACATTTGGCTTTTGTCTTTTGCTTTTACTTTTCTTTTCTTTTTCTTGGGACAGATCTCCCCCATTTTTTTTTTATGACGGCTTCCTACTAAGATGGTGGGTATTCTTGGTAATCTATTTTAAGCCTCGTTTCGACATCATGGGCCGAGTGAAAAAATAGAATTTTTTTTGAAAAGAATGATTTGCACTTTACACTTTTAGTTAAGCTTTCGGTATTCCTTAGGACTTGGCATCTCTTGTTACTCACGAATCAAACGTGTCAATATGTGTAGTAATGTGTTTGAATTAAATTATCCAGACTAATAAGGGAATTTGAGTTTCTAAATTTTCTGATTCTACTGGTCTTTGTACCATGCTGATCGACTCTTTAACCTAAGGGTAGTATTTCTTAAGATACAAACCATTCTAGGGGTGAGTTAATTCCTGCCCTTCTACATTAACTAGACGGTAAGCGTTACTAGGAAAAGCATGTGATACAACATATGGTCCTTCCCAATTGGGTTGGAGTTTAGAACGCGGACCACCAGGTTTTACAAAGATTCTTTTGACGACCATTTCACCAACTTTGAACTTACGTTCGATGACTTTCTTTTGATAAAAACGTGCAAATCTATTTTGATAAACTCTTGCATGATTAGCAGCTGGCCATCTTTTCTCGTCTAATAGTTCCAATTGAGCAAGGAGTGCTGAACGGTGTTCATTAATGGGAAATTCCTTATTCAATTGTACACTTAATGATGGTATAAGGATCTCGTATGGAACTACCGCCTCCATTCCAAATGTTAAGGAATAAGGAGTCTGCCCAGTAGGCGTGCAGATTGAAGTTCGGTATGCCCATAGAGCCTCAATCAATTTTTCCGGCCAATCTGTGAATTTATTAGACTTGCACGTATTTTTGATAATTTTTATCAAAGTCTTGTTAGTTGCCTCTGCTTGGCCATTGCTTTGCGGATAATAAGGAGACGAATGATGCAATGCAATTTTGTACCTGTTGTAGAGGTCTTTCAGTTCTTGTGACACGAACTGCGGTCCATTGTCGGTGACGATGGCATTAGGAATTCCAAATCTGGTGATGATGTTTTTCATTATGAACTTGCAGACGGTTGATGCTTTGACTTCTGTGTATACTTCAGCTTCCGTCCACTTGGTGAAGTATTCCGTTACCGTGAGGATGAAGGACTTCTGCTTAATGCCGGAATCAGGATTGCCAAGGGGTCCAACGATATCGAAAGCCCACATGGAGAAAGGCCATGGGGAGGAAACAGGATGGAGTGAAGATGCAGGAGAATGAATCTTATTGGCGTGAAGTTGACACTTAACACACCTACGGACATATCCTACACAATCTTCTTCCATGGTTGGCCAATAGAATCGTTGTCTAAGGATTTTCTTTGCTAACATCTGTCCATTAACATGGCCACCACAAACTCCAGCATGAGCTCCTTCCATAACCTTCCAAAGCTCATCTTCGTCTAAATATCTTAGAAAAACTCTATCAAAACCTCTTTTGTATAATGCTCCTCCAACTAGGGTGTATCTTTGAGCAACTCTCCTGATAGCCCTTTTCTCTTCAGTTGTGGCTTCTTCAGGATATGATTGATCTTCACAATATTTAGCAATTTCGTAGTACCATGGCTTCTGTTCATCATCCATCTCTTCTAACAACTCCATTAACATAATCTCTCTCTTTTTCAAAATATTTCCATCTTTGACCTTCTTCAGCAGCTTCTCCTTAGTCCTAAGGAATGAGCGGTCTTTCACAGCGGGTGAAAGACTCCTGTGAACGATGATTGATTCGGATTGTCTGCTGATTGGAAAATTAAGAGAAGAAGCAAGTGAAGCTAGAGCGTCAGCTAAGATGTTTTGATTCTTAGGAACATGGACGAAGATCAACTTTGTGAAAAGCTTAGCATAAGCAGAAGTAAGTTCTTGATAGGGCTTGAGCTTGGGATCAAGAGTTCGATATTTGGTTAACACCTGGCGAAGAATCAATTGGCTATCACCTACAATTCTGAGTTTGGTGGCACCATGGAGATGAGCTGTAAGGACTGAGGTTTCGGGTTCAGTATTCGGGTCGGGTTCGGGCCGGATCCCCTGGTTTGGACCCTGAGGAGGGTCTTGAGATTTATGTCTGAATGGCGTCAGCACTGCTCGACGCCTTTCAAAAGACGTCAGGTTGTGTGGACGCCATTTAGGTCTGCTGGTTGTTGTGCCACGTGTGCGCCACGTGGGCGGGTTTCGGGCCGCGAGAGTACGGCCCCTGTCACATCGTTTGAACGGCGTCCAGGTTGGCCGACGCGATTCAGATTGCGACACCTGCGATGCCAGTGTGCGGCGCCAGAGCGTGTCAGTACGGCCTGTCCTGTCGTCTGAACGGCGTCCGCGGTGGGTGACGTGTTTCAGACCGCTGTCAGTACGGCCGTCCTGTCAGACTGATAGGCGTCTGCCTCGATCGACGCGTTTTAGCTGAATTCAGTTTGACCCTGCGAGCCTCCCCTTCTTTCCCTCATTCTCGCCTTCACTCTCTCTCTCCTCGCCCTCTCCGCCCTCTCTGACTCTCTTTTCCCCTTCCCTTCCTCTTCTTCCTCTTCCAATCACTCCATAGCCTCCTTACCTCTCACCTCTACCTCCACCACCTCCTTCGCGGCGTTCCATTCTCCGGACGGCGGCCGACGTCCCGACGGAGTGGCGACGTCCTCGAGGGTACCGGCGGCGGTCTGCGGTGCGGCGGGTCGGCGGCGAGGAGCTTGGAGGAGTTCAAGAACCGGTAGGGGGACGAACCTTGCATGTGTTGCTCGTATTTTCTTTGGCGTGACATGACGTGTTCGGGCTAGATTGAGCATGTTTAGGGGGGTTTCCTTGTGGGAATGGCTGTGCTTATGATCGTGGATTCGTAGCGTGCTTGTGATGGTTGAATTCCTCTTCCTCCCCTTCTTGTTTTGGGGCTTTTCGGAGTGTTTGGGGTTAAGGGAGAAACCCTCGGTTCGAACCAGGGAACCAGGTTTCTGGCGCTAAACGGCGTCGTGCCTGGTCGACGCCTTTCAGAAGGGCGTCAGGGCAGTACGACGCCTTTTAGGGCAGAAACCTCCCTGTTCGAGGCTTCGCGAGTTAGGGGTTCTGGCGCTAAATGACGTCATGGATGGACGACGCCTTTCGGAAGGACGTCGGGCTATCATGACGCCATTTAGGCAGAAAATCACCCCGAGTGAGGGTCTGTAAATCTGGAATTTCGGTGTGAATGGCGTTTGTGGTCCTGTACGCATTTTAAATAGGCGACTCCCTATGACGACGCGTTTCACAGAATAATCTAGCTTTAATGAACCTGTCTGAGGGGCTTGAATGGCGTCGACCTCGGTCGACGCGATTCAAGACAGAACTGTATGGATCCTGGTTTTATCATGTGTTTCATTGTGGGACGATTCAAATGCATGCTTTACGTTGTACACTGAGATTGAGGACTCCTGCGTAAATGGAATTACATCATGTTATATGTGTGTGTGTGTTTATGCGATTGTGGATTGGAATAACTGTGGTTTACGTTTGTCACCATGGACCGATGGGGACAGGGTCATGGTGTCTGTGAGGCATTGTGCCGTACCGGTGGGAGAAGGGGTACATGTTGTGTTTTACCTTAGGCTGAGGGAAGCAGAACCACCTTGAGCCCGTCGGGCCAGAGTAGCTGGTGCGCTATCCGAGGGGTTGCTGCTTGGCCTCAGCGGGTTGTGGTTTCCCTGTTTGTCGTGACAGCTTCCGGCGCGTTTCTTGCTGTGGAGCTGGTTGTGGTACTGTTGGAGTTGTTTTACCCCTGTAGCCACTGGGCCTGATGTGACATTTGATCAAGGTTACGAGTGGTACCCTTAGCCCTTTGGCCTGACGCAGCCCGGGAGGTTAGGGTTGTGGGTAGTTCCTGTAGCTTCGGCTTGACGGGGGTTCGCCGGTCCCCAGGGCCCTCCTGAAGCGCTGAGGCCTAGCGTGGAGGCAATCCAGACGGTAGGACAGTAGTCTAGACTACTTGTGTGCACACGTAGCTGGCAGTGGCGGTACACTGGTTCCAGCTAGTCCTAGTTTGACTCACTGCCTCATCCTACAGTGCCCCGGAACACGGTAGGGGTGGACAGGCGTGAGCAGTGGTGGTAGTGTTGGGAGGCGACGTTTGACTTCGGTCGACAGTGTGGTTCAGTCGCTTCGTGGACTTCGACTGTGAGACGTGACTCTGTGTTGGGTTCTTTGGGTTGCTTAGAACGGTTCTTGCTACACTGCTTATTGTACGTTTCATATCAGAATTGGGTGCTATGTTTACTGCTTTACTTAGATTGCCATATATTCCTGTTGTTACACTTGTGGGTGTGTGAGTGGGAGGCAGGGGATCGGATGATCCCTACTGAGCCCAATTATGGTGTGGCTCACTCCCTGCGGTTTCAGGTGTGGACCTCGTGGCGAGCGGAAGCGTGGTGTCTTCTTGGTGTGCGGACCAGCAGCTGTCTTAGTTCTGGGGTATGCCCCGATGTTGTTGTACTTTCCTTCTGCCTGTACTTATTTAATTGGTTGGACATGTAATTATTGTTGGACTGTATACGGACATTGTTATTTTCCTTCATGCGCACTTGCTTACCTTTGTAGTCCGTGTGATTGTTATATTTAGCCTCGTTTAGCACTTACTCCTCCAGACGTGTTGTGTGAAATCCGGGTGTGAACCCGTAGTTAACGGGCCGACATCCATTTAGTGACCGGGTCTCCGGTCATAGGATGGCGGGTCGTTACATGAGCAGCCTCGAGGCCAGCAAGGAGTGCCTCGTATTCAGCTATATTGTTAGTGACTAGAAAGTCAAGCTGGAAAGCTTGTGGAATGGTGACACCTTCAGGTGATAACAGAACAATGCCGATACCCTTTCCATGGGAATTCAGAGCTCCGTCAAAATGCCGAGTCCACATATCATCTTTGATTCGGTCTATGGACATCAGTTCCTCATCCGGAAACTCAGATCGGACTGGATCAAAACGAGGAAGGGGGTGATAAGAGAGATGTTCTACTATGGCGTAGCCTTTGATCGCTTTCTGTTGAATGTAAGTGATATCGAATTGAGATAGAAAACTTTACCATCGTGCTAACCTATCAGTAAGGATAGATTTCTCAAAGAGAAACTTGATCGGATTCATTCTAGCGATAAGATAGACTTCATGGGCTAGAAAATAATGCTTCAATTTTTGAACAACCCATACAAGTGCTGCACATGTTTTCTCCATCGCCGTGTATCTCTGTTCAGCAGGGTTGAGAAGTTTAGAGAGATAGTAGGCTGCCCTCTCCTTTCCTTCTTCATCCTCTTGTGCTAGGGCAGCCCCCACTGCATCATTCATGACAAAAATGTATAGTATCAATGGTTTGCCTAGAGTTGGTGGTCTCAAATCAGGAGGACTTGCCAAATAATTCTTTAATACATCGAATGCCTCCTGACACTTATCGTTCCAATCGAATTTGACTCCTGGCTTGGTAAGCTCGTAGAACGGCTTACACCTTTGTGAGTATTGGGAGACAAAACGGCGAATAAATTGCAACCTCCTGATCAATCCTCTCAACTCTTTCAAGTTCTTGGGAGGTGGCATCTCTCTGATAGCCTTCGCCTTGTTGGGATCGATCTTAATTCTCCGTTTACTGACAATGAATCCAAGTAATTTCCCTGAGGATACCCCGAATACACATTTCTTGGGGTTCATCTTTAACTGATATTCTCTTGATCTTTCTAATACTCTTGCCAGAACTTTGGCATGTTTAGCCTTAGTCTTAGATTTCACCAACAAGTCATCCACATACACTTCTAGATTGATATGCATCATGTCGTGAAATATTGCCATCATAGCCCTTTGATAAGTGGCTCCAGCATTCTTTAATCCAAATGGCATGACGACATAGCAATATGTTCCCCAAGGTATAGTGAATGATGTCTTTTCTTGATCTTCTTCTGCCAATTTAATCTGATTGTATCCTGAAAATCCATCCATAAATGATAAAGTTTCATAGCCAGCACTATTATCGATGAGTACATCAATGTGAGGCAATGGAAAATCATCCTTAGGACATGCCCAGTTCAAATCTCGGAAGTCAATACAGATCCTGATCTTCCTATCTTTCTTCATAACCGGAACTATGTTGGTCACCCATTGTGGATAGAGGACAACTCTAATGAATTTGGCTTTATGTAACTTATCGACCTCTTCTTTCATCTTTAAAGCCATTTGTGGGTGGAATCGTCTTAACTTCTATTTGACCGGGCTAGCTCCATCCTTTAATGTCAACCTGTGTTCTACTAGTGATGAGTCTAACCCCGGCATATCCTCATAACTCCAAGCGAAAGTGTCCTTATAATCCTTAAGAACTTGTACCATTGCCTTCTCATCCATTTCGGAAAGATTCTTGCTAATGAAGACAACCTTAGGTTCGTCTTCAGTCCCTAGATTGATTTCTTTGGTGGGCTCTTCTACGGCAGCTGAGGGTTCATCAAATCTTTTTACTCTACTGGCATATGCCTCAGCCGCGTCCTCGTCATCTTCTTCATCTTCAACAATGGGGTCTTTTTCGTGTATCAATTCATACACCCCATATCCATCATTAACTGACTCTTCATCTATACAATCTTATGGCATCTGAATAGAATTATCTAATAGCTGAGGGATCATAGAGCAATTAAAGAAAGGCATTTATCAGCTAAATCCTGGAGGTATCTATCTAGAATTTGTTTACCCTTAGATTTTCTAGACTTCCTAACCTGACTAACCTGCCTAGACTCCCTAACATCACTAGACTCCCTATCCTGACCTAATGAGGACGAAGCAGAATGAAAATTATAGGATACAGGCGAAAATATAGGGGAATCCTCCCGAGGGGAGGGGCAGAGTAGATCTAGAAGAGAATCTTGACCGAATGACCCACGCGATGGGGTATAATCGAACAAGTAGGAAGTTTCCTCAATGAGGATCTAGGAGAAATTTGTTGCCAAATTGGCGTTTTTTTTTTTTTTTTTTTGAGAAAAGATGAATTATCATAAAACAAGAATGAATGTGAATAGGAAGGGAATGGGATGGAGGAAGTGGCACCAAGGCCAAAGGATTTGGGGCATCATACAGCAGTATGTCCCAGATTAAATCATAAATCCTCTCTGGATCGAGAGGAGATTGGGGAATGAAGTTCCGTGGGGACAAGGTGATCATGATGAGCGGAGCCCGTGGAATATCCTCAGTAATGACCCGCGACCAAGTTGGGGTCAGAACCAGAGTGCGGAACAAGGTTTGAAGTGTGAAAATGTAAGAAGGATAAGTCCCTCTCCATAGAAGATCCGTGGTATAACCAGCTTCATAAGGGTCATTTGGCTCCCCTTCATCTGTTTTCTCAGACAACAGTATTCTTTTATCAAAAATGTCACCAGACCTTTCAATCAGTTCATCTATTTGTGGCGGCCACTTAGGTTCTGAAGGATCAAGAAATAGTCTATTCAATGCAATATATAGATCCCTTAAGTCAAACCATCTGTACCATTCACACTCAGGGTCTTGGAACTTCCTCCTTTTCATTGGCCGCAAAGCCTCCAAGGATTGGTACGTGAGCAACTCTGAACAATATCTGGCTAGGTCTCTTCTATATATATCATGGAGATCAAAACAGGAAGTGATGACCACTGTGTTATCATGATTGATCACGGGCCCCTTGACAAAATGTGTGTATAGGGTCCATGTTAAGGGGTCCCGGCCTTCTTTGCATGGTGTGGACATTGTCTCCCAGACCATTTGGCCGTCTTCATTCTCTTCCTGCTGAGTAATGTCGTGCCTCACTTTTCTTGGCCAATAGCCCATGCCATTTTCAGGTGTCCTTCGGTTGTCCTTGATGGGCGTGGTTCTGCCTTTTAATTGTGTGCCTAGGCCCTTTCCAGGCTGATAACCACCCTTCATTATTATCCTCCATCCAGGGGTACTCATGCACTTCCCCCGCTTTGACATTCAGTGGATAAGGAGTAAGAGTGGCGGCCTTTAAAGGATCAGCCACCAGACGGTAGATCTGTAATACCGATAGAAAAGGTTGTCGTCTAAGTGAAGAAGTTGCCTTGGTATTCAAGGAGTGAGCAGCAGCAAGGATCGGCATGCTCGTACTTTAATGATTCATCCTTTGTAGGGAAATTTGAGGCACTGATGATTTGTAGAGGGAATCGCCTCGAGGGTTTTTATATAAGGACGACCCAAAATAGCATTCAAGGAAGGATCGATTTCCAAAATGTGAAATTCGACCTCGGCATGACATACAAGGCCTAACTCTACCTTTAAATAGACAATTCCTAGAGGGGAACAGGTGGAATTATCATATGCTGTTACAGAGATAGGGCTAGGCAACCATTTTTCTTTGGGTACACCGCACAATTCAAGGGTCTTCGGAGGCAGGACATTAATTGAAGCCCCTGTGTCGACCAGACATGCATCTACGGCCTTCTTGCAGATATTGACCATAATAATTAGAGCCATGCTTCTGGCTGCTGGTGGTGCTAGTTCCGAGGCATGAAATGAGATAGAGGGCTGATCCCTCTGTGGAACTAGTAGTGCGGCGATCTTCTCTACCAGCACATCTTTGTTGACCATCACTTTTTGTATATACTCCATTAGAGCCTCTTGATGGGTCTTCGATCTCTTTATCAATTCAAGCACAGAGATTCGTGCCGGTGTTATGTCAGGATGTTTCAATAGGTCATATTGAGTGCCTGGTGCACTCTCATCATTATGTGCTTCCTCTGGCGGCTGTGATGGGCCGTCTCTGACTGTTGATTGAGAAAAGACCTTATTGAAGATCCTCCCACTCCGGAGTGCATGTTCTTCAGTTGTGGAAGGGTCGGGTGATAACTTGAGCACCGCAGGGTTAGTGGATGGTGTAGATGGTGTGGAGGGTTGGTATGCGAGTGATGGCGTGGGGTTAGTTGATGGTGGCATGGTACGGATGAGAGGCCTAGATGATTGGATGGTGGAAGGGTAATTGGTCGGTGCGGATGAAGTGGGGAATGGCATGCGGAGTAGAGGTTTAGATGGCTGCATGGTATTTGGGTAAGTGGTGGTGGTAGTAGGTGATGTAGGGAATGGTACACGGAGCAGTGGTCTGGATGGCATGAGGGGTGCGTGATTAGCTTGCGGGGGGTTGTTTAATGGAGGCGTAGTGGCGTGGGGGATAATGGGTTTGAGGAAAGTGGGCGGTGGTGATGGGTTAGTGGGTTTAAGGAAAGTGGGCGGTGGTGATGAGTTAGTGGGTGCGGGTGAGTGATATGCGGGTGTTGGTATAGGTGTGATGGTAACAGGTTGTGGTCTAGGTATATGGAGGGTGCGGCGTGGTGGTTGTTCTGCGGTGCTCGGAGTGTGGCCTGTTGAATAAATAGAGGAAGAATCCTCTATCTTCCATTGTTGCCCTCGATTAGCCTCAGACCGGCTATTTGTCAAAATAGGGAAGCCTTGATTCTGGTTCTGGTGCTCCGGGAGTGGGTTTTGTACTATACCCATGTTTGGAGGCGCCGCTTCCTACGCCGGCGCTCTTGGTTGTTGTTGTTGCTGCTATTGTTGTTATGGTCTTCTCGCCTTCAAGGCGGATATGCACTTCTTCATTTCTTCCCAATCAATGCCTCCTTGCTCGTTGATGTAAGGACTGAGGTTTCGAGTTCAGTGTTCGGGTCGAGTTCGGGCCGGATCCCCTGGTTTGGACCCTGAGGGAGGGGTCTTGAGATTTCTGACTGAATGACGTCAGCACTGCTCGACGCCTTTCAAAAGGCGTCAGGTTGTGTGGACGCCATTTAGGTCTGCTTGTTGTTGGGCCACGTGTGCGCCACGTGGGCGGGTTTCGGGCCGTGAGAGTACGGCCCCTGTCACATCGTCTGAACGGCGTCCATGTTGGTCGACGCGATTCAGACTGTGACCTCTGCGATGTCAGGGTACGGCGCCAGAGCGTTGTCAGTACGGCCTGTCCTGTCGTCTGAACGGCGTCCGTGGAGAGTGACGCGTTTCAGACCGCTGTCAGTACGGCCCGTCCTGTTAGACTGATTGGCGTCTACCTCGATCGACGCGTTTTAGCTGGATTCAGATTGACTCCGCGAGCCTCCCCTTCTTTCCCTCATTCTCGCCTTCACTCTCTCTCTCCTCGCCCTCTCCGCCCTCTCCGACTCTCTTTTCCCCTTCCCTTCCTCTTCTTCCTCTTCCACCAGTCCAACACCTCCCTACCTCTCACCTCTACCTCCACCACTTCCTTCGCGGCGTTCCATTCTCCGGACGGCGGCCGACGTCCCGGCGGAGTGGCGGCGTCCTCGAGGGTACCGGCGGCGGTCTGCGGTGCGGTGGGTCGGCGACACGGAGCTTGGTGGAGTTCAAGAACCGGTAGGGGGACGAACCTTGCATGGACTGTGAATGTGTTGCTCGTGATTTCCTTGGCGTGGCATGTTATGTCTTGGGTTAGAATGAGCATGTTTAGGGGGTGTTCTTGTGGGTTTGACCGTGCTCGTGAACGTGGATTTGTAGCATGCTGGATGTAGTTGATTTCCCTATCTTCCCCCTTCTGTTTGGGGCATTTTCGGGGTGTTTGGGGTTAAAGGAGAAACCCTCGGGTTGGAACCAGGGAACCAGGTTTCTGGCGCTAAACGGCGTCGTGCCCGGTCGACGGCTTTTAGAAGGACGTCAGGGCAGTACGACGCCTTTTACGGCAGAAACCTCCCTGTTCGAGGTTTTACGAGTTAGGGGTTCTGGCGCTAAATAACGTCATGGATGGGCAACGCCTTTCGGAAGGACGTCGGGCCATCATGACGCCATTTAGGCAGGAAATCACCTCGCTGAGGGTCTGTCGATTCAGGATTTCTTGGACTAAAAGATGTCATGGGTGGGCGACGCGATTCGTAATAGCGTCGGGTACCCAAGACGCCTTTTAAGGCAGAAATTCCCTGAATAATGTTTTCTGTAAATCTGGAATTTCGGAGTGAATGGCGTCTGAGAGCTCTGACGCGTTTCAAACGGCGGCTTCCCAGGTGGACGCGTTTTAAGGAAGAATCTGGCTTTAAATGAACCTGTTTGAGGAGCTTGAATGGCGTCGACCTCGGTCGACGCGATTCAAGACAAAACTGCATAAACCCTGGGTTTTAACATATGTTTCACTGTTGGATGGTTCAAATGCATGCTTTAAGCTGTACGCTGAGACGAAGGTTTACTTTACGAATGAAATCATGTTATATGTGTGTATGTGCTTATACGAATATGGAATCGGAATAACTGTGGTTTACGTTTGTCACCATGGACCGATGGGGACAGGGTCATGGTGTCTGTAAGGCATTGTGCCGTACCGGTGGGAGAAGGGGTACATGTTGTGTTTTACCTTTGGCTGAGGGAAGCAGGATGACCTTGAGCCCGTCGGGCCGGAGTAGCCGGTGTGCTATCCGAGGGGTTGCTGTTTGGTCTCAGCGGGTCGGGGTTTTTCCCTGTGTGTCGTGGCAGCTTCCGGCGCGTTTCTTGCTGTGGAGCTGGTTGTGGTACTGTTGGAGTTGTTTTACCCCTGTAGCCACTGGGCCTGATGTGACCTTTGATCAAGGTTACGAGTGGTACCCTTAGCCCTTTGGCCTGACGCAGCCCAGGAGGTTAGGGTTGTGGGTAGTTTCTGTAGCTTCGGCTTGACGGGGGTTCGTCGGTCCCCAGGGCCCTCCTGAAGCGCTGAGGCCTAGCATGGAGGCAATCCGGTCGCTAGGACAGTAGTCTAGACTGCTTGTGTGCACACGTAGCTGGACAGTGGTGGTACACTGGTCCTAGTTAGTCCTAGTTTGACTCACTGCCTCACCCTACAGTGCCCCGGAACACTGTAGGGGCGGACAGGCGTGAGTAGTGGTGGTAGTGTTGTGAGGCGACGTTTGACTTCGGTCGACAGTGTGGTTGAATCGCTTTGTGGACTTTGGCTGGACAGTGTGGTTCAGTCGCTTTGTGGACTTTGGCTATGAGTCGTGACTCTGTGTTGGGTTCTTCGGGTTGCTTAGAACTGTTCATGCTACACTGCTTATCGTACGTTTCATATCAGGTTGGGTGCTATAGTTACTGCTTTGTTTAATTGTCATATATCTGTGTTGTTGCACTTGTGGGTGTGTGAGTGGGAGGTAGGGGATCGGATGATCCCTACTGAGCCCAATTCTGGTGTGGCTCACTCCCTGCGGTTTCAGGTGTGGACCTCGTGGCGTTTGGCGGCGGGTGGTGTCTTCTTGGTGTGCGGACCAGCAGCTGTCTCAGTTCCGGGGTATGCCCCGATGTTGTTGTACTTTGCTTCTGCCTGTACTTCTTTAATTTGTGGGACCATGTAATTATTGTTGGACTGTATACGGACATTGTTATCTTCCTTCCTGCGCACTTGTTATATCTTTGTAGTCCGTGTGATTGTTATATTTAGCCTTGTTTAGCACTTACTCCTCCAGATGTGTTGTGTGAGATCCGGGTGTGAACCCGCAGTTAATGGGCCGACATCCATTTAGTGATTGGGTCTCCGGTCATAGGATGGCGGGTCGTTACAGATGGTATCAGAGCTCAGTCTGGTCGAGTATGTGGTAAACTGGGTTAGATATTATAGTCCAACAATAAGTACGAGTCTGTACAGGCGATGGCTGCTGGTATAGATTGATAGGTTTTGACGTGTTTTGGTTTGATTTTCGTGTTTGTGGGGTAGTGATGGCACCGAAGAGGAGAGTTCCGTTGGCTCGTGGTTTGAGAGCAGATGATAGTGGTTCGAGGGCAGAAGGACATAATGTGGATCGATTCATGGAAGCTATGATTGGGGCTATGTCTAGATACCAGCAGGGAGATGGAAGTGAGGGGTCCAATTCCCGAGGTGGCCAATCCATGGTGATGGAGCGGTTCTTGAAGCTGAAGCCCCCTTCTTTCATGGGTCAACCTGTTCCAGATGCGGCAGCTCATTGGATTAAGGAAGTAGAGAAGGCGTTTTGTAATGACCCGCCACCCTATAATCGGGGATCCGATTACTAAATGGGTACCGAATCATTAATTTGGGACCAAACCAGGATCTAATCAAGTCTGGGAGATAAATAATAAACTAAGCTAAACATTCACATCGCATTGAACAGAAGTAAGAGTGCAGGAATTAAAATTATTACAATGCGACTCGATACAGCAAATAATTACATATTCCATCAGAAAAGAAATAATTAAACGTACATGCCAGAAATAAAAATCACAACTACGTCGGGGCATACCCCGGAACAACTGCTGACGGTGCTCAACTCACGGCCGCACTCTGCTCGCTAGGTCTGCTGAGAGTCCTCACCTGAAAACCGCAGGAGGGGTGAGTCTCAAAGACAAGACTCAGTAGGGATCCTTTGATCCCCACAACCCACGCACACACCCACAAGTGCAAGGTACAGCTAACGGTAAAGTGATAAGCACAAGAGGTACAATTCCTAATTCTTAACGTGAAATCACATGCAATCGTAATATAATAAACATGCATAAATTAAACTAGCCGATTAGGAAATCCACAACTGTCGTCTCGATAGAACTCGCCAACCACACAACAACGGTGGAGAAACCTCGACCCGCTGAGACCAAACAGTAACCCCTCGGATAGCACACTAGCTACTCCGGCCCAACCGGCTCAGGTGGCTACTCCTTCCCTCAGCATGAGTGACTCTCCGAATGTACCACTCCGACACCGATACTAGCTGACCCCGGGGTTCACCAGGTGACCCTCTCTCACTAGGCGTCACCCCGCCCACGCCCCCACCGGCGCTGTGCTCACGCCCCCACCAGCACAGGGTGATAAAGCGCTACAATGTCACTCCAGGTCCACAGTAACACAAAACCCGACAAGTATGACCCGGTCACGTGAAAAGTCCGCGATCGCATAACATACATGTAGCATCGTCCGGTCATGAAGAATCTATCTCTACCGGGTACACTAAAACATGCACTAACCATCCGTCTAACAGTATGAACACATTTTACTGGCATGGATTAGTGAAGTTCTGTCTTGAATCGCGTCGACCAAGGTCGACGCCATTCAAGCTCCATGTTCAGATTTATGTAAAACAGTCTTCAGAATCAGGCCCTAAAAGACGTCGACACCAGTAGTCGCCTTTTAAAAGGCGTCGACATCCTCAGACGCCATTCAACACAGAAATCCGGAAATTTCAAGGCCCTTACTCAGGGGATTTCTGCCTTTAAAAGGCGTCATGGTTAACCGACGCCATTAGAAAACGCGTCGTCCACCCATGACGTCTTTTAGTCTCAGAATCCCCGAACTGGCAGACTCTCTGTCAGGCGATTCCTGTCTAAAAGGCGTCGTGATGGCTCGACGCCCTTCAAAAAGGCGTCGTCCATGCACGACGTGTTTCAGCCACAGGAACCAGAGTCGCCTGAGCCCGAGGGCTCCCATTCCAACCCCAAACAACCCCAAAATTCACCAAAAACCGGAGGGAAAAGAGGAATAATACTATCCATAGGCAACACATTCATGGAAATCCCCCATGTTATCAAAAGAACTCCTAAACATGCTCATTCTACCCCCCAAAACCAAAGATCCAAACAAGCTTAAACGGGGTAAACATGGTCTAAAACGCGATGCTAAGGGGAACCGTCACCCTACCGGATACTTGAACGCCTCCGAGCTTCAAGCCGTCCACCCGACTCGCCCTACGCCGCCGCCGGTACCGCCGTGGTCGTCCTTGCTCCTCCGTGACGTCGGCCGCCGTCCGGAGAGTAGAACGCCGCAGTGGAAGTGGAGGTGGTTGTGGTAGGAGCTAGGTAGAGGATGGAGTGGAGGAAGAGATGAAACGGTGGGAGGAAAAGAGGGAGGAGGAGGGATCGCCGCCGAGTTTGCCGGAAGGGGAAATAGAGGAAGAGAGGAGAAAATGAGGGAAAGAAGGAGGGCTCGCGGGGTTAACCAGAGACTGGCTAAAACGTGTCGACATCCACGGACGCCATTCAGTTGATGTGACAGCCGCTCTGACAAGAGTCTGAAACGCGTCGTTCAAGGCAGACGCCGTTCAGACGATATGTCAGGGCCGTACTCCGACAAACCCAGAGTCGCAGCCTGAAAGGCGTCGACACACATGGACGCCGTTCAGATCGACAAGACAGGGCCGTACCCTCGCGGCCCGAAGCCAGCCCACGTGGCACCCGCGTGGCAGAACTTAAAATGCGTCTGCGACGGTGGACGCCATTTAAAACGCGTCTTGATGTCCTGACGCGAATCAACTCAGAACCTCCGCCCTCACTAAGGTTAGAACTACAAGGTCCAATCCCAAAAACCGGATCCGAAGATCACGATCCTTACACGTTTGATGTTCTAGAATGTGCTGAGAGTGACAAGACCTTGTTGGCAACCTACTTGCTGAAGGACGATGCTTATGATTGGTGGGTCACCATCAAGGGGTTGATGTTTCCAGATAGGTCCTTGAGAGAGATTCCTTGGGAAGACTTTGTGAGAGAGTTTGGCGGGCAATACTTTCCGAGGCACGTTCGTAGGGCCAAGGAAAGGGAGTTTATGGAATTGGTGCAGGATGGTATGTCAGTTCTAGAATATCAGATGAAATTTGTAGCTCTGGGAATATTTGCTCCATACATATCTGAGCGTGAGGATCTTAGGACGGAGAAATTTGTGGATGGACTTCGGCATGATCTGAGGGGATTTGTGGCAGCCCATTGTTGTAAGGATCTGGCGTCAGCAGTTCGGTGCGCGGCAGCGGTGGAGATGCAGTTCCAACACGCGGCAAAGGAGTCGGAGCATTCAGCACAGGGGAAGCAGCAAAGCAGGGATAGATCAGCAGTCTTTTCGTCAGGTGGTTCGAGTTCCTTTGAGGTCGAGTTCCAAGAGGTGCCTTGTGACGAGGATGAAGATGGTTCGGTTCAGCAGATGCAGACAGAGGTCAGCTGGCAACAGGAAGTGAGGCGGGACGCTGTGGATCGTTGTCCCCGTTGTGGCAGGTTTCATGGTAATCGGATATGTCCATTGATCACTGGTAGCTGTTTTGGCTGTGGCAGGAAGGGACATCTAGCGAGGAACTGTCCCAGAAGAATAAAGCAAGTCAGGAGCCGAGTGGTCAGTAGGTGTTCGAGACGTGAGTGGAGTTGCGTCTCTTTGTGGAGGTCCGAGAGGCTGTGCTAGAAGAGCGCTTTTATCTTGTCTTGTTCGGAGATGGTTGTGAACTCTTGTGGCACTTTTATGTATTTGGGTTTGGTGGAGAATCAGTTTTGCTATGTATGCCTTGCTAATATGTGGTTATTTCGATCTTCCAGCTTTTTGTCAGAATTGAGAATCTTGATTAGCTTGATATGGATTTGATTGGCTAGTTATATGGAGCCCAGTGTGTGTGTGTGATTAGTGAGAATGATTGTTGTGATCGGTGTGCCGGCATGTGATGGTTAGCCGAGTTTATCGTGAGCGGTTGCTAATTTCGAGGACGAAATTCTTTTAAGGGGGAGAGAATGTAAGGACTGAGGTTTCGGGTTCAGTGTTCGGGTCAGGTTCGGGCCGGATCCCCTGGTTTGGACCCTGAGGGGGGGGTCTTGAGATTTCTGACTGAATGACGTCAGCACTGCTCGACGCCTTTCAAAAGGCGTCAGGTTGTGTGGACGCCATTTAGGTCTGCTTGTTGTTGGGCCACGTGTGCGCCACGTGGGCGGGTTTCGGGCCGCGAGACTACGGCCCCTGTCACATCGTCTGAACGACTTCCATGTTGGTCGACGCGATTCAGACTGTGACCTCTGCGATGTCAGGGTACGGCGCCAGAGCGTTGTCAGTACAGCCTGTCCTGTCGTCTGAACGGCGTCCGTGGAGAGTGACGCGTTTCAGACCGCTGTCAGTACGGCCCGTCCTGTCAGACTGATTGACGTCTGCCTCGATCGACGCGTTTTAGCTGGATTCAGATTGACCCCGCGAGCCTCCCCTTCTTTCTCTCATTCTCGCCTTCACTCTCTCTCTCCTCGCCCTCTCCGCCCTCTCCGACTCTCTTTTCCCCTTCCCTTCCTCTTCTTCCTCTTCCACCAGTCCACCACCTCCCTACCTCTCACCTCTACCTCCACCACTTCCTTCGCGGCGTTCCATTCTCCGGACGGCGGCCGACGTCCCGGCGGAGTGGCGGCGTCCTCGAGGGTACCGGCGGCGGTCTGCGGTGCGGTGGGTCGGCGGCACGGAGCTTGGTGGAGTTCAAGAACCGGTAGGGGGACGAACCTTGCATGGACTGTGAATGTGTTGCTCGTGATTTCCTTGGCGTGGCATGTTATGTCTTGGGTTAGAATGAGCATGTTTAGGGGGTGTTCTTGTGGGTTTGACCGTGCTCGTGAACGTGGATTTGTAGCATGCTGGATGTAGTTGATTTCCCTATCTTCCCCCTTATGTTTGGGGCATTTTCGGGGTGTTTGGGGTTAAAGGAGAAACCCTCGGGTTGGAACCAGGGAACCAGGTTTCTGGCGCTAAACGGCGTCGTGCCCGGTCGACGGCTTTTAGAAGGACGTCAGGGCAGTACGACGCCTTTTACGGCAGAAACCTCCCTGTTCGAGGTTTTACGAGTTAGGGGTTCTGGCGCTAAATGACGTCATGGATGGACAACGCCTTTCGGAAGGACGTCGGGCCATCATGACGCCATTTAGGCAGGAAATCACCTCGCTGAGGGTCTGTCGATTCAGGATTTCTTGGACTAAAAGATGTCATGGGTGGGCGACGCGATTCGTAATAGCATCGGGTACCCAAGACGCCTTTTAAGGTAGAAATTCCCTGAATAATGTTTTCTGTAAATCTGGAATTTCGGAGTGAATGGCGTCTGAGAGCTCTGACGCGTTTCAAACGGCGGCTTCCCAGTAGGACGCGTTTTAAGGAAGAATCTGGCTTTAAATGAACCTGTTTGAGGAGCTTGAATGGCGTCGACCTCGGTCGACGCGATTCAAGACAAAACTGCATAAACCCTGGGTTTTAACATATGTTTCACTGTTGGATGGTTCAAATGCATGCTTTAAGCTGTACGCTGAGACGAAGGTTTACTTTACGAATGAAATCATGTTATATGTGTGTATGTGCTTATACGAATATGGAATCAGAATAACTGTGGTTTACGTTTGTCACCATGGACCGATGGGGACAGGGTCATGGTGTCTGTGAGGCATTGTGCCGTACCGGTGGGAGAAGGGGTACATGTTGTGTTTTACCTTTGGCTGAGGGAAGCAGGATGACCTTGAGCCCGTCGGGCCGGAGTAGCCGGTGTGCTATCCGAGGGGTTGCTGTTTGGTCTCAGCGGGTCGGGGTTTTTCCCTGTGTGTCGTGGCAGCTTCCGGCGCGTTTCTTGCTGTGGAGCTGGTTGTGGTACTGTTGGAGTTGTTTTACCCCTGTAGCCACTGGGCCTGATGTGACCTTTGATCAAGGTTACGAGTGGTACCCTTAGCCCTTTGGCCTGACGCAGCCCAGGAGGTTAGGGTTGTGGGTAGTTCCTGTAGCTTCGGCTTGACGGGGGTTCGTCGGTCCCCAGGGCCCTCCTGAAGCGCGGAGGCCTAGCGTGGAGGCAATCCGGTCGCTAGGACAGTAGTCTAGACTGCTTGTGTGCACACGTAGCTGGACAGTGGTGGTACACTGGTCCTAGTTAGTCCTAGTTTGACTCACTGCCTCACCCTACAGTGCCCCGGAACACTGTAGGGGCGGACAGGCGTGAGTAGTGGTGGTAGTGTTGTGAGGCGACGTTTGACTTCGGTCGACAGTGTGGTTCAATCGCTTTGTGGACTTTGGCTGGACAGTGTGGTTCAGTCGCTTTGTGGACTTTGGCTATGAGTCGTGACTCTGTGTTGGGTTCTTCGGGTTGCTTAGAACTGTTCATGCTACACTGCTTATCGTACGTTTCATATCAGGTTGGGTGCTATAGTTACTGCTTTGTTTAATTGTCATATATCTGTGTTGTTGCACTTGTGGGTGTGTGAGTGGGAGGTAGGGGATCGGATGATCCCTACTGAGCCCAATTCTGGTGTGGCTCACTCCCTGCGGTTTCAGGTGTGGACCTCGTGGCGTTTGGCGGCGGGTGGTGTCTTCTTGGTGTGCGGACCAGCAGCTGTCTCAGTTCCGGGGTTTGCCCCGATGTTGTTGTACTTTGCTTCTGCCTGTACTTCTTTAATTTGTGGGACCATGTAATTATTGTTGGACTGTATACGGACATTGTTATCTTCCTTCCTGCGCACTTGTTATATCTTTGTAGTCCGTGTGATTGTTATATTTAGCCTTGTTTAGCGCTTACTCCTCCAGATGTGTTGTGTGAGATCCGGGTGTGAACCCGCAGTTAATGGGCCGACATCCATTTAGTGATCGGGTCTCCGGTCATAGGATGGCGGTTCGTTATAGTTGAGATCATGAATATAATCTCGAAATTGGAAGCAGGTATCTATGGTATGTCTAGGTTGTCTGTGGAAATAACAATATCTGGAAGTGTCGACATTTTGGGGACAAACAATTTTTTCTCTTGGCAGAACCAAAACATTGGCTGCGATTAAAGCACTGAAGATATCTGATAAGGATTCTTGAAGAACTGGATATTCTGCCCTCTTCGGGCCTGGAGGATTTCTCTGCTGGTTATAATCAGCAGGAGGAGGCACATTGTGGTATGTCGGCGGTGCGCGCGGCCGGTACTGCTGCTGTTGTGGGGGCTGATACTGCTGCTGTGGGGGCTGATACTTGTAGACACCGATTTTGGACCCCCCTTTTGGTCATGAACCCCATCCACCATTAGTCCATCACCACCAAACCCACCACCTTAGTCATCCCATCTTTCAGCCCACACTAAATAATCAGGCCCATTAACCAATCTCGACTTTAGCCACCTTTTCGTGGAAGGCCAACCAGCCCGCCTTCCACCACCCTTGGAAGGCCACCCCTTGCCTTCCACCACCCGTGGAAGGCAAACCAGCCCGCCTTCCACCATCCTTGGAAGGCCAACTAGCCCGCCTTCCACCACCCTTGGAAGGCCATCCCTTGCCTTCCACCACCCTTGGAAGGCCACCCCTTGCCTTCCACCGCCTTGGAAGACCACCCCTTGCCTTCCACCACCCTTGGAAGGCCACCCCTTGCCTTCCACCACCCTTGGAAGGCCAACTGGGCCGCCTTCCACCTTTTCGTGGAAGGCCAACTACCTGGCCTTCCATGGAAGTAGGAGGCAAGATTGTTGGCCGTCCACTCCCCTAACTTTCATCTTGACCTCGTCTTCCCACGATCTCCTCCACTCGCCACCCTCATCCCCACTACTCCGATCACTCCCTACTCCGGCGACTGCCGCGCGCATAACCTCCGACTCTTGACCACTTCCTATTGGTCCTTTGATGATTTACGGGGATTTAGACCCCTATTTTCTCCTATTTTTCCTTCACCTATTTAAACCCTCCATGTCCCCTCGAGAAAGGAGGTTAGGTGGGGTTGAGCGGGCAAGGAGTTAGAAGGCTTCCGGGTTGAGATTGAAGAGCTTCAAGTGGAAGAAAGCTTTAGCAGTCGACAAGTCAGAGGGATCCTCCGCATTCCAAATAGGCATGTTTTCTTAACTCTCTCCTTACTTTTCTCCTTTCCATTTCACTGCATTCCCACTCTTCATCCACTCCGTAGCCTCATCTCCTCCTTTTACTCTTTTTCTTTTATCACATTATTTTTACTTTTCACTATTACCACACACGAGCACCCCATCTGCATGCATGCATTTTAGGATGACTTAGCACCCTTCACCCTCAGAGGTTTCCAACAAAAAAAAATGAGAGGTGGGTGGCCATAGGATATGGTCACCTTCCCTCCTCAAACACCCATCCGGTGCGTCTCCTTTCAATTCTAGCATTGTTTACATATTTGCATGAATCGATCCTACATGTCGCAGTTCTAATCAGGTTATCTTCTTCTTTTGCTTTGTCTTTTCTTTTCAAGGACCCTTACCGCATTTTGCGTGTAGACTATCGAGCTCTCCTTCTCTGGCCGGCCGGAGGAAGAGAAGAGGAATCCGTCGTCTCCCGCTCCATCAGAACGCGATCATTCTCATCATCCTGCGGAGCACAGGGACCGTAAGGTAATGCTCCTGGCGATCACACACTTTGATTCCTAATCCTTCCAAATCACCGCAGTGCTAAGATGAACGGAGTAGCCCCCGCCCGAAGCCCACAGTAGCGGCGGGGACGTTCCGTGCGCCTACAGCCCTCTGGTGATCACAATGGGACCTCTACTAGTTCGCTGCACGCACCGCGATCAAAGGTAAGAAGGTAAGGCCCTGACATATTTTATTCTTGATCTGGACGGCCTGTTGCTAGGCCGTTCGAGCTACCAAACGGCCAAGCTGTTGGCCGTCCAACATCTTGGATGGCCACTTGACTGGCCGTCGACATTTCTGGACGGCCAATACCCTGGCCATCCTCTCCCTCGGACGGCCAAGATACATGCCTTCCTCCCCCATTTGACGGCGGGCCTCTTGGCCGTCGTCCTCCATTTGACGGCCAACCGTTTGGCCATCCTCCGCCTTTGACGACCAAACCTCTGGCTGTCCTCACTACTTTGACAGCTATCCTGTTAGCCGTTCATGTATGCTGTCCATGTATGCTGCCTACTTTGATGATTCGTTGTATGTTTTGGCTCGTTCTTTGTTAAGTTTCTGGGTTTTTTTAGGTACTCTCCGCAGGGGTTTTAAGGAAGAGCCGGCATCAAATCTCTAGTCACCTCTCCCACAGTATTTGACTCTCCACCTGAGGACTCCCACTCTGGTGTGACTAGTCTTATTCTGTTGGGAACCTCCGTGAGTCTCCGCGAGCCAGGAATTCCCACTTGGCCGCCGAGCAGGTTGTACTTAAAACCACCCGATAGGAACCCCGGGTTTGTGTGAGGAATTGAGCCTTTCCATTCACAATCATTCACCCATAGGTGTCACTGAGAGAATTGTTTCCAAATCTAAGACACCTAACTAAATTCTGGAAGAATACAGGATCGTTAAGGGTTTGAACTTGATTTGTTAGAAACCAACACTCACAATACACTGTTAACCTTTCAAGTGAAATATAAAATCTTTTAGGATTTGTGTTTCATAATGAATCGAATGTATGTTAACACTGTGTATGATGACATGGATGAGCTTGGTAACAATGTCATGCACAACCCTCTGTTTGAGATTGAAGAAGATCCACAACAAACTTTTATAGGTATGCTCCAAGCATCCAGAGAAGGACTTCCGAGGAAAGATTCTGATGAATCTTCTACCCCGCAGGGAGAAGATGAGCCAGTAATTTCAAGTAGAATATTCCAAAATCCTGGAGAAGATCCGAAACTTATTGCTGTATTATCACGTTATACTCCCGATCAACTCATCCAGTTAGTCTCCCATGGCAAAATTCAGGATGCCACTCCACGGAAAACTCAATTCCAAGGATCTTCTAGCCGACCCCAGGCTAATCAAACAATGCCAGCTCAAACAATCCCATCTAATCTCATCAACCAGGTCACACCTCCCAAGCAGGAGGAGTTCATCTATAAGAATGAGGTTGAGACTTGTGTGCGGCAACTCATGGCTGAAAATCTCAGCCTTAGACAACCTCATTCCCTTTTGAGCTACTGCAAACTCCCTTCAGCCTACTTTCCACCAGGATTCAAAGTACCTAAGTACAGGAAGTACGATGGTACTACTGACCCACACCATCACTTATCTGGGTTTCTCATGGATTCTCACCAATGGCTCTTCGATAGAGTCCTCCTTGTCCACCTCTTTCAGAAGTCTCTCGAGGGAGAGGCCTTGAGATGGTTTTCTTCTCTACCAGTCATTGACCTAATCAATTTTGATATGGTCTATGAAAGATTCATCACCCACTTCAACCACATGGCAGCCTTGCCCCCTACCTTATTTGACCTTGTAATAGAAAAAATGAAGTCTGATGAAGACTTCACTCACTTTGCTAATAGGTGGAGAGCTATGGCCTCTAGAGCAGAGGTTGTCATCCCTGAAGCCCAAACGGTCACCATGCTTGTTAACAACGCTACCCCTCAGCTCCGAGCTATTTACATGCTTAGCGAACTTCAAACATTCGCTCAGCTGTATAATCGAGCTGGAGTAGTTCAGTCTCAAATCCGAGACTCCACTCTACCTTCGTTCTTTGAGAATAGAAATAGGAACAAGAAAGCCACACCGACTCCTACCACAGAAGGAGTCACCATCAATGAGCAGGTCAATATGCTAGCACAGCCAGCCAGGGTTCCCAATTCTCATCCTAAGTCTGATACTCAGCCCAATCAGAAACAATATTCAGCTGTTCCTCCCCCGGCTAATTACAGTCGTCCCTGTAGACACCGATTTTGGACAACCCTGTTGGTCATGAACCCCATCCATCATTAGCCCATCATCTCCAAATCCCTCATCTTAGCCATCTCAGCCCACTAATAACTAGGTCCATTAACCAAATCCCGACTCTAGCCACCTTTTCGTGGAAGGCCAGCCAGTCCGCCTTCCACCACCCTTCGAAGGCCAGCCAGCCCGCCTTCCACCATCCTTCGAAGGCCAGCCAGTCCGCCTTCCACCACCCTTCGAAAGCCAGCCAGCCCGCCTTCCACCATCCTTCGAAGGCCAGCCAGTCCGCCTTCCACCACCCTTCGAAGGCCACCCCTTGCCTTCCACCCCCTTCGAAGGCCAACCGGGCCGCCTTCCACCACTCCGTGGAAGGCTACCTGGCCTTCCACGGGATTAGAAGGCATGTTGGCTGGCCGTCCACTCCCCTAACTACCACCTTGACCTCGTCTTCCCCACGATCTCCTCTACTCTCAGCCCTCACCTCCACTACTCCGATCACTCCCCACTCCGGCGACTGCCGCGCGCACCACCTCCGATCCTTGACCACTTCCCATTGGCTCCAGGATGATTTACGGGGATTTAGACCCCTATTTTATCCTATTTTCCCTTCACCTATTTAAACCCCCCATGTCCACTCGAGGAGGGGGTTAAGAAGGAGGAGTTTTTTCTGGAGGGAAGGCTCAGAGGAGGTTGGCAAGTGAGTCTGTCTTGAGGAGTCGAGCGGACAAGGAGTCAGAGAGCTTCAGGAGGGGCTTCAGGAGGAATCCTTTGCGCTCCAAATGTGCTTGTCTTCTTAACCCTCTCTTACTTTTCCCCGCTTCATTCCGTTGCATTATCACTTTCTATCCATGCCGTAACATTCTCCCTTTCTCACTCTTCTTTTTACTTTTAACATATCGCTTCACTTTTCACACACGAGCACCCCCATTTGCATGCATACATGTTAAGATGACCTAGCAACCCTTACTTCCCCAGAGGTTTTAAACAAAAAAAAACGGGAGGTGGGTGATCATAACATATGGTCACCTTCCCTCCCCACCACCCGTCCGGTGCGTTTCCCTCCAATTCTAGTTAATTTTTATATTTTTATGGATAGATTCTACATGCCACAGTTCTAATCGGGTCATTTTTCCTCTCTTGTCTTGTCTTGTCTTTTCAGGGATCCTTACCGCATTTCCGCGTGCAGAATGCCGGGCTGTCCTCCTCTGCCGGCCGGAGGAAGAGAAGGAGGAACCACCATTTCCCGCTCCCTCAGAACGCGATCACTCTTACAATCCTGCGGAGCACAAGGATCGTAAGGTAATGCTCCTGGCGATCACACCTTAATTTCTAACCCCCCTTTAAATCGCCGCAGTGCTAAGACGAACGGAGAAGCCCTCGTTCGAAGCCCGCAGTAGCGGCGGGGGACGTTCCGGGCGCCTACAGTCCCATGGCTAAATGAGCATCATATCCACCTCTGCCAGAATCATTAGCAGACATTTTTTATGCGTTGCTAGCTTGTAATGCCATTCAACTCCCACCTTAAAGAGAAGGTGTTCCGTACAGTGCGGACACGTCCAGGTATTGCCCCTACCATAGGGTCCCAGGACACACGATCTACAATTGCTTCACTTTTAGGAATTGGGTGTATGACTTGAATGATGAAAGTCGGATAAAGTGGGAGGACATGAGAAAGGCTATTGATGCTTTGAAGGCTAAGAAGGAACTAGGAATTGTGAAGGACCCGTTACCTTCTCATCAAGTAGTCCAAGATTCCTCCAGTTCTCAAGGAAAAGTCAATGCTTTGATCAAAGACTTGGAGCCCAGGATAGTCTGCAGAGAACAATACTAGGAGTATGAAGGGTCTGGGATAAAACATCACGATCCCACCTGGTCGCATGAGACTAAAGGAGTTACTCCGGAAATCTCTACGATCTCCCAAGACAAACCTTTGGTCCTGATCCGACCCAAAGAACAACCAACAATCCTTAAGCCAGTCACCCTCATTCAGATCCCTCCGATCACAACTGAGGGACCCACCCTATCCATCTTCTGCCCAACCAAGAATTAGGGGTCGATGACCTGCCTCAATCCTATAAGGTCACCTACGGAGGAAGCAGATCCAATCTCGGTGGGAGTAACGCTCAGGAATCACATTATTCCTCCAAGCCAACCCTTGGACTCCAAGGATAACTCAATCCCTACTGCGGGAAATGTCCAGTATGAATATGACATCCTCCAGCATTTGGGGAAGACTCTTGCCAAGATCTCTATCCTTGAGCTAATCCGGAAATCTCCCACACACAGGGAAACGCTGTTTAATTTCCTACAGCAAATCACGGTCAATGAAGATCTTCGTATTGGAGGAGTCACTAATGTCATTCTCTCAGTCACTCAGACCCCCATGATATCCTTCCCATAAAAAGATCTGGCTCCCCTCGACTGCCGATCCCTTCCTTTGTGCCTAACTGCCAGTCTCAATGGTCATTTAGTAGACTCTCCATTTTACTGGATACTGGAGCCTCTATCAATGTCTGTCCCCTCAAGACCCTCAAAATGATAGGGATAGATCCGGAGAAGATTGAGTCCACCTCCATGATGGTCTCGGCTTATGATAATTCCCAAAGACTAGTAGATAGAAAAATCTTCCTGCAACTGGAAATCGGCCCGGTAGCCATGATTTCGGAATTCTACATCTTGGATGTTAAATCCATCTACAATGCTATTCTAGGGAGACCTTGGATGGACCAAACCTTGGGAGTTCCATCCACCAACCACCAATGCTATAAGTTCCCGTATAACGGTAAAATTGTGAAGGTCAAAAGCACTCCCTATATTGAGTCACTGGACTCAGTAACTGCAGAACATATCCCATCTATGATAACTTCCAAGAAAGGCAAAGAGCCCGTTCTTTCATTAGTCAATTCTCATCTCAGGCCTAGGCCCGGCATAGGTTGGCAGCTCATGAGTAAGATGGGATATAGTTCAGGCTCCGGATTAGGAAGAGAAGAACAAGACATTCGTGACCCTATCTTAGAGAACCCTGTCATCGGGGGATGTGGCCTGGGTTACAAGTCTACTGAACCAACAAAAGGGACAAAGAAATGGTCCCTCTTGAATCACTTTGTGAGAAAGAAGCAGGAGTTGCTCAGGATAGAAGAGGGAGTGCAAGAAGAGAACGAGGATAGTTGAGAGGAAAATGAAGAAGATTTTGGCATAACATCCTTGTTTCATGAATCAAACAGCCACCGATAGGGCTCTTCTTGGTCAAGGATGAACCAGCTCCCAGCACCGGTCGACGCCCTCTCTTCTGAATGTTTCATGTTAGAGGCGTTTGGTCATAAAAAAAAAAGTCCAATTCTCATCTTGAAGGGGGAGAGGTCACTTTTGAGGAACTTACATGGTGGGGCAACCCCGCCATCGTTGAATCTTTGTCCCAAGGATCTACCCTTGTCCCGTTCGGGACAAAACTGACCTATTCTCCGGGTCATGTACATAGTAGTTTAAGAATTAGGATAGCCTCCTCCCTGTCCAAGGATTGTAGGGCTAAGCAGGTTCCTTTGTTCTTAGTTCAGGAGTTAGCAAATAGGTGTAAAGTTTTGAACAAAGTCGACAAGTTTCTTCAGATAGGGGTCATCTCTGAGCCATTGGAGCTTGTGAAAGATGAATCTTGCAAAGATGGTCTGGGAGTATTTGAGCTTAGCGAAGGAGAAGAGGATGATGACTTGGCCAAACCACTTGTCAATAGGACAAGACGGTTTGATGAACTTTCGTCTGCCGTCGACGAACCCACTAAAGAAGTCAACTTTGGAACACATAAGGATCCGAAGATAGTGCTAATTAGCGCCTGATTGAGTCCAGAAGAAGAAGGGTCCATAATAGCCGTACTCCGGGAATATCGTGACGGGTTTGCTTGGTCATATGAGGATATGCCCGGATTAAACACGAAATTGGTGGAACAACGGTTAATTCTCAAACCTGATGCTAAACCCGTGAAACAAAAGTTGAGACGGCTACAACCGGAATTAGCACTTAAGGTACAAGAAGAGGTTGACAAATTACACAAGGCCAAGTTCATTCGGATAGTGCTCTATCCTAAGTGGGTAGCCAATATCGTTCCCGTGGCAAAAAAGGACGGAAAGGTTAGGGTTTACATAGATTTCCGCAATCTCAATCAAGCCTGTCCAAAGGATGATTTCCCACTTCCTCATATAGACTTGCTAGTCGATAATATGGCTGGATTTGAAATGTTGTCCTTTATGGATGGTTTTTCAGGATATAATCAAATCCGACTAGCTAAAGAAGACCAAGAGAAAATATCTTTCATAACCCTATGGGGAACTTATTTCTATATGGTCATGCCATTTGGGCTTAAGAATGCTGGAGCTACCTACCAGAGGGCGATGATGGCAATCTTTCATGACATGATTCACATCGACATGGAGGTTTATGTGGATGATATCTTGGTGAAGTTTAAAACCAGGGAGGAACACGCTCAAGTTCTTAGGGCTGTAATACAGAGGTCAAGAGAGCACCAACTGAAAATGAATCCAAAAAAGTGCGTATTCGGTGTTTCCTCTGGTAAATGTTAGGATTTATGGTAAGCAGAAGGGGGATTGAGGTCGATCTGGACAAAGTGAAGGCGATAGTGGAAATGCCCCCTTGAAAAAATGTTAGGGATATAAAGGGTCTCATCGGCCGTTTGCAATTTATCAGACGGTTCATATCTCAACATTCTGTGAGACGTAAACCCTTTTATGACTTATTGAAAGGAGGGGCAAAGTTTATTTGGAGTGATAAGTATCAAAAGGCCTTCGAAGAATTGAAGAGCTATCTCCTCAATCCACCAGTCCTTATGGCTCCTATCCCGGGCGGCCTTTATTGCTATATGTCTCCACCACTGAAGAATCAGCTGGAGCAGTATTGGCCCAACTTGACGACGAGAAGAAAGAAAAAGCAGTGTACTATCTCTCCAAGCTCTTCAACGATGCTGAAAAGCGATACACTGCCATGGAAAGGACATGTGCGGCCGTCGTCTGGGTAGTGCAGAAATTGAAGCACTACTTCCTCGCCTACGAGGTCAAACTTCCTAGCAAGAATGGACCCGATAAGATATTTGCTAGAGCGACCAGTTGTAACAGATAGGCTGGTGCGATGGCAGACCTTCTTGAACCAATTTGACATTACCTATGTAAATCAGAAGGCTGTAAAGGGGCAAGCAATTGCCGAGCACCTAGCTCATCATCCGCTGCCAACATTTTCGCCCGCCAACGATGAATTCCCGGATGAGGAGTTGGGTCTAATAGTGGATGATACTCCATCCTGGGTCCTTTACTTTGATGGGGCGCTTAATTCTCAAGGCAGTGGGATAGGAGTGGTCCTCGTATCTCCGGAAGGGATAAGTATTCCGCACGCTTGCCAACTCTCCTTCTCAGTGACCAACAATGTCGCTGAATATGAGGCTCTCCTAGCTGGCTTAAAATTGGCATTGATCCTCAAAGTCTTGGAATTGAGGATAATTGAAGATTCTCAATTGATCCTCCACTAAACCGTGGGCAAGTACCAAACCCGGGATCCAAAGTTGAAGCCATATCAGGAGTTAGTGAGATCGCTAGCCAGGCATTTCAGAAGGATTACCTACGTACATGTGCCAAGGTCTCAGAACATCCTAGCAGATGCCCTGGCCTCCTTGTCTTCAGCACTAGAAATTCCCATCACCAAAAGTTCAGCCACCATCACTTTACACAAGCGAGACTCGCCCTCCTTCCGGGACCCCTGGTTCCAGCAATTCCTTCTCTCATCTGAACATGTCTCTGCTATCACGGAAAAATTCACCCCCGATTGGGATGATGGAAATCCGTGGTATTTTGATATCATGAACTACCTTCGCGATGGATCTTTCCCATCTTATGCCACAACTTCAGATCGCAAGGCTATCCGCCGAGCATCTCAACGCTACCTTATCTTAGGCGGACTTCTTTTCAGAAGATCCTTCAGTGGGGTGCTCCTTCGGTGTCTAGATGATGCCGAGATCCATCATGTCTTGGAAGCAGCTCATGCAAGCGATTGTCCTATTATTGGCCTTCAATGGAGGCTGATTGCTCCATATTTGTTCAGAAGTACTTGAAATGTCAGTTACATGCTAACAAGATTGCACCCTCATCATCTCTCAAATCCATCATTTCCCCTTGGCCCTTCGTCATGTGGGCATTCGACGTTATAGGACCTCTGGAGTATCGATCAGGCGAAATAAAAAGGAAATCATTCATCTTAACTGCCACTGAATATTTCACTAAATGGGCTGAAGCGAAAGCGTTTGCGGAGATAAAAGCATCCACAGTGGTGAAGTTCATCAAGTGCAACATTCTCGCTAGGTTCGGGACACCGCGCGATCTCATCACCGACAATGGACCACAATTCATCTCCCAGGAGCTCCAGGACATGTGTAGTAACTATGGCATTAATTTGCACCACTCCTCGCCTTACTATCCACAAGGAAATGGTCAAGACAAAGCCACCAATAAGACTCTCATTCAAATCATCAAAAGAACTTGCAGATCTCATAATTATTCAGACTGGTCAGATCACCTAGTCGAGGCTCTTTGGGCGTATCGCACTTCTGTCCGAACTCCCATCGGACAAACACCTTATGCACTGACATTCGGAACAGATACGGTACTTCCATATGAGATTCTCCTTCCTTCTCTAAGAGTGCAGTTGGATAATGGAATTAGTGACGCCGAACGTCGTAAGGCCATGTTTTCCCAACTGGAACTATTAGACGAAAAAAGGATAATGGCGGCAAACCATGCTCATGTTTATAGAAATAGAATTGCGAGATTCTATGCAAAGAAGGTTCTCGAAAGAAAGTTTGAAATTGGGGAAATGGTACTCAACAGAAAAATGATCAAAATTCCTGGTCCCAGGAATAAATTGCAAGAAAATTGAGAAGGACCATTTGTAATCAAGGAGGCATACTCAGGTAATGCATACCGCCTAATCAATGAAAAGGGAGAAGAGTTACCCCATCCTTGGAATGGGGTGTATCTGAAGAAGTTTTACCCATAAAAATGCACAAAAAAATAAAATTTTCAAAATCCAAAAAAATTTGAATATTCCAAAAAGCAACAAAAATATTTGTAAATATGTCCATACTTCAATGAAAATGACAAAAAAATTAGAAAAAACACAAAATCCAACTGTCTGGTGACTGCCACATAACCCCCTGTCTAGGTCTAGTTGCATGATAGATTGGGTTAACATTAAGGTTTGGCTAAGATTTTGGTCCACCAGAACCTTAGACGTGTCTACTTTACTTTCATACGGATCCCTATGATCATCATGAGATGCACACACCTACACGTTTTTTAAAGAGAACCTTCTTAAAATGAGTTTAAAGTCTTTAGTACACTGTCAATTGCAACCTTTGCTCTTCGTCTCTCGACCAATCAGGACAATCGACACCCTTAAACGGTCGAGCTCAGCAAGCTGCGGTTCCTCAATAACCCGATAGATGTATCCCCTCAAATAGGCCCAAATATGAAACGTAAAGGACCAGAGCACGTGAAGAGGGCAGTATCCCTGCAGGCAGAATATCAATTAACCCAAAAAATATCAAGAAAGTAAAAGAAAATACGAAAAAGAAAGGGGGTTCAAGCAATCATACAAAAAAGCCTAGTCGTGACCGTGCCTGGCCATGAAATTTACCTAAGGCCTGAAAAGTCAAAGATAGGGGCATCTTGGAGGTCGAAAGGGTCCGTTTTGTCATAGCTCGGTCTTTTAACGGTTTTGTCGATCCTCCTGTAAGGTTTGTCTCCACAATTTCTTCACTATTTCTCCCCCAAGGTTTAACACGAGACAGCTATCTAAAGACCGAACATCATTTTAAAATGGTTCATTTTTCAAAAATCATCATATGCTCACATGATCACAGGAGTCCAAAATGGGTAAAGAGTAATGTCAGTGTTTCTGGTGAATCAAATCCTTAACCATAATCTCAATGAGCACTCTCAAAACTTCGGGCTTAGGTCAATGCATGCGCGTCACCAATAGGTGTGACGACGTCTGATTCCGGGTCAGCGTCGCGCGGTTGACCGTTGGGGTTCCAAGGTGTTCTATCTTATACCTTCTAGATTGTAAGGAAAGAGACCTGGGTCGGGCAAATCATTTACCTCGAAAGCTTTTTAGGCAAACTTGGTGGTCGGAAGCAGCTGGGAGCTTAAGCATGGCATGACGGTATTGTCATCAGTATGAGTCTTAGCCAGTCAAGGTTAGCTTGAGGAGTCTAGAGGCCCAAATAAATCTAGATGTGTGCTTAGGATGCCTGGGAAGTTGAGTGTGCATTTCCCTTTCATCATTCAATCAGGCTAAGTTTGGGCAGCCACCAGGTGGTCGGAATCAAAAAACATGTTTTCGTTCATCACACACCCCACTTGTTAATATCTGCTAGCATCTGCATACTTTCTTGTCACGTCGATTTCAATACTTTTCCTTTTGTCTGATTAGTAGGACACGGCCCCTTGACCCTACGCGAAGGCTAGGGAAAAGGTAGTTGCTCTTTTGGGCAAGGGGCCGAAAACAGATACTACTAACTGTTTTCCCTAATGTTGTTCATGCAGGAAGGACAGGTATGAACAAAAGCAAAACAAGAAGTGCCCGAATACAAATAGTGAAATATGTAAGCATAACATAATGTTCATACATCACGATACAGGGGCATACCCCTATATCAGCTCTCAATCCCTCTTCCTTCCCTCCACCTCATCCTCTCTCCTATCACGAGAGGAGTGTCTCATCTGACTCTCAGCATCATCCTCCCGAGCACGGCAATGACCTGATGTCGGTCGCATAGACCCTGAACAGCCAGCAGGTCGAACTGCTCTCCATGCGTAAGAAGGGAGTCGAGGTCTCTAAAGATAGAACTCCTAGAAGGTGCCTGGCCAGCCGATGGGGCAGGGATAGGAGGACGAGCTCCTGGACTCTGTGCGCTAGATCTCGTGGCTCATTCTCGCCCCTTCTTCATCACTTGGTCCCACAGGGTCCGGTACTTGAAATCAAGCTCCCTCACCTCTGTCTGCAACCTCGTCAGCTCCTCCCGCAAGCCAGCTATCTTACCCTCCCAGTACATGTCTGGATGGGATCCTTCTCTTGTCCTGGCCTGAGCAGTCCGCTCCTCTAGCTCCTGATCACTCAATTGCTGATTGAGGCTCTCTAATTCCTGCGCCCTGGCTAAAGCGGCTTCCACCTCCTGGCGCTGCAAAGGAACTTAGGATTTAAGTAGGCTCAATCGGAATAACACAAGAGTGGGACAATCCTCACCTGCTGTGCCAAGTCCACCTCCCGGGCCTCCGCACGGCGGAGGGCATCCTATAATCTCGCCTCCCGATCAGCAGGGGCAGCTGGCCCCTGAGATGATGAGCCTGCACCAGGATCCCCTCGCAACCTGTGACGGACTAGCGTTTCTCTCTACATCACAAAGAATTGCACAAAATAAAAGGACAATTTCACACCCGAAACCAGAAATCGAACTTCTCACCAATTCTCCAATTTGGTGAAGCAAGTCACTCGTCTGCAGAACCAAAATCTCATTTTGATTCTTTAGAATCTACACAGCTTCAGTTTCGGGCATCTGTTGCAAGAATACCACCAAAGTCAGTCAGTAAGAAGAGATTGGGTGAAATGGATAGAAGGGTTTAGATTGACGCACCCACCATGCATCTAGAAACATGCGATCCGCGTACCATTGGGCGTAATCCCCCAAGTATGTGTAACTATCTCGCAAGAATTTATCCTCTTGTAGGGCATCCCCGATGCGGTACCATACTTCAATCTCAGCTTGCCTTACCACTCGCCAGTCCTGACCAATTGCAGAAGATCGACGACGACCGCGATTCATATCAAGGTAGGTCGGAAAGGCAAGTAAAGGCTGGTGCCATCCCCACGTGCGGAAGGCCATCCGAACAAAGAGGCCATCACAGATATTCACACATAGCAAGGGCACTTCTCGCCGGAATTGGGAGAGACTCTGAGACACCTATGGATGATCAGCGAGATCCTCCTCTGCATATGGCATCCACACCACCTGATTGAAGTGAAAGGTCAGACTTAATCATTGGTCAAGATGCACATATATCTTGAATTACTCACCATGTGAGGAGGAAATGTGTCGAGCTGGGCACGGATGTCCTCCACGCGGTACATGACTGGACGATAATCCCAGATCACTTCCCACCGCACCATAAGTGGAGTCCATCCCTCACGATCTGCAGAGACGGCCCCACAGCCGATGGGAAAGCGGGTATAACCCCAAATCAACAAGGGATAACACAGTCAATATCAACCAGCATAAGTGAGGAAGGACAGAGATCAACAATAAAAAAGGATTACCTGAAGAAAGGGCGTAAATCCGTCCAAATTGCCGGATCCCTGGCGATAGCTCACCAGGTGAGAAAAGAGGTGACCCAGCATCGCTGCTCTCCATGCCATCTTCTTTGCTGCTTGGAGGTCCTCCAACAACGGCAAGTATTTCAAGTTAACCTTGTCTGAAGATGTAGCAAATAGCAGTCTTCCGAAGAAGAACAGGAGGAAAATCCGCAAATTCTCATCATCTGAGCGGCCATCCAAATCTAGCAAAGTTTCCACTCTCTCAGCAAAAGCCTCAAGAGTCTCGCTCGGCTTCCGCCGTACCCGACTCAATCCCACAGACCGGGCAAAATGCCCGAGGGGTATGTGAGATAATTCTCCTTGAACTCGATAGTACCCCTCACCCAAGAGTCGATCTGAAAGCTGCCTGTAATCCCTTAGCTCAGGACCCACTACTGGATCACTAATGATCGGCAAGCCTGTCAAAAAGGAGACCTCCTCCAACGTGGGCAGCATATGTCCCCAAAGCATGATAATGGCTCTGCATCTGTCATCCCAGCGTTCTCGCAGAGCCACCAAGAAGGGTGCATCCACCATAAATGGTCGGATCGGAAACAACGGCCCGAACCCAAATGCATCCACTTGGAAAAGGACCCGGTCCCGCAGTGCATGGTACCAGGCCTAGACTAACTCCCAAGAAACTCTGCCCCGGACTCTCTGTGGTCCCTGCAAATCCCAACAAGACAAAAGTTAGGGGCATGTATATACAAAAGAGATGTGAGCAGGGCCTCCGTCCGTACGGACGGACGGCGTGGCCGCCAGCCGTCCACCCTGTCGGATGGCGAGGCCACCCGCCGTCCGACCGATGGGACGGCACGGCCGCCCGCCATTCGTACGAACGGACGGCAGGGCCACCGGTCGCCTGCCCTGTCGGACGGCGGGGCCGCCAGCTGTCCGTCCGGTCGGACAGTTCGAACGCTCGCCGTCCGCCAGGTCGGCCACTACAAATCAAATCAAAAATTGGAGGGACTCACCTTCTTCTTCTTCTTCGGGGGAACCTCCTCGTTGCCGTCGTCTTCCTCCTCATCTTCTTCTTCATCTCCGTCTTCTTCTTCCTCTTCATCAACTTCATCTTTCTCCTCTTCATCATCCTCTTCCGCCGCCCTCCCTTCTTCTCCTTCTTCTTCGACGCGGAGCGTGTCTTCGCCAGCCTCCTCACTGCCGCTACCACCAGCACTTGCCCCGCCGCTGCCGCTACCACCAGCACTCGCCCTGTCGCCGCCGCCGGCCGTTGCCGCCTCACCATCGCCACCATCGGCCCTCCTCCTCCTAAGGGAACGGGGAAGCCACACTCGAGCCATGAGAGGGTGAGGGGAAAGCTGGAACAAGGAAAGAAGAGGAAGAAAGGGTAGGGAGAGCAACAGGAAGGTCCTGGGGGCTTCTTAAGGACATCCGCCGGTACGGACGGCCACGCCTGCGGCCGTTCGCCGTTACGGACGGCCACAGGCGTGGCTGTCCTATGGGTCGGACGGCGACCCGTGTGGTCGTCCGCCGTCACGGACGGCCACAGGCGTGGCCTTCCAATGGGCCGGACGGCTACCCGTGTGGCCGTCCGCCGTCACGGACGGCCACCCGTATGGCTGTCCACTGTGGATCTTTGTCCATGTCGAGGGAACTTTTGAAAATAAATTTTTTTATTCTCTAAGTTTCAATGAATACATCATTCAAGTGCTCTACAACCCATGAAAAAGGCACATACAACAGGTCGTACATTTCTTAGGTAATCCACATATTTCTCGACTTCTTCTGAAGTCTCTGCTACATCAATGCAAGCCTTGGTGAATCTAGAGTGACGACGCCATGCACGTCGGAATCGCCTTATAGCCCGTGCTTCCCTCGCATACCCCGTATGCCTTGGCACAATCAGTGTAACGACCCGCCACCCTATAATCGGGGATCCGATTACTAAATGGGTACCGAATCATTAACTTGTAACCAAACCAGGATCCGAGTAAGTCTGGGAAATAAATAATCAACTAAGCTAAACATTCACATCGCATTGAATTGAAGGGAAAATGCAGAAATTAAAAGTTATTACAATGCGATTCGATATAGCAAATGATTACATACTCCAACAGAAAAGAAATGATTATACACACAGGCCAGAAATAAAGATAACAACTACATCGGGGCATACCCCGGAACAACAGTCGACGACGCTCAGCACTCAGCCGCACAACCCTCGCTAGGTCTGCCTGGAGTCCTCACCTGAAAGCCGCAGGGGTGAGTCTCAACGAAAAGACTCAGTAGGGATCCTTCGATCCCCACAGCCCACACACACACACCCACAAGTGGAAAGTACAGCAGGGATATAATAACCATGAAGAGACAATGATTTCCATGCCTACATCTCAATAAGAATCACATGCATTCAAAGAATAACTAACATGCATAACTCTAATCTATCAGGAAACTCGTAATTCGGCGTATCCTTAAAACATGTCAATTCCACAACGAGAGTGGGAAACACAACGACCCGCTGAGACCAAACAGTAACCCCTCGGATAGCTCACGAGCCACCTCGGCGGTCACTCCTTCCCTCAGCAAACACCGGCCCGCTGAGACCAAACAGTAACCCCTCGGATAGCACGCTGGCTACTCCGGCCCAACTGGCTCAGGTGGTTACTCCTTCCCCCAGCACGAGTGACACTCCAACGGTACCTCTCCGACACCGATACAAGCTAGCTAACCCCGGGGTTCACCAGGTGACCCTCTCTACTAGGCGTCACCCCGCCACTGCTCCCGTCAGCGCTGTGTCCCTCCGCACCGACACAGGGTGTAGAACGCTACAACTGTCACTCTAGGTCCACCGAAAACAGAAAACACGGCACGGTGCGATCTGGTCACGGAGGAAGTCCACGGTCGCACGACACACAACGCAGTGCCATCCGGTCACGAAGAGCTCATTACATCGAGTATACTAACTGTATGCATTAACCGACTATCTAGCAGTGTAAACACATTTTACTGGCATGGATTAGTGTAGTTCTGGCTTGAATCGCGTCGCCCGAGGCCGACGCCATTCAAGCATCCTAAACTGGTTCAGAAAATACCGGCCTCAGAATCTGGCCTAAAAGGCGTCGACACCAGTGGTCGCCTTTTAAAAGGCGTCAACATCCTCGGACGCCGTTCACGCTGAAAAACCAGGAATTCGAGAAAGCAACAATGGAAGGATTACTGCTCTAAAAAGGCGTCATGGTGGCTCGACGCTATTCAAAACGCGTCGCCCACCCATGACTTCTTTTAGTCCCATAATCCTCAAACTGAGTCCCGTTATCGGGGTGATTTTCTGCCTAAATGGCGTCATGGTGGCTCGACGTCCTTCTGAAAGGCGTCGACCAACCATGACGTCATTTAGCGCCAGAACCCCTAGCCTGATAAACCTCGAACAGGAGAGGTTTCTGCCCTAAAACGCGTCGTACTGCCCCGACGTCCTTCTAAAAGGCGTCGACCAGGCACGACGTCGTTTAGAGCCAGAAACCTGGTTCCCTGGTTCGATCCGAGGGATCCTCCCATAGCCCCAAATACCCCGAAAAAGCCCCAAAAACAGAGGGGGAAAGAGGGCAACCAAAGTACCCATAATTCACATCACAGAAACTCCCATTCCCATCAAGGAAAAACCCCCTAACATGCTCATTCTACCCCAAAACCATCGGTCCATAGCATGCTTTAAAACGGAGAAAAACATGATTTAGAACACAACACTGTGAGAACCGTCACCCTACCGGTTCTTGAACTCCTCCAAGCTCCGTGCCTCCGACCCGCCGCACCGTAGACCGCCGCCGGTACCCTCGAGGACGCCGCCACTCCACCGGGACGTCGGCCGCCGTCCGGAGAGTGGTACGCCGCGAAGGAAGTGGTGGTGGTAGAGGTGAGAGGTAGGGAAGTGTTGGAGTGGAGGGAAGGACGAAGGGTCGATGTCGGGGTCGCCGGAAGGAAGGAGAGAAAGAGAGAAGGAGGAGCAAAATGAGAGAAAGAAGGAGGGCTCTCGGGGTTAACCAGAGACTGGATGAAACGCGTCGAGATGTACGGACGCCTATCAGTCGATGTGACGGCTGCTCTGACAACCCTCTGCGCAACGCTCTGACAGAGGTCTGAAACGCGTCTTCCATGAAAGACTACGTTTAGTCGACAAGACTGGCGCCGTACTCTGACAACCCAGAGTCGCAGTCTGAAAGGCGTCGTGCCTCGCAGACGCCGTTCAGACGACATGTCAGGGCCGTACTCACGCGACCCAAAGCCAGCCCACGTGGCACAGGCTAAAACGCGTCAGCATAGCTGGACGCCGTTTAAACCGCGTCGAGCGGGCTCGACGCGAATCCGACCAGAGTCTCAGCCCCACTGGAGCCTGAACTACAGGGTCCAACCCCGAAAACCGGATCCGAAAGCCTCAGTCCTTACATTCTCCCCCCCTTAAAAGAATTTCGCCCCCGAAATTGCCTGTTATAATTAACCAAGACAAAGCATGGATATACAAGTTCACAGGATAACTTACGAGAAAAGGTAGGGAAACTGCTCCCGCATCTCGTCCTCACGCTCCCAGGTTGCCTCGCCCCCGGAGCGGTACTGCCAAATCACCTTGACCAAAGGTACGATCTTGTTCCGAAGGACTTGCTCCCTGCGATCCTCAATACGAACTGGAAACTCTGGAAAAGATAAGTTCTCAGCAATCTCCAACTCTGAAAAATCCAAGACGTGGGATGGATCCTGAACATATTTCCTCAGCAAGTAAACATGGAACACATCGTGTACCCCTGCAAGACTGGGTGGCAAGGCCAGCTGATACGCGGTTTCCCCAATCCGAGCAAGAATGGGAAAAGGTCCAATATATCGCAGACTCAGCTTGCCTCGCTTCCTAAATCTCATCACACCCTTGGCGGGCGAGATTCGGAGGAACACGTGGTCTCCCACCTCAAACTCAAGCGGTCTCCTCCGGATATCAGCATAACTCTTCTGCCTGCTCTGAGCTGCTGCCAACCTCTGACGTACCGTCCTGACAACCTCAGTACACTGCTGAACTAACTCAGGTCCTGCAATCTGTCTCTCACCAATCTCAGACCAACACAGAGGAGATCGACACGGTCGCCCATACAAAGCCTCGTAAGGCGCCATGCCGATACTGGAATGATAACTGTTGTTATAGGCAAACTCCACCGTAGACAAATGCTGCTCCCAAGAACCTCCCCAGTCTAAACAACACGCCCTGAGCATGTCCTCCAAAGTCTGAATGGTCCTCTCCGACTGCCTATCAGTCTCGGGATGGTATGCCGAACTGAAAGCCAACTGAGTACCCAAGGCATTCTGAAAACTCTTCCAGAACCTGGAAGTGAACCTCGGATCTCGATCTGATACGATGGACAAAGGTACCCCGTGCAGAGAGATGATCCGATCTACAAACAACTTGGCCAACTTACCGACCGACCAGTCCTTCCTAATAGCTAGGAAGTGTGCCGACTTGGTCAGCCGGTCAACAATGACCCAGATAGCGTCTCTCCTGCTAGGGGATGTAGGCAGACCCATCACAAAGTCCATAGTCACGTGTTCCCACTTCCATTCCGGAATCGGCAAGGGTTGCAGCAACCCTCCAGGTCTCTGATGCTCGGCTTTAACCTGCTGACAAGTCATGCACCTAGCCATATACTCAGCCACATCAGTCTTCATACCAGGCCACCAGAAGTGCCTCCTCAAACACTGATACATTTTGGTTGTTCCGGGTTGCACTGCATATCTGGAACGGTGCGCTTCATCAAGGACACTCCTACGTATGTCTTCTTCGGCCGGGACATAAAGCCTGCCTCTGAATCGAACTGTGTCGTCATCCCACAATTCCACCTCTGGTCTCTGGAGAATCTGCGGTAATTCTGCGTCTGCCCTCTGAGCCTCAATCACAGCATGGTACACAGCTGGCCTTACCGTCAAGCTGGCCAACACGGGTCTATCATCCCCACGTGGCACCCGGAAAGAAGATTCCACAATCTGCTCAAATAATTTCCATTCTCGAATCATAAGGTATGACATGACCGTCTTTCGACTCAAGGCGTCTGCCACAACATTCGCCTTGCCCGGATGATAAGAAAAGTCAAAGTCATAGTCCTTAATGAATTCCATCCACCTTCGCTGCCTCAAGTTCAAGTCTCTCTGAGTGAACACATACTTCAGGCTCTTGTGATCAGTAAAGACCTGAAATTTCTCACCATACAAGTAATGTCTCCAAATCTTAAGTGCAAATACAACAGCTGCCAGCTCCAAATCATGGGTAGGATAGTTCTCTTCATGCTTCTTCAGCTGTCGAGAAGCATAAGCCACTACCCTGCCATGCTGCATTAGAACTGCGCCCAAACCTCGACGGGACGCGTCCGAGTAAACTACAAACCCACCTGACCCAGATGGAAGCACTAACACTGGGGCCGAAGTGAGGCGAGTCTTCAACTCAGTGAAACTCCGTTCACAATCCTCGGTCCAGACAAAACGAACTCCCTTTCGAGTCAACCTCGACAAGGGGGCCGCTATCGACGAAAACCCCTGAACAAACCGTCTGTAATAACCGGCAAGCCCCAAGAAGCTCCTGATCTCAGTTACTGTAGTTGGCCTGCTCCAATCCATCACTGCCTCAATCTTGGCTGGATCCACTGCGATGCCCTCGCCAGAAATGACATGCCCAAGGAAGTGCACCTTGTCTAGCCAGAATTCGCACTTGCTGAACTTGGCATAGAGTTGGTGCTCCCTTAGGACCTGCAACACCGCTCGAAGATGAGTGGCGTGCTCTTCCTCAGAAGAAGAATATATCAAAATATCATCGACAAATACCACCACAAACTGATCCAGATAAGCCCTAAAGACTCGGTTCATCAAATCCATAAAGGCTGCCGGAGCATTGGTCAAACCAAAGGGCATAACCAAAAACTCATAATGTCCATACCGAGTCCTGAAAGCTGTCTTACTGACATCAACATCACGGATCCTCATATGATAGTACCCAGATCTCAGGTCAATCTTGGAAAATACCTTTGCAGACTGCAGCTGATCCATCAAATCATCGATCCTAGGAAGCGGGTATTTGTTCTTAATCGTCACTTGGTTCAGCTGTCTATAATCAATGCACAGTCTCAAAGAACCGTCCTTCTTCCTGACAAAAAGGACGGGAGCACCCCACGGAGAAGTACTGGGACGGATGAAACCCTTATCTAGCAACTCCTGCAACTGCGCCTTCAACTCAGCGAGTTCGGCTGGCGCCATCCGATACGGGGCCTTAGACAAGGGCGCCGTACCCGGTGCAAGCTCAATGGTAAACTCGACCTCTCGCTGAGGAGGAAGGCCAGACAACTCCTCAGGAAACACATCTGCAAAGTCACACACTACTGGCACCTCCCAGGGACTGGGACAGTCACGGGCATCGGAAATAACAACAGAGGCAAGAAAGGCCTCACAACCACCAGCAAGCAACCTATGAGCCTTAAAGGCAGAAATAAGAATACCTCGAGAAGAGAGCCTGATACCTTGGAAGTAGAAGATCGGGATGTCTGGAATAGAGAAACGCACTCTCTTCCTGTGGCAGTCCACCTCAGCATAGTAAGCCTCCAACCAATCCATGCCCAGGATGATATCGAAATCACGAATGGCCAGCACAACCAGCTGGGCGGGTAACTCATGGCCCTCGATGGTCAAGGGGACATCCCTCAAATAATTATAAGATAACATGAAATCCCCAGAAGGAACCTCTACCATCAATCCCTCAGCTAACTCATCAATGGGTGCAGAAATATTATCTATGAACTGCTCAGAAATGAAAGAATGCGAAGCACCCGAATCAATCAACACATGCGCAGAGTTCCCAAGGACAGAAAGTGTACCTTCCACCAAGTTGGACGCACGAGCCTCCTTCCTGGTGATAGCCAGCACTCTCCCCTGGGTCCTCGGCTTCTTCTGATCAGCTGGACCCTGTCTCTGGCCACGCCCCTGCGGGCAAAACCTCGCCACGTGGCCCTGCTGGCCACAAGTATAGCATCTCCCAGAGAAAGCAGGACACTGTGTCCCCCCATGAGTACCACCACAGTGCTGACAAACTGCAGGAGGCCTCTGAGCTGACTCCTGCTGGGCGCTGGACACCGACTGGCTCTGCTGATCCTGCCTAGGCCTGCTACTACCACTGCTGCCGCTACTGCTGCCACCGCCTCGGAAGAATCTCCTGAATCGGGAGCCGAGTGACGACGATCCCGATCCGGACGAAGGGGCCGCTGCCGCTGCCTTGCCCCTGCCACGTGCTGGTCCCTGAGCAGTCAGTCCTCTCTCCCGGGCTGACTGATTCAGCTGTGCCTCCACTGCCGCTGCACTCCTAACTGCTGACGCCAAATCCTTACAACAGTGAGATGCCACAAAGTTCCTCAGGCCGAGCCTCAGCCCATCCACAAACCTCTCAGTACGTCGCTCCTCGTCCCCCGAGATGAAGGGCACAAACCTCCCAAGCGAAACAAACTTCGCCTGGTACTCGAGTACTGTCATACTCCCCTGAGTCAGCTCCATAAATTCCCTCTCCTTGGCCCTCTGAACATGTCTAGGAAAATACTGCGCATTGAATCCCTTCACAAAAGTCTCCCAAGAAATCTCCCTGAGACTCCTATCCTCATAAGACAAACTCTTCAAGGAGGTCCACCAATCGTAGGCGCTATCCTTCAACATGAAGGTAGCTAACGGAGTCTTCTCCACTGCTGTACAATCCATGGTGTCAAAAGTCTTCTCTATCTCCCTAAGCCAGTGAACGGCCTCGTCAGGGTCGGGACGACCGGTGAAGTGAGGTGGCCTCAACTTCAGGAATCTCTCCAGTGTAGCCGTGGACCCACCCCGAGCACTAGAACTCTCACTAGGGTCTCGGGTCTGATATCTGGCCATGGTATCCATCATAGCCTCCATGAACTGTTCTACACTCGGCCTACCGGTCACAGAACCACTAGGGACATCTGCCCTCTCTCGAACAACTGGTACCCTCTTCCTAGGAGCCATCTAATCGCCTACAAACACAAAATCGAAAAGTTCTAGTTAGAAACCCAAAACCTATGCTACCGTCGTGCCTGTACGGGATAATGTAATTATTTGCTGGACTCATGACATTTAACCTAGTTATTCATTTATTTGCCAGACCGAATGCTCTGATACCAACTGTAACGACCCGCCACCCTATAATCGGGGATCCGATTACTAAATGGGTATCGAATCATTAACTTGTAACCAAACCAGGATCCGAGTAAGTCTAGGAAATAAATAATCAACTAAGCTAAACATTCACATCGCATTGAATTGAAGGGAAAATGCAGAAATTAAAAGTTATTACAATGCGATTCGATATAGCAAATGATTACATACTCCAACAGAAAAGAAATGATTATACACACAGGCCAGAAATAAAGATAACAACTACATCGGGGCATACCCCGGAACAACAGTCGACGACGCTCAGCACTCAGCCGCACAACCCTCGCTAGGTCTGCCTGGAGTCCTCACCTGAAAGCCGCAGGGGTGAGTCTCAACGAAAAGACTCAGTAGGGATCCTTCGATCCCCACAGCCCACACACACACACCCACAAGTGGAAAGTACAGCAGGGATATAATAACCATGAAGAGACAATGATTTCCATGCCTACATCTCAATAAGAATCACATGCATTCAAAGAATAACTAACATGCATAACTCTAATCTATCAGGAAACTCGTAATTCGGCGTATCCTTAAAACATGCCAATTCCACAACGAGAGTGGGAAACACAACGACCCGCTGAGACCAAACAGTAACCCCTCGGATAGCTCACGAGCCACCTCGGCGGTCACTCCTTCCCTCAGCAAACACCGGCCCGCTGAGACCAAACAGTAACCCCTCGGATAGCACGCTGGCTACTCCGGCCCAACTGGCTCAGGTGGTTACTCCTTCCCCCAGCACGAGTGACACTCCAACGGTACCTCTCCGACACCGGTACAAGCTAGCTAACCCCGGGGTTCACCAGGTGACCCTCTCTACTAGGCGTCACCCCGCCACTGCTCCCGTCAGCGCTGTGTCCCTCCGCACCGACACAGGGTGTAGAACGCTACAACTGTCACTCTAGGTCCACCGAAAACAGAAAACACGGCACGGTGCGATCTGGTCACGGAGGAAGTCCACGGTCGCACGACACACAACGCAGTGCCATCCGGTCACGAAGAGCTCATTACATCGAGTATACTAACTGTATGCATTAACCGACTATCTAGCAGTGTAAACACATTTTACTGGCATGGATTAGTGTAGTTCTGGCTTGAATCGCGTCGCCCGAGGCCGACGCCATTCAAGCACCCTAAACTGGTTCAGAAAATACCGGCCTCATAATCTGGCCTAAAAGGCGTCGACACCAGTGGTCGCCTTTTAAAAGGCGTCAACATCCTCGGACGCCGTTCACGCTGAAAAACCAGGAATTCGAGAAAGCAACAATGGAAGGATTACTGCTCTAAAAAGGCGTCATGGTGGCTCGACGCTATTCAAAACACGTCGCCCACCCATGACGTCTTTTAGTCCCATAATCCTCAAACTGAGTCCCGTTATCGGGGTGATTTTCTGCCTAAATGGCGTCATGGTGGCTCGACGTCCTTCTGAAAGGCGTCGACCAACCATGACGTCATTTAGCGCCAGAACCCCTAGCCTGATAAACCTCGAACAAGAGAGGTTTCTGCCCTAAAACGCGTCGTACTGCCCCGACGTCCTTCTAAAAGGCGTCGACCAGGCACGACGTCGTTTAGAGCCAGAAACCTGGTTCCCTGGTTCGATCCGAGGGATCCTCCCATAGCTCCAAATACCCCGAAAAAGCCCCAAAAACAGAGGGGGAAAGAGGGCAACCAAAGTACCCATAATTCACATCACAGAAACTCCCATTCCCATCAAGGAAAAACCCCCTAACATGCTCATTCTACCCCAAAACCATCGGTCCATAGCATGCTTTAAAACGGAGAAAAACATGATTTAGAACACAACACTGTGAGAACCGTCACCCTACCGGTTCTTGAACTCCTCCAAGCTCCGTGCCTCCGACCCGCCGCACCGTAGACCGCCGCCGGTACCCTCGAGGACGCCGCCACTCCACCGGGACGTCGGCCGCCGTCCGGAGAGTGGTACGCCGCGAAGGAAGTGGTGGTGGTAGAGGTGAGAGGTAGGGAAGTGTTGGAGTGGAGGGAAGGACGAAGGGTCGATGTCGGGGTCGCCGGAAGGAAGGAGAGAAAGAGAGAAGGAGGAGCAAAATGAGAGAAAGAAGGAGGGCTCTCGGGGTTAACCAGAGACTGGATGAAACGCGTCGAGATGTACGGACGCCTATCAGTCGATGTGACGGCTGCTCTGACAACCCTCTGCGCAACGCTCTGACAGAGGTCTGAAACGCGTCTTCCATGAAAGACTACGTTTAGTCGACAAGACTGGCGCCGTACTCTGACAACCCAGAGTCGCAGTCTGAAAGGCGTCGTGCCTCGCAGACGCCGTTCAGACGACATGTCAGGGCCGTACTCACGCGACCCAAAGCCAGCCCACGTGGCACAGGCTAAAACGCGTCAGCATAGCTGGACGCCGTTTAAACCGCGTCGAGCGGGCTCGACGCGAATCCGACCAGAGTCTCAGCCCCACTGGAGCCTGAACTACAGGGTCCAACCCCGAAAACCGGATCCGAAAGCCTCAGTCCTTACAATCAGCATAGCATGTAAAGCAGGAAAAGGCACCTATCTTGGAACTCCAATCTGGAGATGGCAACGATGCCCTTTGTACACGGTTAGCTCGTCAGGGCCGATTAGCCACACCTCACGCTCACAAGAAGCCCTTGTGGTAAATTCCATACCCCAAAGGATCATCGGAACAAAGATGAATTTTTCCACAGTCAGAAAATTTAGATAATCACGCCAGTCATCCCTCGTCTTGAGATGAGCCGTGAGACATTTGATTTGATCTTCGGGACCAAGAAGTGAGCGTGCAGGATACTACGCACTGTGCTGAAATATCCTGGAGGTGGAGGTCACTTTCTCATCAAAATAAAAAACTAAGTGCATCTCCATCAACAACTGCAGAGTAAATAAACTCCCCCTTATAGATCGCCCCATGCTCATGTGGCTAAGCCCTCCATATAGATGTGACAGAATTACCGGGGCAAGAGAATGACCTTTCCACAACAAGCTCAGCACATCCACATACTCTCTTTCTAGCATAGAGCCTGAAGTTGGAAACCACAAGACTCCCCCGAGGACTAGGCATAAGCCCCGCATCAGTCTTTCAGACTCGACCGTCTTGCGTTTAATTTATTGGATTAACCAGTGCGCAAGGCGATCGACAAGGATTCCTCGCTTGTCACTCATGCGGCATACCTCCCGTTTGTCTTGCACTATATCAGCAAAGATTACCTCCCATGCAGGCAAAGCCGAGGGATCGCCAGTGGCTAGACCCTCCCAGCCATAAAGGATTTCTACCTCCTCTACCAGCACTATCGCTTCGAACTCTCGAAACACGAATGTATGCGTCTCCGGATGCCACAGTTCAAGAAGTGCACCCAGCCCCTCCCAATGCCAGTGAATGGAGGTGAACCACTTTGCGAACATGATAGATCGGGTCAGATTCCACCGGCACATATACACCCTCATATCCAGGGTAATCTCATCCGTTAGGGCCGCAAGCCATGCATACTTGCGAGTATGCCGAGCATCAGGGAACTTAAGCACAGGCTGCAGGACAACCAAAGGTCAAAAGAGAGAAGAGAGAGTCAAAGTAAACGGCATAAAAATTTTGAGCCTACCTGTCCATGAGCCAGTAGGTTGCTGAGATGTCCTTCACCGTCAGATAGAACTTGAGGTTCCCTAGCAGTCGCATGAGCAGAAGACGAGGCCATTTTCCCCACAGAAAAGTTTCAGTTTTTCAGAAGGGAGCTTCGGGACAAATCTCCCCTTTTAAGGCCACAAGATAAACTACGAACTTTCCATGTTCTATAAAAGACGGAGGGCATGCATATCCATCCTTCTACATTTTCATAAACGGCATATCCCTTGGCCTTCCACCTTTTCATAGACGGCATATCCCTTGGCCTTCCACCTTTTCGTAGAAGGCATGCTAGTTGGCCTTCCATCATTTTGGAAAAGACTCACTCACGAAAAGGTATATTGCCCTTCACCCCTTTCCACTTCGAGGAGGTAACCTCACCCCAAGTTCAGGAGACCACTTTGCTTAACATCAACAAATTAATGGTTATTCCTGAAAATCGAGTCGAAGCCATATCGGATTGGCATTCTACCATTAGAATAGACATATCTTCCATATCGGCATCGACTCAAAACTAACTATTTGCTTCTCATCCTTTTGCAGTTTAAATACTTAAATGATGTGATCATTGGATATATGAACTTTGCTAATGTGTGCTATTGCAGCTGCGGGAAAATTGAAGCAAGTAGAACTGGAGACACAGGAAGCTAATAACTTTGGGAGTATAGACTCTGAGTTCCTCTTTAAACAAAACAATGAGGAGTCTATTTTCTCCAAGTTATTCGATTGGCCAATAAATCCCTCCTGTTTGCATTAGGAATTTGTTTTCCAATTTTTAAACCAGCATGCATTTGCATAAGCATCCATCCTCGTCCTAGGGGCAATGACCACAACTTATCACTCTGCTTAACCCAACGTTGATTTGTGAGTCTAGCAATTGTTTGTCTGTTAGCCCTTTGAATTGCAAGACCTTATCCTTTTCCAATTCGTGTGCTTGAGATTCTCTCACTTGGCGATCATGCGATACGCCAGGCCACCGTGCGCTCATTGTGTCGAGACCTTTTCAAGTCACACCCCTCCATCTTTCATGCTTGAGATCCCCTTGGTCCAGATCATTGCATCCTAGTGTGCCAAGGCCTCGCAGTTCTAGCACCCGAGGGTCCCACGGATTGTGATTCTCTAGTTTGAACTTTGTTCCCCTTCTTAATCACCCTTGCAATTCGAATAGCCAACTCTCATGCATTTACCACACTCTCATACCATCTTTGGATATAGCTCATCCCTTCTTTGGGCTGTCCAAAATCAGGTTCGATTTTCGGAACACCTATTTATCATTCCGCTCCACTCCACTGCAAAACAGGTGTCCCGGAGGGGCATTTGTAGACACCGATTTTGGACCCCCCCTTTTGGTCATGAACCCCATCCACCATTAGCCCATCACCACCAAACCCACCACCTTAGTCACCCCATCTTTCAGCCCACACTAAATAATCAGGCCTATTAACCAATCTCGACTTTAGCCACCTTTTCGTGGAAGGCCAACCAGCCCGCCTTCCACCACCCTTGGAAAGCCACCCCTTGCCTTCCACCACCCGTGGAAGGCCAACCAGTCCGCCTTCCACCATCCTTGGAAGGCCAACCAGCCCGCCTTCCACCACCCTTGGAAGGCCACCCCTTGTCTTCCACCACCTTTGGAAGGCCACCCCTTACCTTCCACCACCCTTGGAAGGCCACCCCTTCTTGGAAGGCCACCCCTTGCCTTCCACCACCCTTGGAAGGCCAACTGGGTCGCCTTCCACCCTTTCGTGGAAGGTCAACTACCTGGCCTTCCATGAAAGTAGGAGGCAGGATTGTTAGCCGTCTACTCCCCTAACTTCCATCTTGACCTCGTCTTCCTTCGATCTCCTCCACTCGCCACCCTCATCTCGAGAAAGGAGGTTAGATGGGGTTGAGCGGACAAGGAGTTAGAAGGCTTCCGATTGGAGATTGAAGAGATTCAAGTGGAAGAAAGCTTTGGCAGTCGACAAATCAGAGGGATCCTCCGCATTCCAAATGAGACTGTTTTCTTAACTCTCTCCTTACTTTTCTCCTTTCCATTTCACTGCATTCCCACATTTCATACTCTCCGTAGCCTCATCTCCTCCTTTTACTCTTTTCTTTTACCACATTATTTTTACTTTTCACTATTACTACACACGAGCACCCCATCTGCATGCATGCATTTTAGGATGACTTAGCACCCTTCACCCTAAGAGGTTTCCAACAAAAAAAAACGGGAGGTGGGTGGCCATAGCATATGGTCACCTTCCCTCCCCAAACACCCATCCGGTGCATCCCCTTTCAATTCTAGCATTGTTTACATATTTGCATGAATCGATCTTACATGTCGCAGTTCTAATCAAGTTATCTTCTTCTTCTGCTTTGTCTTTTCTTTTTAGGGACCCTTACCGCATTTTGCGTGTAGACTGCCAAGCTCTCCTCCTCTGGCCAGCTGGAGGAAGAGAAGAGGAATCCGTCGTCTCCCGCTCCATCAGAACGCGATCATTCTCATTATCCTGCGGAGCACAGGGACTGTAAGGTAATGCTCCTGGCGATCACACACTTTGATTCCTAATCCTTCCAAATCGCCGCAGTGCTAAGACGAACGGAGAAGCCCCCGCCCGAAGCCCACAGCAGCGGCGGGGACGTTCTGGGCGCCTACAATACTGTAGTTGTGGGGGCTGATACTGTAGTTGCCGTTGTGGCTGCTACTGTGTCCGCTGTTGTGGTTGCTGAGGCCGTTGGTACTAAGGCTGCTGATACTGTGGGTTCGGCTGCTGCAGTCTGTAACCCTGCTGGTTTGGCTGGTGTGGCCGCTGGTACTGTAGTTGTTGATTCCTCATGAATTGGGGCGTATTGTTGTTCATACTCCTAACATGCTTATGGGAGAGCGTGCCCTCAGTGGTTGGACCTGTGCTAGGAGAATTTGGTACGGCATGCTTCCGAGGTGGAAGCCTGCTAGGTCGGTGAGGATCAAAGACACTAGAGAATGTAGCATTCTTGAAAGCATTTTGGCAATACCGTGCTTTTTCATAGAGCTCTGCCATGCTGGTCAAGTTGTTCAGGGCGAAGACTAACTTAAACTGAGGTGTAGCAATGGAGATTAACATTTTTACTTGCTCTGATTCAGACAGATGATCTTTCACTTTTTCTGCTATGCCCCTCCATCTATCAGCAAAACTGACGAATTCCTCGTCGGGCTTCATTTTTTCTGCTTTCAAATCAGTAATGGACAGGGAGGGGGCAACTCTATCCTGGTATCGTTGAATGAACTTTCGTGATACGATACCATAGTCCTCTACTTCAGCAGGTTCTAAAGAAAAGAACCACTCGAGGGCTGGTCCCTCCAATGATTTCTTGAACAAAAATGCCAACGACCTCTTGTCGTTTTGCCAGAAAGATGACTCATAAATAAACTCCTTCAAATGGGTGAAGGGGTTACCGGTACGATTGTATTTCCGGTATATTGGCATATCGGAGGGCGGCAGATGAAATACAGGCAGACTTGGAAGGTTAATCTCATGTGTAGCTTTAACTCCCATAATCTTCTGAAGGTTGTTGAACTGTTCATCCATGCGCTCCATCTTTGCAAGTAGAGCTTGTGTCGTTGGATCAACTTGGGGAGGAGGAGGAGGTGGAGGTACATGATAGGCCTGTTGCCTAGAGTATGTGGGGGCAAGGAGGACAATAGAGTTAAGGTCTGGCAGAGCTTCCGCTATGCCCGAGGGCATTTTGGTAAGTAGGCGTCGGCAGCCTGACCGGTTGCCTCGAGGAAGAAAGTTGTGGCCCAGCTGGCCGAGAAGTTGAAACATGGAGGCCTTCCATGGCCTGGTGAATGAAGGAAGTATGATGAGGAGGTGGTTGAGGAATGACAGGAGGAGCCGCAGGATTTGGCTCGGCAAACTGCATGGGCGTCTTCCCCTTCAAGATGGACTGGATAGCCTCGAACTGTCGAGGATCCAGACGGGAGGCAAAAACTCCCAAAGCGTTCACTAGATCTGAGGGATCGGAGGATGAGGGATCATTTAGATTCATGCCCCCCTCGAAAGTAGGATTAGAAACCGCATGCACGTGCGGAGGAAGATCAGAATATTGATCATGAGCACAAGGAAGATGGGTTTGGATGTTTCCCTCATATCGAACTGGACAAGAATGGGGATTACGGGGGGCATCAACATCTCCCCCGCTTTCAAAGTGGTAATCAGACTCAAGAGGGGCATTAGCATCTCCCTCATAGTTGACTAGGGAATCTTGAGCCATGCTCAAATCCCTACCTGATCGAAGTAGCATGATATTAGATTATTTTCAAAGATTTGTAGACAAGTTGCACAAAGATTAAGCAAACAAGTGGATGTTTAACGTTATTTCAGGATTCCTTGTTGGGTTATTTGGATTCAATTAATCACAAATTCACTCAAGGGGTAGGATCCTAGTTTCAGTTCAATTTCCATCGCTATACTCTATGGCTTTCTCTCACAACGTTATGAAAATATAACTAGGACTTCGATTGGTACAACCAGCCCGATGAACAAGGAGGAATACCTTGATTTTGGGGACTTACGGAGGTCTTTAACGCCAACCACTCTAGTCTGATCGAGGGACCGACCCAATCAGAGAGAGGTGCAGACGTCAAGAAAGGTGTTCCTAAGAGAAAAAAAGGGGGGTGTTAGCCCTAGTGCGTATGACCTATAGCCTGGATGGCCTCTAATGCTTATTACGTAATGTGTCGTAGCAAGCAGATCAGAAATCTGAGAACTGAAGAAAAAAACAAGAAACTGGCTGAAACGCGTCACTGTTGGTCGACGCTATTCAAAACAGAACCTTATTTTTCTCACATAATCTTTGGCAGCAGACAGCACAGAATTTGGCCTTAAGGCGTCTGGGTTAGACAACGCGGTATGAAACCCATCCCCATCATGTTTTCACCCTCCATACCCTATTCCGCACTCTGCTTCTGACCTCGACTTGGTCGATGGTCATTACTGAATATATTCCTCGGGCTCCGCTCATCATGGTTACTTTGTCCCCTCGGGACCTAATTCCTCAGATTCCTCTCGATCTTGAGAGGATCTATGATTTGATCTGGGACATATTGCTATATGATCCCCATAATCTTTTGACCTTGGTGCCGTTACCTCCTCATTCTCCCCCTTTGCAGATTCATTCTTGTTTTATGATTAACTCCAATAATCTAAAAAAAAAAAAATGCCAATTTGGCAACTCCCTCCTCTTGTATTTTTGTCGAGGAAACATCATATTACTTATCCGAATATACCCCATTGTGCGGGTCACTCGGGCAAGATTCTCTTCTAGATCTACTTTGCCCCTCCTCTCGGGAGGATTCATCTGTATCACATCCTGTATCCCTTAATTTTTATCCTTCTTCGTCCTCACTAGGTCAGGATAGTAAGTCTAGCAGTAGGCAATCTAATGAAGTTAGGGAGTCTAGTGAAGTTAGTCAGGTTAGGAAGTCTAAGAAGTCTAAGGGTAGACAAGTTCCAGATAGATACCTCCATGATCTAACTTTAAGATGCCTTTTGTGCTCTCAGATTCCCCAGCTGTTAGAGAATCTCAGATGCCAGAAGAATGTGAAGTTGATGAGTTAGTCGATAACGGGTATGGGGTATATGAATTGTTACTCGAGAAATACCTCATTACTGAAGACGAAGAAGTTGACGAGGACACGGCTAAAGCGTATGCTAGTGGAGTGAAGAGATTTGATGAACCCTCAGCTACTGTAGAAGAGCCTACCAAAGATATTAATCTAGGAACTGAAGATGAACCTAAGGTTGTCCTCGATAGTAAAAATCTTTCTGAAACAGATGAGGAGGTAGTGGTTCAAGTTCTCAGAGACTATAAGGACACTTTCACCTGGAGCTATGAAGATATGTCGGGGTTAGATTCTTCCCTAATGGAGCATCGATTGACAATAAAATCAGGAGATAGTCCGGTTAAACAAAAGTTGAGGCGATTCCTCCCTTAAATGGCTTTGAAGATGAAAGAAGAGGTCGGTAAATTGCATAAAGCCAAAGTTATTAGAGTTGTCCTCTATCCGCAATGGGTGGCAAATATAGTCCCGGTCATGAAAAATGATGGGAAGATCATGATTTGCATTGACTTCCGAGATTTGAACCGGACATGTCCTAAAGATGATTTTTCATTGCCTCACATAGATGTACTCATTGACAATACAGCTGGTTATGAAACACTGTCATTCATGGATGGATTCTTAGGGTATAATCAAATTCGCTTGGCAGAAGAGGACCAAGAGAAGACGTCGTTCACTACACCTTCGGGCACTTATTGTTATGTCGTTATGCCATTCGAGCTGAAGAATGCTGGAGCCACTTATCAGAGGGCTATAATGGCTACATTCCATGACATGATGCACATTGGTTTAGAAGTGTATGTGGATGATCTGTTAGTGAAATCCAAGACTAAGGCTGAGCATGCCAAGGTATTGGTGAGAGTTTTAGAAAGGTCAAGAGAATATCAATTGAAGATGAATCCCAAAAAGTACGTATTTGGTGTATCATTAGGAAAGTTGTTAGGATTCATTGTGAGCAAACGGGACATTGAGATTGATTCCAACAAGGCTAAGGCTATTATTGAAATGCCACCTCCCAAGAATTTGAAAGAACTGAGAGGATTGATTGGCAGGTTGCAATTTATTCACCGTTTTGTCTCCCAGCACTCACAAAGGTGTAAACCATTTTATGAGCTTACTAAGCCGGGAGTCAAGTTTGACTGGGACGATAAGTGTCAGGAGGCATTTGATGGATTGAAGACATATTTGGCAAGTCCTCCTATCTTGAGACCACCATTTTCGGACAAACCTTTGATTCTATATATCTCTGTCCTGGATGACGCGGTGGGGGTTATCCTAGCACAAGAAGATGAAGAAGGAAAGGAGAGGGCAGCCTATTATCTCTCTAAACCTCTCAGCCCCGTGGAACAGAGGTATACGGCGATGGAGAAAACATGTGCTGCATTGGTCTGGGTAGTTCAGAAGTTGAAACACTATTTTCTTGCCCATGAACTCCATCTTATCGCTAAGATGAATCCGATCAAATTCCTCCTTGAGAAATCTATCCTTACCGATCGATTAGCACGTTGGCAGAGCTTTCTATCTTAATTCGATATCATCTATATTCAGCAGAAAGCAATCAAAGTCTATGCCATCGCAGAACATCTTGCTCATCACCCTCTTCCTCGTTTTGATCCAGTCCGATTGGAGTTTCCGGATGAGGAACTGATGTCCATAGACAGAATCAAAGACGATATGTGGACTATGTATTTTGACGGAGCTCTGAACTCTTATAGTGAGGGTATCAGCATTGTTCTACTATCACTTGAAGGTGTCACCATTCTGCATGCCTTTCAGCTTGACTTCCCTGTCACCAACAACATACTTGAATATGAGGCTCTTCTAGCTGGTATCGAGGCTGCTCATCTCTATGGTGCCACCAAGCTCAAGATTGTAGGTGATAGTCAACTAATCCTTCGCCATGTGCTTAGCAAGTACCGAACTCTCGATCCCAAACTCAAGCCTTATCAAGAACTCACTTCTGCCTATGGCAAGCTTTTCACTAGATTGATCTTTGTCCATGTTCCTCGAAATCAGAACATTCTAGCCGACGCTCTAGTTTCTCTCGCATCATCCCTGAATTTCCCAATCAGTAAACAATTTGAATCTATCATCGTCCATAGGCGTCTCTCACCTGCCGTGAAAGACCCTTCATTCCTTAAGATTAAAGAGAAGTTGCTGAAGAAGGCTAGAGATGGAGATATTGTGGAGAAGCGAGAGATCATGCTATTGGAATTGCAAGAAGAGATGGAAGCTGAATAGAAACCATGGTATTTTGAGATTGCCAAATGCTGTGAAGATCAGTCATACCCTGAAGAAGTCACATCTGGGGAAAAAAGGGCTATCAGGACAGTTACTCAGAGATATACCCTAGTTGGAGGAGCGCTTTATAAACGAGGTTTTGACGGTGTTCTTCTGAGATGCTTGGATGAAGATGAGCTTTGGAAGATTATGGAAGGAGCTCATGCCGGAGTTTGTGGTGGCCACGTTAATGGACATATGTTATCAAAGAAGATCATTAGACAAGGATTTTATTGGCCAACCATGGAAGAAGACTGTGTAGGATATGTTCGTAGGTGTGCTAAGTGTCAACTTCATGCCGACAAGATCCATTCCCCTGCATCTTCACTCCATCCTGTTTCCTCCCCATGGCCTTTCTCCATGTGGGCTTTCGACATTATTGGATCCCTCGGTGATCCCAATTCCGGTATTAAGCAGAAATCCTTTATTCTCATGGTAACGGAATACTTTATTAAGTGGGAAGAAGCCGAAGCTTACACGGAAGTCAAAGCATCTACAGTCTGCAAGTGTATTATGAAGAACATCATCACAAGATTCGGAATTCTAAGCACCATCGTCACCGACAATGGACCATAGTTCATATCACAAGAGTTGAAGGACCGCTGCAATAGGTATAAAATTGCATTGCATCATTCGTCTCCATATTATCTGCAAGGCAATGGCCAAGCAAAGGCAACTAATAAGACTTTGATAAAAATTATCAAGAAAACGTATGAATCCAAAAAGTTCTCCGACTGGCCAGAGAAATTAATGGAGGCTTTATGGGCTTACTGAACTTCAATCCGCACATCCACTGGGCAAACTTCATATTCCTTAACATTTGGAATGGAGTTCTATACGAAGTCCTCATCCCGTCCTTAAGAGTACAGTTGAATAAGGAGTTTTTCATTGATGAGCACCGCTCAACACTCCTAGCTCAATTGGAACTTTTAGACGAGAAAAGATGGTCAGCCGCTAATCATGCACGAGTATATCAGAACATATTAGCACATTTTTATCAAAAGAAAGTCATTGAACGAAAATTCAAAGTTGGTGAAATAGTTGTTAAAAGAATCTTTGTAAAATCTGGTGGTCCGCGTTCTAAGCTCCAATCCAACTGGAAAGGATCTTATGTTATCTCGCATGCTTTTCCTGGTAACGCCTATCGTTTAGTTAATGCAGAAGGGTAAGAATTATCTCATCCCTGGAATGGTTTATATCTAAAGAAGTACTTCCCTTAGTTTAAGTCGTGTCGATCAGTATGGTGCAAGGACTAGTAGAGTTTGAAAATTTGGAAACTCAAATTCCCTTATTAATCTTTGGTAATCTAATTCAAACTCATTATTGCACACACAAATATGTTTGATTCGTGAGCAACAAAAGATGTGAAGCCCGAAGAATACCGAAAGCTTGACTAAAGGTGGAAAAGTACAACTCATTTTTGTAAAAAAAAAAACTTATGTTTTACTCTCGACCCACGATGTCGGAATGATGTTTAGAATAGACTACCGAAGGTACCCGCCGTCTTAGTAGGAGGCCGTCATGAAAAAAAAAAAAAGGAGATCCGCCCCACAAAAAGAAAAAAAAGCGAAGGCAAGAGCCAGCTAAATCAAAAGGCCATTACATTATAAACGTCACATCAAAAGGCTACAAAATCATATGAAAAAGGAGCGCAAGGTCGATAAATACCCCACAAAAGTGAAAATGACCGAACCGCAACATATAATATGGTAAAGGAGGGACATCTTTCTGAGTCTCCGGAACCCTCTCGCGGGCTTTCTAGACCAATTCTTCTTTTCCTTCTAAAGAGGCGTACTCCAAACTTGAGGAATGGCCTAGGTTCACTAAGAGTCAGACCATCGAATGGGATCACGATCATAAACATAATTCAAGCACGATGAGCCTGGATTTGGTCATTAAAGAATGATTTGGGAATTAAGTTAATAAATGAATATGCTCTTTCGATCCAAGTTCCATACTGATCCTTAGTTTATTCAGTTGATGTCTTATTGCAAAAATCCAAAAAAAATTGAATATTTGAAAACAAAAAAATTTGAATATTCCAAAATCATAAAAAAATTGAATATTTCAAAATCACAAAAAAAATTGAATAGTTCAAAATTAAAAAAACAAATTGAATATTTCAAAACAAAAATTGAATATAACGAAACCACAAAAAAATCGAATATGACAAAACCACAAAAAAAATTGGATATTTCAAAAATTACAATTGCAAAATAAAAATATTTCAATTAGCATTTGCCTGTCAGGTCATGAATGTTGCATATCTTTAATTTTCAATGAGCATTTGCGAGCTTGTATGTTGCATTTTAATTATTGTCTTTAATCATCGTTATTGGCCTTCCTTAAATAAAGACTTCGCCCCTTGACCCTTCTACTAAGGATAGGATCAAGTAGTCGGTTACCTAACCGGGCAAAGGGCTAAGCCGAAACAGATATTTAACCTATTTGTTCCAGTCACACGCAGGGCACAGGTGTTTGAGGAGATTTGGAATCAGAGAAAACAATAGAAGTACCAAAAAGTTCCATTCATATATGTAAGTTTCATGTACATGCGGAGATAAAAGCTCGCCATCAGGGCTCAAAATAAAATACATCAATAGCTGCTCAGGGTTGGCTCTCCCCGGTGCCTTCATCATACTGACTCTGTGCCTCTTCTGGTCCCTCTGGCATCCTGGTCGGTGGTAGTGGTGGCCCCATCAAGCTCGGTCCAGCCTGACTTGAGGATATGGCAACGCTCGCTTTGAACGCACTCCCGTGCCCCCTCTCTTGTGCTCGCTCGCAGGCATGTCAGAAACGTCCTCTACGTTGCATCATCGCGCTCGCGCTCTCGGTCCTCGGAAAGCATCTCCATATGCGTTTGGAGGCGTGTAAGCTCTCGAAGAAGGTCGTCGCTGGAGAGGCGTGCCAGTTGCTCCTCCAAAGCCCTGATGCATGCAGCATCAGCTTGAGCCTGGGTAGCTGCAGCACAGGTCTACTCCAACTCAGCCTCAGCCCTTTGCAGGGCTTCCTGAAGCTCAGCAACCTACGAAAGAAGATGTTGTCAATCAAACTAGCCAGGGATCAAGATCAAATTCAAAGAACAAAAGGGGAAGGTTGAAGACTTACTATGGCAGTGTGGTCCTCCTCAGCCAGAGAGGCCTGATGGATGGCTTGAGCCAACTATGCCTGGAGGTCGGTGAAGGCAGCATCAGAGTGGGCACCAGAAGAGGAAGCACCGGCTATGTAGGCGGGAGGCTGAGCCACGTGGGTGTAGGCGGCATGTTGTATCGAAAAGAAGGACACCGTCAGCGGCCAAGCGCCAAAATATGTAATGAAAATAATTCATTCATATCATAATTCATTCATACATACCTGATCGTGGAGCTCCTTTTGAACTTGCTCCTTTTGAATACGGATCTATAAAGACAAGATCAAAGAAGATGCTTGCTTTAACCCAATCTATGTACATAGAAACTATTGTCAAACAATTTGACATGAAAAATTTCAAGAGAAGTCTCATACTGATGAGACATGGAATTTATCTCTCTAAAGGTCAGTCTCTAAAGACCCCTGAAGAGAAGGCAATGATGGATAAAATCCCCTATGCATCAGCCATAGGATCCATCATGTACGTCTTGCTATATACTAGACCTGATGTTGCATATGCTCTGAGTGTTACAAACATACATCAGGCATATCCAGGTGATGAACACTAGAAGGCTGTGAAATGTATCCTTAAGTACTTGAGAAGAACTAATGATATGTTTCTGGTCTATGGAGGAGGAGACTTAAAGCTGCAAGGATATATTGACTCAAGTTTTCAGTCTGATCCGAATGACAGCAAGTCGACATCAGGGTTTGTCTTTACACTCAACATGAGAGCAGTGAGCTGGAAAAGTTCCAAGCAAGAACCACTGCTGATTCGATAACAAAAGTTGAGTACATTGCAGCTGCTGAAGCCGCCAAGGAAGTAGTCTGGATGAAGAAATTCATCGGCAATCTTGGTGTGGTAGATAGCATCTCTGGTCCCGTCCCACTATTATGTGACAATAATGGGCCGATAGCTCAAGTGAAAGAGCCAAGGTCTTATCAGAAGTCGAAGCACATTCTGCGGCGCTTTCATCTAATCAGAGAGATAATAGCTCGAGGAGATGTCGTGGTGGAAAGAGTTTCCTCAGCCGACAACATAGCAGATCCACTAACGAAGCCTTTGTCTCAAAATGTATTTGAGCATCACTTAGAGAATATGGGCATTATGTATAAGAGTGATTAGCTTTAGTCCAAGTGAGAGATTGTTAGTATTAGGTGGCCTACAAGCCAATCCGATATTGTGTATTATTTAGTTTATTAATTTAATGGCAATGATTCATTGTGTGTATTTAATTCGATCTATGTTTATCGTATCACGATGAAGTCCATGAAGATGTGAAATGGTCTTCAGATTATGATGAGATCATAATTACGAGACCGAAGACTTATAAACGCATGTTTCTAATTGTTCATAGTCGGAGGATGTTCGAGAAGGACATCAAACATCTGGATAGACTAGTATAGGTTTCTTCAGCTCATATGATGAGGGTGACTAATCCTATAATTCACTTATGTGGAGACACTATGCTGGACCTGTAGGTGCTCATTGGTGAATGAGTTCACGGAACTGATATGCCCATAAATTGTTGGATGGTATCTACCTAACTGTTAAGCAGCTCGATTCTTTTGTCACGGTTGCATGGATGGTCCTTGGACTTGGGATACCAAGGTTACCTTACTGGTAGGTCTTTGAACTTTGACTTTGATTAATGAATCCCTAACCATGGATTATCTATAAGTCAAGTGATCAGGTTCAGGGAGATGCCCTTGAAGGTAATTGTGTGTTCAATACGGGATCATTCGCTCTCGGTAATAGGAGAGAGAATGTTCCAGAAATGATGCGCTTAAGTCCCTGGCCAGGGCGGACTCTGTATTAGATAAAGAGTTACCTAATATAGATGAGCGGCATCTGATTCAAGTGAATCGATCGGCTAGGGTTTAACAGTAAACCATACCCTAGGTCGATTCGGAAACATTGCACGGATGAAGGATTATATCCGTACAGTAACCGATGACGGAAAGGTTCCCGTAGTGGGTTGTATAAACCCTAATGCCTTCCGGGATCACGCGGTGTTTCTTGGCACCCAACGTGATTGAAAGCCCGTCCGAATTTATTGTAGGACATTAAATTCGGCTGATTAATTAATATGAGAATATTAATTAAATCAGTGGGTCCGTAAAGAGTTACTGGACTTAATGGGACATTAGCTAGACTGGTATTTGGGCTTAAAGGGTCACACACAAAAGGTTTTCAAGTCGTGGATTTTTTATGGGGTTTCGGATAAGTGTGGGTTTTTTTGAAAAACTGCAAATCACTTATTATAAAAGTAATCCTGCTAGGTCAGGGGCCAACAACTCTGACCTAGACGCCCCCCTCTCTCTCCTCTCTCTCTCTGGGTGACCCCTCCTCTGACCGGCCCCGGAGACTCCGCTCTAACTCCCCCCTGCTCTGCCTCCCGTTCAACAAGAATTTTGAATATGCATGTCGCGGAGGATTACGTGGAGCCAGACGAGATCCGCGGACGCTGCAGCGAGCGCGGAAGCGAGGACGATCCACCGAGAGGAAGACTGCGTGGATATCCTTAGAGGTTGGGCACTTGTACGGCTTGCGACATCACACCGATGGAACCAGTTGAAAGTGGATTCGAATCCGCGCAAGGTAAATACGATTTATCATTTAAGCTTTGTATATTGAAACGGGACGGATCCAAAAAAAAATTTTCCGCTGCATTTGCTCGGATCCAACACAGACGAACCCAACATTTTTGTCCTGGATGATTCGGTTGGGGCCGTTCTAGTGCAAGAAGATGAAGAAGGAAAGGGGAGGACAACCTATTATCCTTCTAGACTTCTCAACCCCGCAAAACAAAGGTACACGGCGATGGAGAAAACATGTGCTGCATAGGTATGGGTAGTTCAGAAGTTGAAACACTACTTTCTGGCTCATGGAGTCCATCTCATTGCTAGGATGATTCCCTTTAAATTCCTTCCTGAGAAATTTGTCCTTACTGATAGATTAACACGTTGGCAAAGCTTTCTCTCTCAATTCGATATCACGTATGTTCAGTAGAAACAGATCAAAGGCTATGCCATAGCTAAACACATTGCTCATCACCCTCTTTCTCGTTTTGATCTAATCTGATCGGAGTTTCTGGATGAGGAACTGATGTCCATAAATAAACTCATTGATGATATGTGGACTCTGCATTTTGATGGAACTTTGAACTCTCACGGTAAGGTATCAGCATTATTCTCCTATCACTTGAAGGTGTCACCATTCCCCAAGCCTTTCAACTTGCTTTTCATGTTACAAATATGAGGCTCTACTTGCTAGCCTTGAGGCCGCTCATTTCCATGGTGACACCAAATTGCGAATTTTAGGTGATAGTTAGTTGATCCTTCGCCAAGTGCTCACCAAATACCGCACCCTTGATCCCAAGCTCAAGTCATATCAAGAACTCACTTCAGCTTATGCAAAACTTTTCACTAAATTGATCTTTGTCTATGTTCCTCAGAATCAGAACATTCTAGCTGACGCTATAGCTTCTCTTGCATCTTCTTTTAATTTTCTAATCAGCAGACACTCTGAATTGATTATTGTTCATTGGCATCTCTCTCCTACTGTAGAGGACCCTTCTTTTCTTAGGATTAAGGAGAAACTGCTAAAGAAGGTTCAGGATGGAGGCATTGTGGAGAAGAGAGAGATATGCTACTAGAATTGCAAGAAGAAATGGAGGATGAGGAAAAACCATAGTATTTTGAAATTGCTAAATATTGTGAAGATCAGTCTTACCCTGAAGAAACCACCACTGAGGAGAAAGGGGCTATCAGGAGAATTGCTCAAAGGTATACCATTACCCTAGTTGGAGGGGAGTTATACAAAGGAGGATACGATGGTGTTTTTCTAAGATGTTTAGATGAAGATGAGCTTTGGAAGATCATAGGTGGTGGCTATGTCAATGGACAGATGTTATCAAAGAAAATCCTTAGACAATTCTATTATTGGCCAACCATGGAAGTATATTGTGTAGGGTATGTCCGTAGGTGTGCCAAGTGTCAACTTCATGCCGACAAAATCTATTCCCTCGCATATTCACTCCATCCTCTGTCCACCCCATGACCTTTCTCCATGTGGACATTCGACATCATTGGTCCCCTTGGTGATCCCAACTCCTCAATCAAACAGAAATCATTCATTCTCACGGCAACGAAGTACTTCAACAAATGGGCGGAAGCCAAAGCTTACACTGAGATCAAAGCGTCAATAGTTTGCAAGTTCATCATGAAGAATATCATCACCAGATTTGGAATTCCAAGTACCAACGTCATCCACAATGGACCACAATTTATTTCACAAGAACTGAAGGACCTCTGCAATAGGTATAAAATTGCATTGCATCATTTATCTCCATATTATCCACAAGGCAATGGCTAAGCAGAGGCAACTAATAAAACTTTGATCAAAATCATCAAGAAAATATGTAAGTCAAACAAATATATAGATTGGCCAGAAAAGCTTGTTGAGGCTCTATGGGCCTACCGAACTTCAATCCGTACTCCTACTAGGCAAACCCCATATTCCTTGACATTTGAAATAGAGGCGGTAGTTCCATATGAAGTCCTTATCCCATCATTAAGAGTACAATTGAACAATGAGTTTTCTTGATGAGCATCACTCTGTACTCTTCGCTCAATTGGAATTCTTAGACGAGAAGAGATGGTCAGCTTCTAATCATGCACGAGTATATCAAAGTAGACTTGCACGTTTTTACTAAAAGAAGGTTATTGAAAGAAAGTTCAAAGTCGGTGAAATAGTGGTTAAACGGATTTTCATAAAACCCGGTGGTCTCATTCTAAAGTACAACCCAATTGGGAAGGACCTTATATTGTAAAGAATATTTTTCCTGGTAACGCCTATAGGCTGGTTAACACAGAAGGTCAGGAATTATCTCATCCTTGGAATGGCTTGTATAAAAAAAAATACTACCCTTAGATTAAGTGTGTCGACTAGTATGGTGCAAACACCAGTGGAGTTAGAAAATTTGAAGTCCTAATTCCCTCATTAGTCTTTAATAATTTAATCTAGGCGCATGATGCACACACATACACGCTTTGTTCTTGAGTAACAGGAGATGTGAAATCTAAGGAAGGCTGACAGCCTGACTAAGAGTGTAAGGTACAGCCTGTTTTTTCTTTCTCGGTTCACAATGTCAGAATGAGGCTCAGGATAGACTACTGAAAATATCCGCCGTCTTAGTAGGAGGCCGTCATAAAAAAGAAGAAAGGGAAAAAATCAAAAGATCCACTCCAAAACCCAAAAGCAAAAGGCAAAAGCCAAACAAAAAAGGCCACAATGTCAATGTCAAATAAAAAGGCCAAATATCCAATAAAAAAGGTCAAATAAAGAATACCCCATACAGTGAAAATGATCGAACCCCATCTGACTCTAAGCCTCAATCTGCACCTTGGTCTCTCTGGTCGGTGGTGGCGGAGGTCCCATCGTACTTGGCTCAGCTCGCTGGAAGATATGGCAATGCTAGCGGTGAAGGCGCTCCCATGTCCTCCCTCATAAGCTCAATGATGAGCACGCTGATACCGCTCATCGTGGAAGCGTCACTCTTGCTCAGCGACTCCTAATTGAATCCGTAGGGAGGTCATCTCAACATCTATCCTCTGCCGCTCTTGTTGTTCACGATCACGCTCCTCCATGATGACCTCCAGATGCATCTGGAGGAGTGTAAGCTCTCGAGGAAGTCGCCAATAGAAAGTCGCGCCAGCTACTCCTCTAACTCTGGGATTTTAGCCGCTACACCCCGAGTCTGCTCAAGCTCTACCTCGGCTCTCTAAAGAGCCTCCTGAAGCTCGGCAACCTGCCAAAGGAGATACAGTTAGTCAAAGTGCAAGATCAGATTCAAAGAATGAAAGGGGAAGGAAAGGAATTTACTCGGGAGGCACGGTCCTCCTCCGCCTGAGAAGCCCGATGAATGGCTCGAGCCAGTTGCTCCTAGAGGGAGGCAAGAGCTGCATCCTGAGATGAGTCGAATGATGAGGCGCCAGCCATGTCGGTGGAAGGCTGGGCAGCCTGGGTGTAGGCGGTGCGCTGTACCAAAAGATCATTGTCAATGGTCAAGTGTTAGAACAATTTAATTAATAAAATGAATGCATTCATACATTATTAGATAATTCATGCATACATACCAAGGCATTGAGCTCAACATGCATCTGATCGAGCTGGGCCTCTGCATCTTAGAGGCGAGCCCAGAGGGTGATGATGGTCGCATCTCGCGCATCTTGCATAATCACAATCATGTCATTCATTCATTCACAAACGTAAACAAGATAATAATAAAATTCAAAGACGCATGTAATCATACTTACATCAAGGAGACGAAGCTGTTGGAGGTGGGCAGCGCAGTGGACCCGATATTGCTGGAGGTAGGCCTCGCTACTCTCCAGATGTGACTCCCCGGGTACCCTACGACGCTCCCAGTCCGCATGCTGGTCTGTAAACTTCGAACGCCAATCCGTGCGAGCTTGCTTTCCCCTCATCGTCCTCTAGATCCCCTCCAGGATCTCCTCCTCGATCCACTCTTGATGAAGACCCAATGTCCTCATCGTCAGGCGGAGGTGCAGCTACTCGATCTCTTTTAGGCAGTGCACCTACATATGCCTGCCGTACCTTGCCTGTCCCGCTGCTACCCATTGTAGGCGCCCGGAACGTTCCCCTCTTCCCGTCGCAGCGGCGACGAAGCTTTGGAATTCGGGGTTCTTCCCGTCCGTCTCAGCACTGTGGCGATTCAGAAGTGGAGTTAGAGTATAAAGTGTGATCGCCAGGAGCATTACCTTTGGGTTCCTGTGCTCCGCAGGGGTGTAGAAGGTGATCGCGATTTTGGTGAGAGCGGGAGACGTTAGTTCCTCCTTCTCTTCCTCCGGCCGGCCAAAGGGAGAGGGCCCGGTACTCTGCACGCGTTTAGGTGGTAAGGATCCCTGAAAAGGAAAGGCCAGACAAAGAAGAACCCGATTAGAACTGTAACGTGCAAAATCTATCCATATAGATGCAAGAAACTAACTAAAATCAGTGGGAAACGCACCGGATGGGTGGTGGGGAGGGAAAGTGACCATATGTTATGGCCACCCACCTCCCGTTTTTTTCTTTAGAACCTCTGTGGGGGTAAGGATCACTAAGTCATCCTACGTGCATGCATGCAAATGAAGAGGAGTTGCGTGTGTGTGGAGAGTGGAGTGGTATTACTAATGCAATGGAATGAGTAAGAAAAAGTAAAAGGGAAAAGTTAGAAAGGCAAGCCCGTTTCCAGATGTAGCCTGAGCTTTCCTCCTTGGAGTATCCTCGAGCTTCTCACCAGAAGGTCCCTCTCTGCCCAAAAAACCCTTCTTCCTCTTAACCTCTAACCTCTCCAAAAGCCTTCCTCCTTCCAAGTCCTTAACCCCCTGCTCGAGAGGATGTGGGGGGTTTAAATAGACGAAGGAAAAAAGAGAGAAAACAGGGGTCTAAATCCCCGTAAATCACCCTTCAACCAATAAGGAGTGGTCAAGGGTTGGAGGTAGTGGACGCGGCAGTCGCCGGAGTGGGGAGTGGTCGGAGTAGTGGGGGACGAGGGCGGAGAGTAGAGGAGATCGTGGGGAAGACGGGGTCAAAAGGGTGGTTAAGGAGTGGACGGCCAGGTGACATGCCTTCCATTCTTGTGGTGGAAGGCGGCCCGGCTGGCCTTCGAAGGAAGTGGAAGGTGAGGGGTGGCCTTCGAAGGAGGCGGAAGGCAAGGGGTGGCCTTCGAAGGCGGTGGAAGGCAAGGGGTTGGCCTTCCACGAAAAGGTGAAAAAAGTGGCCAAAAGGTGGACGGCAAGGTGGTTGGCCTTCGAAGGGGGTAGAAGGCGGGGGGTGGCCTTCGAAGGCGGTGGAAGGCAAGGGGTTGGCCTTCCACGAAAAGGTGAAAAAGGGTCGGGATTTGATTAATGGGCCTAGCTGGTAGTGGGCTTAAATGGCTGAAATGAGTGGATTTATGATGATGGGCTGATGGTGGAAGGGATTTATGACCAAAAGGCTGGTCCAAAATCGGTGTCTACAAATGCCCCTCCGGGACACCTATTTTGCAGTGGAGTGAAACGGAATGATAAATAGGTGTTCCGGAAATCGAAGCTGATTTTGGACCGCCCGGAAAATGAATGAGCTATATCCAAGGATAATATGCGAATGCGGCAAATGCATGAAAGCTGGCTATTTGAGTTGCAAGAGTGGTTTAGGAAAAGGAACAAGGTTCAGTACTAGAGAATCACAGTCCGTGGGACCCTCGGGTGCTGGGACCGCGAGGCCTTGGCGTACCAGAATATAGCGATCTGGCCCAAGGGGATCTCGAGCATGAAAGGTGTAGGAGTGTGACTTGAAGAACTCTCAACACAACGGGCGCGCGGTGGCCTGGCGCATCGTGGGATCGCCAAGTGAGAGACTCTCAAGCACACTTGCTGAAAAAAGGAGAAAAGGGTCTTGCAATTCAAAAGGCTAACAGACGTACAATTGCCAGAATCACAGATCAGTGATGGGTTAAGCAGAGTGATGAAATTATGGTCATTGCCCCTAGGGCGAGGATGAATGCTTATGCCAATGCATGCTGGGTTAAAATTTAAAAAAACAAATTCCTAATGCAATTCCTAATGCAAACAGGAGGAATTTATTGGCCAATCGAATAACTTGGGGAATATAGACTCCTCATTGTTTTGTTTAAAGAGGAACTCAGAGTCTATATGCCCAAAGTTATTAGCCTCCTGTGTCTTCGATGCTATTTGCCTCCGATTCCCTGCAGCTGCAAGAACGCACATCAGCAACGTTCATATTTTCAATAATCACAACATTACATATCAAATTGCAGGAAAATAAGAAGCAAACGTTTTGTTTCGAGTCGAAGCCGATATGGAAGATATGGCTATTCTATTGGTAGAATGCCAATCCTATATGGCTTCGACTCGAATTCCGAGATGGGCCATTAATTCATTGATGAATGTGGTCACCTTAATTGTGGGGTGAGGTTACCTCCTTGAAGAGAGGGGAGAGAGGCATCTTGTCCTCTCGTGGACTTTTCTTTCAAAGTGATAGAAGGCCAAGGGCTTGCCTTCCACGAAAAGGTGGAAGGCCAGCTAGCTTGCCTTCCACTAAGTGGTAGAAGGCAAAGGGCATGCCGTCCACAAAAGGGGAAAAGAAAGGGATGTGGATGCCTTTCCGTCTTTTGCGGAATGTGGAAAGTGTTGGGGTTATCCCGAGAAAAAAAAAAGGGTTGTTGTCGCGGGGTCCTCTTCCAGAATTCCACTTTTCCTGTGCAAGGATGGCCTCGTCTTCTACTTCTGCTACTACCAGAGGACCTGAAGTTTTGTCTGATGTGGATGGCCACCTGAGCAACCTGGTGGCCCACGGACAGGTACGCTAGGACCTTTATTTTATTTGCCTCGTCTCTCCCTTCTTTTTGTGTTGATTTTTGATTACCTTGCAGCCTCTCCCAAAGTTCCCCGATGCTAAGCATACCCGCAAATATGCCTGGCTCTCAGCCCTGTTGGAGGTGATAACGTTGAGCATGAGGGTGTACATGCACCGATGGAACCTGACACGCTCCATCGTGTTTGCAAAGTGGTTTACTGCCATCCACTGGCACTGGGAAGGATTGGGCGCGCTGCTGGAGTTGTGGCACCCGGAGACCCACACCTTTGTGTTTAGGGAGTTTGAGGCAACAGTCTTGCTGGAGGAGGTGGAGACCTTCTATGGTTGGGAAGGCCTAGCCGCTGGTGATCCCTCTGGCTTGCCTTCGTGGGAAGAGACCTTTGCTGACATTGTGCGAGATAAACGGGAAGCATGCCGTATGACCAACAGCCGAGGGATCCTCGTTGACCGCCTTGCATACTGGTTGATCCGAGAAATTAAGCGCAAGGTGGTCGAACCTGAAAGGCTGATGCGAGGTGTGTGCTTGGTTCTTGGGGAATCCTGTGGTTCCCTACTACAGGCTCGGTGCTAGAAAAGGAATATGTGAGCGTGCTGAATTTACTGCAGAGAGGCCACTCTCTTGCCCCGGTGATCTTGTCACACTTGTACGGAGGACTCAGCCATATGAGCATGGGGCGATCTGCGAGAGGAAGTTTGTTCACTTTGCAACTATGGATGGAAATGCATGTATCCTTCGACTTTGATGAAAGTGTAATTTCTGCCTCAAGAATATTTCAGCACAGTGCGTGGTATCCTGCACGCTCACTTCTTGGCCCTGAGGATCAAGTCAGGTGTCTCACGGCTCACCTGAAGACGCGGGACGACTGGCGTGATTACCTAAACTTCCTGCCTGTTGAGAACTTCATCTTCGTCCCAATGATCCTTCGGAACACGGAGTTTACCACGAGGGCTTCTCGCGACCGTGAGCTGTGGCTGATTGGCCCCGATGAGCTGGTTGTGTATCAGGGACATCGCTGTCATCTTCAGATCGGCATTCCCAGACAAGTACCATTCCCTGCCTTACATGACACCCTGATCGTGCCGCGACACACTGGGTACGCGAGAGAGGTTCAGGCCATAGACCGGCTTCGACGTGCATGGCGGCGTCACTCCCGGTTCACCAAGGCATGTTTAGACGTAGCAGAGACTTCAGGGGAAGTCGCAAAATATGTAGGCTATTTAGCCAATATCCGTCCTGCTGTCTGTGCCTTTTTTATGGGGCGCAGAGCGTTGGAATAATGTAGCCTTCCAATTTTCAATAAATAACATCTCATTTTCCCTGAAATTTCTTTCACATGAGCAATCTGTCTCCGAATGGCTAATCCTCTGCTTAACTGAATCTGAACGGCGGGCTCCTGGACGCCCGGGCAGTCAGACGGCCAGAGAGTGGACGTCCACACCATCGGACGGCCAGCGCGTGGCCGTCCGTTCGGGTCGACGGCCAGTGCATGGCCGTCCGTACGGGTGGACGGCCATCGTGTGGCCGTCCGTGGTAGCCACGTGCTGGCGGACGGCCAGCGCATGGCCGTCCGGACCAGCGGGCGGCCAGAGGGTGGCCGTCCGTGCGGGTGGACGGCCAGCGCGTGGCCGTCCGTGGCAGCCACGCGCTGGCGGACGGCCAGCGCATGCCCGTCCAGACCAGCGGGCGGCCAGATGGTCGCCGTCCATCCGGGTGGATGGCCAGCGAGCGGCCGTCTGTGGCGGCCACGCGCAGACTTAACCCGGCTATCTCTTTTTTTCTTCTGCGCTCTTCACATGTTCTTCTTCTTCTTCTCTTGCTCTTCTTCTTCTTCTCCTTCGTCCGACCTTCGGAAGTGGACGTCCATGGCGAGGGTGTGGCTCCCCCGTGCTCTTAGGAGGAGGAGGGCCAGCGGCGGCGAGGGAGCGGGTCTGAGTGGCGGCGGCGGCGGCGGCGGAGACGAAGTCATCCGGGTAGGCGACGCCGAGGACACGTACGGAGGTGAAGAAGACGCTGCCAGCGGCAGCAGCGGTGGTGGCGGTGGTGCCGGAGAGGAAGGAGAAGAGGAGGCGGCAGCGGCGGCAGAGGGAGACGAGGAAGACGAAGGTGATGGCGATGGAGAGGAAGAGGAGGGAGGAGGTGAAGGTGATGGAGAGGACGGCGGCGGCGACGAGGCGCCCCCGAAGAGGAAGGTGAGCTTCTCTCTTTGATTTTCTGTGAAGCGCAGGGAGGGCGGCCGGTGGAGGCGCCGTCCGTGCTGACGGACGGCGGACAGGCCTGCCGTCCGCCCGTGCGGACGGCGGACAGGCCCGTCGCCCGACCAGGTGGAGGCTCAATTGGTTTTTGCCCTTATTTACTGATCTTGTTTGGATTTTTTCAGGGTCCTCAGAGGGTCCGAGGTCGCGTTTCATGGGAGCTGGTTTGGGCCTGGTACCACGCCCTGCCAGATCGGCTCATCTTTCAGGTGGACGCTTTTGGGTTCGGGCCGCTTTTCCGGGTCCGACCATTCATGGTAGACGCGCCTTTCCTAGTGGCTCTTCGAGAGCGCTGGGATGACAGATGCCGGGCCTTCGTCATGCCGTGGGGACACATGCTGCCCACGCTAGAGGATGTGTCATTCTTGACAGGCCTGCCGGTCATCGGTGATCCGGTGGTGGGCCCTGAGCTTAGGGACTACCGCTAGTTGTCCGACCGACTCTTGGGCGAGGGATACTACAGGGTGCAGGGAGCGCTGTCCCACATACCTCTTGGGCACTTTGCCCGATCGGTGGGGTTGAGCCGGGTGCGGCGGATGCCGAGCGAGACGCTGGAGGCCTTCGCAGAGAGAGGGGAGACACTCCTAGACTTGGACGACCGATCGGATGACGAGAACCTGCGGATCTTCCTCCTGTTTCTCTTTGGGCGGCTGCTATTTGCCACAGCTTCAGATACAGTTAATCTGAAGTATCTGCCGCTGCTGGAGGACCTTGAGGCAGCGAAGAAGATGGCGTGGGGAGCTGCCATGCTGGGTCATCTTTTCTCCCACCTGGTGGGCTACCGCCAGGGTTCTGGTAACTTGGGTGGGTTCACCCCTTTTCTCCAGGTAATCTTCTTAGCTGTGGTTTTCCTCCTTACTCATGTTGATTGGCACTGACTAGGTTGTCTCTTGCAGATCTGGGGTTACACCCGCTTTCCCTTCGGCCGAGGGAATGTATCAGTGGATCGCGAGGGGTGGACCCCTTTGATGGCGCGGTGGGAGGTGGTCCGGGACTATCGCCCGGTGTCGTACCGTGTGGAGGACATCCGCGGTCAGCTTGATACATTCCCTCCTCATATGGTGAGTAACTTGAAGTACATGTGCGCCCGAAATGATTAGATCTAATTCTCTGTTCCATTCAGGTGGTGTGGATGCCATACGCGGAGGAGGATTTGGCCGACCAGCCGTGGGTGTCCCAGAGCCTTTCTCAGTTCCGGCGGGAGGTGCCCCTGCTGTGCGTGAATATCTGTGACGGCCTCTTCGTCCGGCTGGCATACCGCACATGGGGATGGCATCAGCCTCTACTTACTTACCCAGACCATCCTGATATGAACCGAGGTCGCCGCCGATCTCCCGCTATTGGTCAAGACTGGAGAGTAGTGAGGCGGGCTGAGATCGCGGTATGGCACCGCACCGGGGATGCCCTGCAGGAGGATAAATCCCTGCGAAACAGCTTCAAGTACATGGGAGATTACTCCCGGCGGTACTCGAACCGCATGTTCCTGGATACACGGCGGGTATGTCACTTCAACCCTTCAGTTTCTTGCACTTGAATTCTCCATGGACTAATCTTAGTGATTTTCCTGTAACAAATGCCTGAGACTGAAGCTATCGAGATTTTAAAGAGTCAGAACCAGCTTCTAGTTCTGCAGACGAGTGATCTGTTTACCCAGATTGGAGAGTTGGTAAGAAATCTGATTTCTGAGTTAGGGTGTAAGGTTGCCCACCTTAACTATGCAAAAAAATCTTTGTGGCGCAGAGAGAGGCGTTAATCCGCCATGGGCTGCGAAGTGACCCGGGTGCGGGCTCATCAGCCCACGGGCCGGCTGCCCCAGTTGATTGTGAGACAAGATTGCAGGATGCACTCCGCCGGGAGGAGGCCCGGGAGGCTGATCTGGCACAGCAGGTAAGATTTGTTCTGCTCTTGTGTTATGATGATTGAGCGAGCCTGACCCTAAGTTTCTTCTTTTTTTTACAGCGCCAGGAGTTGGAGGCCGCTTTGGCAAGGGCGCAGGAGTTAGAGAACCTCAACCAGCAGTTGAGGGACCAGGTTTTGGAGGAACGGACGGCTCGGGCCAGAGCGAGCGAGGGATCCCACCCAGACATGTACTGGGAGGGTAAGATGGCTGGCCTGCAGGAGGAGCTGGCGAGGTCGCAGACAGAGGTGCGGGAGCTTGATTTCAAGTACCGAACCTTGTGGGACCGGGTGATGAAGAAGGGGCGAGAACGAGCTATGAGATCCAGCGCTCATAGTCCAGGAGCTCGTCCCCCTATTCCTGCCCCGTCAGCCGGCCAGGCCCCTGCTGGGAGCTCCGTCTTCAGAGACCTTGACTCCCTGCTAGCTGAGGATGCGTGGAGGGCATTGCGACCCGCTGGTTCATCGGGGTCCATGCGTCCAGCTTCCGGACATCGACGTGCCCGTGAGGAGGATGCCGAGAGCCAGATGAGGCACCCCTCTCGGGATAGGAGAGATGATGATGCGGAGGAAAGGAGAAAGGATTGAGAGAGAGCGGGCGCAGGGGTATGCTCTTGTGTTGTGATGATGTATGATGTTATGCTTGCATATTTCTATATTTACATGGGCACTTCTTTGTTCCGCTTTCTGTTCGTACCTGTGATGCCTGCATGCACAACATTAGGGGAAACTGTTAGTAGTATCTGTTTTCGGCCCCTTGCCCAAAAAAGAGCAACTACCTTTTCCCTAGCCTTCGCGTAGGGTCAAGGGGCCGTGTCCTACTAACCAGACAAATGGAGAAATATGAATGCGTCATGCAAATGCAAATGATATTAACAAATTGGATGTATGATAAAGCATGTTTTGTTTCTGTCTACCTGGTGACTGCCCAAAGTCAGCCTAGTCAAATGATAAAAGGGAAATGCACACTCAACTTCCCAGGCATCCTAAGCTTGCATCTAGATTGATTTGGGCCTCTAGACTCCTCGAACTGACCTTGACCGGTTAAGACTCATACTGATGACAATACCGTCATGCCATGCTTAGGCTCCCAGCTGCTTCCGACCACCAAGTTTGCCCAAAAAGTTTTTGAGGTAAATGGTTTGCCCGACCCGGGTCTCTTTCCTCACAATCTAGAAGGTATATGGTGGAACACCTTGGAACCCTAACGGTCAACCGCGCGACGCTGACCCGGAATCAGACGCCGTCGCACCGATTGGTGACGCGCATGCATTGACCTAAGCCCGAAGTTGTAAGAGTACACATTGAGATTATGGTTAAGAAATTAGTTCACCAGAAACATCGACATTACCCTTCACCCATTTTGGATTCCTGTGATCATGTGAGCATGTGACGATTTTTGAAAACGAACCATTTTAAAATGATGTTCAGTCTTTAGATAGCTATCTCGTGCTGAACCTTGAGGGGGAAAAAGTGAAGAAATTTTGGAGACAAACTTCACAGGAGGATTGACAAAACCGTTAAAAGGGGGAGCTGTGACAAAACGGACTCCTTTTGACCTCCTAGATGCCCCAATTTGACTTTTCAGGCCTTTTACAGATTTCATGGCCAGGCACGGTCACGACCAGGCTTTTTTTCTCATGATTGCTTGAACCCCTTTTTTTTTTTTTTGTATTTCTTTTCCGCTCTTGACATTTATTGGGGTTATTTGATATTCCGCCTGCGGGGACACTGCCCTCTTCACGTGCTCTGGTCCTTTACATTTCATTTCTGGGCCTTTTTTTTTTTTGAGGGGTTACATCTATCGGGTTGTTGAGGGACCGCAATTTGCTGAGCTCGACCGTTTAAGGGCGTCAACTGTCCTGATCGGTCGAGAGACGAAGAGCAAAGGTTGCATTGTGACAGTACGCTAAAGATTCGGAACTCATTTTAAACAGGTTCTCTTTGGAAAACGTGTAGGTGTGTGCATCTCAAGATGATCATAGGGATCCGTATGAAAGTAAAGTAGACACGTCCAAGGTTCTGGTGGACCAAAACCTTAGCCAAACCTCAATGTTAACCCGACCTATCATGCAACTAGACCTAGACAGGGAGTTACATGGCAGTCACCAGATAGTTGGATTTTTGTGTTTTTTGATTTTTTTTTTTGTCATTTTTCATAGGAGTATATTCACAAATATTTTTTGATGGTTTTTGGGTATTTGATTTTTTTTGAGATTTTTGATTTTTGATTTTTTTTTTTGTGTTTTCATGGATAAAACTTCTTCAAATATACCCCGTTCCATGGGTGGGGCAATTCCTCTCCTTTCTCATTGATTAAGCGGTAAGCGTTACCTGAGTATGCCTCCTTGATTACAAATGGACCTTCCCAGTTTTCTTGCAATTTGCTCCTGGGACCAGGAATTTTGATCATTTTTCTTTTAAGAACCGTTTCCCCAATTCCAAACTTTCTTTCAAGAACCTTTTTTGCATAGAATCTTGCAATCCTATTTCTGTAAACCTGGGCGTGATTTGCCGCCATCATCCTTTTTTCGTCTAACAGTTCCAGTTGGGTTAACATGGCGTTACGACGCTCGGCGTCACTAATTCCATTGTCCAACTGCACTCTTAGAGAAGGGAAGAGAATCTCATATGGAAGTACCGCATCTGTTCCGAACGTGAGTGAATAAGGTGTTTGTCCGGTAGGGGTTCGGACGGAAGTACGGTACGCCCAAAGAGCTTCTACTAGACGATCAGGCCAGTCTGAATAATTATGCGATCTGCAAGTTCTTTTAATGATTCGAATGAGGGTTTTATTGGTGGCTTCAGCCTGACCGTTTCCTTGTGGGTAGTAAGGCGAAGAATGATGCAAATTGATGCCATACTTACTACACATGTCCTGGAGCTCTTGGGAGATAAACTGGGGTCCATTGTCGGTGATGAGGTCGCGCGGTGTCCCGAACCTGGCGAGGATGTTGCGCTTGATGAACTTCACCACCGTGGATGCTTTGATTTCTGCAAATGCTTCCGCTTCAGCCCATTTAGTGAAATATTCAGTGGCGGTTAGGATAAATGATTTCCTTTTTGTTTCACCCGATCGATCTTCCAGAGGTCCTATAACGTCGAATGCCCACATGGCGAAGGGCCACGGGGAAACGACGGATTTAAGAGATGAAGAAGGTGCATGAACCTTGTTAGCATGTAACTGGCATTTCAGGCACCTTCGAACGAATATGGAACAATCGGCCTCCATTGAAGGCCAATAATAGGACATGAGGAGCTTCTGGGCTAAGGCACGACCATAGACATGACCGCCGCAATCACTGGCGTGGGCTGCTTCTATGACATGATGAATTTCGGTATCATCTAGACACCGAAGAAGTACTCCGCTAAAGGATCTCCTGAAAAGGCGGCCGCCTAGGATAAGGTATCGCTGAGATGCACGGCGGATGGCCTTACGATCAGAAGATGTAGCATAAGACGGGAATGACCTATCGCGGAGATAGTTCATGATATCAAAATACCATGGATTCCCATCATCCCAATCAGGGGTGAGTTCATCCGTGATAGCGGAGATATGCTCGGATGGACAGAGGAATTGCTGGAACCAAGGGTCCCGGAAGGAAGGCAGATCTTGCTTGTGTAGGGTGATGGTGGCTGAGCCTTTGGGGGCAGGAATCTCTAAAGCTGATGATAGAGAGGCCAGGGCATCTGCTAGGATATTCTGAGACCTAGGCACATGCACATAGGTGATCCTTCTGAAACGCCTAGTAAGTGATTTCACCAACTCCTGATATGGCTTCAGTTTTGAATCCCGGGTTTGGTACTTGCCCACGGTTTGGCGGAGGATTAGTTGAGAGTCTCCAATTACCCTCAATTCTAGGACATTAAGAACCAACGCCAATTTTAAGCCAGCTAGGAGAGCCTCATATTCATCAACATTATTGGTTACTGAGAAGGAGAGTTGGCAAGCATGCGGAATACTTACCCCTTCTGGAGATACGAGGACCACTCCTATCCCACTGCCTCGGGAATTAAGTGCCCCGTCAAAATGAAGGACCCAGGATGGAGTATCATCCACTATTAAGCCTAACTCCTCATCCGGGAATTCCTCGTTGACGGGTGAAAATGTGGGCAATGGGTGATGAGCTAGGTGCTCGGCAATTGCTTGCCCCTTCACAGCCTTCTGATTTACATAAGTGATGTTGAATTGATTCAAGAAGGTCTGCCATCGCACCAGCCTATCTGTTACAACTGGCCGCTCTAGCAGATATTTGATCGGGTCCATTCTTGCTAGAAGTTTTACCTCGTGGGCGAGGAAGTAGTGCTTCAGTTTCTGCACTACCCAGACGACGGCCGCACATGTCCTTTCCATGGCAGTGTATCGCTTTTCGGCATCATTGAAAAGCTTGGACAAATAGTACACTGCTCTTTCCTTCTTCTCGTCGTCTAATTGAGCCAATACTGCACCAGCTGATTCTTCAGTAGTGGAGACATATAGCAGTAGAGGCCGCCCCGGGATAGGAGCCATAAGGACTGGAGGGTTGAGGAGGTAACTCTTCAATTCATTGAAGGCCTTTTGACACTTATCACTCTAAATAAACTTTGCCCCTCCTTTTAATAAATCGTAAAAGGGTTTGCATCTCACAGAGTGTTGAGATATGAACCGTCTGATGAATTGCAAACGGCCGATGAGACCCTTTACATCCCTGACATTCTTAGGTGGGGGCATTTCCACTATTGCCTTCACTTTGTCTGGGTCAACCTCAATCCCTCTTCTACTCACCATGAATCCTAGCAGTTTTCCAGAAGAAACACCAAATACACACTTCTTTGGGTTCATCTTTAACTGGTGCTCCTTCGATCTCTGCATTACAGCCCTAAGGATTTGAGCGTGCTCCTTCCTAGTTTTGGATTTCACCAAGATATCATCTACATAGACCTCCATATCAATGTGAATCATGTCATGAAAGATTGCCATCATAGCCCTTTGATAGGTGGCTCCAGCATTCTTAAGTCCAAATGGCATGACCATGTAGCAATAAGTTCCCCATGGAGTTATGAAGGATATTTTCTCCTGATCTTCCTCAGCTAGTCTGATCTGGTTATACCCTGAAAACCCATCCATGAAGGATAACAACTCAAATCCAGCTGTGTTATCAACCAGCAAATCTATATGAGGTAGTGGGAAATCATCCTTTGGGCAAGCTTGATTGAGGTTGCGAAAGTCTATGCAAACTCTAACCTTACCGTCCTTTTTTGCCACAGGGACGATATTAGCTACCCACTTAGGGTAGAGCACTACCCGGATGAACTTGGCCTTGTGTAGTTTGTCAACCTCTTCTTTTACTTTAAGTGCTAATTCCGGTTGTAGCCGTCTCAACTTTTGTTTTACGGGTTTGGCGTCGGGTTTGAGGATTAGCCGATGTTCTACCAGTTCTGTGTTTAATCCAGGCATGTCCTCGTACGACCAAGCAAACCCGTCACGGTGCTCTTGGAGCACGGCTATTATGGACCCTTCTTCTTCTGGACTCAAGCGGGCACTAATTAGCACTATCTTTGGATCCTCCTTCGTTCCGAGGTTGACTTCTTTAGTGGGTTCGTCGATAGCTGATGAAGGTTCATCAAACCGTCTCGCCCCACTCACAAGTGGTTCGACCAAGTCATCCACCTCTTCCTCTTCACTAAGCTCGAACACACCTAAACCATCACTGCAAGACTCTTTTTTCATTACCTCCAGTGGTTCGGAGATGACCCCAGTCTGAAGATACTTATCCAATTTTTTCAAATCTTTGCACCTATTTGCTAACTCCTGAACTAAGAACAAAGGAACTTGCCTAGTCCTACAATTTCTAGACAAGGAGGAAGCTAACCTAATTCCTAAACTACTATGTACATGGTTTGGAGAACAGGTCAATTCTGTCCTGGATGGGACAAGAGTAGACCCTTGGGACAAAGATTCCATGACAGCATGGCTCCCCCACCACACAGGCTCCTCGAAAGTAATTTCCCCTCCAGCGGGATGGGAATTGGACTTTTTTTTTCGTGACCGACCGTATGTAGCATGGAACACTCCGAAGAGCTAGCGTTGGTCGGAGCCGAAGCATCGGGACGGTAGGCGGGTGGAACAAGAAAGGAATGAACGTAGCCGGGGCTGGTTCATCCCGGGCCAAGAAAAGCCCTACCGTCGGTCTGGCTGATTCACAGAACAAGGAGGATAAGCCAAAATCCTCCTCTTGATGATCTTCATAACACTCTCGCACCTCTTCTTCTATCTTGGGTAATTCCTGCCTCTTCTTTATGAAATGATTCATGAGGGACCATCCCTTTGTTTCTTTTGATGGTTCAACAAACTTATATCCCAGGCCACACCCCCCAATGACAGGGTTCTCTGAGATGGGGTCACGAATTCCTTGTTCTTCTTTCCCTAACCCAGAGCCTGAGCTATATCCCATCTTACTCATGAGCTGCCAACCTATACCCGACCTGGGCCTCAGGTGGGAATTCACTGATGAAAGGACATGCTCTTTGCCTTTCCTGGAAGTTATCATGGATGGGATTTGCTCTACCGTCACTGAGTCCAATGACTCGATGTAGGGAGTGCTTTTAACCTTCACAATTTTCCCGTTATACGGGAACTTATAGCACTGATGGTTGGTAGACGGGACTCCTAAGGTTTGGTCCATCCACGGTCTCCCTAAAATGGCATTGTAGATTGGCTTAACGTCCAGAATGTAGAATTCCGAGGTCATGGATACCGGGCCGATTTCTAGTTGGAGGAAGATCTTCCCATCTGCTGGTCTCTGGGAATTGTCATAAGCTGAGACCATCATAGAGGTTGACTCAACCTTCTCTGGGTCTATCCCTATCCTTTTGAGGGTCTTAAGGGGACAGACGTTGATGGAGGCACCGGTATCCAATAGAATGGAATCTACTGAATGGCCATTAAGGATGGCGGTTAAGCACAGAGGGAGGGATCGGCACTCAGGAGGAGCTAGATCCTTTTCGGGGAAAGAGATCATAGGAGTCTGAGTAACTGAGAGTATGGCATTAGTGACCCCGCCACTAGGAAGATCTTCATTAACTGTAATCTGTTGCAAGAAATTGAACAACGTCTCCCTATGTGTGGGAGACCTGCGGATAAGCTCAAGGATGGAGATCTTAGCGGGGGTCTTCTCTAGATGCTGGAGTATGTCATACTCAGACTGGGTGTTCCCTTTGGCAGGGAATGAGCTATCTTGAGAATCCAGAGGCTGGCTCGGGGAATGATGCGATTCCTGAGCGTTACCCCTACTGTGATTGGGTCTGTTTCCAATGGTGACCTAATGGGATTGAAGCTGATCATCGAATCCTGGTTCTTGCTTGGACAAAAGACAGATAAGGTGGGTCCCTCGGCTGTGATTGGAGGAATCTGCACGAGGGAGACCGGCTTGAGGGTTGCCGATCGTTCTTTGGGTCGGATTAGAACCAAAGGCTCATTAGGAGAAAGCGTGGAGACCTCTGGGGTAGTCCCTTTAGTTTCACACAACCAAGTGGGGTCTTGGTGCTTTATCCCGGACCCTTCATACTCCCAGTACTGCTCCCTGCGAACTGTCACGGGCTCCAAGTCATTGATCAGTGTGTTGATCTTCCCTTGAGAGCCGGAGAGGTCTTGACCTACCTGATGAGAAGGTAACAGGTCCTTCACGATCCCCAGTTCTTTCTTAGCCTTTAGAGCCTCAATGGCTTTTCTCATGTCTTCCCAATTTATCCTCCCTTCATCATTCAAGTCATACACCCAGTCCCTGAAGGTGAAGCAATTATATATGGTGTGTCCCGTGATCCTATGGTAAGGGCAATACCTGGAGGTGTCCGTATTGCGCGGGACACCTTCCTTCGGAGGCGGAAGTTGAATGGCATTGCAGGCCATCAAAGCATAAAAGATATCTGCCAGTGATTCCGGCAGAGGTGGGTATGAGGCCCGCTTAGCCATAGGACGACTGTAGTTAGTCGGGGGAGGGACGGCTGAGTATTGCTTCTGACTGGGCTGAGTATCAGACTTAGAATGAGAATTGGTAGCCCTGGTCGGTGGTGTTAGCATGCTGACCTGTTCATTGATGGTAACTCCTTCTGTGGTAGGAGCTGATGTGGTTTTCTTATTCCTGCTTCTATTTTCAAAGAATGAAGGCAGAGTGGAGTCTCGAATTTGGGACTGAACTACCCTAGCCCTATTGTATAGTTGCGCGAACGTCTGAAGTTCACTGAGCATAAGGATTGCCCGAAGCTGGGGAGTAGCATTATTGACAAGCATGGTGACTGCTTGTGCTTCAGGAATAACGACCTCTGCTCTAGAAGCCATAGCCCTCCACCTGTTAGCGAAATGAGTGAAGTCTTCGTCAGACTTCATCTTCTCCATTACTAGATCGAGCAAGGTGGGGGGTAAGGCTGCCATATGGTTGAAGTGGGTGATGAACCTCTCAGAGACCATGTCAAAGTTGATCAGGTCAGTAGCTGGCAAAGAAGAGAACCACCTCAAGGCTTCTCCCTCGAGGGACTTTTGGAAAAGATGGACCAGAAGGACTCTATCGAAGAGCCACTGATGGGAATCCATGAGAAACCCAGAGAAATGATGATGGGGGTCAGTGGTACCATCGTACTTTCTGTACTTAGGTACCTTAAACCCTTGTGGAAAGTAAGCTGGGGGGAGCTTGCAGTAGCTCGAGAGAGAATATGGCTGCATGAGGTTGAGATTCTCGGCCATGAGTCGCCGTACACAATTCTCGACCTCATTTTTATAGACGAACTCCTCCTGCTTGGGAGGTGTAACCTGATTGATGGGGTTGAAAGGAACCGTATGAGTGGGCATGGTTTGACCCGGCTGAGGTCTGCTAGAAGATCTTTGGAATTGGGTTTTCCGAGGAGTGGCATCCTGAATCTTGCCACGAGAAACCAACTGGATGAGTTGATCCGGAGTATAGCGTGATAGGACGGCAATGAGTTCCGGATCCTCTCCAGGGTTTTGGAATGTCCTACTGGAGATTACTGGCTCATCTTCTCCTTGTGAGGTAGAAGATTCATCGGAATCCTTTCTCTGAGGACCTTCTCTGGATGCTTGGAGCATCCCTATGAAGGTCTGTTGTGGATCTTCTTCAATCTCAAACAAAGGATTGTGAACGACATTGCCACCGAACTGGTCCATGTCATCATACACAACATTGACATACATCCGGTTCATTATGAAGTACAGGCCCTAATTGATTTTAGGTTTCACTTGAAATGTTTGCCAACGTTTTATGAAAGTTGGTTTCTAACAAAACAAGTTTAACCCTTAACGACCCTTCACTTTTTTTCAAAATTTGTTGCACTGGGATTCAATTAGGTGTCTTCAAATTTGAGGCAATTCACTGACTTCTCACACAAACCCAAAGGTTCCTATAGGGTGGTTTCGGGTACAACCTGCTCGGCGGCCAAGTGGGAATCCCTGGCTCGCGGAGACTGACGGAGGTTCCCAACAGAATAAGACTAGTCGCACCCGAGTGGGAATCCTCAGGTGGAGAGTCAGATCCTGCGGGAGAGGTGACTAAAAGATGTGATGCCGGCTCTTCCTTATAACCCCCGCGGAGAACACCCCAAAAAACCCAGAAAGTTATCAGACAGCAGGTCAGAACATGCAACAGTTCAACACAACAGGTAACAGCACATCGTACATGAACAGTAGCAGCAAACAGAAAGAGACAGGTAACAGCACATCGTATATGAACAGTAGCAGGAAGCAGAAAGAGACAGAACCGACGAGGGTCGACGGCCAGGGGCTGGCCGTCCAGAGGGACGGACGGCTAGGCGCTAGCCGTCCAAAGGGATGCCGACGGCCAGGGGCTGGCCGTCCAATGGGCCGGACGGCCAAGTGATAGCCGTCTAGAGAAAAGTAGACGGCCGGGGGTTAGCCGTCAAAGGGGTTGGACGGCCGCTCAACGAGATGTCGACGGCCAGTGGTTGGCCGTCTACTGGTCGGACGGCCACGTGTTGGCCGTCCACGGGCTGTGTCGACGGCCGACTGGTGGCCGTCCAGCAGGTCCAACGGCCGGGTTATGGCCGTCCAGGGGCCTCGACGGCCAGGGTCCGGTCGTCCAGTGATTATTGAGTTCAGGATCCTTACCTTCTTTTCCTTTGAACGCGACGCGTGCAGCGGGCTACAGGAGTCCCACCGTGATCGCCAGAGGGCTGTAGGCGCCCGGAACGTTCCCCTCTTCCCGTCGCAGCGGCGACGAAGCTTTGGAATTCGGGGTTCTTCCCGTCCGTCTCAGCACTGTGGCGATTCAGAAGTGGAGTTAGAGTATAAAGTGTGATCGCCAGGAGCATTACCTTTGGGTTCCTGTGCTCCGCAGGGGTGTAGAAGGTGATCGCGATTTTGGTGAGAGCGGGAGACGTCAGTTCCTCCTTCTCTTCCTCCGGCCGGCCAAAGGGAGAGGGCCCGGTACTCTGCACGCGTTTAGGTGGTAAGGATCCCTGAAAAGGAAAGGCCAGACAAAGAAGAACCCGATTAGAACTGTAACGTGCAAAATCTATCCATATAGATGCAAGAAACTAACTAAAATCAGTGGGAAACGCACCGGATGGGTGGTGGGGAGGGAAAGTGACCATATGTTATGGCCACCCACCTCCCGTTTTTTTCTTTAGAACCTCTGTGGGGGTAAGGATCACTAAGTCATCCTACGTGCATGCATGCAAATGAAGAGGAGTTGCGTGTGTGTGGAGAGTGGAGTGGTATTACTAATGCAATGGAATGAGTAAGAAAAAGTAAAAGGGAAAAGTTAGAAAGGCAAGCCCGTTTCCAGATGTAGCCTGAGCTTTCCTCCTTGGAGTATCCTCGAGCTTCTCACCAGAAGGTCCCTCTCTGCCCAAAAAACCCTTCTTCCTCTTAACCTCTCACCTCTAACCTCTAACCTCTCCAAAAGCCTTCCTCCTTCCAAGTCCTTAACCCCCTGCTCGAGAGGATGTGGGGGGTTTAAATAGACGAAGGAAAAAAGGGAGAAAACAGGGGTCTAAATCCCCGTAAATCACCCTTCAACCAATAAGGAGTGGTCAAGGGTTAGAGGTAGTGGACGCGGCAGTCGCCGGAGTGGGGAGTGGTCGGAGTAGTGGGGGACGAGGGCGGAGAGTAGAGGAGATCGTGGGGAAGACGGGGTCAAAAGGGTGGTTAAGGAGTGGACGGCCATGTGACATGCCTTCCATTCTTGTGGTGGAAGGCTGCCCGGCTGGCCTTCGAAGGAAGTGGAAGGCGAGGGGTGGCCTTCGAAGGAGGCGGAAGGCAAGGGGTGGCCTTCGAAGGCGGTGGAAGGCAAGGGGTTGGCCTTCCACAAAAAGGTGAAAAAAGTGGCCAAAAGGTAGACGGCAAGGTGGTTGGCCTTCGAAGGGGGTAGAAGGCGGTGGAAGGCAAGGGGTTGGCCTTCCACGAAAAGGTGAAAAAAGTGGCCAAAAGGTGGACGGCAAGGTGGTTGGCCTTCGAAGGGGGTAGAAGGCGGGGGGTGGCCTTCGAAGGCGGTGGAAGGCAAGGGGTTGGCCTTCCACGAAAAGGTGAAAAAGGGTCGGGATTTGATTAATGGGCCTAGCTGGTAGTGGGCTTAAATGGCTGAAATGAGTGGATTTATGATGATGGGCTGATGGTGGAAGGGATTTATGACCAAAAGGCTGGTCCAAAATCGGTGTCTACACCCATGGTTGCCCTTCCTCACCCACGCCCAGATAGGGGCGCCAGATCACCTACATTCATTTAGGTTAGTTGCATTCATAATCAAATAAACAATTGCATTTAATTGAAATAAACAATAATTTAAGTGATAAAACATATAAGGAGCTCTACGTAATCAAGAAATTGATGATGGAGAACCGTCAGTTGGTGGTGCTGAGGGACAATATCAACGATTGGCCGCCATCTGCGGGCCAGTGGAACTGCATCTGGATGGATGGCCTTTGCTCAGCCAGTGGGAAGTAATAATAGCTACATATCAACATACATAAACATATAGGTTAGAAATCATCATAATAATATCATGTTATGAAATTGAATAAAATTCATTAAAGAACATACCTAAATGGCGCGAAGCTGCTGATGGTGGTCTCGTGGTCTGGCATGACCACGGATAGATCAGTAAAAAGGTGGGCAAGAAGGGCCACACCCCAAGCATACTCGCCTAATCTATTTAGATCCCTAAGGAGACTCAGGAAGCGACAGTGGATATGGTCGCCCTTCGTCCCGAAAAGTAGCCTAGCAAAGAAAAATACCAAAAAGATCCTAAGTTGTCTATCTACCGACTCTGTTTGGCTTTGTCCCAACAATTGGTGCCTGATGCTGACCAGGTCAATCTATCTACAAACATCTCTCGGGACTTGCCTACTCTCTGTCTAGGGTCGACTAGCCTTAGGGCATCTACCACCTCTACTCTATATAGGGTCCTAGATTCTCTGCTAGGGAACCCTGATACTGACAATCCCAAGAGACTCTCAGCCATCTCTCGGTAATCAGGATAGGTAATCCCACTCACTGGCCGAACTTCTACTCGAAGACCAGTGATCCTCGCTACATCCTCTAGACTGGGGATCATGTATCCTCAGGGCATTAGAAATGCCCGGCTCACTGGGTCCCACTCTCCCTGAGTACCTGAAGTAGGACTAGGTCTATCCAAAAGGGCTCTATGAAGTTATACATCATAAATATATATAGAGTATATGAACAACATGAATCTTTCCACTTATTTAATGGACATGCATCCAAACCACAACATGAGGAGGTTTAACATGACATGCAGCCAGGGGTAAGGCAAATGCCTACTGGTGCTTCTACTGCGCAGCAGGGGGACCCACCAGTCCCACTTGGACTGGGAGAGCCGTAGCTAGGATTTCACTCGTTTGCCTTGGGTTGCGTCTTTTAACTTAATGTCTACCTCACAAGGATGCGTGTATGATTCGGACGCATGGGCTTCATAGGTGTCATTATCCGTAAGCATGTTCGATTTTAACATGGGAGACTTATAACATGGGATTTAGGCATGGGTTGGGTGTCTATATGGGCTCTTATGTCATTTTGACAGCATGTTAGCTTAGTAGTATATACTTTAAGTTGTAGGAAAATATATAGTTTGAAAATAAGGTATTTGTAGTAGGAAAATAATCATGGAGAAAGAACTATGTACTTACCTTTCAATTAGAAGCTCACTTGGACACAGCGGAAACCTCCTCCTCCTACACGTGCGAAGAACCCCGTGAACAACTCCCGTTCTCGCTCTAAATCTTTCTCCTCTCTATTTAATTTTTTCTCTCTTCCTCTCTTCCTCTTCCTTTCTCTCTCTCTCTCATAATTATGTATATGTTGGCATGTAATCTGTAATTTTGTCGGTCCTTACAATGTTGCCAAAAGAGTTGTGTTGACAATAGAAGGCGAGAGCTATCATTTGAAGTGGGAGATCATGTGTTCTTAAATTGTCGCCTACAAAGAGTATAATGCATTTCAGGTAGAAAGGAAGGCTTAGTCCGAAGTTTATTGGGTCATTCGAGATCCTACAGCAAGTTGGTGAAGTAGCTTACAAGCTAGCTTTATCACCTGCATTGATCAATGTACATCAGGTGTTTCATGTATCCATATTTAGAAGTAGATATCAGATTCATCTCAGGTGATTGAGTATGAGCCACTAGAGGTGAAACCAGACTTATTTTATTAAGAGAAGCCGATTCGCATATTGGGCGGTAAAGAGCAAGTGCTTCGAACCAAGGTGATTCCTCTAGTGAAGGTCCTATGGCAACTATTCTACGGAGGATGCTACCTAGGAGACCCAAGAATATATGAAGAAGAAGTATCCATTCTTATTTGGTACGTTATATTGATTTAAATTTCGAGGATGAATTTTTTTTAAGAGGGAGAGGATGTTATAACCTAAATTTTATAGCCATTAATTTTTTAATGGGCCAAGGTTAATTAAACTAAATTAGATTTAAATAAGCTTACTTAAGTTAATTAATGGGTTAAAATGATTTAAACTTGTTTAATATTTATTTAATAATATAATAGACCTTTAGAATGGGTATGCCATTAGTCGAGATTAACAAGATCTAATGAGCTATTAGTGACCAAATTAGGAAACTAGTTGGTCCAACACTTAGTCAAATTTTGGGTTTTGAGAACTATCTGACATCAATATATGGAGATGCTATAACTTTGCACAAAAAAATCTAAAATTTGCATAGTAGATATGGTTGAAATAGGATACAAAAGACTATAACTTTATCTAAAGGGTTTTTGTCTAATTCAGTTGATAGAGGGGTCAAATTCGAGGGGTTTTAGTTAAGGAAACCCACAGCGTGCAAAAATCTAGGTTTCTAGTTGCAAACAGATTTACTTTACTTGGGGATTATGACTCCATCCGCTAGAGTTCGACTCTGCAATAAAGTAGACTTGATTTGACTAGTATTAGGAAGGATAAGATCTATAAATAGAGTCTCAGGTTCGTGCTTGGATCTCCTTGCATGCAGCTCCAAGTTTAAGTTAAGAACATGTTGTTCTTTCGAGAGAAGGAGGGTGTTTCTTAGTTAATTCTTTTGGGAATTTGATTCTAATTAATATTTTGTATTATTAGAGGTATAGGGGACACGGAAGAAGGTCTAGAATAAGAAAAATTTGAGGGTAGAGCTTAAGGGCTTGAATAGAGAGGATTGGTTGTTCTTCCTTTACGAAGTAGGCGATGATAACCCATTGAGTGTTTATTTTATATTAATATAAAAAATTTATTTTGATTTCGAAAGTGATCAAAATATGTTTCAAGAACCTTAATCTATAAGTCTGTAATCTTAGTTCCCACTCTAGTCCCTCAATTCCATGCGAATTTTTCGAAATATTATAGTTCTGAAATTTCTGTATAAAAGACGTCCATCTCAATGGATGCCTTTCAAAAGACGTCGGCTTGATTGGACACATTTCAACGCTAGTGAGTCAAATCCTATTTCAACTCAATTTTCAGACTAAAAGACATCAGCTATGGGAGGCACGATTTCAAAGGCCTTCGCCTATGTGGAAGCAATTTAAATTGCTCTATCTAGTATTAGTTTGAGAATCTGATTTAAATTGTTTTAGCTATCACTCCTTCGCTTCTTTGCCAAATGACCTAAAATTTTGACCCCAACTTTGTTTTAATGAACTCTAAGTGCTTGAAAATTTTTATAAGTTTTTAAAAAAATATTTATTATTATTCTATTATTTATTATGTTAGCCACAATCCATTCAAGTTTTTTTATATACAATCTAATGCTCTAAATCACTTAAACAATGTCCAATTTGCTTAAAAGCTTGTCCACAAGTTTCATTCGACACATTTGATCTGTCCACCAAGCTTGATAATGTTTTGAATTTGTTTGCTATTTTTGGCTTTAGCTATTAATTTTTTAGTTCTAAAAATTAGTTTTATGGGTCAAAAATTGTAATTCTTTGTCTGAAAAATCTATGAAACTTTTAGTACCATATTAATCTAATATTAACCTATTGGATCATCTTAGCTCTGATTTTCTGTATATATGACCTATTTGACTTTTAAATAGTTATTTTGTATGCAAAAGAAGTATATTTTGACTCATACATATATGTATCATTTTGTTTATTAAATTTTCAGATCCATGGTAAGTCTGAAATATGTGAAAATATGTTTATGCCATATTTATTGTATACATATTTAGACATTGCCATCTTAATAAGATTGTAACATATTCCATAAGCGTCTATAGATGAGTTTTACCCGTGAGCAGCGAGAACATCTCGATAATTGTAAATTTGCAATCAATTATTTGAGTGGGTCATGAAGCCTTGACTATACATATGCCATAACCTTAGCATACTTTCTTATATTCTATATTATTTGTTTGTTCGACTCCTTATATAGTGGTTAGATGCACGTTTATTTGATATGTTAGTTTATGATTCATTTGACACATAATTATAAAACATAATTAACTATTTAGATAATTTGAATTTAGTCTATATTCTGTTCAGTTTATTCATTTGATATTCTTACTCAGTTATTCTTTGATCTTAGCTTATTCGTTTGAAAATTTATATTCGTTCTGATTATATATCCTTTAGAAACTTATGAATATATTATGTATGTGATCTTTGGTATGAATATGATTTGATTAGTTACTATGTCATAATAATTTACTATATGTTCAGTTTGTGACTAGTAGATTTCTTCAATTAGATGTGATATGATCATGCCATATACACTATATTACTGGTAGAAATTATAGTATTAACGACAGCTATAAAAAGCCGCCGCAAATAATATTAGTAGCAACGATTATAGAAAAGTCATCGCTATTATAATACATGGTTTAAATTAAACGAATCACGTGCAAGGATCGTCACCCTACCAGTTACTTGAACTCCTCCTAACTCCTTGCAGCCGAACCACCACACCGCAAGCCGCCGCTAGTACCGCCGTGGACGTCGTTACTCTACTGGGACGTCGGCCACCGTCCAGAGAGTGAAGTGTCGTTGAGGAGATGGTGGTGGTAGTGTAGAGATGTAGAGAGGTGTTGGAGTGGTGGAGGAGGAAGAAGAGGAAGGGGAAGAGAAGGGGAAAACGGAGGGAGTCGGAGAGAGGGAGGAGAGAGAGAGTGAAGGAGGGAATGAGGGAAAGGAGGGATTGCTCAGGGCGTCAAACCGAATCACGTCGTTCTCAGATGACGCCAATCAGATGACATGACAGGGTAGTAAACTAGCAGATCTCTGAATCGCATCAACCACGTTCGACGCCACTAGCATGGCTCCTAAATCGCGCCCTCCAAGCCCGATGCCTTTCAAAAGCGCGTCTCGCCAACTCGACGTGATTAAGTGGCCATGCCACAGGTCCACAAGGGCTCAAACCAAGGGGTCCGACTGAAACCGACCCAAAACCTCAGTCCTTACAGACAGAGAGAGAGAAGACTTGGGACTGAGTGAAAGAGAAGAGAGGGCTTTGGCTCTATGCCTTTAACAAATAGTTCGACATACGTAGAGACTATGAGAGGAGTTAAGAGAGAGAGATTAGATAGAGTGAGAGAGAAATTAGAGAGAGATAAAGTGAGTGAGAGAGATTAGAGAGGGAGATAGAGTCATAGATGTCTTTCGGCCCTGTGTGTGGTAGAAAGCGAGAGAGAGAGAGAGAGAGAGAGAGAGAGAGGGAGAGAAAGAGGGAGAGAGAGAGAGATCCTTGACACTGTGTGGCATGCATAGACAAAGAAAGAGAGGGGGGTGTCAACTTCTGTTGGCTCCACTGCCCACTTAGAGAGAGAGAGAGAGAGAGAGAGAGGGAGGGAGATACGGTGAGAGAGAGAGGGGAAGGGCCTCGGCCTCGGCTGACCTAGTGTGTGTGTGAGAGAGATAGAGAGAGATAGAGGCATGTGACCTTATCGAAGGCGGCAACAACAACGAAGGTGTCCGGTGAAGACGGCGGTGGCAACATTGTCCGGTTAAGGCGTCGGTGGTGGTGAGGTGATCAGCAACGGGTGATGTTGGGGTAGCGCCGCCACGTTGGAAACCTTAGAGGAGAAGGGGGGAGGAGAGGGATGGGCGGATTGGATCGGGATGGGGAGGGAAATGGGAGGATCGAGCGGCTCAGGACGGGGAGAGCGAGGTTTAAAGTAGGATCCGATACCCCTTTCGTATCGGCTCTTTGGGCCTAAGCGTGCCCAAAGCACTTAGGCGCATGCGTTGGGCCACCTGGGCCGCCTAGGCGAGCGCCCAACGCGCCTTATTGGGCTGGAGGAAGGCGGCCTAGTGCCTTGGGCTCGGATTTGTGCCTCGACGCCTAGGCAGACGATTAGGTACTGCTTAGGCGTCGCCTTGACAATTATGGTATGGCCATAATCAAAACAATTAACTATGCATTATATTAGTTAAATATATTAATATAAATATAGTTTTGCTAAATAAAGATATAATGTAAACATAGTTATACTAAGTAAATATTTAGTATAGTTAAATATAGATATACTAAGTTAAACATAGTTATACTTAGTATAACTAAGTAATTATTAGTTACATAGTTAACTATGTATTATATACTTAAATATATAATTAATTTACATACTAAATAAATATATAATATTAACATAATTATACTAAGTAAATATTTAGTATAGCTAGTTATATTGAGTAAATATTTAGTATAGTTAAAAATAGTTATACTAAGTTAAACATAGTTATACTAAGTAAATGTGTACTATAGTATAGTATAGTTAAATATATTTAGCTTAATATAACATAGTTAAATATATAGTTAAGTTGCATAATTAACTACGCATTGTATTAGTCAAATATATTGATATAAGTATAGTTATACTAAATAAACATATAACATAAACATAGTTATAGTTAAATAAAAGTATACTAAGGTAAACATAGTTATACTAAATAAATATAGTATAGCTAAATATAGCTATACTAGTATAATATAGTTAAATATATCTAACTTAACACAATATAGTCAAATATATAGTTAAGTTACATAGTTAACCACGCACTAGATTAGTTAAATATATTAGGATAAATACAATTATACTAAATAAATATATAACATAACGAAATATTTATTATAGTTAAATGTAGTTATACTAAGTAAATGTTTAGCATAGTAAAATGTAGTTATAGCAAGTAAATATTTAACATAATTAAATATAGTTATACTAAAGTAAAACATAGTTTTACTATGTAAATATTTAGTATAGTTAAATATATTTAACTTAGTATAATATAATTAAATATATAGTTAGGTTACATATTTAACTAACTATATTATAGTATAAAAAGAGTTATACTTTGTAAATACATAGCATAAAAATAGTTAAATATACTTAACTAAGTATATTAGTTAAGTTATTACTAATATGTAGTTAAGCATATATAAGTATTTAACTGGTATAGTGAAGTATATAGTTAACTTTTACACTTAATTGTTTAAGTATGTAACTATACATTGTATAAGTTAAATATATTAGTATAAATATAATTATACTAAGTAAATATATAACATAAATGTTTTTAAATATACTTAACTAAACTAAGTCTATTAGCTAAATATATTAGCATATTACTTTAAGTAATACACTTAAATATATATTATGCAACTATAAAGTATATATAAGCATTTAAAGAAAATAGAGTTAACTAAGTTTAATATAGGTAAATAAGTAGTTAACTATTATAGCTAACCATTTACTTAACTTGAATAACTAATATAATATAGATAAATATAGTATAGTTAAATATAGTTAACTTAACTATCTTAGTGTAAGTATGACATAGTTAACTTACTATATATAAGTTTTATTTTCAAGTACATCTTTAAAGACTTAAAATTTTAATAACATATTTAAAATATACATTATCTTTAATATTATTTTTATATATTAAAATTATTAATTTTTTAATTATTATGTATTCTTTAACCATAATATTTATATTAATTATAATACATAAGTACAACCTAATATATATTTATATATTAATATTTAATTATATATAAATGTATTTATATATACATAAAATTGTATAGTTCTATTATATGTTAAAATATTATACCCAACTTTACTAATATAATTATTCTTATTTTAAGTTAGTATTTTAAATGGACTTCTGGGCAAAATGCCCCAAAATCCTAGGTTCTCAGTTACTTGTTTTTCACTTTTGATTTAAAACTCGAGAACAATGACGTCAACTACTTAAGAAGGTTAGAAGCCTTCAAATATAATGGATTTGTACCTTAAATCAATAAGGTACTTGAAGAGTATTGGTTGGATGCTTGCAAAGAACTCTGTAGTTAAGCGTGCTTAACTAGGATAGTAGGAGGTTGGATGACCTCTTGAGAAGTTTTCATTTCTAAAGTCGAATCTTCTGAACAAAATAAAAATAATAAAATAACAAAAACTTAAAATATTAAGAAATAAATTATTTATATATTATGACATTTTAAAAATTTTGACAATAAATAAAAAAATAAAAATGTGTTTACGATGACTATAGTCTAAGCCGTCACTAATAGTATAATATTTAAAAAAATAAAAAAATATTAGCGACGACTCTGCGTAAAGTCATCGCGAATAGTCCATTATTTGGGACGACTTTCCTATTAGCCATCGCTAATAATCTACTACTAGCAACGAGTTTCATATAAGTCGTCACTAATAGTTTTGATTATTTGTGACCGCTATATTTAAGCCATTGCGAATACTTAAATATTCATGACGGCTTAAATATAGCTGTCGCTAAGTATTCGGGTAGAGACTTTTAGCGACGGCACTAGCGATCGCGATTTAGCTATCGTGAATATTTTTAGCGACGATTTTTTGAATATTCGCAACAGCTTTCAACTGTGGCGAATACTCCGATTTCTAGTATTGTATATTAGTTAATCTATTCATGATATTAAAAAATATATTTGATTTGATAAACTTATATTTAACCATATTTTCGATCATGATCTTATTTGAGTTAAATGTAAAATTGTGAATTATATGTATATTTAATATCATCGTTTTTCACTTATTATATCGTTAGTGAGTAGATTTAATTTACTGACTGAGTGGTTGTACTCATGAACTCCATTAAAATTTTTCTGAGGAAGAAGAGAGTTTGAGATTTGCAGAGATTCTTCAAATTCAGATTTTAATATCTTCATAAGGTTATTTAAGATTAGTTTTATTGTTTTTTTTAGATTTGATGTAATAAAGATTTGAGATAGGATATGTACTTTTATATTTATTTAGTGAGTTAAGGATTTTATTTTCGCTCCATATTTTATGTAATTTGAAGATGCTGGTTATATCAATATAATAAAATATTTAAAAATATTTGATGATAAATTACATATTCATTATTTTATTATTTGTCTCTGATCGTTCATGCCTAATTTATATGTTAATTTGATTATTTAATTACCTAACTTTAATTCGAAGTGAGTCAAATGATTGAACCGAATCAATAAACAAACAATATATTATCTTGAACTAACGGTCGGATCTCTTCGGATCTCTTCTTCTGAGGGCTAACGATATGGGACTTTGAACCAATATCTTGTGCATCTTATCACAACCTGAGACTTTTAAAATCTCTCTCTCTTTACTGCAGTTAAACCTTGTACTTTGAGGATATCAATTCTCTGAACCGGACAGCTTCTCAGCCAACTATACAAAGGAAGACAAAAACAGTGAAAGGAAAACGCATCCTCCGGGTGAACTGAATCTTCAAATTTAAGCACATTAATGACAGTTTTATCAGGTAATTAATGAAAGGTCGGAGAAAATAATCCACCATCCATAATGACTTGAAAGACCCACCTGACAGTTAATTACGTATACTTTGGGTACGAGGATAAAGAAGCTCATAGAATAAAAGGAACTATATCATCTTGCATTAATCGTTCAAGTGTACTTCTATGAGGCGATGGTTTAAGTATGCCGAGGAAAGCCCGAAACACGGCCACGCAGCGGATTCCTTGAGTATCCTGCCGGTTACGCAAGGGGTGGCAGCCTCGACTCCGATTGCGACAGGCGGCATTCCATTTCTCCCACGCAGCGCGAGCGTTGTGCCGGTCGTCAAATGACGGATTAGGAAGCATCCAGTGCGCGCTTGCGCGAACCATGCACGCTCGAGAGGCGGCTAACGCCGGACACTCGCTCACACACAGGGAAGCGGCAGTTAATGCACTCGCTAGCCACTCGTCGGCCTTCGCCCAATCCTCTCCACGCCTCCACAGTCCACACACTACATAGCGGTGGCGAACCTAATCGAAACGACTCTCATTCTCATCCTCGGTAGCTCCGCTCTCCGGCGCTCCCATCTCTCATCCCAGACATCAGAGCAGTCATATCTCACAGTACTCCCTCTCTCCCTTTCTGATCTCTGTGTGTGCGACCAGATATCTTTGTGATGGATCCTTCCAGATCAAGTTCCGATGGAGGCGTACCATCCAATGTTGGCGGGCCTCTGTTTACGTCCGAGTTGAGCACCGACGACTACGACATCTTGTCCCCTGACGAGTGGTACGTCCGTCCTATGCCCAGCCAGTGTCACCTTCGCCAAAATGCCATGTCCTCCTACAGTGACACGGAAGGTGATAGAGATTTCTTCGATCCCCCAAGCCCATTTCTACTGGAGTCAACTGGCACCGATATGCCTCCCACTCAGAAGGTCACAATCATTTCCGAAGTGGAGGCATCTGGTTTTCCAACAATGCAGACCGCGCAGCCTGCCGTTCAGCCTCTCGTAATACACACAGAAGCTGCTGATCCTCCGCCGGTGGAGATGGAGCTGTCTGATCCTCCACCAGTACAAAGGAAGGCTGCTGATCGTCCAAAGGCAGAGATGGATGCTCTAGATGATCTGATGGTACCCAAGGGTGCTCTTAGATCCACTGTCACGGGGGCAAAGAGTGGTGAGTCCCCTACAGTGGAGGCAACAGCGCCTGTCCAACTCGCAGTCGTCCCTTCCCGACGGTTCCTTCCCCAGACGACCTTGCTAGGTAAGATCAACCTCGAGTATAGCGGTGGGTCCGTTGAGTTTGACGACAACAAAGGACGTGCGGAAGTGATCCAGCAATCAAGCGAAACGGAAGCACCCCCGTCGACAGCGGCGACTTCCAGGAAGCGGAAGCTCGATGATGGATCTCCGTCGACATTGACAGCTGCAACGTCGGAAGCGTCAAAGGGCTACGAGGTCAAGCCAAGGCCTGCACGGTTGCCGGGCGGTTGGGAGTACGCAGATGTACCGAGGACTTCCGGCGCCGCTGCCGGAACGGTTGACCGGGTATTTATCTTGAAGCCTTAACAGAGTTGTTGACCTATTTTCCCTTGTTTCTGTCATTTCTACCTATGTTGAGAAAAGACTTGCAGCACTATCGGGGGTTGTACACCGCCGACCGTATTTTTATTTAAAAATTTGCAATGTTTAAAATATCACCAATATGGCTTACTTGACAGCACAATCTAATTAATCACCGATCATACAACCATAAAATTTTAAAAAAATAAAAAATTGGCCTCACATGAACAATAAAAATTCAGAGTAAGGCATATTGAGTTAATTTTCGATTTTTCAAGTTTTTAGGGTTATCCAATAGATGATCGTTTTGCATGGTCAGGTCGACTTACTGGGGGTACCTAAAAGTTTTTTAAAGAAAAGTTTTTGTTTAATTACGGTGCATGCGCTTTCTCATTCCTGTGTTTGATTTCTCATTCATGAACTTGATCTTAATTACTCAATGAAAAGTGGTTACAGATATCAAACTTCAATTCCATTATATTTTTGTGGGTGGTTTTCCTCAGTTTCCTTACATCATACTTTAAGTTTGATTCATAGATTAACTTAATTTGGTTCCAATTTTGAGTATTCAGTTCTGGAAACTCATGGGGTTGTCATGATTGATGACCTCATTATTCAGAGTTCATCATTGTCCATTAAAATAAACATGTTTGTTTTGGATATTTTGTGTTTATTGGAGGAACAATTCATGGGGAAATAATCAGACTAAAACCACAAGTTCACATTCGTAAAATATATGACAATAAGAATATGATGAATATGAATAGAGCCTTCGGTACGGTAGGTGTGCCTTCTACCTTACCGGCTGGTTACTGGTAGCATTGCCGGTTTCCTCCCAGATCCGGGCAGAACAATTCGGCATTTCATCTGGGTGGGGGTGAGGGGACCCTCTGGGATCTCCCTCCTCCCCACCCTCCATACGTTTCCCATCCTCCTACACTTTCCTTCTTCACCTACCCGCCTCCTATCCTTGCTCTCTTGTCTCCGATCCTCCTCCTCGTCTCCATCCCGCTTTCCACCATTACCTAACTCATTCCCGTCTCTGCTCTCCCCCAACCTGTTTTGCCTTCTTTAGGCAAGACCTTCTGGATCTTACCTTCTTGTATAGCAATTTCGAGAGACAGTAATAGTTGTTTTATTGAAGATGGACTCCTTTTAGAAAAATATGCAGTTGAGGGAATTATTCCCAAGAGTAAGATGGATGGAATCGTCCTAGAGTGGGTCGGGTCAAGATATGAACGATGGGCTACACAGGTTGATGGGGTTAATAGGTTTTCACTTTGAATTGGGGTGGCTCACGCCAAAATACTCGGCTTTATGATGTTATAACCCAGACAATAATCTAGTTTACGGGTCAATAAGTTGGATTGGGCCATTTGGTTTGAAGTTGGAAACCCTAATTTATACACTTTCTTAAAGGCATATTTTTACTATATTCATAAGCTTTCAACAGGCCAAAAAAATAATTTAGTAATTCCAAATGTAGCTTGTGTTTAACATACAATGTTATGCTTATTAATAGAATGATGGCTTTTTCCCAGATTAATGATATTTATGTTAGGTTGCATGCTATGATGAATCAATGATTCGATAATGATAATATATATACAGAGAGAGAGAGAGTTGGGTTGAACCTTTATGCCTATTATTTGAATCCTCATATTTTGGTGATAATAGACAATGGCAATGAAGCAATCAGACCATATTCTGTTGAATTAAAATTGAGTGAAATAATCAATTATAATATGACAGACTCACCATATATATATATCTCTCAACTTAGAATATTATGCCCCGGGACTTAGCCAATTTCAAGGAATCACTAAATGGATACTGTTATATATCTAGAGTGTCCTTGGAACTTTGACTAAATCTAGCCACTTAATCGATTATATAATGATTAGGTCATCAATGTTTTTAAGACACCTAATCGATCCTTGTATTGATTAAGTTCCTACTATTGTGCTATCAAATCCATATCGCTATCGATTAACTTTGCCGCAACATCTACTTAGTAGATTAGTTGTACTGTTTATATCGTCTTATAATCGATTAAGTCTATCATATTAACTTGTGCACCACTTCGACTATTTGCCTCCCTAATCTATTATGTAGTCTCTTAATAACCGTTATCGATTAACTAATATATGATTGATGAATTGAAGCGCCCAATATCTAATCGATTATAAGGACACCTTTGCAATTACTTTCGGTGCCTAGCCTATCAATTATTTCTCTCAACTACTTCGATTATGAGTTATGTGCGCATTGATTATGTGGCTTGTGTTATGTGTTTGTACATTGATTATATGGGCATGATGAGTCGATTAATTGACTATATATATTTGAGTTAATTGACCCTTCGATTGATTCTTGTGAACTTAGTCAACTTTTGACTATATAATCGATCTACTAGTGTGACACTTTTTATCATCTAGTTGACACTTGCATATATTGTTTCTCCTCTATCTATTTACTTTTTTTAGATTCTCTTTAACTTACCTACCCTCTAGTTGGAAATCAAATATGAATTTTCTTTTTTTAGTAATTCTATAGGGTTAGGTGGCATTTGCGGAGCCAAATTTGGAAAACAGAGAGATAAAGGTTAAAAGCTTCCAAATGATCATGTCTGCTCAAGTTCTCCCTAGGCAAGAATAAATCTTGTTATCATGAGACTCAAAAGGATCATACAAAGAAAACGTGAGGCAAGCCAATACTTAGTAGATTAATTTGAAATCGTCTATATATAGTGGAGGCAGTGGATAGAAGAGTACATCTTTGGCAAATTCAAAATTCAATCAACTCTACTCTCTGTGCACAAAGTCCTTCTAGCTAAAGAAAAGAAAGAGAGAAGAGCTTAGAGAGCCTGCTTTGACTCTAAGCAGCACGTACATCATGTCTACTCCTGTTGCTCCACCTAAAGCTCTCGGGCCTCTTCTTCGACAAATCAAGACTCTACAGAGCATTCTCATTCCTTAGTCTTGATTTCTTTTTGTGCTTACTAAGCACATTGTAGCCTACATAGAGGCATTTGATTGTGTAACTATTTTCATATTTAAATATGGGTATACTTATTCTTTGAAAGGAATGGAAGACCTATTGATGCATGGTGTTGTGACCTCTTCTTAAGGGAAGGGAAGATCACATAAGACTAGACAGTTGCTTGTGGTTGTAAAATTTGTAAGGGGTTGAGTATGGCCAAGGCCCTAAATACTATCTGGTCATATTCCAATTAAGATCTCTCTACCTTGGCAGGAGTTGCCATGCACGAAGTAGGCAAAATGTGAAGGGGGCACTCACGCAGTGCCCTCTTTATGTTTTCTTCAGTCCACAAGGGAACCCATGTGTTAGCCAGAGTGATCAGACACCCTCGGATCTTAATCATAGGGCTCCAGAGGTGCCAAACGGTGCTCTCGAGTGAATTTAGGGTACTGTAGGCACCACGCAACATTTCATTCATTTATTTAGTTTTTACACCTGACCAGATATCATCAAATCTTACAAAGAACTATGTGACACAAGGTGCAACAGTCAGATGCTATCACGTGCGTGTGTCCGTTCCTGAATTAATTATGGAGCTAATAATAAATTATTTCTGATCCAATTTCTATTTATATATTTTAGATAATTGAAGTACGACAAAATCTCCTCCCTCTAGAATGGGATGCTAAAATATTAAGGAAAAAAATATTAGGTAACAATTGATAGGAAGGAAACATAGTCTCTCCACTTAGAAAAAACTATTATATTGATTCTCCCCCAAGTGGTTGGATCTTATGTGCTATGATTTGCATAATAATAGTAATAAATGATATAGAATGGATGGTAAAGAATAAAATTTCTACCCATTTGAAGGTGCAATGTCAACACTATATTTTGATGTGTACATGTGCTTGTGTCTAGACCAACATGAATACGTATATGTATCAGTATATAAGTGAATATGTCTAGTGGAAAAATTCCAAAGTGGCAATTAGATAAATAATCATTAAATCATAAATTAGGATCAAATGTGTCAATATTTATCTATTAAAATAGCAACAACAATATGAACATTAAGCATTTTAACATTTCATCTAATTCTCTTTCATGTCATTGATGTATACATGACTAAAATTTGGTTGTAAATGAATCACAAACTAGTGTATGTTCTATGCATCCAAGCTATAGGGCAGACTTTTTCATATACATTATGAATTCAAAATTTAAGACTTGTATCACTTTTTCCTAGATATTTTTGGTTCCTATTTGTCATTTTAATGCTTTCAACTCATCTTCTTTAATATTCTTTCTATCATTATATCCCTTTTTTTAATTTATCGTCAACTCATCAAATCTTTACACATGCTAATATGGAAAGTGAACAAATTTAAAATCTGAAGGCCCTCCTCTGGATAAACGATAGGTTTTTGTTTACATATAAGCCCTTATAATCTTGTGATATTACAAACAAGGCCTCCTAATCTGACTACTTACAAATAAAACTCCACACTCACAACTTTCTTACAAATAAGTCCTTTCAAGGGCTTATTTGTAACATTCCCAAGAACTTATTTGTAAGTTTTAGGGGCCTTTTAGTTCACGATAGATTGTGGAGGCTTAGTTGTGAACATTCAGATTATGAGGGCTTATTTGTAATATCAAAAGATTATAGGGGCTTATATGTAAAAAAATCCTAAATTATAATGTTACAAATTAAGCTTGTATTAGATTCATGCAGTTTTCTAAATAAACACTTCAAATATAACTATGAGGCAAGGATTTTGCTAAATAGAGTTACTTGGAGGGGTGGGGGTGATTGTGCCTTACCTCCTACATATGTCCAATTAGACCTAGTCTTACTCTCAATACAATAGTTGTATTAAATTAGGAAGTGGTGCACAATTTAGCCGTAAGATTACTATTAACATACGAAATTGCATGACTTATGAAATGTTGTCACCCTATTATTTGAAGCATCCTACATTCCACCTCATTTATTTGTTGTTAACATCGTGATCTATCCACTTGTGGTACAGATTACATAAATCCTACTAACTTGACTTTTTTCCTAAAATAATGTATATCCAAGGTCCTATATGGCTCAATGATTGTTATTATGTCAACTTTAAATAACAAATAATCTATTTATGATAAGAAAGACGTGACAATACACCTAGCTACATAAATGAACTTATGAGAAATCTTGTAAATAATTTGTGGCCTATAAAGTAATATCTTTATGAAAACATGGATGACTGTCTCAATCCCATTGATTTATTTCTAATTCATGATGTGTTCTGTTAATCCGGATTTGATCATCAATGGTACATTTCAAGTTGCTTAAAATAACGATACACCTTACCTCTTTTCTCTTTTATAACCAATTCATCTAATCATGTAGAGGATGAATTTCTTGAGGAAGTTCTTGAACCTTTGTAAGTTGACCTTCCATTTATTTTACTTATAGCATATATATATTCCTTACAATTAAGTGGATTTAGCCTACACTCCCTTAATTCTTCTTCAAAAATTTTCCTTTAGTTATTAATCAGATCTAGGAGTAAGCACTGAATATTAAAATCAATTGCATAGACATTTTCTTTCAGACATATGTCTTGAATGAAAATAGAAATATATTGATGTAATGTTTTATGATTACTTGCCATAATGTTGTATCACAACCATAATATATTAATGATGAATTGACTATCTCTCAATTAGAAACAACTAATCTTGATCATTTCTTGGTCCACCTTTCATATTGGCTTCCTTGGTGTGACTTGATTCACATCCTATAAAATTTTCTTTTAATCATATGGTATCTTCAGTAGGCATTTGATTCTTTGTTATACACGTCAATTGGAGAAGTCAAAGGGTCTACATTTGGCATAGGAGATCCAAGATGTGCCACGTGATTTTTATTAGGTCGACTTTGACTAACAACCACTATGGCTTTGCACCATGCACCTATCCTACCATCATAGAAACCTCACTCATTTTAGCCAATCAACACTTGGCTTGCTAAGTGTTTTCCCCCCCTACAAATTAAGATGTGATAGATTTTTTTAGTTCTTAGTATTAATGGACTAAGGGTGGCCCAAAAAGCTCTATAGATCTTTCTTGGTGATGAATTGTTTGTAAATTTCCTTTCTTGCCAAATAAATTATTACAAAAAACACAATCATTTTTCAATTGCATATAACTTTTAATTAATAATAGGATAATACATAAGTTTTGTGCTAAAGTGTGGATGTAATTCTTTGAGGATTGAAATGTACACAAGAGTAGCTACTTAATGATCATTAATATGTGCCTCTCAAGTTAGGGTCAACATTTGGCACTTAGACATTGTCAGAAGGGTTTAGGAGGCAACACAAAGTATTCATTTAAAAGATAAAGGAATTAGTAGTTAAGACCCCAATGCTTTACTCGGGGAGTACCCGCATAACATATATATATATGTAATATATAATCAAGGGTATCATCTAAACTCCTTGCAATGCTATATGGTGAAGATTTACTATTACTCTTTTCTTTTTTAAATTAGCAAAGGAGGATGACATATCTTCAAGCACCAATATTTGAGAATCTGGGAACCAAGATCTATATTTTGTCAAAATTAAAACATACATTGATGTTAGTCTTAAGTAGCTGAATTTACTATTTCTCTCAAGTTAATTTTATTCATTTATCATTAGTTCATCATAATTTCTTCCAAATATGCACATGGATGAACTTATCTATGGTAACGTAAATGGTCTTAGTATAAGAAGTCTTTGGTATAATTTAGTTTAGCCGTTGACTTCTAAACCTAATAATCTTTGCACCTTTTGTTTGACTAAAATTGGAATCTTTCTCTGAATATACAAGTGGATCCTTACATTCTCTTCTCCTTATAAAAATTTCATCCTCAAAACTTTCCATGTTCACAAGTTTAAGATAATCATCATAGGATGCAACCTAACTACGATGGTAGTCTTTTTTGTTACTTCTCCTTCTCCTATCCTCTAAAGATAACATTTCCTCACCTTATTGGCATTAGATATTGGGCCATTAAGGAGCTATAAGATGAACCAAAAACAGACTCCATATGACCCTTAATAGGTTGCCAAATTGGGCCCAAAATGGATTGAAAATATCAGGCCCTTATTGGGTTATGTGTTGTGCCCCTATTAATGGGCTTTATTGGGCCTATTAATGGGCTTTCTAGAAGGCTTACAGCCATGAACTGCCTCAACCTCTCCACTTCTCAATTCATCTCGTTATTTCACATCCTCAAACCCCTATAATTAGGGGGTTATCCCTTGATTTCCATACCATCCTAGGAAGGGGTAAGGTGAGAGGGAGTGTGTGTGAGAGGGAGCAAAAGAAGAAGAAGAGGGAGAAGGATTGAGGGACAGCCTAACAGTAGTTGGCAGTGGTCCAGTGACCGTTTTCTACTGGCCTGGCAGTAACTTGGTAGCAGTCCAGGAGTGGCTAGGCAGTGCTCTGAGAGCGGCCCAATGGTGCCTCTTCTTTTAAGGTGATGTAGACTGGATCTATCACGACCGGATTCCGGAGCTGGAATCCGAAGAAGAGGATCCGGACCTGGGCCGGATCGGTGTTCGAGGGGGCCCGACGGGGATCCGGAAGGCGAAGGACGCAGAGGCGGAGCCGGGGGTCCGATGCCGGAGGCGACTCGGAGCGGATTTGTTCTTGGATAGTGAGCCCGAAGGCTCCTTCAGCGCGAGACCGAGTCTCCTGCCGCCTTCTTGGAGCGGGCTTTCTCTTGGATAGTGAGCCCGAAGGCTCCTTCAGCGCGAGACCGAGTCTCCTGTCTTGGGCCGAAGCTCCTTCGGCGGACGAAGGAACGCCGCGGATGAGCCTCCTTCCCTCTGCTTGTCGACAGGCGACGGAGTCGAAGCCGAAGGTCCGAGGCCGGGGGCGACTCGGAGCGGGCTTGCTCTTGGATAGTGAGCCCGAAGGCTCCTTCAGCGCGAGACCGAGTCTCCTGTCTTGGGGCAGTCGGCGTACGGCGTCGAGACCAGGGAGAGGAATCCGAGGTCGGCGGCCGAGACCGACTCGGGGAGGTCGGCGACGATTCGAACCGAGCCCCTGCAGGAAGGAAAGAAGAAGAAGAACCAGTCAGCAGGAGTCCCGGGCGTCAGCCCTGGGGAACCCCCTCCGACGGTCAAGTTAGCTCCTGAAGAAGATTCGATTCAGAAGGCAAGAAAGAGCAGCTTTAATGCTTTTCGGACAGAAGTCCTTTTAAGGGTCTCGAAAGCTTGGGGAGGCATCCGTTTTATACCTTTGACCATAAATAGCGGAGTATTTATAGCAGAGGATAGCGGATGATTAATCGGTGGCAGCCGATATAGGACTAAATGATGGCTTACTGATAAACCGCCATAGTGCCCGATCCGCCACCGGAGTGGGCCGGATTCGGCTACCGGGCCGAAGGGGGTTGGGCCGCTGATGGGCCAAAGCCTGTTGGGCCCTGGGCTGCCGCGCTGCTCCCGGGCCGTAGGCTAGTGGGCCGCTGACGGGCTGAAACCTGTTGGGCCGGGAGCGACGGTGCCGCTTATGGGCCGAAGGCTGCTGGTGGGCCGCTGACGGGCCGAAGGCTCCCGGAGGGCCTGGTACTACTGCTGTTGGGCTGAACGGGGTTTGGGCTTGTTTCAATGGGCCGAATCGGATTCTGCCTCATCATAAGGTATGGTGATACAACCTACTCCCCCTTAGGTTTTAATTAATTTTAGTCGATTTTAAGTATTAATCAAGTTAGATATTAAGGATCATATTTAAAAGATGGGGAGGTCTTGTGAGTTTAATTTTCTAATTTGTCTTATTATACTTTAATGAAAATAAGTTGGATAAAATAATCACGTAAGAAGTAGTTCAGCCAGTTAGATATCTTGTTTTATCATTTCATGAATGAGGTTGTTAAAATTAAGATTAGCAAATTATGATTAGTGCCATGGAGTTATACTTGCTAAAAATTCAAGAGCACAATGAATAGTGAAGTGAGCCCAATGATTAGTGAATTTCTCACTGCTCATTGGGCTTGGTTTTTGAATTTTTGTATTTTTTAGGGTTGTCTGATCAGAGATCGAGTTGTATAGGCATGTCGGCATTATGGGGCCCACTATAATTTTTTGTAAAGTAAACTTATTGCCACAATCGTCTGATCTAAACCAGATCAGATGGCTGCTTGCTTAGAGTGTGGTCTACATCACACTACAAGCTGTGCAACAAGTATAACTCAATGTCATAACTATCGATTAAGCTTGAATTCAATGCACTAACAATAACACTCATGATTACTATACCTCTATATGATTACTATACCTCTATTAGTGATGCATCTTTACGTAGCTGTGTGTTGTTGTCATGTTATGTAAGAAAACTCCAATGTGTCATGTTTATAATAATAACATCCTCATGATTCACAAGAAGAACCATGATTATACAAGAACATGAAATAATTTATCACCAATATTTTAATGTAAGAGTGTTTGACCTATAATCATGACTCTAACTATGATGATCAAAGCCCCTCATGAAAGGGATAAGGATGTGGCTACAATCATCAGTAAAAAAAACTATAATCCCAAGTGTAGGCCCAAAGAACATAACTGCATTTTTTTACTATGATTTTGTGATTACATAAGGTTTCATGTGGTTCTCGAGATACATAAGGTTTCATGTATTTTTCACCGGTGGGAAGGGCCCTTAAATATTTGTCCCTTGGGGTCATTGCTCCTTATGTGCAAAATTTGGGGCATGAAGCATCCCTTCTTTATTGTAAAGCAATCTAGAAGTCCAGACTCATGACACGCCAAATTAGGGCAATGGATAGAAAGACCAATTAAAGGCACTCGAGGATAGAACCCAGAGGGCACAGTTAGGGATCTATATGTTCTGGTCATTCTAAGAACACTGAGCATTTCCACTCAGCAAGTGAAGCACTATCCCCGTCCCTTAGAAGAATGAACCACTTAGTCGAATGAACAGCCAACTATAAGAAGATCCTTTAGAAGAAAAATTAAAGAAAGAAAGATTAAAGGTAAAAATTAAATTTCTGATCGTGGCTCATCTCCAAGACTTATAAAGAATCTATGATTACTTATATGAATTAAGTTCTAGTTATGTATATATACGTTTTTATAAGATCCATTAGAATAAGGAAACATGAACCCAATTTATCACTTCAATAAAAAGAGAAGATAAAGAGATATAAGGAAAGGAATCCTTAAGACGATTGACGAGTAATGAAAATAGAGTTTCTATTCTTTTAATGATTTTTTACACCTTTTACAATTCAAGGTTTCCTTGATATATTGTGTTTTCTTCAGCTTGAGTCTTGTAGAATTAGAACTGGCTTGATTAGTTCTTTATTTTATTAGTAATTAATATAAAAATAAAAACTTGAGGTCAAAGTGGGGTGTAGATGAGCCCTAATGAGACCAATGTTTACATTGGCTCACATCCTATTAATTATTTGCAAATGCTTTTAGGTTTAGCCACAGTGCTCTGTTATAATAGTATTTCAAATTTCAGCTGAGAGTTCCCATGTTCCTTTAGTCAAACCCTTTCTTTGAAGTGCCAAATTGGAAGTGATTGGTACATTGGCTAATCTAGTTTACTCTTCTTCTTTTATATATTTTAATGTAAAACATTATCCACAAATTGTTATCAGTAGAACATGTGACTTCTGCACATGGGAGTTTGCTAGTGCTATATTTTGTACATCCACCACCAAAAATCCATGCTTGCATTTCACTACAAATCACAGCTTTTTATCACCAACACTTTGAATATAATTTCACCATCAATATTAGCATCAAATAGGTAACATGGGTCTTTGCTTTCCATCCTAGCATTTGTCATTATTTTACTAGCAAGTCAAGTGTTCATATCTATCTCCCATCGATTTATCATTGCGTTTATATCTTGTAATGGCTCTTTGTTTATATGGAAAGTATTATGGTGTGTTATCCGATCAAAATTCAATCTATAGAAAGACTAGACATTGAATCAGTACTATGATCTACAATTGGGGCCTATGGATGTCCGTGATGGTGGAATATATAGGAATTAGCCATAGGGATGATTTTAATCCTCTTAATAGAAAGTTATAAGCAACCATTAATTATTTGAAACATGCAGTAATATTCGTCTCCAATCTACATAGGTAGATTTGCGGTTTCCTACTTTATACATTTCTTCGTTAGCAAACAACTGTTAAGTACTTGTCACTGCAAAGTGAAACTTTAACTGCTTTTTCCTATGATAATTTCACTACCAATAGCTAGGTAACATCAAATAAATAATTAGACTAGATTTCCATCCCAGCAAGTACAGCCATGACACCAAGTAGTCAAGTACGCTGGAATGTACCTCAATATACGCTGTGGTAATGAGCATATTCATTTTCCACAATCGTTGTTATAAGTTTTATTCACCCCTGATATGCATATGGTAAACGTTGCTGTATGTTATCTGGTAATAAATCCAAGTCACAAAAGGCCAGTTGGATATCCAACAAGAAAAATGTGATGGATGCATTTTTCTTTTCTCTAAACTGAAAGACTCAACCAAAACCGATGCTTCGATATATGCAGTATTACTACTCCCCTAGAGAGTGGCTGCGGTTTATATCGTGGCCGGAAGTCCTCTCCTACATTCAGCATATATCAAAGGGTTGTGAAGAGGAAGTGTAGACCAAGAACAAAGAATTCAGCTCCTCCAATGCTCAGGTTAGCTAAGCTGTTTCTCAATTCCTTTCAAATATTTCAATACACAAAATGAATATATATCTTTCTTCTGTGTGCTTTATTTATATCCTTTGGAGCCATTTGGAAACCTTTCCATTTCTAAGAGGTGTGTTAAAGGTGTGGGACAGGAGTAAGCATAATCCTTGAAGCCCTATGATCAGGTTGCAGCTTTGCACTCGATTTTGTGTTACCCTGTCTTTTTAATGGTTTTTCTTAGAACTGTCATGAGTACGTTCCTTCGAATCTACTGTGAAAATTTCGTAACTTTGTTTGGAATTGAAGCGCACCATAAAATACGGCAGAAAGTAACAATTTTAGCTCATTTTCTTATTTGGAATTTCTGCCTATTTCCCTATGAGTTCATGTCTGCATTGCTTCCGTTCAATGGTTCTCTTTGGGGCAGGAGTTAGAACGAATAATGTGATATATCTAGTTTGTAATATTCTTACTTTGCACATGACTGGAATTCATACAAATCTAAAGAATATACCGCTGATTGCTGGATATTCATAACAAACTTCTTTGTTTTTGCATGCTTTACGTCCTAGTTCGCTATTTGTCTCATAGAATATATCTTGGTGCACTGCCAGGTGCTATTACACTGCCTCGTGGTGCAGCTAAAATTTAAAAAAAAAATTTTTTTTTTTTTTTTGAAGGCCTCCAACATGTCCTAATAAACAGTAAAAAATATGTTTGTTAAATTTTTATCTTTTATTGAGATGTCCCATCGAAAATCAGATTATAAGACATGTTGAAGGTCTTCCAAAAACATGTCAAAATTTTCTTTTCTTATTTTAACTGCACCGCCAAGGAGAGTAATAAACCTGGAGGTGCATCAAGTTCTTCTCTTGTCTCATATCCTTAGCTTCCACTAATCTGCATGTACATCGAATCGAGTTATTGGATCTATTCCAGGCAGGTATAACAGTTCTTGCTATTGTATGTTCGCGCATTTCTGTCCCCTTCCTCTCCTAGATTATACCTTTCAAAATAATACCTTTAATATGGGACCTCCCGTGGTTCTATCAAATTGATTCGTTGCATTAGATTCAGACTCTAATTACCAATATTCTAATGGGCAACGTGTTAGGGGTTGTTTGTTTTAGTGTAAAACTTTGTAAATCACCGGTTTCAAAATCGTTGGTTTTAAAACCAGTGAAATTTTCTTGTTTTAGAATCAGAACATATTTGTTTGGTTGTTTGTAAAATAAAACAAGAGGGATGCTTCAATCTTCTTGTTTTGATTTATAATGAGTCTTTCCTGTAAACCAAAACAAAGGAATTGGACTGTCAAGTGGACAGACAAGAATCAAACAGGATTTTACTTTACATTAATTTACATCATTCCAAACAACTGAAAACACTGTAAAATGAAACAATTGTCTTTAATTATGTTGTTTTACGCTAAAACAAACAATCCTTAGTGAAGGCATAACATGAAGGTTTATTTAGTTAATTTTGGACTTATGTTGTGTACTTTTGGAGGTCCTGCACAAGTTGTGATATCGGGTTATTTAGGCCAAGCACACACAGTGAGCCGGCTACTTACAGTGGCGTGCATACATGGACTTGTTCTTTCTATAGTTTCTTTTTATTTTATCTCTCTCCGTTTGGCTAGAAATAGAGATTTATCTCTATTTCATTAACAAGGGAAATGATCATGTACGTTAGTTGGAAGAGTGATTATTAGTCATCTTGATCGAGTTTCTTCAGACTCCATACGTTGACTATCCAGTGGGTATATGGGGTTTTATCCTCTCTCTCTCTCTCTCGCACTATTACTCTAGAATCCCTCCCTTTCTCTCTCTATTTTGATGGGTCTACAAGAGCTTAAGATACATATGTCTTGGGGCGGTGTTTGGCCTGACAGCATGACTTGGAGATAATCTTCATGTCGTTCCCAATAGGATAATCATTGTGGGGAATTAGATCGTCTGGATTGTCCAACACCCCTATACACATGAAACCGAGTGGTACGTACACTATACATGTCGTTTTCAAAGGTAAATGATTTATATACTCTTGCACAACTCGATTTCATATGCCTGAAGATGTTGGACAATCCAGATGCACAAGATATAAATGATCTCGTTCCTCACTGTTGCAACAAAGTGGGGGTGGAACGATTCTAATTAGAATGTGAGGTGAACTATGTTTGACTTGAATTTGGTCCTTCTCACTTTGATTCTCTTATAATTTTGGATTTGTCTAATAAAAATATCTTACTGTTGCATATATTCTATACCATTATTTCGGACAGAACTTCACCATTAACTATTGTATAAACCCAACAGGAGCGCGATGACGAAACACGTCCACTGTTGGGCTAAAGAAAAGGGGAAAAAGAATGGAGAAATATGCATAAAAAGTTAATTTAAAATAAAAACAGATATTTTCAAGTTCAAGTCCACCGCACGTACGGAATTCCTTATATCTTTTTGTTTCCTGAAATGATTAGTCTGCGGAGACATTATGGGTTTATCTGATTTCCTTCCCATGACAGGTCCGGAAGCTTTCAATTGCGGTTAATATTTGGACCGCTCATGCGGATTCTTCTCTTTAATATTGATCTTCTATTTCATTTTCTTTTTTATCACGACAAATAATAGCTTGTTTTATTCTGTTAACAACTCATGTTTCACTACAAGGAAAGGCATATGCGAGTAGAGACCAGTAAAACAATATATTTTAAGAGGCTTATGTCAATCGTCGCAAATAGTTAATTAACTGCTTCTGACAATGTCTAGAGTGTCAAAACTGTGAAGAATTTGGGATGACTAATGCGTATTCTCCATTTGCAACAACCTGGGTAAGCTATCCTTTGGCAACCTTTTCTAGCCTTTACAAAGAATTTGATGATACGAAAGTAGTGATGGGCCGAGATCTTTTCTACCACGATCAGAATCTTCAAGATTTGATCAAAGAGATGAAGTCAATTGGTCCCTGCAAAATAGAATACCGTCAGAAGGCCCCCGAAAATAGTCCGGAGGAGCCTCTCCGACGCCTAAGTCAAAAGATTGGAGATATTACGGGAAAGACTGGGTAGCCTGGGGTCTAAAAAGTGTACATTTATCGGTTGGGCCTCAAGAAAACCTTATCCGAGGTAAATACCGAAATCCGGTTCCATACACGAGTCCACACGACCAGGGACCTTGAGCCCTTGGTTTTGGTCGGAGTAGGGGGAGCCAGTCTTAGCAAGGGAGACCTGATCAAGGTCCTATCTAGATTTGAGTTTCCCGCAAAACATCTGACTTTTGGGCCGTCCTCTGCAGGCCATATTGTTCGGTGAAAGTCAAGGATCAGGGGAGGGGGAGGTCAATGGGCCTGCCCATTAGTGCCTTTTGGATCTAGTGAAATTCTCCTCCTTCACTTGCCCCCCTCTCTTACCATGTTTGCATGGCAAGGAGCAAAGAGACATTTGAGGAGACGCCTCCTGACCTGGTGCCCGTTAGCAGTTGTCCTTCTTCACTTTCCAGTAATAGATTCCAAGTAGTTTCGCGGACAGTCGCATCTATTTTGGTAATCAAAGAGCAACACTTTGACTCCCGTCTGAGGCCTTTAAAACCCCAAGGAAGCGAATAGGGACATTCATTCATAGAAACAACATCATGGATTGCGCCAGGAAGGTTGCCGAGGACCGTAGCACTATGAGCCCTTCATGCATGACTCTTGACCTCCTGGTCGAGCTAGAGGCGACCTACCATGTTCTAGACGAGTACCGTCTGGTGAAGGCATCACCTAAAGATTGCCTCTTCCCAGATAGGCCAAGTGCGTTTATGAAGTACGTAGGCATGTTTGAAGTTGGCTTTTGACTCCCGGTGGTGGCCTTCGTTGCCCCGTTGTTGTAGTTCTTTGGGGTCGCCCCTGCACAGGTGATGTCGAACTCCTGGAGGACTATTCTGGGATTTGCTATGTTGATATGGGACCTACACCACCGTGGTGTGATGGTTAGCATGTTTCGTCATGTGTTCTAGACCAGGCATTTTTCTTCTCCTAGTGCGCATAGCTTCGTCCAGTTCGAGGTTTGGGATTTCATGCCGTTGGCGCTCAGCCTTAGGTTCTCTCATCAGTGGACATACTTCTTTTTTTGGGTCGGGAGGGCCTCACAAGGGGAGTGGCCCATCCCCCCGTCCTTATGGTACCTCTTTGTGGATCCTTCTTTCGTGCGATGGGTGAAGAGTTTCCAGACGAGGATGCGCACGTCCTTGCCATCCTGCAATGCGGGCTCCTATGACTATCAGGCTACAGCTCTCAGAGGAGGCGCTACAGTGCACAGGGCTGTCCCCTCTGGTCCGACCCAACCCAGGAGAGGGGGACTTCGGTGAGGGCCCGAGTGGTTGGCTGGTGGCGCGGCAATGAGGGTGGTGGCCACAGGCAAGCCTGTATTAGTGGGCATGCGATGGGAGATCCCCCTCGCGCATTTTGTTGCTTCGTTTATGTTTTTCATCTTTTTTTGTAACCCGTTGGCTGCTCTTGGTGCATTAACAAAATAAATTATTTTTTTATTTACTATTTTTGAACTCCCCTCGAAATTTCCCTTTAGGGTGGTGGCCCTATGTGCAGTTAACCACAGCTAATCCGTGAGCATGTTGAGTCATCGTTTATCTGGTCAGGACGTATCGGCCTAAGATTGTGTTGTCGTGTCGCCAATCCTATTCGACTGGTCCACAACATTTGCTAGCCTTGTGGTCAGTCAGAGTTGGCTTTAAGCATCTTGTCGCTCTAGGCTAAGTACTTATGCCTGCTGTAGTGTTTTTTATTTGTGATTTGAAGATTTGGATTTATTTGCGTGTTTGATTTGATTTATTCAGATGAATGCAAGTGTTCGTTTGACCCGATCCCGCTGCCCATAAATGAATAGCGTTAAGTACATCTTCTGAGGAGGAAAACTCTTGATTAATAGTCGAAAGAAATTAGCACAACACCCAAAAAATGAAGATCAAATAATTTAAAGCAAGTGATTGCAAGAGTTTCATGTTTTAATTTTGTTTTAGAAATCTGGAGGGAATTTTTTTGAAAGGATTACTGTAAATCTGTTCATTTTGAGTCTGCAGAGCTGAGTCTGCGGGATACCATGTAGGCGTAGACTCAACTGGTAGTTTTTGTCATTTTAGCCTTCTTCTGCAGAAATTCAAAGTGGGCAGGCGTTAAACTTCTTTTTATTTTAAATGTTGGTTTGAAACTTCAATTTTTGGAGGAGCCATGGTTTGAAGTTCATTTTTTGTAAAAATAAGTCATATTAACCTTATGTGGCTCAAAAATGACTATTTAAGGTATAAAGAATTTTTTATGTCAACAAAAGCTTATGCAAAAAGCATTTATTTCTTTTTAAAACTCTTATGGGCTGATTTTATGCATCGAAGATCAAAAGATTTTTGTGACAAAATAGGTATTTGAGAGTTGAGTCTGCAGCTTGTTGCAAAGGTGCAGACTCAATTTTTTTAAAACGGGTAGAAAATTGATTTTGTTTATCTTATTCAAAATATCCATGCTGGGCATGTCTTAATTCAGTTAGTTATGATTTTCAGGTATAAAGATGAGGCTTCCGCAGCTCAAGACCAAATTTGATTTTTAATGGTGGATTTGAGTTCTGTGGCAGGTTGGAGGAAGAGAGTGCAACAATATTGTTGCCGTTCTCTATATCAGCACTACGAAAAGGACCCTTGTAGATGGTGTGTAGTGTAGGATTGATTTTTATCATGGGTGGTCTTGTATTTTGAGAAAAGTTGTAAAACATACCAGGTTTGATGTCTCCTAATTGTTCCGTTAAAGGTGTGCTTAAATCATTTTCATGCAATGTGAACAATTTTCATGTTAAGAGATGCTGTTTGTGTGATATTTCTTCACATGCGCACGAGTGAACTGTGGTTCTCACTTTCACCACTTATCGTTCATCTTCTATTCTGACCTGTGAAGAGTTTAAGAGAGAAGTATTCTAGTATTGACAGTCCTTTGGAGTTTGGGGGTTCGTGTGACCCTGATGAATTGACTGCAGCTCTGATATCTTTAGAAGGTTCTGTAATGAAAATTTGAGTATATTTTTCTTCAGAAATGGTGCCAGAAACCATTTTGCCCATGCAGTCCTGTGACCGGGGTTATTAAACTCTCCAAATTTTGGATTAATCTAGGATGCTGATCGATCATTAATAACATATGTATAGATGGGTGTTTTTCTTCCCTCTTTTTCATAAAGAAGGTAGGGTTACTCCTAGCACACTGTTTAAAGCTCTGTGCTCGTGGTGCTTTATTGTGGAACAAAATAAAATTGAACAAAATCATGAGTATTTTAAGTTTTAAGGGTATTTTTGTAAAATAAAAAAGTTAAGGATCTAGACATAAATATTATAATTGCATGGATATATATGTAAAAGTCACATATCCTGTTAATTTCTAACAATAATAAAAAAAAATGAACAAAATTATAAGTATTGTCAACATTTTAAAAATATTTTATAAAACAAAATATTAATTTAGATGTCAATTAAGTTGTTTACCAAACAAGCTCTCCATATAACTCTTATTCTCTTTAAGTACGTTTTTACTTACAGATTTAGACAATAGATGAAAAATTAGACATAAGATATTTAAAATAAGTTTTATCAAACAGAGCCTTAATCTTCTTGACCTGATTGGTGTCCGGCAACTTTAGAGATGTAGCAACAGTGGCTCACGTAGAGGAGACCCTATTCCACTCTGTAAATAGGAAATCTACTCATGCCCTTGAGCTAATGTAAATAGAGATGCACGAACCTCTAGTTCACAATTTGTTTTAAATAAGAGATCTTATCATTGTTATTTAACCACATGTCCTACAACGGACAATTGTTTTGCTGGATCTTTAAGGGAACTTTGTTGCCATATTTTTCCAAATTTGCTTTACCGTACGTGCAATGAGGATGCCCAATAATGGGATTGCCAGCAATTGGAGCAGAATTAAAGAGAGGATGCATGATTGAATGAATGTTGTTGTAACAAACAGAAGGAAGGGTGGAAGCAAACAACAATGCCCAAGTCTGGTTTAATTTCAATACCACTATCTGGCCTATTTAGGTATAAGTTATTCTTTTAACATATATTATAAGAAATACTACTCAATTACCTTTCCTTTTATTTGGTTTATTAGACAACCTACTTCTCACTTTGTCTGACCACGCAGGAAAATGTTGTGTTTAATTTGGAAGTGAAAAAGTTCTTTCCTTTTTTATCTATCTGAGCTTTGGGAACTGGATATTCAAATTGGACTCAAACTTGAGCTATGAATGAAATTAGAACTACGATGATCCAATATCCCTACAAAAAATTCCTTTTTTTTTGTCAGATGATTCAGTGGCCAAATATTTGCACATATTTAGAGAAGACTTCAGGTTCGAATCGGATTTCAGTCTGATTTTTTTACCTAAAATGAGTGTTCCAAGTATGATTGAAGGTTCTGCCTAATGAGATGAGTGTTATGTGCTCGAGCTGAGGATCTTTTGGAGAAGTAATGTCGAAAGTAAGGAGCGGAACAATCTCACGACAAATTAGGACCGAACAGCATAGAATTTTAAGGTTCCTGATGGATTCAAACCTCAGACTTCCCTGAAGGAAGCAATAGGGTGAAGCCAATTAACCACTCTACGTGGCTGGTTCTTACAAGCAACTCATGTACATACCCATGTTCCCACAACGATTGAAGGAAATCAAGGAAGACCGTTCACAAACGGAGTGGAATTAGATTATGAAATTTGCGTCGCTTTCCATCCCTTAAGATCAGATCAAGTTCAATGATCAGAAATAAAATACTAAAGCAAAAGAACGTGCATAAATGAAAACCTGAACCCTAGAAGAGAATATCGCAAAAATGACCGAAACAAGGAAAAATAAATGATCAAATCTACTAGACGGTTCCCAATAACCTTTCCTGCAGTAGCACTGAATGATCTTGCTATGCTTAGGTATATCCATTCATCAGGAAGCAATGATGGTCTGCTTGATCTTATAGCACACTGATGCCTCCAGAGTAGCTGCTTGGTCCATCACATCTCTCTTAGTCAATGTCAACAGTGGTTTTTGAAAGTTGCCACGGTCAACAGTGGTTTTTATTCACTTGACTGCGTGGCCACTGCTCCACATTCCTCCTTCTTGTAGAACTCCGGCGTAGCATCATACTTGAGGTGATCCTCTGGTCTCGTCTTCCACAGCAAGAACATTTGAGGGAAGGAATGATGTACATGGATCGACTGAGAGTTCCACCGGCACTCTTTCCTCCACTGCAGGAGAATCACCATTCTTTGCCCCCATGACAGTGGAGCTAAGAGCATCGTTTCGCACCATTAGAAAATCTATAACAGCCATCTCTGCTTTTGGATGAGCTTCGGACGGACATACCAGGAGGCGTTAGAGGACAAGTCGTCCATAAACGGTGGTGTGCCAACATTGGATGGTTCTCTCCCATAGGGACTTGACCGAAGGATCGATCCATCACCAAGATATCAGAAAGAAAGAGAGGGCGCTGCCCCTAGGAACTTGATCCGGAAGGATCCATCACCAACATATCACAGAGAGAGAGAGAGAGAGAGAGAGAGAGAGAGTGTGAGAGAGAGAGAGAGAGAGAAGGTGTGCTGCTCAGGTGCTTCGGATGGAGGACTGGAGACGGTGGGGAGCGGAGGGAAGAAGGCTGAGAGCAAGAGGTGCTTCGATTAGTATTTCTGTCTCTATATATTGCGTGTAGAGGTGGGGAGGAAGCGATGAAGGCCTAGGGGGAGAGTAAGGGCAGTAACTACTGCCCCGCTGTGAGCGCGCAAGTGACAGCCGTTTGCCGCCTCCAGCTTCATGTGCGGGATCACGCATTGGATGCGTTCCAAATGAATTGGGTTCCTGTAAGGTGAGGAAGGGGTTAGGTAAGTAAAAAGGAAGAGTGCGAGTTTTCAAAAACACAGAGAGAATAAAAAGAATACATGTAAGGGATCGTTTTGAAATATCTCCCTCTATGTTTATCGAGTTCCAACCTCTCCTCCACTTAGTGGAATCTGATTCCGTCTAAATCCGTCATTTGACAACTGTCGCCGGTTTGGTGCTACAGAGCAGAAAAGAAATTGCAGCTGTCGCAATTGAAGTCCATCTATAGGGGCCCCAAGTTAACGCGGTACCTGCAACCATAGATGGAAATGGTATCCGCAATCCCTTTATTCATTTGTTTCGAACATTGAATGTATATAACTCAAAAGATAAGGATGAGACATTATTAATATTCGAATAATTAAGTTAAAGATATGGTTACATATATTTTTAGATATACTTAACCGAATATCTGTTCGTCTCTCTTTTACTCATCTTAACGATTGTTGATGTCTTATTTATAACTCTTATGCCTCACCTATTTATTAATAAAATCTCTAAAGTTCCTTTCTCCAACCTTTCATTTCTTGGATACTTTGATGCTTGTACTAATTGACGATGCTTTTCCCCTTATTGACAGGTTGTTGAGCTTCAGGAAGTCCTTCAATAAGCTGAAATGGAGCTTGAGCAGACTCGGACTGCAGTGGCCCAGGCGCAGGCATATATTGTCCGCATCAGAGTTCTAGAGCAGCAGTTGGCACGGCTCTCTAGCGACGACCTCCCTCGCGAGCTTACATGCCTCCAGGCACGTCCGAGGATCATTGCAGAGGAGAGGGAACGTAAGCGACAGTGGATAGATGCCGAGGTGACCTCCCTCTGAGTTCAGCTTACATATAGGTTAAAAATCATCATAATCATGTATTAAATCATTTCATGAACATAAGCCTAAGATGAAATAAAGGATATATCTGAATAAACGGCGTGGAGCCGCTGATGGTAATCTCATGGTCTAGTGTGACCACGGACAAATCGGTGAAGAGGTGGGCTAGAAGGGCCGCACCCCAAGGCATACTCGTAGAGTCTGTCCAAATCATCTATAAGACTCAAGAATCTATAGTGGATGTGGTCGCTCTTTGTACCGAAGAACAACCGACCAAAGAAGAAAACTAAAAAAATCCTAAGCTGTCGGTCCACTAACTCCCTCTGGCACTAATCCCAACAGTAAGAGCCAGCAATTGACTTGGACAACCTATCTCTAAAGGTCTTCCTAGACTCACCCTGCCTCTATCTAGGGTCGACTAACCTTAAGGCGTCCTCTAGCTCTACTCTACTGAGCGTCCTAAACTCTCTGCCAGTGGCCCCCGACACTCCAAGACCGAGGAGGCTCTCCGCCATCCTCCGGTAATCGGGATAAGTAATCCCGCTCACCGCTCGGTCCTCCACTCGAAGGCCGGTGATCCTCATTACATCCTCTAGACTGGGGACCATATGTCTCTAGGACATTACAAATGTCCGACTGACTAGATACTATCTCTTCTAAAGGACCTGTAGCAAGACTAGGTCTAGCCAGAAGGACTCTATATCTAAGATCTCCCCAAACCCCATCTCCTTGAGTCTGGCCTTCTGAAAGTCGGGGAGCCTTCTGTATGCCGCAATAACTAAGTCTTAGGAGATTCTGCCCCTCATCGTCCCCTGCAAATTGTCCAAGAAAATGTTAGAAAAATCAATATAAGGGCAATTTAAGTCAATTTTTAAAATTAATTTTGGCTCTGGACCCCTGCCTTGAATGGTGTCGACCATGGTCGACACCTTTTGAAAGGCGTCAACTGGTCTCGACGCCATTCGACCACAGATCCGAGGACCCGTGGCTTTTCTCCTTTCGATTTCCCCATCCCCTAAATGCTATAAAAGGAAAGGTTTTTGAACGTACCATTGAGGGACCGGCCTCTTTGGCCGGTGTCGCCGCCGGTGCCGCCGCTAGTGGAGCCTCTTTGGCCTCCATGAATTCCTCAGTCGCGGCGAGGTTCGCTAAGTCCTCGAAAATCTCTAGTTGCGTCAAGAGAAGATCCTCGTCGCCTCCCTCTAACTCGAGCACGCCGAAGATTCTTTGCCACTTCCCTAACCTGCTTGGGCCGCCGCGTTCCATCTCTAATGAGGGTCAGGTGTGAGAGCTTGTGAGAGAGGGAACTTGAGAGAGGGTGAGAGAGGGTGAGAGAGAGAGTGAGGAAATAGTGGCCGGTGGCGAAGGATATGGCTAGAGACCATGAGGATCGCCGGAGAGCTCGACAGAAGGAAGAGAGAGAAAGAGCCAAAGGAGAATGAGGAAAAAAGGGGCTTAGGCTCGCGAACTCTGTGTAAAATTGTTAAATGGCGTCGACTCAGAGCGACGCGATTTAGTGGCGCAAAAACTGAGACAGGAAGTTCAAATTTTGAAATTTAGATAAAGGTGTCGCTCATGGATGACGTGATTTGCATTTTACCGTCTTTAACAGTCAGAACCGTATCACGAAATCTAAAAAAAATGAGAGAAAGACGTCGGCCATGGGCGACGCCTTTCAGGGAATTAATTCGTTAGAAAATGTGGAGCACGGCCGCAATCAATGATTAGCGTCGACCACGGGCGACGTGATTTAGAGAATTAATGCTTGAAAGTTTTTTAAAAATAGGAGAGAGAAAGTTAAAGGAGTCGCCCATGGTTGACGTGATTCAGGCTATTTTGGGGAATAATCTTATTTTTTAGAAAAGTAAATTTTTTTGAAACGCGTCACCTAGTCTCAACGCCATTCGGATTATTGAGCCCGAAACTTTGAATTTTGAGGAAATTGAACCATTTTGTTGAAGGAAAATTTCTTGAAAATTGCACAATGTTAAGGAAAGATATTTATGGCAATAAGGAAATAATTTTTCATTAAAAGTAAATTTGGGAAAATACATCAAACTTTGGGCAAGAGTTGAGAACTTTCAGGCCTAATTTTCTAAAGCTCTTTTACATAGTTTTTCCATAGCTCCTGGTTCGCTTCATGAGGAAGTTTAACATAACGGGTGAAATCGATATTCCACAAGGTTGCAATAAGCTCTGTCGTCTCGAAGTCTTCATCAGTTCCTAATGCCCGCTTCTTAATTGAAGAAAGCTTGAAAATCTCAGAAAATTCATAGCGAGGCATACCAAGTTGAGAATGACAACAGTGTGGATTGTATAAGACAAACTCGATTGCCCCGATCAGTCGAAGCTCTGTGCCGGCACAACGACATACTCGAACCGCCTTTTCCTTGAGAGCGAGTGGTGTTGATTCGAAGCCGGTCCTTGGCATGGTCTTGAAGTAAGCACACTAGTCAGCTCGGGTCTTGAGGTTGGGCACCCGATTGGTCATGTTGTTGTTGAATTTCACTATATTGGCAATATGAAAAATAGGACTGCACTGATACATCTGAGATGTCCTGGGAACTTCTTCCTCATTATGATTGAATTTGATGTGGAGATCAATCCATAAGGCTAAGAGTAGCATACTGCCATAAGGAGGTTGACCAGTAGAAGCTGCTGAGAGCCCACTGTAGAGATAGGCTAGGACAGCTGTGCTTACCTGCTTTCCTTAGAATATCATACAAATTGTGTTGAGCTGAACTTCATGTAAGATGTTGTCCTGGGCAGGGAATAATAAAGCTCAGCCAGACATGCGGTGAATGCAATCATCATAGTCTCTGTATCTTCCTCCTTGGCATTTTTCATCTTCTTCAAGGTCCATTCTGCAAGCTTCGCAAGATTAAGCCCTTTCTGAATAAGGATGCTTTGGATTTCTTTCGGACTATCCATAATCTTTTCTAAGAATTGATGGCAAGTGACCTTTTCTCTCATTAATAGCATATCTGTCACATCAGGTTCATCACTGTTAGCTTTAAGATTTGGAAGTCCCAATAGGAGTTCAGCTTCTTCCAGTAGGATGGTAGCTTCGAAGGAAGTGAAGAGGAAAGTATGGGTATGGGTTTGAGATGCCACAATTCAATTAATGCACCCATTGCAGCCCAATCGATAAGTGCGCTCTTGTAATATTTTGCATGGATAACTAATCCTTGGATATGCCACTTAGATATATAAGATTGCATGGAAAGAGAAAGCTTTCCCACTAATTTTGGAATCTATGGGAAAGAAGAAAACCTTCTTGGACTAGGGAAGAAAGGATATCTCTTAAGAAAAAAATCAGCATAGTTCTTATCATAATTTGGAGCATGGAGAAAATATGGAAAAGAGAAGAAATTCAATTTGATTGAAGGGAAAGAGAGAGAAAATAACTTACCTTTAAGTTAGGATCTCGCCCACTTAGATGGCCTTCTACATCAGAAAGCCTTTCAATCATCTTCCTCGCCCTCTTGCTTGATGAAGAATCCTTTGCAAAACTCGTCATCTTCTTCAATTGCTTGATCTCTCTTTTTCTTGCTCTTCCTTCTTTCTTTTTCTTGAGTATAAGAGAATCCCCTAACCTTTCCCTCTCCAAAAGCATGTTGTGATGATTTGGTATGAGAGGAGGGAGGTTATATAGAGAGCTGTACGAGATTAGAAGGTCTTTTTCGAATTGGAAAAGGGTGTTTGATGAAGGAAAGTGGAGTCCAAATTGAAGACATAACAATGTTGTTTCGGTAAGCTGAAACATGTCGCCTCGACACGACGTCATTCAAATGACGTCATGTCAAAGCGACGCCATTTAGGATATTTTGAATACTTTCCGAAAGTGCATATTTTATGTTATTTATCTATTTGCTTGCAGTCGCTGATAAAATTTTGAGTGCAAAAAATTCAAAGAAAAAAAATAGAGTAGGAATTTCAAATAAGGTCTCACTGTGATCACTAAGTCCCGCCGTCACTAAAAAAGATGGTTATCTCTACTCTTGTATTCTCTTATGTATTCGATTTGCATTATTATTTACTATATGTTTATTATAGTATATCAAGGACCTTCTGGTTTTGATGAAACTGGAACTTGAGTTCCCCTTTACCAAAAACAATGATAATTCAAGAGAACTCTTAATCGTACGGATAGACTGTTAGATTGTTAATTAATGCGGATAATGGTTTCGCTTTCGTGAAACGGTGCATGGACAAACGAGCTTCGGCTTAGCACTGAATTGCAGGACTGGTGTCTTGACTTATCAATGACAGTTTAAAAATATTATCCTTGATTAATTTATATTTTATTTCATCTTAATTTTTCATTTAGCCCAGCATGCATCATGTAGGACTTTGAAATCAGTGTGATAAGAATTAGTCATTAATTAAATTTCAGACCATTGATCAAAATAAATCCCAACGTGATAGGAAATGTTCCACTCCGAATTCAGTGTCTTAATTAACTTTGAGGTTTTCTTAAAGATATCCTTGGAATTCCTTCTTGTTTAGATCTTTACCCAAATTTTCTTATTTCCTTTTAAGATCCAACATGGTTGAAGCACATCCACATTGGCTAGTAATCGCTCTCCATGATGAAATATGTAGTGTTTGTGACCTAGGGTACTTCCCCTCGTGGAGGTTGATCGACCTTATTTTATTTCATTTGTCTCTCATCCAAACATAATTGATTCGATTGATCCCTTTGAGTTGCTTCATTGATCATTTTGAGAAAGATTCTTATCATATGATGTTGAGAGCGTGTCTCATCACACCTTGGCATCACCTTTTGAGTTCATTTCATTTTATTTCATTCTCTTGCAAAATCAATGTCAAGATAGGGCAGCTATAGATACGCTAATTTTGACCTCATATTAAATAAATTTTATGTCACAATTATGATGCCCCGAAATAGTCCAATTTTTAATCATTAATTAATTTTTATTAATTTTTCTCGAAATTGACTGATTAACATCGACCATGGCCGATGTCTTTTAAATTTCTAGCCGAAATCAGTTCGGAATTAAATTCTTAAATTCAGATTAATTTCCTAATTATTTAAATAACGTTGCTTATGGGCGACACCTTTTAGGTTTCCTAATGTTTTCTAATTTTCTTTCCAGATTTTCTTTCTATTTTGGCCACTTTACTTAGCCAAATGACGTCCTTGGTGAGCGACGCGATTTAAGCACTTTCTTGATAAACTTGATTTGACTGAGATAATCCGGTTCTAGAGGTTGGAAGGGTTCCAAATTCCTTCCATGTTTATCTATGGTAATCTAGAGGTTGTGGGAGAGGTTTTTTAAAGCAAAACAACCCTAAACAAGGCTTCGATATATACATATGTATATTGGCCTTTGAAAAATGTTGGCAATTGGAGAATTTGGAGTTCAAGGCAATGTGAAAGGAGGCTCTCTTGAAGGAAAATGTGGACAGAAAAAGGAGGCTCCTTCTTCTACTTCCACTTCCTTCATTGAAGCCTTGAAGATCCATGGCTATGAAGGGGCCAAACCAACAACCTATTTCTCCCCTTTCTTACTAGTTTCTCTATAGATTTCATAGATTTTTCATCATAGTTAGGTCACTGTTTGTTATTGTTCTTCCTCTCATAACTCCATGATTCACACACCCACTTCATGATTTTCCATACCCTTGCATGTTAGGGGTTTAAAGAACCATAAACAAGTGAGTCTTTTTAGTTTAATTCATGTTAGATTTCCTAATTAGAATAGATACTATACTCCAAGTAGTTCTAATCATATTATTTTCTTCTTTTGTTTAATTTCTTTTTTCAAGGTTTGGAGAAGGAAAAAGGCTTTAAGGAAGGATTTGCAAAGTTTGGAAAACAAACAAAACAAGAACAAGAGTAAAGAATAAAAACAAGCTCTTCTTCTTTGGCCGACCGAAGAAGAGGAACGAAGAACCTCAATCTCTCTCAAATCTGTGAGGTAAGTTTAGCGATCATAATTCCTTTGAAGCCTTCGATTTCTGGCGATCACAATAGTTTAATTAGATTGTTAACCATATAGACTCATGATATCATGATAATCACACATACTTTTTGAGTACTACAACTTGAAACTGTGAGGCTTTACTGACTCGAGCTTCTAATCAGATCCAAATGATAGCAAGTCTACATCTAGATTTGTGTTTACTCTAAACGAAGGCGCAGTATGCTGGAAGAGTTCCAAGTAAGAAATCACTGCCGATTCGACAAGTGAAGCTGAGTACATCGCTGCAGCTGAAGCTACCAAGGAAGTAGTGTGGTTGCAGAAATTCATCACCGACCTCGACGTAGTTCCGAGCATCTTTGATCCTATTCTACTGTTGTGTGACAACAATGGAGCAATTGCACAAGCGAAAGAGCTGTGGTCTCATTCGAAATCGAAGCATATTCTAAGGCACTTTCATCTTATTAGAGAGATCATTTACAGAGGAGATGTAGTAGTGGAAAGAGTTTCATTAGTCGACAATGTGGCAGATCCACTAACAAAGCCATTGGCTCAAAATGTGTTTGAGCGTCACCTATAGTCTATAGGTTTATTACATAAACGTGATTGGCTTTAGTTCAAGTGAGAGATTGTTAGTCTTAGGTGGCCTAAAAGCCAACTGACTTTGTAAATATCGTTTATTTATTAATAAAATGATTTTATTTCATTATGTGTAATTCGTATTGTTATCGTCTCATAATGAAGTCCGTGAATATGTGCGATAGTGATCAGATTATGATGAGATTGTACTAATGAGACTGATCACTTAAATACACATATTCTTAATAGTTCATGGTCGGAGGATATCCACGAAGGACATCAGATATCCGGTTAGACTAATATAGATTACACCTGCTCATACGATGATGGTGATTGATCTCATAGTCACTTGTGTGGAGACATTAAGGCGAATCTGTAGGCGCTCATTAGAGAATGAGCTCACTGAATTGATCCGACTTAATCGTTGGATGGTATAGTACCTCACTGTCAACCAGCTTGATTCTATTATCGCAGTTGCATGGATGGTCCTCGGACCTGAGACACCAAGGACACCTTGTCGGTGTATTTTTGTACTTTGACCTTGGTTTATGGATCTCTATTCATGGGATTCTAAATAGCTAAGGATCAGGTGCAGCGGAATACCGTCGAAGGGAATTGAGTGTCAATAAGGAATCGTTCGCTTTCGGTACTTAGAGAGAGAATGCTCTAGGAAGGATGCGCAGGAGTCCCTAATCAGGGCAGACGATAATATTGAGAAATGAGTTTTTCGATATTATACGGTAGCATCTGATCCAAGTGAGTCGATCGGTTAAGGTTTGACGGTACACCATACCTTGAGTTGACTCGTGAGCATTGTACGAATGAAGGATTATATGCACGTGGTAACTGTTGATGGAAAGGTTCCAAAAGTGGGTTGCTTAACCCCAATACCTTCCGGGTTCAAGCGGTGTTGCATGGCACCCAACGTGATTGGAGGCCTGACCGAATTTAATGTGCAACATTAATTCGATTGATTAATTAATTAATATAAGTTATTAATTGATTAATTGAGTTAGTGAGGGGTCACTGGGCTTAATGGGCCATTAATCGGACTGGTAATTGGGCCTAGAGGGTCACACGCAAAAGATTCTTAAGGCGATGGATTAAAAGTGGGTTTTATATTAAACCGGGGGTTTTTTATAAAAAAACCGTGTGGTTAATATAAAATGAAGTGAACGGGCTGAGCACAGGCTGCTGCTCAACCCTAGCTGCCCCTCCTCTCTTCCTCTCTCTCTCTGGCACCCCAGGCTGGCCCTCCTCTTTGGAGACAGCTCCGCCATCTTCCCGACTCCTATTTGACGGGAAATTGTCTACATGTTGTGGTGATCGTTGCAGTGAACAACGAAGAGTTCGTGGTCTACGAAGAACGAGGTTCATGAGGAAATCTACCGCGAGGAGGATCGCGTGGACTTCGCTAGAGGTCGGGCATCTGCGCGGCTGGCGGTGTCACAACGACGGAACCATTCGGAAGCGGATTCGAATCCGCTCTCGGTAATGTTCAATTACCTGGTTCTAATCATTTTTAAATTATTCGAAACGAGAATGGATCGCAGAATATTTTATTTTAATTATGCTGCGTCTACGATCCCGAAAAACATGAGAACCCAGTAGGTACTTAGGGAGAGATGGGGTGCTGAGTGTCGGACATTCTTGACGCCCTGGCGATATATGGTCCCCAGCTTGGAGGACGTAGCTAGGATCTACGGGCTCAAAGTAGAGGGGAGAGCAGTCAGCCGTCATACCTTCCCTGACTACCGGGATATAGCATATTGGTTGACGGTAGCCGCCCCCGGGAGAGAGTCCAGGACATTGCTTCGGGTAGAGGTGATGGATGTCCTCGGGCTGAATGACCCATGGCAGAGAGTCGGTGAGTCCCATGAGATGTTCATTGCGAGACTGGCCCGGACAGTAGGTGCAACATATTGTTGGGATGAGGATGACAAAGAGAAAGTGGATAGGGACCTCCGACTATTTATGTTCTTTTTGTTTGGGAGGCTACACTTTGAGACCAAGGGAGACGACATCCATTGTCACTTCCTTGAGATTCTGATCGATTTGGAGAGAGTAGAGGAGTATGCTTGGGAAGCAACCCTTTTGTCCTATCTCTTCACCGATTTATCTACAATCATGCCGAACCGTAAGACCACCATCAACGGCTTTGCGCTATTTCTTCAAGTATGCTTATTTTGTTTTTGTTTCATTAAAATGATTATATGATGCATAATGATGATGATATGATGCATGATCTAACCTAAAATGCTTATGTATGCATATTTGGAGTTATTATTATTTTGCTTTGGGACGGTCGAGGCAGGTTCGCCGAGATGCCATCTCATTGGCTCACAGGTGGTGGCCAACGATAGATATAGCACCACAGCATCACTAGCTCACACCTTGCACCGACAATTTCTTGATTATCTTGAATTATTGATGAGTTCCTTTTCTTTACTTGGTTTTATTTCCTTATTTATTTAATTGGTATAATTATGTTGTGACTGACCTAAATGAATGCAATGCAGGTTATCTGGAGGCCCTATCTAGGTATGGGAGATGAGGCGCAACCTATTGGGATCCGGGCGAGACATGAAGAACGCAGCAGAAACAATCAAAATTATCTCGTCCGATGCCCTCAGATTCGTTTCGGAACGAAAGTGGTAAAATCGAAAAATATATTAAGTCGGTGCGACTTTTTATAAAAGTCTCCGAGTTAATATAAATCTCACTTAAGTACCACTGACTGAGAATCTATTTACGTGTAACCCTTTAGGGTCATTAACCAATCCGGTTTTCAGCTCGTTAAGTCTAATAACTATTTATCGACGTATAGTAATTAATTAATATCTAATATTCAATTAGTTACTTAACCGAATTAACATCTCATGTAAATCCAGTCGGACTTCCGATCAAGTTGGGTGCCAAGCGACACTGTATGATCCTGAAAGGTAATGGGGTTCAACAATCCACTCATGGAACCTGTTTGTCCACAATTATCGCGTGGCTATAATCTTCATTTGCAGAATACTCTCAAGTCGACCTAGGGTATAGTGAACTGTCAAACTCTAGACGATCAACTTACTTGGATTAGATTCCGCTGTACAATATTAGAAAACACCTTTTCTGATATTGTGTCCGCTCTCGCCCAAAGACTCCTGTGGATCTATCCTAGAGCATTCTCTCTCCAGTTACCTGATAGTGAATGATCCTCTATTGAACACCCAATCATCTTCGAAGGTCTTATGCTGCACCCGATCCTTGACTATTAGAGATCCCGTAGATAGGGATTCGTAAGCCAAGGTCAAAGTCAAGAAGTCCACCGACAGGATGTCTTTGGTGTCTCAAGTCAAATGATCAACCACGCCACTGTGACGATGAAACAAGTCGATTGACAGTCATATAAATTACCATTCGGCGAGTCATGTTGGATCAGTTCAGTGAACTCATTCCCCAATGAGCACCTACAGGTTCACCATAATGTCTCCACACAAGTGACTAACGAGATCTGTCACCCTCATCATATGAGCTGGAATAACTTATACTAGTCTTACCATATATTTGATGTCCTTCTCAAACAGCCTATGACTAGGAACAATTAAGAATATGTGTTTATAAGTCATCAGTATCATTATTATGATCTCATCATAATCCGATGACTATTGCACATATTCATGGATATTAGTATGCACAATTAAAAATGTGCTAATCTACATAATAAAATAAATGTCATTTATTAGTGAATCAGATTGTAGTAGGTGCCTTATGATTGGCTTTGAGGATACCTATGTCTATCAATCTCCCACTTGGACTCAAGCCAATCACCTTCACATTTGATCTCCATCAAATCTAGGTGATGCTCACATAAAGTCTGCAACTAAAGCTTGTTAAGGGATCTGCTAAATCATTCAAAGATGGAATAATTTCTATTACGTTATTTCCTCTTAATCCTTTGTCTCGTAACTTATGAAAGAGCCTCATAATGTTTTTACAACTTCTAATGTGACCCTAGCTCGACCACAAAATTGATCGCTCCCACTACTATCCTACAACAACGAGACGAGATCATAGACCTTTTAGAACTACATCTAGTTTAGGGATGAACTATTTTATCTATACTATTCCAATAATATTATCACTTATTTATGTCGTCATTTTAATAGCGAGATCTAGGTTGGAACCCTTCCAATCCACTCCATACTATTCTATTAACAGTATCAGCTATAATCATGTTAGCAATGGTTTCTAGTTTGGATCTCTTCCAATCTATTGCTTTCTCAATAAAAGGCTAAATCCATGTCTGATTGAAATTCGAGTCAGTATGACCTCATAGTTTCAAATCATCATCTCCATCATACATGAGTACATCCTTAGCAATTCTTAAGTACATAGTGATGTGTTTCATTCCTTCTATTAAGGTTCATCGTGTATTATTTAAGGAACCTTTCCTTAAAGAAATAAATTCCATGTCTCAACAACTGAGACTAATCTTGAAAATTTTCATGTCAAACATTTTGACATACACGTAAATTTTAATTGATGGTAATATCCTCATCAATCTATCTTAATAGATTTGTATTCTCAATACATAGGATGTTGCATCCGAACCTATTCTAGAGAAGTACATGGATAATAATACTTTTACTAATGACAATAATTTTATGTCATTCCCAATGACTTTGATGTTATTATCACAAAGTATAACCAATGAGACTGTGTTTCCACTGTCCTCCTTGAATACACACAATCTGTGGTCATTCTTAATGATCACTTGGTGTTTGACCATTAGGTTAAAACTCTGATTGCAACTTTGAGAAATCTCAGTTTGATTCAAAATTTATCTTTGAAATCAAAATATGCTTCATAGATATTCTAAAAGCTTTAAAGTTACATCATATACACATTTTCCTCAATTACATTGAGGGAATGTTTTTTAATATCCAAGTACCTTTATCCCATCATCAGGATAGGCAGTTTTGGCAAGTAGAATTCTAATAAACATAATTTTGGTTATTACTGGTGAAAAACTTGTCCAAGTCAACACTTTGACCTTCATTATTTCTTTCAGTTTACCATATAAGTTTTAATTAGTCCATTTGTACTCATCTTCATTCTGAAGATTTACTTGCTTCTAACAGATACAACACCCTCAAGCAATACTATTAAGTTCTGAACTTGATAGGTATTATAGACTATAATTTTTGAATTCTTAACATTCTTGCCAATTTCAAAGTTATAATTATAATAGGGAGCTTTTTCATAAATTTTAGATCATAATCCACATATTTGAGTTCCTCTCATTCTGCTATCTCTGATATGTCAAACATATCTTTTTAGTTATTGAGAGAATCTCAAAAATTTTATGAAGCGCTTTAATGTGTGTTATGAATGGTCCCAAACATCCAAAGATTATCTAAAAATCTTGTGTTAATTTGTAGGTTTAGAACATCTTCTAGTTTTATTAGCTCCCACTGTCTTTTCTGAAGATATATTCCTCATCATAGAGACAACTTTCAAGACGATAATTATTCCATTATCGCCTGGCCAATAAATATAATGTCCAAATTCTTTGAACGTCTCACAAATTCATACTACACTATATCTTTTTTTATCTAACTTCTTTGGATTATGTCTTTTCCAAAAGCATAGGATATAACTTGATTTTAATATACTTAAAATCAAGTTTTTCTTATAATTCATATCTCATATGAATTATCTTATCTCTATATCTTATATGAACATGCTGACTTATTTGGAACCATAAATAAAGTATGAACATCTAATTTTCATGCTCATATATATAAGGATATAAGAATTAGGCAAATCTTATTATATATAACACTATATCTATTAAAGTGCAATTTCTTACTATATCATATTGCTATGATATACAATGAGGATTAATCGAGAGTGGATACAATTATCCTTTTAATGATTGTGTGAATCCCGTATTCAAATATTAATTTCCTTGAGAAAATCAAAGAATTTTAATACTCTTTCCAATTAGTCACTTCATCTAGATCTTCTATTCCTTAATCTCTCATATGCATTTGACTAATACTTCAGTAAGTACACATAGCCGAATCTTTCTAAGAGAAACTATTAAGAAAGTCATTAGAAGTGATTATCTTTGACGTTAAAAAAATATTGGATTATTCACATTAGTATGTATAAGCACCAATAACTTCTTATATAATGCCATAGATAATCAAGATTCATACTGTCCTTTTCTATAGGAGACTTGTGAATATTCATCACATGATATGTCATATCAAGAATCTATAGTGTATTGATTGATTTTAAAATATTTCATTTTATTTGTAAAACTATATAGAACAATGCTTATTCGTTCTCAGTTAATATTATTCACTTTTAAAATTCTTGATAATTAATGAAACTAAATAACAATTATTCAGTTTCATGTTAGTCTCCTAAAGATATACAAAAATTTACTGCCTGACAGTAACCTATGTATCTTTTAAACTATTGTTGAGTCTAACTCAACACTTTCATTTTCTCGATTTCCTTTTACTTTGTCTAAGTCTACACACTATTGAAGATCTGAGAATTATTTCCAATATATCATATTGGAGACGTTAATTCTCCAATAGACATGTAAAAATTGATAATAACAATACTCGAAACTTCTTCCAAGTTTCATATTCTTTTTGCCCTTTCCAAGATCCTTATTAGTTGCAGTGGGAGAACTACTCCTTTCTTTTAGCTGACTTGCCTTTATCCTTCTCAAATATAGGTTCGTCCGTTTAAGATCTTACCTCTTTCCTTACTCAAAGACATACTATGAATACCTCTTATTCTTGGTCTATCCAATAAGAGATTTCACGACAAGTGCTGCCTTTCATAAAGGCATACAATGAGTACCTCTTCACCTTAGTCTATCCAAGTAAGAGATTTCATGATATCTGATTAGGATAGTGGCTATCACTCGGTACTGAAGACATTCTTCAGAGTCTTCTAGCCAATATGAATATGAGAAGTATTAGCATCCAGTATGACAAATCTCAAATTAATAGATGACATTTTAGTTAATAGAGAAAATGACGTGATTTAGGTAGATAGTTTTTATAATTTAATTATGGTCTTTTATCTTGAATTATTTTTTACTATTTTTCGATGAACTGTATAACCCTCAGATATACAGAACGGGAGACGCCGACAGTCTCTCCTAATGGGGATCAAAATCTCAATGACTTGTAGTACAGCCTTGTGGATAGCATAACAAACTGTAATACAATCAAAGAACACCCATCTCATGGGACTTGCAACTCCAGACAATATCTGATCATAGCTTTAGTCCCCAAAGATTTAATGGCCTTGTAGATAGCATAATAAACTATTAATTCTTGTTTAAGCATTACCATCATTACGAGACGGGCATAGATTTGCATGTAGCCCTTGTGGATAGCACAACAAGGCTACATGGTTCCTCTACCCTGATCAAAAGCCATGTTATGCCATAGTTAGAGTCTCTCCTTACAATTAGATAGGCCTTGTAGTAACATAACAAACCTGCCTAAAGTAATTTGAGTGCTATGACTATAACGATGGAGGACCACACAGTAAGTTCTCAACTATTCACGTTATGGCTTAGACTTTAGCGAGGATTTTAGATAACTTTTATCTTGGTCTCTACCTAAGTGATAGTTTATAAATATATTGAATATATTTAATTATACCTAGATAATAGCAATTGATTCATAATCAAAAGTAAAACATGTATCAACCATACATGATCATTATGTGGTCATAGATAACACGGTGATTAACTGGAGCCATACAATTAATCACCACAAAATATAATAATTCTATTGTCTAAAAACATGCAAACACATAGGCTCTGGTGATCTCATCTCCTGACGCCTTCTTGGTTGCACTTGTGGATCATCCTCACCTCTCCTCGGCCAACACGATCAATTACATGTAACTTTGAATTTGAAACATATTTCAAATACATATTAATTGTTAGAGAAAGCCTTATGGACGAGTATAATAATAGAGGAAGAGAATTACATCGGTGTGAGTGCTCAAGTAGTGTGTGTGATTATCATGAATGATGTATTGTTTAATGACAATAAAATAATTAAAAACTAACATGTGATCGCCGAAAGCTTTTGACTAAAAAGTTCAAAAGAAAGGTTGATCGCTTACCTGTTTGAGACGAGAGAGATATGCGTGTTCTTGATTCCCTCTCTTCAGCCAACTGAAGAAAGAGAGTCATTTTTTGCTCTTGTTCTTGCTTGATTTGGGGATCGTCCTTTTTGCTCTAGAATTCCTTCTTTTCCTGATCTCCACTTGATCCTTTGATGCTCCTTTTGATGTTCCTTGCAAGAAAATGAAGAAAAGAAGGAGAAAAACTAATTAGAACTAAATAAGAATATCATCTATTCTAATAAGATCATTAATCATGCAACTAAAATAAGAAAATCACTTGCTTGATGTTTGTTTAAACCCCTATAGCATGTGTGGGATTGGAAAAATACTATGTGAGTGAGTGTGTGAACATGAAATGGAATGAATATACTGATACATAAGAAAATAATGAAAGAAAAGTTTTAGATGGCTCCTTGAAGCCTTGAGTCTTGAATGAATCTTGAAGGATGAAGAATGAAGAGAATGAAGCTTCTTCAATAATTTTTCCACACTTTCTAACTTGACTCCTTTTTCAACTTGATTTCCAAACTCAACTCAAAACTATTTTCCCACTTGATTTCTAAGCAACTCCTTTCTAACTTTTCTAATGATCAAGGGCTTGGGTTTATATAGAAGTAGTGTCAAGGCTCTCACGCGCCTTTGCTGCCGCTTATGGATTAACTTTAAAGAGTTTAAAGCCCATTCAATCAAGAGAAGAAGATAATCTCGGCCAAATCATCATTATCTGTACTTAACTAAATCGCGTCGCCCAAGTAAGACGTCTTTTAGCTAAATTAAAGCTTAATGATAATCCAGAAAGAAGAAACCCAAAAGAAATAGGAAACTTAAATGGTGTCGTAGAACCAAGACGTGTTTTAGTTCATTAGGAAATTAATTAAAAATCAAATTAGAAATCGAAATAAATTAGGAAACCTAAATGGCGTCCACAAAGGGCAACATCATTTAGACAATTAATGCAGAAAATGAATTATTGATTAAAAATCAGACCATTTTGGGGCTTCATTATATGATATGAAATTTATTCAATATGATGTCAAAATTAGCGTGTCTACAGCTGCCCCACCTTGGCATTGACTTTGCAAGGGAGTGAAATGAAAATGGAATGTACTGAAAAGGTGATGCTAAGGTGTGATGAGACATGCTCTCAACATCACATGATAAGAATCTTTCTCAAAATTATCAGTGAAGATAACTCAAAGAGATCAATGGAATCAATCCTGTCTAGATGAAGTTGACAAAGAAATAAGGTCGATCAACTTCTACGATTGGGAAGTAACCTAGGTCACGAATCCTGCAGGTTTCATCATGGGGAGCAGTTACCAACCAATGTGGAAGTGCTGCAACCATGATGGATCCTAAAAGGAAACAAGAAAAAATTGAGATAAAGAATCTAAGAAAGGATAAAATTCCAAAGATATCTTCAAGAAAACCTCAAAGATAATCAAGATACTCAATTCAGAATAGAATATTTCATATCATGTCGGAATTTATTTAGATCAATGGTCTGAAACTTAATCAAGAATGAATTCTTATCACAATTATTTCAAAGTCCTACATGATGCATGCTGGACTAAAATAAAAATATAAAATAAAATAAAATATAAAATAATCAAGGATAATATTGTTAAATTGTTATTAATGAGTCAAGATACAAATTCTGCAATTCAGTGCTAAGCCGAAGCTCGTTTGTCCACGCACCGTTTCACAAAAGTGGAACCATCGTCCCCATCAATTAACAATCCAACGGCCTATCCATACGGTTAAGAATCCTTTGGAATTATCACAGTTTTTGTTGAAGGAGAATTCAAATTCCAGTTTCATCAAAACCACAAAGTCCTTGATATAGTCTAATAAATATTTAACATATAGTAAATGCCAATGCAAATCAATTACATAATGGAATACAAGGATAGAGATAACCGTCTTTTTAGCTACGGTTCGGACTCATTAACTCCCACAGTGGGACCTTCTCGAGATTTTTAGCTTTATTGTCATTTCTTTGAATTTCTTGCACTCAGAAATCATCAGTAATTTCAAGTAAATATTCAATTAAGCATCAAACATGGAATTTTGGGTAAATAACAGGAAAACCCTTAAACGGGTCGTGTCGTGAAGACGCCATTAGAATGAATCAAATGACGTCGCCGTTCACCGACGCCTTTTAAGTCGCAGAAACATGTTTCCCTGTGTTCAATCCGAACTCCAATTCTCTTCAATACATATCATTTCTTCAATTCAGAAAAGACTCTTCAATATCGCAAATCTCTCTATATAAGCTTCCTCAACTTATATTAAGACGAACCAATATACAAACTAGAGATCAAAACAAGGGATTCTCTCCAAAAGCTCAAGAACAATCAAGATTTCAAGAGGAAAAAGCTCAAGGTTGAGGAAAGAGATGAATTTTTCAAACAAGAGGATGAGAAAAACACTTGAGAAGATTCTGAAGTGAAAGATCATCTTAGCGGGAGAGATCCTAACCTACAAGTATTCTCTCTATCCTTCTAATCAAATCCTCTTCCATGTTCTTCATGTTATTCATGTTAAGATTAGAACAAATTATTCTTTTCTATTCATCTTAGGGATATCCTTTCTTTCCTGGTCCAAGAAGATTCTCTTCACTCCTTTGGATCCAAAAGCTTGTAAACAAGATCAATATATCCATGCATTAATATATTTCTAAGTGGCATATCCAAGGATTAGTTGTCCATGCCAAATATTACAAGAGCACAAGCATGGATTGGGCGGCTATGGGAGCTTTGATTGAGTTGTGGCATCCACAAACTCATACCTTTCTATTTGCCACGTTTGAAGCCACCATCCTTCTTGAAGAAGCAGAGCTTCTATTAGGCCTTCCTAAACTCAAGATGAGTAATAATGAACCATATTTGAATGATATGATGCTTATGAGGGATAGAATCACTGGTCAACAATTGCTAGAAAAGATTATGAAGAGTTCAAAGGGAGTTCAAGGTTGTCTTATGAAGAAAGGAATTAATCTTGCAAAGTTAGCCGAATGGACCTTGAAGAAAATTGAAGATCTCAAGGATGAAGAAACAGAGAACGTGATGAAAGTGTTCACCACCTGCTTAGCTGGAGCTTTACTATTCCCTTTCCAAGATAATATCCTAGAAGATGATCAGATAAGCACAATTTATGGGATCTTTGAGGGAAAGCCAATCAGCACAGCGGTCCTAGCCTATCTCTATAGCAGACTCTCTATAGCTTCCATAAGTCAAGCTCCTCATGGCTGTATGTTACTCTTTGCACTGTGGGTTGAATTCCACTTCAAGTTCCATCACAATGAGAGAACCGTTCCAAGGATATCTCAAATATATGAACAAAGTCCCATCTTTCCCATCTCCAACATTGTGAAGTTCAATGACAAGGTGATCAATCGTGTGCCCAATCTTAAGACTCGAGCTGATTGGCGTACTTATTTGAAGAAAATGCCAAAGTATGGATTCAAATCTTCACCACTTGCTCTTATAAAGAAGCCAATTCACGTGCACCGTAGTGCTGGTACAGAACTCCATCTGATCGGGGCTACTGAGTTTGTTCTATACAATCATCATCGTTGTCATCCACAAGTTGGCATGCCATGCTACGAATTTTTTGAGTTTTCCAATCTCTCTCCAATAAATAAGCAGGCGTTCGAAACTGACGAAGATTATGAGGCGACTGAGCTCATTGCTACTCTGTGGAACATCGGGTTCTCCCGTTCTATACAACATTCTCATGAAGCCAATAGAGGACTGTCGGAAATATATTTAAAGCAGCTTTAAAAAATTCATCCTTGAAAGCTCTCCCTTATCTTCCATTTGATGTAATTTCAATTTTATTTTCAATGATGAATCCATCCTTTATACAATAGAAATCATCCTTTAATGTTTTGTGATTTATTCAAAAATTTTCCTCTATTAAAACCATGATTTTTCCTTAAAAGATCAAGCTTCGGATGTACTGAATGTAAATCGCGTCCACTCAGGAAGACGCCTTTCAATCTTCATTAATTTCCGAAATTGCAAAGATTAATTCCTTAACACTTCTTGTGTTATAGACGCCTTTCAATTCTCCCTCCCTCTTTTTTCACAGAATTTTGCCATTAATCATGTAATTAATCCACTGAAATGCGTCGTTTTGAAAGGACGCATTTAATCATCACCTGTGGTATGGCTTTGAGCAGAATTGGTGGTTCAATATAAATGGCGTCGTGATCTGTGGACACAGTTCACTCAATTTCAATAAATTTGAATTGCCACCTCAGTTTATGTGCAATGAAAGGCGTTGTTGTTCCTCGACGCATTTTAAACTTCCTAAACAGGGCCTGCGCGAACCCAATCCCTTTCTTCCTCATTCTCTCAAAACTCTCTCTTTCGTCTTTGCTTCTTCTCTGATGACGGTGGTCGACTCCAAGTTTCTCCGGCGAAGTCCTTTGCCGCCGGCCATCTTCACTCTCTCACTCTTTCTCATTCTCTCTCTCTTTCTCTCGAACCCTTCTCTATCGGATCCCTTTCTTCCACCCCATCCAAAAACACCCAAACCCCGCCATAGAGAAGGGTCAATCAAGCAAAGTTGTTGTAAAACGGCGACAAACCTTGATCGTGGTAGTGGAGGAAATTCCTGAGGCAGCGCCAACCGATGAGAGTCTCGCGGCGGTGGTGGCTTTCTTGGACGAAGTGGAGGCTCCACCCACGGAGGCAGGCAAAGAAGGAGAGGCGGAGGGCGGCCTCCATCTGGTAAGCTCCCTATGGATGCATTTTGGGTGTGGGAATGAGCAAGGGAAAGGTGGCCTCGTGACCTCGGATTTTCGTCTTGAATGGCGTCGAGACCATGCGACGGCTTTCAAAGGACATCGACTAGGTCTGACTCCATTCAAGGTAGTGGTTCCTTCTCTAATTTATAAAATGAAGAGGGAAAACAGCGTCAAGACATGTGGACACCTTTCAATGGGCGTCCACCATGTCCGATGCCATTTAGACAGAATATTTTTATTTTTTTGAAAATTATTTTTTAATGCCCATTATCTGATGAAACTTATTGAATTATTTGCAGGGGACGATGAGGGCCAGGATATCGTGGGATCTGGTCATCGGTGCTTACCGTGGCCTGCCCGACTTCCAGAAGACGCGACTGGCCGGATGGATTCGGTGAGATCCTGGATATCGAGCCATTTTGTCTCGGCCTGGTGCTCCTACAGGCGCTTCGGGAGCGATGGCATGCGGAGAGTAGGGCTTTCTTAATGCCCTGGGGACATATGGTCCCTAGCTTAGAGGATGTGGCGAGGATTACCGGCCTCCGCGCGGAGGGCCGAGCAGTGAGTGGAGTCACCTATCCTGATTACCTAGGGCTAGCAGAGAGTCTCCTGGGTATAGAGGTTTCTAGTGGGTTGAGTAAAGAGTCTAGGACAGTACTTAGAGTAGATGTAGAGGCAGCCCTAGGGTTAAAGGAGCCCAGATGGCAATCAGATGAGACCCGCGATGCCTTTAGAGATAGATTGGCTAGGTCATTCTCCGCAGTGTATTGTAGTGATCCGAGTCAGAAGGAGGAGGTAGATAGGCAGCTTAGAGTCATCTTAGTCTTTTTCTTCGGTCAGTTACTCTTCGGCACGAAGGGTGACCATATTCATTGTAGGTTTCTTAGTTTGTAAGATGACCTCGACCACTTGCATGAGTACGCCTGGAGTGCTGCCCTCCTGGCCCACCTCGTGCAGATCTTTCCCCGGTCATGCCAGACCGCAAGACCACCATCAGCGGCTTCTCGCCGTTTCTCCAGGTATAAATCATTTTAATTATTGTTTATGCAAATGATATGATATGATGAAATGACATGATAATTTCTAACTTATATGCGCATGTATGCAGGTATGAAGCTATTATTATTTCCCACTCGGTCAAGCGAGGATCGTACGACCAGGTGTTGTCCTATTGGCTCGTCACTGGCAGCCAATCGTGGATACGGCTCCCAGCACCACTAACTGACGGCCCTCTGCCGTCAGATCCTGGATTATCTTGAGTTATTGGTGAGTTTTTAATTAATTAATTATTTATTTAATTTTATTCATTAAATGCAATCTTTTATTTGTTAAATGATTTATTGTGAATGCATCTAACCTGTATGCAGGTGATCTGGTGCCCTTACTTGGGCATGGGTGAGGCAGGCCAGCCATGGGTGACGGCTGGTCGGAGGAGGTTTGGACGGCGAATGTGGGTCCACTGCCTTAACGAGATCGAGCTGCTCCGCCTCTGCCTCGTGATGTGGACCCTGGGCCTCCACTAGGAATGGGTGGATGAGATGGTCCCGGAGGGAATTGGACTCTCGATGAGGGGGAAGCAAGCCCTCACGGATTGGCGGACGAAGTTTCCAGAGCAGTACGAGGACTGGCACCGCCGAGGCGTCCCGGTACAGTCCGATGCGGAGAGTAGCGCAGCGTACCTCCAGCAGTACCGGACATACTATGCCGATCAGCTGCGGCTCCTCCGTCTGTTAGATGTAAGTATGCTTTTATGCGTCTTTTATTTTAATTATTATCTTTATTTAAATTTGTGAATGAATGTATGTATGTATGTTATGCAGGATGCGCGTGATGCTATCATCATTGACCTCTGGGTCCGCCTACAGGATGTAGAGGCCCAACTTGAACAAGTTCAGAAGGAACTGTTTGATCTAGCATGTATGAATGCATGTTTATGAATGTCTATTAAATTGTTTTGACGTTCAGCAACTGACAGTTGGTTCTCTTGGTATAGCGAGCCGTCTACATCTAGGCAGTTCCTCCTCCTTCCTCTACTGGAACTTCATCATCCTCTAGCGCCACTCACGAGGTCCTTGTGACCGATCTACGGGGCCAGCTGGCTCAGGCCATACGACGAGCCACTCAGGCCGAAGAGGATGCTGCTGCCCGAGTAAGTCCTTAACTTCCTTCATTTTTGCATGATATTCTTTGCTTGTTCAACTAAGAATGTCTTCTGTTGCAGGTTGCTGAGATTCATGAAGCCCTCCAGAAGAGCGAGGCTGATTTGGAGCAGGCTCGGGGTTCAGTGGTTCATGTCACCGAGTTGGAGGATCAACTAGCGAGACTCTCCACCGGTGACCTTCCTCAGGAGCTTTCACGACTCCGGTCACGTCTGGAGTTTATTACCAAGGTGAGGGAACGTGAGCTATAGGAGAGGCATCGGTTGGACGCGGGGATGTCCTCTCTCCAGGTCCGATTAGGCATTGCCGAGCACAAGCGCCGTAGTGTGGAGGAACGGTACCGACGAGCATGTTGTAGGCGCCCGGAACATTCCCCCCGTCGCTGCGGCTGCGAGGCTTTGGAATTGGGGGTCCCTCCGTTCGTCTTAGCACTGTGGCGATTCAAAAGGGGGGTTAGAAATTAAAGTGTGATCGCCAGGAGCATTACCTTTCGGTCCCTGTGCTCCGCAGGAGTGTAGAAGGTGATCGCGCGTTTTGTGGGAGCGGGAGATGCTGGTTCCTCCTTCCCTTCCTCCGGCCGGCCAGAGGAGGAGAGCCCGGTACTCTGCACGCGTGAATGTGGTAAGGATCCCTGGAAAGAAAAGACAAAACAAAGAATAACCCGATTAGAACTATATTGTGCAGAATCTATCCATAAAGACGTAAAAAACTAGCTAAAATCAGAGAGGAACGCACCGGATGGGTGGTGGGGAGGGAAGGTGATCATATGTTATGGCCACCCACCTCCCGTTTTTTTTTTAAAACCTCTGTGGGGGGGTAAGAATCACTAGGTCATCTTACGTGCATGCATGCAAATGAAGGGGGATTGTGTGTGTGAAAAGTGAAGTGGTATTGATGACGCAATGGAATGAATAGGAAAGAGTAAAAAGGGAAAGGTTAGAAAGACAAGCCCGTTTCGGAATGCAGCCTGAGCCTTCCCTCTTGGAGACTCCTTGTCAACCTCCTCGAGCCTCTCACCAGGAAGTCCTTCTTCAACGAAAATCCTTGACTCTCCAAATAACCTCCTCCTCCTTCACCCTTCTTAAACCCAGAAAATCCTTCCTTAACCTTCTTAACCCCCTGCTCGAGAGGATGTGGGGGGTTTAAATAGGTGAGGGGAAAAAAGGGAGAAAACAGGGGTCTAAATCCCGGTAAATCAGCCTTCAACCAATAGGGAGTGGTCAAGGGTCGGAGGTAGTGGACGCGGCAGTGGCCGGAGTGGGGAGTGGTCGGAGTAGTGGGGGACGAGGGCGGCGAGTAGAGGAGATCGTAGGGAAGACGGAGTCAAGGGGGTGGTTAAGGAGTAGACGGCCAGGTAACATGCCTTCCATATGAAGTGGTGGAAGGCGGCCCGGTTGGCCTTCGAAGGGAGTGGAAGGTAAGGGGTGGCCTTCGAAGGAGGTGGAAGGTAAGGGGTGGCATTCGAAGAAGGTGGAAGGCAAGGGAGTTGGCCTTCCACGAAAAGGTGGTAAAAAGTGAAAAAGGTGGCCAAAAGGTGGAAGGCAAGGCGGCTGGCCTTCGGAGGTGGTGGAAGGCAAGGGGTGGCCTTCGAAGGAGGTGGAAGGCAAGGGGGCTGGCCTTCCACGAAAAGGTGGGAAAAAGTGAAAAAGGGTGGCCAAAAGGGTGGAAGGCAAGGTGGCTGGCCTTCCAAGGGTGTAGAAGGCAAGGGGTGGCCTTCGAAGGGGGTGGAAGGCGGACTGGCTAGCCTTCCACAAAAAGGTGGTGAAAGACGGGGTTTAGTTAATGGGCTTAGTTGCTAGTGGGCTGAGATGGATAAATGCGGGGATTTTGGTGGTAAAGGGCTAATGGTGGAGGGGATTTATGACCAAAAGGGTGGTCCAAAATCGGTGTCTACAGATGTCGGCGGGCTCAGGAGCGGGGACACGGGAGTGCTTTCACCGCGAGCGTCGCGATATCTTCCGGTCAAGCCGGTCCGAGTACCATGGGTCAACCACCTCCACCTAGCCGGAGTACTAGAGGGACCAGACAAGGTGTAGAGCCAATATGATGAGGGTGTAGGCGAGAGCCAGCCTTGATGGCTGCATTATGTATCTTCTTTTGCTGTTCTGAGGTCCTACTGATGGACTCACTCTTGTACACAAAACTTTTCATGTATATGAAGAAAACATTGGCTTCTGAGTTTGCGTCTTTTGTGCCCTGTTCATCATTTAACAAACATGTTAAGCATCTGTTTAGGCTTAGCCCCTTGCCCAGTTAAGTAACCGATTACTTGATCCTATCCTTGGTAGAAAGGTCAAGGGGCGAAGCCTTTATTAATGAAGGTCAAAGAAATAATTGAAGGAAATAACAAAGTAAAATGCAACATGCAAGTAGACAGATGCTTACTGGAAATAAAAGAAATGCAACATACATGATGCGACAAGCATATGAAATATTTTAGAAATATCTAATTTTTTGGGGGTTTTGCCATATTCAATTTTTTTTGTAGTTTTGCAATGAAGTATTCAATTTCTTTGTAGTTTTGAAATATTCAATTTTTTTTTTTGTGCTTTTGAAATATTCTTTTTTTTTGTGCTTTTGAAATATTTTTTTTTACTTTTGAAATATTCATTTGTGCTTTTGAAATAAGACATAAACTAAAAGACCAGCATGATACTTAGATCAAAAGAGCATATTCATTTATTAACTTAATTCCCAAATTGTTCTTCAATAATCTAACTTAAACTCATCATACTTGAGTTGTGTTCTTATTCGTGATCCCATTCGATGGTCTGATCCTTAGTCAACCTAGGCCATTCTTTAAGTTTTGGAGTATGCCTATTTAGCAAGAAGAGAAGAATTTGTCTAGAAAGCCCACGAGAGGGTTCCGGAGACCCAGAAAGATGTCCCTCTTTTATCCTAATATCTATTGGGGTTCGATCATTTTCACTTTATGGGGTATTTAACGACCTTGCGCTTCTTTTTCTTTTGATTTTGTGGCCTTTTGGTATAACGTTTGTAATGTGATGACCTTTGACCTTGTATTGGCTTTTTGCCTCTTTTCTTTTGCGGAACGGGTCTCCCCCTTTTTTTTTATGACGGCCTCCTATTAAGATGGCGAGTGTTTTTGGTAGTCTATTCTTAGCCTCGTTCCAACAGCGTAGGCCGAGAGTAAAACAAAAGTTTTATTTAAAGAGAGCGAGTTTGTACTTTTACAGTCTTAGTTAAGCTTTTGGTATTGTTTGTGTAAGGATTGAGGTTTCGGATCCGGTTATCGGGTCAGTCTTCGGGGTCGGATCCCGTAGTTTGGGCCCTGGTGGGGCTGAGACTTGGTTCTTATTTCGCGTTGAGCCTGCTCGACGCGGTTTAAACGGCGTCCAGCAATGTAGACGTGTTTTAGGCTGTGCCACGTGGGCTGGCCTTGGGATGCGAGAGTACGGCTCCGGTCATATCGTCTAAATGGCGTGTTGGATGGACAACGCCATTTAGAGTATGACTCTGCTTTGTCAGAGTACGGCCCGGTCTTGTCATCTGAATGACGTCGGGCTTGCACGACGCGTTTTACCTAGCTTCTGGTTGACCCCGCGAACCCTCCCTCCTTTCCCTCATTTTCTCCTCCCTCTTCTCTCTCCTCTCTTCCTCCGGCGAGCCGACAACCCTTTCCCCCCTCTCCTTTCTTTTCCCCCTCCATTCCATCTCTCCCTCCACTCCATCAACCTCCTAACTCCCACCACTACCACCACCATCTCCTCCGCGGCGTTTTTCTCTCCGGACGGCGGCCGACGTCCCGGTGGAGTAATGATATCCACGGCGGTACCGGCGGCGGCGGCGTGGGGCGAGGCGGGTTGGCGGCTTGGAGCTAGGAGGAGTTCGAGTAACCGGTAGGGTGATGATTCCCGTGGTATCTCGTTTAACAACCATGTTTTCCCCGCTTTAGAGCATGTTTAGGGGTGTTCTTGGGGTAAAAATACTAAATGCATGAAATGAGAAATTCGGTGTTTTAATGGGTATTTAGGTTGTTCTCCTCATTCTCCATGTTTTTCGTATTTTTATACGATTTTGGGGAGGAAATTCCACCCTGTGGATCGGGAGATGGCGGGGGAAAGAACCTATCTGTGAGGGTTAAATGGCGTCGAGGGACAGCGACGCCTTTCAAAAGGCAACTTGCATGGGCGATGCGTTTTAAGTGAAAATCACCCTTTAGCCTGTCTCTGCTTCTGTCGCTATCAGGCGACTAGGGACAACGACGCCTTTCAAAAGGCGGCTACATGTGACGACGCGTTTTAGGCCATTTCCGAGGCCAGATTTCACATGAACCAGTTTAGGAGGCTTGAATGGCGTTGGCCTTGGGCGACGCGAATCAAGACAGAATCACATTAATTCATGCTATTAACATATCTTCACACTGTTAGATAGTTTGGTTAATTGCGTGCTTGAAGTCGTACTCGAGGATGAGGATTTTTACGTGATCGGATCGCACTGTGTTGTGTTTCGTGCGACCGTGGACCTAGAGTGACAGTTGTAGCGCTTAGCCACCCTGTGTCGGTGTGAGAGAGACACAGTGCCGGTGTGGGTGTGGTGGGGTGACGCCTAGAGAGAGGGTCACCTGGTGTACTCCGGGGTTAGCTAGTACCGGTGTAGGAGTGGTACCTGTGGAGTGTCACTCGTGCTGGGGGAAGCAGAAACCACCTAGAGCCAGTTGGGCCGGAGTAGCTAGCGTACTATCCGAGGGGTTACTATTTGGTCTCAGCGGGTCGGTGTTTCCTGCGTTCGACTGTGCGGTTGGCGTGTTTTGCCGAGACACTGGTTGTAGGCTCCCTGGTAGAATGGTTTCAGAGTGATGCATGTTACATTTCGAATGCATGTGCTTTATATCGAAATTTAGGAATTGTGTTACAGCTTTACTTGCTTAAATTATTTATATTTGTGTTGCTGCACTTGTGGGTGCGTGAGTGGGTGGTGGGGATCGAAGGATCCGTACTGAGTCTTTTCGTTGAGACTCACCCCTGCAGTTTTCAGGTGAGGGTTCCAAGCAGGCTTAGCGAGGAGAGTGCTGCCTTGGGTTGTGCGCCAGCAGCCGTTGTTCCGGGATATGCCCCGACGTAGTTGTTATTTTATTTTCTGGCCTGTACGCTTAATTATTTCTTTTCAGTCGGAGTATGTAATTATTCTTTGTGTCGAGTCGTATTGTAATAACTTTTAATTCTTGCACTTCCTTTTCAATTCAATGGAATGTGAATGCTTAGCTTAGTTTATTATTTATTTCCCAGACTTATATAGATCCTGGTTTAGCTCCAAATTAATGATTCGGTACCCATTTAGTAATCGGATGTCCGATTATAGGGTGGCGGGTCGTTACAGTTGGTATCAGAGCATTCGGTCTGGCAAATAAATGAATAACTAGGTTAAATATCGTAATTTCGGCAAATAATTACATTATCCCGTACAGGCACGGCGGTAGTGTCGGTTTTAGGATTCTAATTCGAACTTTTCGATTTTGTGATTGTAGGCGATTAGATGGCTCATAGGAAGAGGATGCCAGTTATTAGAGAGCGGGGAGATGACCCTAGTGGATATGAGGCTGGTATGTCGAGTATGGAGCGTTTCATGGAGGCTATGATGGACACGATGGCTAGATACTAGACCCGAGACCCTAGTGAGAGTTCTAGTGCTCGGGGAGGGTCTTCAGCTACACTGGAGAGATTCCTAAAGCTGAAGCCGCCTCATTTTACCGATCGTCCCGACCCTGATGAGGTTGTTCATTGGTTGAGGGAGATGGAGAAGACTTTTGATACCATGGATTGTGCAGCGGTTGAGAGGACTCCTTTGGCCACCTTCATGTTGAAGGATGATGCCTACGATTGGTGGACCACTTTGAAGAGTTTGTCATATGCGGATAGGAATCTCAGGGAGATTCCATGAGAGACATTCGTAAAGGAATTTAATGCGTAGTACTTCCCTAGGCATGTCCAGAGGCCCAAGGAGAGGGAATTTATGGAATTGACTCAAGGAAGCATGACAGTGCTTGAGTACTAGATGAAGTTTGTTTCACTTGGGAGGTTTGTGCCTTTTATCTCAGGAGACGAGGAGTGTCGGACTGAGAGGTTTGTGGATGGACTGAGGTCCAATTTGAGGAGTTTTGTGGCTTCCCACTGTTGTACAGATTTGGCATCGGAGGTTAGGTGTGCCGCGGCAGTAGAGGCACAGCATGAGCAGTCAGCTCGAGAGAGGGGACTGACTACTCAGGGGCCAGCTTATGGCAAAGGAAAGACAGCAGCAGCAGTAGCTCCTTCGTCCGGATCAGGATCGTCTTCACTTGGCTCTAGATTCAGGAGGTTCTTTCGAGGAGGTGGCAGCAGCAGTGGTAGCAGTGGTAGTAGCAGACCCAGGCAGAGCCAGTAGAGTCAGTCGGTGTCCAGTGCTCAGCAGGAGGCAGCTCAGAGGCTTCCGGCAGCTTGTCGACATTGCGGTGGTACTCACGGTGGGACTCAGTGTCCTGCATTTACTGGGAGGTGTTACACTTGTGGCCAGCAGGGACATTTGGCGAGGTATTGCCCGCAGGGGCATGGTCATGGGTAGGGACTAGGTGATCAGAAGAAGCCGAGGACCTAGGGGAGAGTTCTAGCTATTACTAGGAAGGAGGCTCGTGCATCCAACTTGGTGGAAGGTACAGTTTCTTTCCTTGGGAACTGTGCGCATGTGTTAATTGATTCGGGTGTTTCGCATTCTTTTATTTCTGAGCAGTTTGTAGATATTCTTTCTGCACCCGTTGTTGAGATGTCTGATGGACTGATGGTAGAGGTTCCTTCTGGGGATTTCATGTTGTCTTTTAATTGTTTAAGTGAGGTTCCCTTGACCATTAAGGGACATGAGTTACCTGCCCAGTTAGTTGTGCTTGCTATTCGCGACTTTGATGTCATCTTGGGCATGGACTGGTTGGAGACTTATTATGCCGAGGTGGACTGCCACAGGAAGAGGGTGCGTTTCTCTATTCCAGACATCCCGACTTTCTACTTCCAAGGTATTAGGCTCTTTTCTCGTGGTATTCTTATTTCTGCCTTTAAGACTCAGAGATTGCTTGTTGGTGGCTGTGAGGCTTTCCTTGCCTCTGTTGTTTTAGCTGATATTAGTAGTAGTCCCAGTCCTTGGGAGGTGCCTGTAGTTTGTAATTTTGTTGATGTGTTTCTTGAGGAGTTTCCTGGCCTTCCTCCTCAGCGAGAGGTTGAGTTTACCATTGACCTTGCACCAGGTACGACGCCATTGTCTAAGGCCCGGTATCGGATGGCTCCGGCTGAACTCGCTGAGTTGAAGGCGCAGTTGCAGGAATTACTGGACAAGGGTTTTATTCGTCCCAGTACTTCTCCGTGGGGTGCTCCAGTTCTATTTGTCAGGAAGAAGGATGGTTCTCTGAGGTTGTGCATTGATTATAGACAGCTGAACCAGGTGAAGATAAAGAACAAGTACCCACTTCCGAGGATCGATGATCTGGTGGATCAGTTGCAGTCTGCGAAGGTGTTTTCAAAAATTGACTTGAGATCGGGGTATTATCAGATGAGGATCCGTGAGGCTGATATTAGTAAGTCGGCCTTTAGGACTCGGTATGGACATTATGAGTTTTTGGTTATGCCTTTTGGCTTGACCAATGCTCCGGCGGCTTTTATGGATTTGATGAACCGGGTCTTCCGGGCCTACCTAGATCAGTTTGTGGTGGTATTCGTAGATGATATTTTGGTATACTCTTCTTCTGAGGAAGAGCATGCCACACATCTTCAGATGGTATTGCAGGTTCTGAGAGAGCACCAACTCTATGCCAAGTTTAGTAAGTGTGAATTCTGGTTAGATAAGGTGCACTTCCTAGGGCATGTCATTTCTGGAGATGGTATTACAGTGGATCCAGCCAAGATTGAGGTAGTAATGGATTGGAGCAGACCAACAACAGTAACTGAGATCAGGAGCTTCTTGGGGTTAGCAGGTTATTACAGACGGTTTGTCCAGGGTTTTTCTTCGATAGCGACCCCCTTGTCGAGGTTGACTCGTAAGGGAGTTCGTTTCGTATGGACCGAGGAGTGCGAGCAGAGTTTCATTGAGTTGAAGACTCGCCTCAATTCGGCTCCAGTGCTGGTACTTCCATCAGGTTCCGGTGGATTTGTGGTTTACTCAGATGCATCTCAGCGAGGTTTGGGTACGGTTTTGATGCAGCATGGTAAGGTCGTGCCCTATGATTCTAGGCACCTGAAGAAGCATGAAGAGAACTATCCCACTCATGACTTAGAGTTGGCAGCTGTGGAATTTGCATTAAAGATCTGGTGGCACTATTTGTATGGAGAGAAATTTAAGGTTTTTACTGATCACAAGATCCTGAACTATGTATTCACGTAGAAGGATCTGAACTTGAGACAGCGCAGGTGGATGGAATTTATTATGGATTATGATCTCGACCTTTCTTATCATCCGGGCAAGGCAAATGTGGTGGTAGACGCCTTAAGTCGGAAGACAGTCGTGTCATATCTCATGGTTCGAGAATGGAGGTTATTGGAGCAGGTTGTGGAATCTTCCTTTAGGGTTCCGCGAGAGGCTGATAGAGCCGTGTTGTCCAGCTTAACTGTGAGGCCAACAGTGTACCATGCCGTAATTGAGGCGAAGAGGGCAGATGCAGAGTTACCGCAGATTCTCCAGAGACCAGAGGTGGAATTGTAGGATGATGGTACAGTCAGGTTTAGAGGCAGACTCTATGTTCCGACCAAGGAGGACGTGTGCAGGAGTGTCCTAGATGAGGCACACCGTTCTAGATATGCAGTGCATCCCAGAACGACTAAGATGTTTCATTGTTTGAGGAGGCACTTTTGGTGGCCTGGTATGGAGAAGGACGTGGCTGAGTATGTGGCAAGGTGCCTGACTTGTCAGCATATTAAAGCAGAACATCAGAGACCAGGAGGGTTGTTGCAGCCTTTGCCGATCCCGGAATGGAAATGGGAGCATGTGACTATGGACTTTGTGATGGGATTCCGTGTATCCCCTGACAGAAGAGATGCGATTTGGGTCATCGTTGATCGATTGACCAAGTCGGCACACTTCCTGGCTATTAGGAAGGACTGGTCAGTCGGTAAGTTGGCTAAACTGTTCGTGGATCGGATCATATCTCTGCACGGGGTACCCTTATCCATCGTGTCAGACCGGGATCCGAGATTTACTTCTAAATTCTGGAAGAGTTTTCAGAAGGCCTTGGGCACACAGTTAGCCTTCAGCTCAGCTTATCATCTTGAGACTGATGGGCAGTTAGAGAGGACCATTCAGACACTGGAGGATATGCTCAGGGCATGTTGTCTAGACTGGGGAGGTTCTTGGGAGCAGCACTTGTCTACAGTGGAGTTTGCCTACAACAACAGTTGTCATTCTAGTATCGGTATGGCACCTTATGAGGCATTGTACGGGCGGCCGTGTCGATCTCCTGTGAATTGGTCTGAGGTTGGTGAGAGGCAGATAGTAGGGCCAGAGCAGGTACAACAGTGTGCTGATGTTGCCAGAGTGGTGCAGCAGAGGTTGACTACAGCTCAGAGTAGACAGAAGAGTTATGCAGACATCCGTAGGAGACCGCTTGAGTTTGAGGTTGGGGACCACGTCTTTCTCCGAGTCTCACCCTCCAAGGGTGTGATGAGATTCGGGAAGCGAGGTAAGCTGAGTCCGTGATATGTTGGGCCTTTTCCCATTCTTGCTCGAATTGGGGAAACGGCGTATCAGCTAGCCTTGCCACCCAGTCTTGCAGGAGTGCACGATGTGTTCCATGTTTCTTTGCTGAGGAAATATGTTCAGGATCCATCTCATGTTTTGGACTTTTCAGAGTTGGAGGTCGCTGATGATTTGTCCTTTCCAGAGTTTCCAGTACGTATTGAGGATCGCAGGGAATAGGTCCTTCGGAACAAAGTTGTTCCTCTAGTTAAGGTGATTTGGCAGTATCGCTCCGGGGGCGAGGCGACTTGGGAGCACGAGGATGACATGCGGGAGCAGTTTCCCTATCTTTTCTCGTAAGTTCTCTTGTTAGCTTGTATCTTTATGTTTCAACCTCGTTAATTGTAGCAGGCAATTTTGAGGACAAAATTCTTTTAAGGGGGGGAGAATGTAAGGATTGAGGTTTCGGATCCGGTTATCGAGTCAGTCTTCGGGGTCGGATCCCGTAGTTTGGGCCCTGGTGGGAATGAGACTTGGTTTTTGTTTCGCGTCGAACCTGCTCGACGCGGTTTAAACGGCGTCCAACAATGTAGATGTGTTTTAGGCTGTGCCACGTGGGTTGGCCTTGGGGTGCGAGAGTACGGCCCCGGTCATATCGTCTAAATGGCATCTTGGATGGACGACGCCATTTATAGTACGACTTTGCTTTGTCAGAGTACGGCCCGGTCTTGTCATATGAATGACGTCGGGCTTGCACAACGCGTTTTACCTGGCTTCTGGTTGACCCCGTGAACCCTCCCTTCTTTCCCTCATTTTCTCCTCCCTCTTCTCTCTCCTCTCTTCCTTCGGCGAGCTGGTGACCCTCTCCCCCCTCTCCTTCCTTTTCCCCCTCCATTCCATCTCTCCCTCCACTCCATCAACCTCCTAACTCCCACCACTACCACCACCATCTCCTCCGCGGCGTTTTTCTCTCCGGACGGCGGCGGACGTCCCGGTGGAGTAATGACGTCCACGGCGGTACCGGCGGCGGCGTGGGGCGAGGCGGGTTGGCGGCTTGGAGCTAGGAGGAGTTCTAGTAACCGGTAGGGTGACAATTCCCATGGTGTCTCGTTTAAAAACCATGTTTTCCCCGCTTTGGAGCATGTTTAGGGGTGTTCTTGGGGTAAAAATACTAAATGCATGAAATGAGAAATTCGGTGTTTTAATGGGTATTTAGGTTGTTCTCCTCATTCTCCATGTTTTTCGTATTTTTATACGATTTTGGGGAGGAAATTCCACCTTGTAGATCGGGAGATGGCGGGGGAAAGAACCTATCTGTGAGGGTTAAATGGCGTCGAGGGACAGCGACGCCTTTCAAAAGGTGACTTGCATGGGCGATGCGTTTAAGTGAAAATCACCCCATAGCCTGTCTCTGCTTCTGTCGCTATCAGGCGACTAGGGACAACGACGCCTTTCAAAAGGCGGCTACATGTGACGACGCGTTTTAGGCCATTTCCGAGGCCAGATTTCACATGAACCAGTTTAGGTGGCTTGAATGGCGTCGGCCTTGGGCGACGCGATTCAAGACAGAATCACATTAATTCATGCTATTAACATATCTTCACACTGTTAGATAGTTTGATTAATTGCATGCTTGAAATCCTACTCGATGATGAGGATTTTTACGTGATCGGATCGCACTGTGTTGTGTTTCGTGCGACCGTGGACCTAGAGTGACAGTTGTAGCGCTTAGCCACCCTGTGTCGGTGTGGGAGGGACACAGCGCCGGTGTGGGAGTGGTGGGGTGACGCCTAGAGAGAGGGTCACCGGGTGTACCCCGGGGTTAGCTAGTACCGGTGTAGGAGTGGTACGTGTGGAGTGTCACTCGTGCTGGGGGAAGCAGAAACCACCTAGAGCCAGTTGGGCCGGAGTAGCTAGCGTGCTATCCGAGGGGTTACTATTTGGTCTCAGCGAGTCGGTGTTTCCTGCGTTCGAGTGTGCGGTTGGCGTGTTTTGCCGAGACACTGGTTGTAGGCTCCCTGGTAGAATGGTTTCAGAGTGGTGCATGTTACATTTCGAATGCATGTACTTTATATCGAAATTTAGGAATTGTGTTACAGGTTTACTTGCTTAAATTATTTATATTTGTGTTGCTGCATTTGTGGGTGCGTGAGTGGGCGGTGGGGATCGAAGGATCCCTACTGAGTCTTTTCGTTGAGACTCACCCCTGCGATTTTCAAGTGAGGGTTCCAAGCAGGCTTAGCGAGGAGAGTGCTGCCTTGGGTTGCGCGCCAGCAGCCATTGTTCCGGGGTATGCCCCGACGTAGTTGTTATTTTATTTTCTGGCCTATACCCTTAATTATTTCATTTCAGTCGGAGTATGTAATTATTTGCTGTGTCGAGTCGCATTGTAATAACTTTTAATTCTTGCACTTCCTTTTCAATTCAATGCGATATGAATGTTTAGCTTAGTTTATTATTTATTTCGCAGACTAATCTAGATCCTAGTTTGACTCCAAATTAATTATTCGGTACCCATTTAGTAATCGGATCCCCGATTATAGGGTGGCGGGTCGTTACACTTTGGACTTTACATCTCTTGTTACTCACGAACCAAACGTGTTAGTGTGTAGTAATGCGTTTGAATTGAATTATCCAGACTGATAGGGGAATTTAAGTGTCCAAATTTTCTAACTCCACTAGTCTTTGCACCATGCTGATCGACTTTCTAACCTAAGGATAGTAGTTCTTAAGATACAGACCGTTCAAGGGGTAAGATAACTCTTGCCCTTCTGCATTAACTAAGCGATAAGCGTTACCAGTAAAAGCGTGCGAGATAACATAAGGTCCTTCCCAGTTGGGTTGGAACTTAGAACACAGACCACCAGGTTTTACAAAGATTCTTTTGACGACCATTTCACCAACTTTAAACTTTCATTCAATGACTTTCTTTTGATAAAAATGTGCTAATCTGTTCTGATATACTCGTGCATAATTAGCAGTTGACCATCTTTTCTCGTCTAAAAGTTCCAATTGAGCTAGGAGTGCTGAGCGGTGCTTATCAATGGAAAACTCCTTGTTCAACTGTACTCTTATTGATGGGATGAGGATTTCGTATGGAACTATCGCCTCCATTCCAAATGTTAAGGAATACGGAGTCTGTAAGGATTGAGGTTTCGGGTGCAGTTTTCGGGTCGGTTTCGGGCCGGATCCCCTGGTTTGGACCCTGAAGGGTCTTGAGAGTTTCTTCTGAATGACGTCTATACTTCACGACACCTTTCAAACGGCGTCTTGATAGGTGGACGCCATTTAGGCGATTTGCTGTTGTGCCACGTGGGCGCCACGTGGGCGGGTTTCGGGCCGCGAGAGTACGGCCCCTGTCTCATCGTCTGAACGGCGTCCATGATGGACGACGCGATTCAGACTGCCACCCTGCGATGTCAGTGTACGGTGCCTGACATGTCAGCTGAACGGCGTTCGTGGTTGTCGACGCGTTTCAGACAGCTGTCAGTACCGCCCGTCCTATCATCTGATAGGCGTCCTTCTCGCTCGACGCGTTTTAGGCAGTTCCTGATTGACCCCGCGAGCCCTCCTTTCTTTCCCTCATTTCTCACCCTTTCACTCTCTCTCCTCTCCCTCTCCGCCTCCTCCGATCCCACTCTTCCCCTTTCCCTTCCTCTTCTTCCTCTTCGACCACTCCAACGCCTCCCTACCTCTCACCTCTGCCACCACCACTTCCTTCGCGGCGTTCCATTCTCCGGACGGCGGCCGACGTCCCGGCGGAGTGGCGGCGTCCTCGAGGGTACTGGCGGCGGTCTGCGGTGCGGCGGTTCGGCGACACGGAGCCAGGAGGAGTTCAAGTATCCGGTAGGGGGACGAACCTTGTATGTGTTGCTCGTGTTTTCCTAGGCGTGTTATGATGTGTTTTGGGCTAGATTAAGCATGTTTAGGGGGTGTTCTTGTGGGTATGGCCGTGTTCGTGAATGTGGTTTTGTAGTATGTTTGTGGTGGGTGAACTTCTCTTTCTCCCCCTTCTATTTTTGGGGCTTTTTCGGGGTATTTGGGGTTAAGGGAGGAACCCTCGGTTCGAACCAGGTTTCTGGCGCTAAACGGCGTCGTGCCTGGTCGACGCCTTTTAGAAAGGACGTCAGGGCAGTATGATGCCTTTTAGGACAGAAACCTCCCCGTTCGAGGTCTCACGAGTTAGGGGTTTTGGCGCTAAATGACGTCATGGTTGGACGACGCCTTTTAGAAGGACGTCGGGCCATCATGACGCCATTTAGGCCGGAAATCACCCCGACTGAGGGCCTGTCAGTTCGGGGATTCTGGGGATAAAAGACGTCATGGGTGGGCGACGCGATTTGAATAGCGTCGGGTAAACATGACGCCTTTTAAAGGCAGAAATCCCCTGATTAATGTTTTCTGGAATTCCTGGATTTTCGGTGTGAATGGCGTATGGGGATGTCGACGCCTTTCAAAAGACGACCGCTGGTGTCGACGCCTTTTAGGCCAGATTTCCGTGGCCTCTGTTTTATGAACCAGTTTAGGGAGCTTGAATGGCGTCGGCCTTGGGCGACGCGATTCAAGACAAAACAACACTAATTCATGCCAGTAAAATGTATTCATACTACTAGATAGTTGGTTAGTGCATGCTTCAGTGTACTCGGATTCTTCGTGATCGGATGGCACTGCGTGTGTGTCGTGCAATCGCGGGCTTTTCACGTGACCGGATCGTACTGTGCCGGGTTCTGGTGTTTTGTGTTACTGTGGACCTGGAGTGACATTGTAGCGCTTTATCACCTTGTGCTGGTGGGGGCGTGAGTACAGCGCCGGTGGGGGCGTGGGCGGGGTGACGCCTAGTGAGAGAGGGTCACCTGGTGAACCCCGGGGTCAGCTAGTACCGGTGTCGGAGTGGTACATTCGGAGAGTCACTCATGCTGAGGGAAGGAGTAACCACCTGAGCCAGTTGGGCCGGAGTAGCTAGCGTGCTATCCGAGGGGTTACTGTTTGGTCTCAGCGGGTCGGTGTTTCCTACTTTCGCTTGTGTGGACGGTGTTTCCCACTTACGGCTGTGTGGTTGGTGTTTCCCATTTTCGGAGGCGTGGTTGGCGTGTTTTGCCGAGACGCGAGTTGTAGGTTCCTTGATAGAATGATTTTAGAGATATGCATGTTACATTTCGAATGCACATGGTTCATATCGAGATTTTAGGAGTAGTGTGTTATAGCTTTACTTGCCTTATTACCTGTATCCTTGTTGCTGCACTTGTGTGTGTGTGTGTGGGAGGCGAGGGATCGGATGATCCCTACTGAGCCCAATTTTGGTGTGGCTCACTCCCTGCATTTTCAGGTGTAGACCTTGTGGCGTGTGGCGGCGCCTGGTGTTCTCCTTGGTGTGCCGACCAGCAGCTATCTCAGTTCCCGGGGTATGCCCCGATGTTGTTGTACTTTATTTCTGCATGTACTTAATTAATTTGTTGGACATGTAATTATTGTTGGACTGTGTATGGACATTGTTACTTTACTTCCTGCGCACTGTACCCCTTGTAGTCCGTGTGAATGTTATATTTAATCTTGTTTAACGCTTACTCCTCCAGATGTGCGTATAAGATCCGGGTGTGAACCTACAGTTAATGGGTCGACATCCATTTAGTGACCGGGCCTCCGGTCATAGGATGGCGGGTCGTTACAGTTGGTATCAGAGCATAGTCTGGTCGAGTAAGTGGTAAACTGGGTTAGATATCGTAGTCCAACAATAAGTACGAGTCTGTACAGGCGATGGCTGCTGGTGTAGGGTGATAGGTTTTGACGTGTTTGTGTTGATTTTCGCGTTCGTGAGGTAGTGATGGCGCCGAGGAAGAGAGTTTTGTTGGCTCGTGGTACGAGATCAGACGATGGTAGTTTGGGGGCAGAAGGGCATAATATGGATCGTTTCGTGGAGGCTATGATTGGATCTATGGGTAGATACCAGCAGGGAGACGGTAGCGAGGGATCCAATTCCCGAGGTGACCAGTTCACGGTGTTAGAGCAGTTTTTGAGGTTGGAGACCCCTTCTTTCACAGGTCGACCAGTCCCAGACGAGGCAGCTCGTTGGATTAAGGAGATGGAGAAGGCGTTTGACGTTCTTGAATGTGCTGAGAACGACAAGACCTTGTTGGCAACCTATTTGTTGAAGGATAATGCATATGAATGGTGGGTTACCATCAAGACAAGGATGTTCGCAAATAGATCTTTGAGAGAGATCCCTTGGGAGGCATTTGTGAGAGAGTTTAGTGGACAGTACTTTCCGAGGCACGTCCAGAAAGAGAGTTTATGGAATTGGTGCAAAATGACATGTCAGTTCTAGATTATCATGCGAAGTTTGTGGCTCTTGGAGGATTCATTCCACACTTATCTGAGCAGGAGAGATATAGAACCGAGAGATTTGTAGATGGACTCCGATATGATCTAAGGACAATGGTGGCACCTCAGGGTTGTAGAGATCTGGCGTCAGCGGTTCGATGCGCGGCAGCGGTGGAGACTCAATTTCAGCAAATGGCGAAAGAGTTGGGGCGATCGGTACGAGGGAAGCAGCAAGGCAAGAGCAAATCAACGGTCCTTTCGTCAGGCGGTTCGAGTTCCTTTGAGTTCGGGTCCCAAGGGACGTCACGTGATGAAGATGAGGACGGTTCGGCCCAACAGATGCAGATTGAGGCTAGCAGGCAGCAGGGAAAGAGACATGATGCGGCAGATTATTGTCCCCGTTGTGGTAGGTATCACAGCAACCGGGTGTGTTCATTGGTCGCTGGTAGCTGTTTTGGCTGTGGCAGGAGGGGATGTCTCGCGAGGAACTGTCCCCAGAAGAATAAGACGAGTCAGGGGCCGAGTGGTCAGTAGGAGCCCGGTACCTTATGTAGTGTTGTGTGTTCTTTCTATGGAGATCCGAGATGCGGGGATAGATGAACACTCTTACCTTGTCTTATGAGGTAGTAGTTGTGAACTCTTATGGCACTCTTTATGCATTTTGGGTCGTAGTGGTGATTTGGTATCGTAATGTGTACTTTGTAAGGTTATTATATAATGATGTTGGTCTATCAATTTTGGTGGAATCATGGCACATAATTAGTTTAGTATTGATTTGATTGATGGATTGTGTGTGGGGAGCCCCATGTAAGAGTGTGATCGGTGAGGGCATTAGCAGGATTTTACCGATGGTTGGTCCAGGGGTTTTCTTCGATAGCAACCCCCCTTATTGAGGTTGACTCGTAGGGGAGTTCGTCTCATGTGGACCGAGGAATGTGAGCGGAGTTTCATTAAGTTGAAGACTCGCCTCACTTGGGCTCCAGTGTTGGTACTTCTATCAGGTTCCGGTGGATTTGTGGGGTATTCAGTTACACCACATCGAGGTTTGGGTGCGTTTCTGATGCAACTTGGTAAGATTGTGGCCTATAGGCAGTTGAAGAAGCTTGAGGAGAACTATCCATCTATGACTTAGAGTTGGCAGCTGTGGGGTTTTCACTATAGATCTAGAGGCATTATTTGTATGGGGATTATTTGAGCAAACTGTGGAACCTCCCTTTCGGATTCCACGTGAGACTGATGGAGCCAGGTTGGCCAGCAGTGTACCATACCGTAATTAAGACTTAGAGGACAGATGCAGAGTTACCGCAGATTCTCCAGAGTTCAGAGGTGGAATTGTGGGGCAGTAATACAGTCAGGTTAGAGGTAGACTTTGTGATTTGACCGTGAAGGACGTGCGCAGGTGTCCCTTTTGGAGGCACACTGTTCTAGATAAATGATGCTTCCCGGATTGAGTAAGGCGTATCATTGTTGAGGTGGTCTAGTAAGAAGGAGGACAGGGGTGATTTTGTAATTGAATGCTTGAATTGTCGGCAGGTTAGGATGGAATATCAGAGTGGCGCAGCGGTAGCGTGGTTGCAGTCCTTGCCGATCCCGGTGTGGAGACGGGAGCTTGAGACTTGAGGCATGTATTAGGATTGTTTTATTCCCTGGTGGAGGGAGCGTGATCTGGATTGCCATTGAATAACTGACTACGTCAGCACACTTCCTGGCTATCAGGAAGGACTGGTCAGTCGGTAAGTTGGTTGAGTTGTTTGTGAGTCGGATCATCTCTTTCTGCTCGATGTGCCCTTGTCCATAATGTCGGATCGGGCTTTGACATTTACTTCTTAATTGTAGGAAGAGTCTTTGGAAGACTTTGAGTACGCGGTTAGCCTTCAGCCCGGCCTATCATCCCGAGGCTGATGGGCGGTCAGAGGGGGGCCATTCGGATTTTAGAGGTTTTGCTCGTGGCATGTTGCCTAGACTGAGGAGGTTCTTGGGATCAGCATTGGTTTTCAGTGGGGTTTTGTGTACCATAGCAGTTACCACTCTAGCATTGGCATGGCGCCTTATGAGGCATTGTTTAGATGGCTGTGTCGATCCCTTGTGATCTAGTCTGAGATTGGCAAGAGGCAGTTAGCAGGATCAGGGTTGGTATAGCAGGGTGCTTAGGTTGCCAGAGTTGTGCTATCATCGGTAAGAGACCGATTGAGTTTGAAGTTGGAGACGTCGTGTTTTTCCAAGTCTCGCCCTCCATGGGTGTGAAGAGATTTGAGAAGCAAGGTAAGCTAGGTCCATGCCGTGCTGGGCCTCTTCCCGTCCTTGCTCGAATTGAGGAAGACTACCAGCCAGCCTTGCCGTTCAGTCTTGCGGGAGTGCACGATGCGTTTCGTGTTTCGTTGCGGAGGAGTGTTCTGGATCCGCCCTAGGTGTTAGAACTTTCAGGACTTGAGGTCGCTGAGAACTTGTCCTTTCCAGAGTGTCTAAGGCATTTTGAGAATCACTAGTGACAGGTCCTCCGGAACAAGGTTGCATCTGTGGACTGAGTATTTTGACAGTATCGCTCCGGGAGCGAGGCGACCTGGGGGCGCGTGATTGAGATGCTGGGAAGCAGTTCCCTACCCTTTTTTGGTAAGTTCCCATGCGAGTTGGCAGTGGAGGCATTTTCGCCCTCGTTACATGTAGCAGGCAATTTCGGGGACGAACTTCTTTTAAGGGGGGGGAGAATGTAAGGACTGAGGTTTCGGGTGCAGTTTTCGGGTCGGTTTCGGACCGGATCCCCTGGTTTGGACCCTGAAGGGTCTTGAGAGTTTCTTCTGAATGACGTCTACACTTCACGACGCCTTTCAAACGGCGTCTTGATAGGTGGACGCCATTTAGGTGATTTGTTGTTGTGCCACGTGGGCGCCACGTGGGCGGGTTTCGGGCCGCGAGAGTACGGCCCCTGTCTCATCGTCTGAACGGTGTCCATGATGGACGACGCGATTCAGACTGCCACCCTGCGATGTCAGTGTACGGTGCCTGACATGTCAGCTGAACGGCGTCCGTGGTGGTCGACGCGTTTCAGACAGCTGTCAGTACGGCCCGTCCTGTCATCTGATAGGCGTCCTTCTCGCTCGACGCTTTTTAGGCAGTTCCTGATTGACCCCGCGAGCCCTCCTTTCTTTCCCTCATTTCTCACCCTTTCACTCTCTCTCCTCTCCCTCTCCGCCTCCTCCGATCCCACTCTTCCCCTTTCCCTTCCTCTTCTTCCTCTTCCACCACTCCAACGCCTCCCTACCTCTCACCTCTGCCACTACCACTTCCTTCGCGGCGTTCCATTCTCCGGACGGCTGCCGACGTCCCGGCGGAGTGGCGGCGTCCTCGAGGATACCGGCGGCGGTCTGCGGTGCGGCGGTTCGGCGACACGGAGCCAGGAGGAGTTCAAGTATCCGGTAGGGGGACGAACCTTGTATGTGTTGCTCGTGTTTTCCTAGGCGTGTTATGATGTGTTTTGGGCTAGATTGAGCATGTTTAGGGGGTGTTCTTGTGGGTATGGCCGTGTTCGTGAATGTGGTTTTGTAGTATGTTTGTGGTGGGTGAACTTCTCTTTCTCCCCCTTCTATTTTTGGGGCTTTTTCGGGGTATTTGGGGTTAAGGGAGGAACCCTCGGTTCGAACCAGGGAATCAGGTTTCTGGCGCTAAACGGCGTCGTGCCTGGTCGACGCCTTTTAGAAAGGACGTCAGGGCAGTACGACGCCTTTTAGGATAGAAACCTCCCCGTTCGAGGTCTCACGAGTTAGGGGTTCTGGCGCTAAATGACGTCATGGATGGACGACGCCTTTTAGAAGGACGTCGGGCCATCATGACGCCATTTAGGCCGGAAATCACCCCGACTGAGGGCCTGTCAGTTCGGGGATTCTGGGGATAAAAGACGTCATGGGTGGGCGACGCGATTTGAATAGCGTCGGGTAACCATGACGCCTTTTAAAGGCAGAAATCCCCTGATTAATGTTTTCTGGAATTCCTGGATTTTCGGTGTGAATGGCGTATAGGGATGTCGACGCCTTTCAAAAGACGACCGCTGGTGTCGACGCCTTTTAGGCCAGATTTCCGTGACCTCTGTTTTATGAACCAGTTTAGGGAGCTTGAATGGCGTCAGCCTTGGGCGACGCGATTCAAGACAGAACAACACTAATTCATGCCAGTAAAATGTATTCATACTGCTAGATAGTTGGTTAGTGCATGCTTCAATGTACTCGGATTCTTCGTGATCGGATGGCACTGCGTGTGTGTCGTGCAATCGCGGGCTTTTCACGTGACCGGATCGTACTGTGCCGGGTTCTGGTGTTTTGTGTTACTGTGGACCTGGAGTGACATTGTAGCGCTTTATCACCCTGGGCTGGTGGGGGCGTGAGCACAGCGCCGGTGGGGGTGTGGGCGGGGTGATGCCTAGTGAGAGAGGGTCACCTGGTGAACCCCGGGGTCAGCTAGTACCGGTGTCAGAGTGGTACATTCGGAGAGTCACTCATGCTGAGGGAAGGAGTAACCACCTGAGCCAGTTGGGCCGGAGTAGCTAGCGTGCTATCCGAGGGGTTACTGTTTGGTCTCAGCGGGTCGGTGTTTCCTACTTTCGCTTGTGTGGACGGTGTTTCCCACTTACGGCTGTGTGGTTGGTGTTTCCCATTTTCGGAGGCGTGGTTGGCGTGTTTTGCCGAGACGCGAGTTGTAGGTTCCTTGATAGAATGATTTTAGAGATATGCATGTTACATTTCGAATGCACATGGTTCATATCGAGATTTTAGGAGTAGTGTGTTACAGCTTTACTTGCCTTATTACCTGTATCCATGTTGCTGCACTTGTAGGTGTGTGTGTGGGAGGCGAGGGATCGGATGATCCCTACTGAGCCCAATTTTGGTGTGGCTCACTCCCTGCGTTTTCAGGTGTAGACCTTGTGGCGTGTGGCGGCGCGTGGTGTTCTCCTTGGTGTGCGGACCAGCAGCTATCTCAGTTCCCGGGGTATGCCCCGATGTTGTTGTACTTTATTTCTGCCTGTACTTAATTAATTTGTTGGACATATAATTATTGTTGGACTGTGTACGAACATTGTTACTTTACTTCCTGCGCACTGTACCCCTTGTAGTCCGTATGAATGTTATATTTAATCTTGTTTAACGCTTACTCCTCCATATGTGCGTATAAGATCCGGGTGTGAACCTACAGTTAATGGGCCGACATCCATTTAGTGACCGGGCCTCCGGTCATAAGATGGCGGGTCGTTACAGAGTCTGCCTAGTGGGCGTGTGGATTGAAGTTTGGTATGTCCATAGAGCGTCAATTAATTTCTCTGGCCAGTCTGTGAATTTATTAGATTCGCACATCTTCTTGATGATTTTTATCAAAGTCTTATTAGTTGCAATTGCTTGGCTATTGCCTTGTGGATAATATGGGGACGAATGATGCAATGCAATTTTATACCGTTTACAGAGGTCCTTCAGCTCCTATGATATAGTGGTCCATTGTCGGTGACGATGGTACTTGAAATTTTGAATCTTGTGATGATGTTATTCATGATGAATTTGCAGACGGTTGACGCTTTGACTTCCGTGTATTCTTCGGCTTCTGCCTACTTAGTGAAGTATTCTGTTACCGTGAGAATGAAGGATTTATGCTTAATGCCGAAATCAGAATTACCAAGGGGTCCAATGACGTTGAAAGCCTACATGGAGAAAGGCCAGGGAGAAGAAACATGATGGAGTGAAGATGCGGGGGAGTGGATCTTGTCAGTATGAAGTTGACACTTATCACACCTACGAACATATCCTACACAGTCTTCTTCCATGGTTGGCCAGTAGAATCCTTGTCTAAGGATCTTCTTTGATAGCATTCGTTCATTAACATGACCACCACAAACTCCAGTATGAACACCTTCCATGATCTTCCAAAGCTCATCCTCGTCTAAGCATCTCAAGAGAACTCCATTAAAACCTCGTTTATAAAGTGCTCCCCCAACTAAGGTGTATCTTTAAGTAACTCTTCTGATAGCTCTTTTCTCCTCAGCTGTGAGTTCTTCAGGATATGATTGATCTTCACAGTATCTGACATTCTCATTGTACCATGGTTTTCCTTCATCGTCCATCTCTTTTTGTAATTCCAACAACATAATTTCTTGCTTCTTCACAATATCTCCGTCTCTGACCTTCTTTAGCAATTTCTCCTTAGTCCTTAGTAAAGAAGGATCTTTTATGGCAAGTAAAAGACGCCTGTGAATGATGATTGATTCAGAGTTTCTGCTGATCGGGAAATCGAGAGATGATGCAAAGGAAGCTAGAGCGTCAGCTAAAATGTTATAATTTCAAGGAACATGGATGAAGATCAATTTAATGAAAAACTTGGCATAGGCATAAGTAAGTACTTGATAAGGCTTACGCTTGGGATCAAGAGTTCGGTATTTAGTGAGCACTTGGCGAAGTATCAATTAACTATCACCCACAATTTTGAGTTTGGTGGCACCATGAAGATGAGCAGCCTCGAGGCCAGCAAGGAGTGCCTCATATTCAACTATGTTGTTAGTGACTGAAAAGTCAAGCTGAAAGGCTTGTGGGATGGTGACACCTTCAGGTGATAACAGAACAATGCTGATACCCTTACCTTGAGAGTTCAGAGCTCCGTCAAAATGCAGAGTCCACATATCGTCTTTGATTTTGTTTATGTACATTAGTTCCTCATCCGGAAACTCCGATCGGACTGGATCAAAACGAGGAAGTGGGTGATGATCAAGATGTTCTGCAATACTATAGCCTTTGATTGCTTTTTGCTGAATGTAGATGATGTCGAATTAAGATAGAAAGCTCTGCCAACGTACTAACCTATCAGTTAGGACGGATTTCTCAAGAAGAAACTTAATGGGATTCATTCTAGCGATGAGATGGACTTCATGAGCCAGAAAATAATGCTTCAATTTTTGAACTACCCATACTAATACAGCACATGTTTTCTCCATGGCCGTGTATCTTTATTCTACAGGGTTGAGAAGTTTGGAGAGATAATAGGCTGCCCTTTCCCTTCCTTCTTCATCCTCTTGTTCTAAGACATCCCCCACAGCATCATCCAGGACAGAAATATATAGAATCAAAGGTTTGTTTGGAGATGGTGGTCTCAGGACAGGAGGACTTGCAAAATATGTCTTCAGTCCATCAAATGCCTCTTGACACTTATTGTCCCAATCAAATTTGACTCCCGGTTTGGTAAGCTCGTAAAACGGCTTACACCTTTGTGAATGTTGGGAGACAAATCGACAAATAAACTGCAACCTCCCGATCAGTCCTCTTAACTCTTTCAAGTTCTTGGGAGGTGGCATCTCTCTAATAGCCTTAGCCTTGTTGGAATCGATCTCAATACTCCGTTTGCTTACAATAAATCCCAATAATTTTCCTGATGATACCCCGAATACGCATTTCTTGGGATTCATCTTCAACTAATATTCTCTTGATCTTTCCAAAACTTTTGTCAAAACTTTGGCATGTTCAGCCCTAATCTTAGATTTCACTAACAAATCATCTACATACACTTCTAAATCAATGTGCATCATGTCATGGAATATTGCCATCATAGCCCTTTGATAAGTGGCTCCAACATTCTTCTATCCAAAAGACATGACGACATAACAATATGTTCCCCAAGGTGTGGTGAATGACGTTTTCTCTTGATCATCTTTTGTCAACTTAATCTGATTATATCTTGAGAATCTATCCATAAATGACAATGTTTCATAGTCAGCTGTGTTGCCAACGAGTACGTCAATATGAGGCAGTGGAAAACCATCTTTAGGACATGCCCAGTTCAAATCTCGAAAGTCAATACAAATTCTGACTTTCCCATCCTTTTTCATGACTGGGATTATGTTGGCCATCCATTGCGGATAGAGGACAACCCTAATAAATTTGGCTTTATGTAACTTGTCAACCTCTTCCTTCATTTTTAAAGCTATCTGAGGGTGGAATCGCCTTAGTTTCTATTTAACTGGGCTAGCTCCATCTTTCAATGTCAGTCGATGTTCTACTAATGAAGAATCTAATCCTAGCATATCTTCATAACTCCAGGCGAAAGTGTCCTTATAGTCTTTAAGAACTTGGACCACTGCCTCTTCATCTGGTTCAGAAAGATTTTTACTAACGAGGACAACCTTAGGTTCGTCTTCAGTTCCTAAATTAATTTCTTTGGTAGGCTCTTCTACGGCAGCTGAAGGTTCATCGAATCTTTTCACTCCACTGGTATATGCCTCAGCTGCGTCCTCGTCATCTTCTTCATCTTCAGTAATGGAGTCTTTCTCATGTATCAATTCATACACCCCATATCCATCATTGACTAACTCATCAACTTCACATTCTTCTGACATCTGAATAGGATTTTCTAATAGCTGAGGGATCTGAGAACAAGAAAGGCATCTTAAAGTTAGATCATGGAGGTATATACCCGGAATTAGCCTACCCTTAGGCTTCCTAGACTTTCCAACCTGATTAACCTGCCTAGAACTAGACGCCCTAATAATACTAAACTCCCTATCCTGACCTAATGAGGACGAAGAAGGATAAAAATCATCATGGGATGCATGAAGTGATACAGGTGAATCCTCCCGAAAGGAGGGACATGGTAGATCTAGGAGAGAATCTTGTCCGAACGACCCACGCAATGGGGTACAGTCGGACAGATATGAAGTTTCCTCAACGAAGATTTGGGAGGAAGAAGTTACCAAATTGGCGTTTTTTTTTTTGTGAATAATTTAAGTTTATCATAAATCAGGAATAGATATGAATAGGGGGAGAATGAAATGATGGAGGTAATGGCACCAGTGCTAAGGTATTTGGGGGATCATACAACAGTATGTCCCAGATCAGATCATAAATCCTCTCCAGATTGAGAGGAGGCTGAAGAATAAGGTCCCGCAGGGACAGAGTAACAATAATGGGCGGAGCCCGTGGGATGTCTTCAGTGATGACCCGCGACCAAGTCGGGGTCAAGAGTAGGGTGCGGAACAAAGTGTGGAGGGTAAAAATATGAGAGGGATATGTTCCCCTCTAGAGAAGATCAATGGTGAATCTAGTTTCATAGGGGTCATCTGGCTCCCCTTCATCAATATCTTCATGCAGCAAAATTCTCTTATCAAATATAGCCTCAAGGCTCTTTATCAACTCGTCTATCAGTGACGGCCACTTCGGCTCCGAGGGGTCAAGGAATAATCTGTTCAGTGCTATGTACAGATCCCTCATGTCGAACCACCGATACCATTCACATTTCAGGTCTTGAAATTTTCTCATTTTCATCGGCCGTAGAGCCTCTAAGGACTGGTATGTCAGTAATTCAGAACAATGTCTGGTCAGATCTCTCCCATAAATATCATGTAAGTCGAAATGGGAGGTGATCACCACCGTGTTATCATCACTATGGTTGATCGATGGTCCTTTGATGAAATGTGTATAGAGAGTCCAAGTCAAGGGATCCCGATTTTCTTTGTATGGGGTGGCCATTGCCTCCCATATCTTCTGGCCATTTTCATCTTTATGTTGCTGGACGATGTCATGCCTTACTCTTATTGGCCTATAACCTAGCCATTACTGGATGCTCTTCAGTTATCTTTAATGGGCATAGTTCTGCCCTGTAGGTGTGTGCCCAGACCTCTTCCAAGTTGATAACCGCTTTTCATTATGATGTTCATGCTGTAGTGACCCAGACTTTCGGATCCGGTTTTCGGGTCGGACCCTGTTGTTCTAACACTTGTGAGGGGCTGGATTTCTGTGTTGAATCGCGTCAGGACCTGGCGACGCATTTTAAGCGGCGTCCACTGTGGCAGACGCGTTTCAGGTGATGCCACGTGGATGCCACGTGGGTGCCGCGAGGGTTGGTCTTGGGCCGCGTGGGTACGGCCTTGTCAGGTCGTCTGAACGGCGTCTACAGAGGACGACGCGTTTCAGACTGCGACTCTGGGTGTGGCAGAGTACGGCCCTGACAAATCGTCTGAATGGCGTCCGTGTGGGACGACGCGTTTCAGGATCTTGTCAGAGCGGCCGTCACGTCACCTGATAGGCGTCCGTATATGTCGACGCGTTTTACCCAGCTTCTGGTTAACCCCGCGAGCCCTCCTTCATTTCCTCACTTCTTCCCCTACTCCTTCTCTCCTTCACCTCCGGCGACCGGCGGCGAGCCCCCTCTTTCTCCCTCTTTCCTCTCACTATTTCGCCTCTCCCTCCACTCCATCCTCTACCTAGCTCCTACCACCACCACCTCCACTTCCACTGCGGCGTTCTACTCTCCGGACGGCGGCCGACGTCACGGTGGAGCAAGGACGGCCACGGCGGTACCGGCGGCGGCGTGGGACGAGACGGGCGGGCAGCTTGAAGCTTGGAGGAGATCGAGTGTCCGGTAGGGTGACGGTCCCCTTAGCATCGTGTTTAAATCATGTTTTTTCCCCTGTTTAAGTATGTCGTGGACCGTTGGTTTTGGGGGTTAGAATGAGCATGTTTAGGATTTTCATGAGGGTGGTTGCCTTTGTATCATCTTGCTCTTCGTTTCCCTCCAGTTGTGTATTTTTGGGGTTATTTTGGGTTTGGAAAGGGGGCCCTCGGGCTTGGGGCGACCCTGGTTCCTGTGGTTGAAAGACGTCGTGCATGGACGACGCCTTTTCGAAGAGCGTCGGGCCATCACGACGCCTTTCAAGGCAGGAATCGACTGACTCACAGTCTGCGGTTGGGGTTTCTGTGGTTGAAAGGCGTCACGAATGAACGACGCGTTTTGAACGGCGTCGGGAGTCCATGACGCGTTTTAACCACAGAAATTCCCAGGAATTGCGCCTTAGAAATTCTGGTTTTTCGTGATAAAGACGTCGGTGTTCGACGACGCTTTTTAAAGGGCGACCAGGATGGTCGACGCCTTTTAACGCCAGAATCTGAAGATTTCTTTGTATAAACCTGAACCTGGAACTTGAATGGCGTCGACCTCGGTCGACGCGATTCAAGACAGAAACCCATTAACGCATGCCAGTAAAACGTATTCATATTGTTAGATAGATGGTTAGCACATGTTTTAGTGCACATGGCAAAGATGGATTTCTCATGATCGGATGATTTTACGTGTGATACGCGATCGCAGACTTTTCACGTGACCGGATCGCACGGTGTTGGGTTTTCAGTTACTGGGGACCTGGAGTGATATTGTAGCACTTTATCACCCTGTGCTGGTGGGGGCGTGAGCACAGCGCCGGTGGGGGCGTGGGCGGGGTGACGCCTAGTGAGAGAGGGTCACCTGGTGAACCCCGGGGTCAGCTGGTACTGGTATTGGACTGGTACATTCGGAGAGTCACTCGTGCTGGGGGAAGGGGTAGTCACCTGAGCCTGTTGGGCCGGAGTAGCGAGCGTGCTATCCGAGGGGCTATTCCTTGGTCTCAGCGGGTCGAGGATTTTCCCACCGTTGTTTGCTCGGTTGGCGAGTTCTATCGGGACTACGGTTGTGGACTCTTTTAGCGGTTGGTTTAGAATATGCATGTTTATTATATCTCGACTGCATGCGTTCTCACGTAGAGAATTAGATATTGTACCTGCCACTACACTCGTTACTTCACTGTTAGCTGTACTTTACACTTGTGGGTGTGTGCGTGGGCAGTGGGGGTCGAAGGATCCCTGCTGAGTCTTGTTCTTGAGACTCACCCCTGCGGTTTTCAGGTGAGGACTCCCAGCAGACTTAGAGCGGTGTGTGCGGCCCTGCATTGTACTTCTTCGGCTGTTGTTCCGGGGTATGCCCCGACGTAGTTGTTATCCTGTATGTTTAATTATTTCCTTTCAGCTGGAGTATGTAATTATTTGCTGTAATCGAGTCGCATTGTAATAATTTCTAATTCCTGTACTTTCATTTCAATTCAATGCGATGTGAATGTTTAGCTTAGTTTATTATTTATTTCCCAGACTTACTAGATCCTGGTTTGGTCCCAAATTAATGATTCGGTACCCATTTAGTAATCGGATCCCCGATTATAGGGTGGCGGGTCGTTACAGTTGGTATCAGAGCTTACGGTTTGGCAAATAGATAAATAACTAGGTTAAATGTTGTAAATTCGGCAAATGAATACATTATCCCGTACAGGCACGACGGTAGCATAGGTTTTAGGATTCTAACTAGAACTTTTTGATTTTGTAATTGTAGGCGATTAGATGGCTCCCAGGAAGAGGACGCCAGTTATCCGAGAGAGGGGAGATGCCCCTAGTGGGTCCGAGGCAGGGAGACCTAGTATGGAGCAGTTTATGGAGGCCATGATGGATACCATGGCTAGGTATCAGACGCGAGATCCTAGCGAGGGTTCTAGCTCCCGGGGAGGGACCACAGCTACACTAGAGAGGTTCTTGAAGCTGAGGCCACCTCACTTCACCGGTCGTCCCGACCCTGACGAGGCCATTCATTGGCTTAGAGAGATTGAGAAGACTTTTGACACCATGGACTGTGCGGCAGTTGAGAGGACCCCGCTGGCTACCTTCATGTTGAAGGATAGCGCCTACGACTGGTGGACCACCCTGAAGAGTTTATCTTATGGAGACAGGAGTCTTAGGGAAATATCTTGGGAGACCTTTGTCCAGGAGTTCAATGCACAATATTTCCCTAGGCATGTCCAGCGAGCCAAGGAGAGGGAGTTCATGGATCTGACGCAGGGAAGTATGACGGTACTTGAGTACGAGGCGAAGTTTGTTTCGCTGGGACGGTTCGTGCCTTTCATATCCCAGGACGAGAGACGTCGCGCAGAGAGGTTTGTGGATGGGCTTAGGCTCAGTTTGAGGAACTTCGTGGCGTCCCATTGTTGTTCAGACTTGGCGTCAGCAGTTAGCCGTGCAGCAGCTGTCGAGGCTCAGCAGATCCAGTCGGCCCGGGAAAGGGGGCAGACTGTCCAGGGGCCATCTCGAGGCAGGGGTAAAGCTGCGGCACCGGCTCCTTCAGTCGGATCGGGATCGTCTTCTCTCGGTGACCGATTCAGGAGATTCTTCAGGGGTGGCGGCAGCAGTAGCGGCAGCAGCAGGCCCAGGCAGGGGCAGCAGAGTCGGACAGCGTCCAGTGCACAGCAGGAGCCAGCTCAGAGGCTTCCGGCAGTTTGTCAGCAGTGCGGTGGTACCCATGGCGGGACTCAGTGTCCCACTCTTCCCAGGAGATGTTTTACTTGCGGCCAGCAGGGCCATCTGGCGAGGCATTGCCCGCAGGGGTATAGTCAGGGGCAGGGTCATGGCGACCAGAAGAAGCCGAGGACCCAGGGGAGAGTCCTAGCTATCACCAGGAGGGAGGCTCACGCGTCCAACTTGGTGGAAGGTACACTCTCTGTTCTTGGGAACTATGCGCATGTGTTGATTGATTCGGGTGCTTCGCATTCTTTTATTTCCGAGCAGTTCCTAGATATTCTTTCTGCACCCGTTGATGTGTTGGCTGATGGTCTGATGGTGGAAATTCCTTCTGGGGACTACATGATATCTTATAACTGTCTGAGGAATGTTCCCTTGACCGTTGAGGGTCATTTGCTACCTGCCCAGTTAGTGGTGCTCGCCATTCGTGATTTTGATATCATTCTGGGTATGGATTGGTTGGAAGCCTTTTATGCAGAGGTGGACTGCCACAGGAAGAGGGTGCGCTTCTCTATTCCGGACACCCCGATCTTCTTCTTTCAAGGTATTAGGCTCTCTTCCCGAGGCATTCTTATTTCCGCCTTTAGGGCACAGAGGTTGCTTGCTGGTGGCTGTGAGGCTTTCTTAGCCTCTGTGGTTGTTTCTGATGTTCGTGCTAGTCCTAGTCCTCGGGAGGTGCCTATTGTTTGTGATTTCATTGATGTTTTTCCTGAGGAGCTGCCTGGCCTTCCTCCTCAGCGAGAGGTCGAATTCACCATCGAGCTTGCACCAGGCACGGCGCCCTTGTCTAAGGCCCCGTACCGGATGGCGCCAGCCGAACTCGCTGAGTTGAAGGCGCAGTTGCAGGAGTTGTTGGACAAGGGTTTTATTCGCCCCAGTACATCTTCATGGGGTGCTCCAGTGCTGTTTGTTAGAAAGAAGGATGGTTCCTTGAGATTGTGCATCGACTATAGGCAGCTGAACCAGGTGACTATAAAGAATAAGTACCCGCTTCCTAGAATTGATGATTTGATGGACCAGCTGCAGACGGCGAGGGTGTTTTCCAAGATCGACCTGAGATCTGGATACTATCAGATGAGGATCAGAGATGTGGATGTCAGCAAGACAGCTTTCAGGACTCGGTATGGACACTATGAGTTTTTGGTTATGCCTTTTGGCTTAACCAATGCTCCGGCAGCTTTTATGGACTTGATGAACCGAGTCTTCAGAACCTATTTGGACCAGTTTGTGGTCGTGTTTGTGGATGATATTTTGATTTATTCTTCTTCTGAGGAAGACCACGCTGCTCATCTTCAGGCAGTTTTGCAGGTTCTGAGAGAGCACCAACTTTATGCCAAATTCAGTAAATGTGAATTTTGGCTAAACGAGGTGCACTTCCTGGGGCACGTTATTTCTGGTGAAGGTATCGCAGTAGACCCAGCGAAGATCGAGGCAGTGATGGACTGGAGCAGGCCGACTTCAGTGACCGAGATCAGAAGCTTTCTGGGGCTTGCCGGGTATTACAGACGATTTGTTCAGGGATTCTCTTCGATAGCGGCCCCCTTGTCTAGGCTGACTCGAAAGGGAGTTCGCTTCGTGTGGACTGAGGATTGTGAGCAGAGTTTTATTGAACTAAAAACTCGTCTCACGTCAGCCCCAGTGCTGGTGCTTCCATCCAGGTCAGGTGGATTTGTGATTTATTCGGATGCGTCCCGTCGAGGTTTGGGTGCAGTTCTTATGCAGCACGGCAGGGTAGTTGCTTATGCTTCTCGGCAGCTGAAGAGGCATGAAGAAAACTATCCTACTCATGATTTGGAGCTTGCAGCTGTGGTCTTTGCACTGAAAATCTGGAGGCATTATTTGTATGGGGAAAAATTTCAGGTTTTTACAGATCATAAGAGCTTGAAATATGTGTTCACCCAGAGAGACCTGAATCTAAGGCAACGAAGGTGGATGGAGTTCATTAAAGATTATGACTTTGACCTTTCCTATCATCCGGGCAAGGCGAATGTGGTGGCAGACGCCTTGAGTCGGAAGACGGTCATGTCATACCTTATGGTCCGGGAATGGAGATTGTTTGAGCAGGTGGTGGAATCCTCCTTTAGGGTTCCACGTGAGGAGGACAGAGCAGTACTTGTTAGTTTGACAGTGAGACCGGCTGTATATCATACTGTAATTGAGGCTCAGAGAGCAGATGCTGAGTTACCACAGATTCTCCAGAGGTCCGAGGCTGAGTTGTGGGATGATGGTACCGTCAGATTCAGAGGCAGGCTCTATGTCCCGACTGAGGAAGACGTGCGCAGAGGTGTTCTCGATGAGGCGCACCGTTCGAGGTATGCAGTGCATCCCGGGACAACAAAGATGTATCACTGTTTGAAGAGGCACTTCTGGTGGCCCGGTATGAAGAGAGATGTGGCCGAGTATGTGGCTAGATGCATGATATGTCAGCAGGTTAAGGCCGAGCATCAGAGACCTGGAGGGTTGCTGCAGCCCTTACCGATTCCTGAGTGGAAATGGGAACTTGTGACGATGGACTTTGTGATGGGATTGCCCACATCCCCTAGCAGAAGAGATGCTATCTGGGTCATCGTTGATCGGCTGACCAAGTCAGCACACTTCCTAGCCATTAGGAAGGATTGGTCGGTCGGCAAACTGGCCAAGCTGTTTGTGGACCGAATCGTCTCTCTGCATGGGGTCCCTTTGTCCATTGTATCAGATCGAGACCCAAGGTTTACTTCCAGATTCTGGAAGAGCTTTCAGCAGGCATTGGGGACTCATTTGGTTTTCAGCTCGGCTTATCATCCCGAGACTGACGGGCAGTCTGAGAGGACTATTCGGACCTTGGAGGACATGCTTAGGGCGTGTTGCCTGGACTGGGGAGGTTCGTGGGAACAGCACTTGTCCACTGTGGAGTTTGCCTACAATAACAGCTACCATTCTAGCATCGGCATGGCGCCTTATGAGGCTTTGTATGGGCGGCCGTGTCGATCACCGGTGTGTTGGTCTGAGATAGGTGAGAGGCAGATTGCAGGGCCTGAGTTGGTACAGCAGTGTGCTGAGGTCGCCAGGACAGTTCAGCAGAGATTGACCGCAGCTCAGAGTAGACAGAAGAGTTATGCCGATATCCGACGGAGACCACTTGAGTTTGAGGTTGGGGACCACGTGTTCCTCCGAGTCTCACCCTCCAAGGGTGTGATGAGATTCGGGAAGCGAGGCAAACTGAGTCCGCGATACATTGGACCTTTTCCCATTCTTGCTCGAATCGGGGAGACCGCGTATCAGCTAGCCTTGCCGCCCAATCTTGCAGGAGTACACGATGTGTTCCATGTGTCCTTACTGAGGAAGTATGTTCAGGATCCGTCCCATGTGTTGGACTTTTCAGAATTGGAGGTCGCTGAGGACCTATCATTTCCAGAGTACCCGGTTCGTATTGAGGATCGCAGAGAGCAGGTCTTGCGGAACAAGGTCGTACCGCTGGTCAAGGTGATTTGGCAGTACCGCACCGGAGGTGAGGCAACCTGGGAGCGAGAGGACGAGATGCGGGAGCAGTTCCCTTACCTCTTCTCGTGAGTTTTCCTTGTAAACTTGTATCCCTATCTTAACCTTGTTAATCTTATCAGTCAATTTCGAGGGCGAAATTCTTTTAAGGGGGGGAGATTGTAGTGACCCAGACTTTCGGATCCGGTTTTCGGGTCGGACCCTGTTGTTCTAACACTTGTGAGGGGCTGGATTTCTGTGTTGAATCGCGTCAGGACCTGGCGACGCGTTTTAAGCGGCGTCCACTGTGGCAGACGCGTTTCAGGTGATGCCACGTGGATGCCACGTGGGTGCCGCGGGGGTTGGTCTTGGGCCGCGTGGGTACGGCCTTGTCAGGTCGTCTGAACGGCGTCTACAGAGGACGACGCGTTTCAGACTGCGACTCTGGGTGTGGCAGAGTACGGCCCTGACAAATCGTCTGAATGGCGTCCGTGTGGGACGACGCGTTTCAGGATCTTGTCAGAGCGGCCGTCACGTCACCTGATAGGCGTCCGTATATGTCGACGCGTTTTACCCAGCTTCTGGTTAACCCCGCGAGCCCTCCTTCATTTCCTCACTTCTTCCCCTACTCCTTCTCTCCTTCACCTCCGGCGACCGGCGGCGAGCCCCCTCTTTCTCCCTCTTTCCTCTCACTATTTCGCCTCTCCCTCCACTCCATCCTCTACCTAGCTCCTACCACCACCACCTCCACTTCCACTGCGGCGTTCTACTCTCCGGACGGCGGCCGACGTCACGGTGGAGCAAGGACGGCCACGGCGGTACCGGCGGCGGCGTGGGACGAGACGGGCGGGCAGCTTGAAGCTTGGAGGAGATCGAGTGTCCGGTAGGGTGACGGTCCCCTTAGCATCGTGTTTAAATCATGTTTTTTCCCCTGTTTAAGTATGTCGTGGACCGTTGGTTTTGGGGGTTAGAATGAGCATGTTTAGGATTTTCATGAGGGTGGTTGCCTTTGTATCATCTTGCTCTTCGTTTCCCTCCAGTTGTGTATTTTTGGGGTTATTTTGGGTTTGGAAAGGGGGCCCTCGGGCTTGGGGCGACCCTGGTTCCTGTGGTTGAAAGACGTCGTGCATGGACGACGCCTTTTCGAAGAGCGTCGGGCCATCACGACGCCTTTCAAGGCTGGAATCGACTGACTCACAGTCTGCGGTTGGGGTTTCTGTGGTTGAAAGGCGTCACGAATGAACGACGCATTTTGAACGGCGTCGGGAGTCCATGACGCGTTTTAACCGCAGAAATTCTCAGGAATTGCGCCTTAGAAATTCTGGTTTTTCGTGATAAAGACGTCGGTGTTCGACGACGCTTTTTAAAGGGCGACCAGGATGGTCGACGCCTTTTAACGCCAGAATCTGAAGATTTCTTTGTATAAACCTGAACCTGGAACTTGAATGGCGTCGACCTCGGTCGACGCGATTCAAGACAGAAACCCATTAACGCATGCCAGTAAAACGTATTCATATTGTTAGATAGATGGTTAGCACATGTTTTAGTGCACATGGCAAAGATGGATTTCTCATGATCGGATGATTTTACGTGTGATACGCGATCGCAGACTTTTCACGTGACCGGATCGCACGGTGTTGGGTTTTCAGTTACTGGGGACCTGGAGTGACATTGTAGCACTTTATCACCCTGTGCTGGTGGGGGCGTGAGCACAGCGCCGGTGGGGGCGTGGGCGGGGTGACGCCTAGTGAGAGAGGGTCACCTGGTGAACCCCGGGGTCAGCTGGTACTGGTATTGGACTGGTACATTCGGAGAGTCACTCGTGCTGGGGGAAGGGGTAGTCACCTGAGCCTGTTGGGCCGGAGTAGCGAGCGTGCTATCCGAGGGGCTATTCCTTGGTCTCAGCGGGTCGAGGTTTTTCCCACCGTTGTTTGCTCGGTTGGCGAGTTCTATCGGGACTACGGTTGTGGACTCTTTTAGCGGTTGGTTTAGAATATGCATGTTTATTATATCTCGACTGCATGCGTTCTCACGTAGAGAATTAGATATTGTACCTGCCACTACACTCGTTACTTCACTGTTAGCTGTACTTTACACTTGTGGGTGTGTGCGTGGGCAGTGGGGGTCGAAGGATCCCTGCTGAGTCTTGTTCTTGAGACTCACCCCTGCGGTTTTCAGGTGAGGACTCCCAGCAGACTTAGAGCGGTGTGTGCGGCCCTGCGTTGTACTTCTTCGGCTGTTGTTCCGGGGTATGCCCCGACGTAGTTGTTATTTATTTCTGGCCTGTATGTTTAATTATTTCCTTTCAGCTGGAGTATGTAATTATTTGCTGTAATCAAGTCGCATTGTAATAATTTCTAATTCCTGTACTTTCATTTCAATTCAATGCGATGTGAATGTTTAGCTTAGTTTATTATTTATTTCCCAGACTTACTAGATCCTGGTTTGGTCCCAAATTAATGATTCGGTACCCATTTAGTAATCGGATCCCCGATTATAGGGTGGCGGGTCGTTACACATGCACTTCCCCCGCTTTACAGCATCAACTATATATGGATCAAGTGTGGTGGCTCTTAAAGGATTAGCCAAGGGAGAATAGACCTGTAATACCGACAGACTGGGCTGTCGGCCAGGTGAGGAAATTGGCCTGATGTTCAAGGAATGAGCAACAGTAAGGATCGGCATGCTCGTGACTTTAACAATGCGTCCCTTATATGAAAATTTGAGGCATTGATGGTTTGTAGAGGGTATAGCCTCGACGGACTTAATGTATGGGCGGCCAAGGATGCCTTTCAAAGATGGGTCGATCTCCAAGATATGGAATTCGACTTCAGCATGACAAATGGGGCCTAACTCCACCTTCAAATAGACCATTCCCAGAGAGGAACGGGTAGAGTTATCGTAGGCTGTGACAGAAATAGGAGAAGGCAACCACTTTTCTCTGGGTATGCCGCAAGATTCTAGAGTTTTTGGTGATAATACGTCGATGGAAGCCCCAGTATCAACTAGACAAACATTTATAGTCTTTTTGTATATGTCGACAGTGATGCTCAAGGCCATACTTCTGGTTGCGAGTGGTGCTAGTTTTGATGTATGAAAGGTTATAGAGGGCTGATCCCCCTGTGGAACTAGTAGTGTAGTTATTTTCTCTACCGGCCCATCTTCATTGACCATTACTTTTTGTAAGTACTCCATCAGGGCTTCTTGATGGATTTTTGACCTTTTGATCAGCTTGAGCACGGAGATTCGTGCCGGTGTCTTGTCTAGCTGCTTCAACAAGTCATATTGAGTGCCTGGCGCACTCTCTTCATTATGTACTTCCTCTGGCAGTTGTGATGGGCCGTCTCTGACTGTGGATTAGGGAAAGACTTTGTTGAAGATTCTTCCGCTCTGGAGCGTATGTTCTTCAATAGTGGAAGGTCCAGGTGTTATTTTGAGCACCGCCGGGTTGATGAGTTGTCTGGAGGGTGTAATGGATTGGTAAATAGGTGATAGATAATTATTTAGTGGAGGTACTGGAAGGATGAGAAGTTTGGAGGGTTGTATGGGTGGATAAATGGGTGATGGTGAGGGATTATTTGGTAGAGGTATTGTGCGGATAAGGGGTTTGGAGGGTTGTATGGGGTAAGTGGTTGTAGGCGAGGTGGGGAATGGTATGTGTAGCAATGGTTTAGATGGCATGAGGGTGTATAGTTGGTTTGTGGAGGGTTGTTTGGTGAAGGTATGGTGGCGGAGGGGGTAACGGGTTTAATGGTGATGGGTTGTGGTTTGGGTATGCGGAGGATGCGGCGAGGCGGTTGCTTGGCGGTGCTTGGCATGTGACCTGTTGAATAGATAGAGGAAGAGTCCTCGACCTTCCACTGTTGTCTCCTGTTAGCCTCAGACTGGCTATTTGTCAAGATAGGGGCGATCTGGTTTTGGTGTTGATGCTCCGGCAGTGGGTTGTGTACTATACCCATATTTGGTGCTGCTGCTGCTTGTGCTGGTGCTCTTTGTTGTTGTTGCTGCGGGTGTTGTTGAGGTTGTTGTTGTTGTTGTTGCTGTTGCTACTGGGGTCTCCTTGCCTTCAAAGCGGTTATATATTTTCTCATCTCTTCTCAGTCAATGCCCCCTTATTCATTGAGGTCATAGATGTAGTCCCGAAATTGGAAACATACATCCACCGTATGCCCAAGTTGTCTGTGGAAAACACAATACCTAGAGGCATCGACATTCTGGGGCCATATAGTTTTCTCCCTAGGAAAAACCAACACATTGGCAGCCATAAGGGAATTGAAGATGTCTAGGAGAGACTCCGGGAGAGCAGGGTATGATGCCCTCTTCGAGCCTGGAGGCTTTCTCTGCTGATTGTAGTCACCTGGAGGAGCTACATTGTGATATGCTGGAGGTAGACGAGGCTGATACTACTGCTGTGGCTAGTATTGCTGTTGCAGCTGATCGTAGGCTGGCTGGTACTGCTGCTGAGGTGGCTTGTAGCCTTGTTGGTTCGGCGGTCTCTACCCTGCGTACTATAGCGGCTGCTGCTCGTTCCTCATGAACTATGGCTGGTTGTTGTTCACAGTGCTGATTTGTTCGTGGGAGAGCGTGCCCTCAATTGTCGGACCCATGCTAGGAGAGCTTGGCATAGCAGGCTTCCGAGGTAGAGGTCTGTTGGGTATGTGAGGATCAAAGACACTAGAGAAAGTAGCATCTTTGAAGGCGTTTTGGCAGTAACGTGCCCTCTCATAGAGTTCCGCCATGCTAGTCAGGTTGTTCAGTGTAAGGGCTAGCTTGTACTAGGGGGTAGCATTAAAGATCATCATCTTCACTTGTTCGAATTCGGATAGATGATCTTTGATTTTCTGTGCCATTCCCCTCCATCTATCAGCAAAATTAATGAAGTCCTCATCAGGCTTCATCTTCTCAACCATTAAGTCAGTTATGGACAGAGACGGTGCAACTCTATCCTGGTATCTTTGGATAAACTTTCTTGACACGATACCATAGTCTTCTACCTCAGACGGCTCCAAAGAAAAGAACCACTCGAGGGTTGGTCCCTCCAATGATCTTCTGAATAAAAATGCCAGTGACTTCTTGTCATTCTGCCAGACGAAAGATTCATACATGAACTCCTTCATGTGGGTGAAGGGGTTACCAGAACTGTTGTACTTTCTATACACTGGCATCTCAGAAGGTGGCAAGTGAAATACTGGCAAACTGGGAAGAGTGATTTCGGGCACTACCTTGACCCAATCATCTTCTTGAAGCTGCTGAACTGCTCGTCCATGCGGTCCATCTTTGCGAGCAGAGCCTGAGTTACCAGATCAACTTGGGGAGGAGGTGGTGGTGGATCATGATAAGCTTGCTGCCTAGAATAGGTGGGGCAAGGTGGATAATAAAGCTATGGCCTGGTAGCGATTCCGCCATGCCCAAAGGCATTTTGGTAAGTAGACGTTGGCGGTCTGGCCGGATGCCTTGAAGAAGATAATTGTGGCCCAGATGGCCGGGAGGTTGAAACATGAAGGCCTTCCATGGCCTGATGAATAAAAGGAGCATGGTGAGGAGGAGGAACTTGACGAACGACTAGGGGAACCACATGATTCGGTTCGGTAGACTGTACGGGCGTCTTCCCCTTGAGGATAAATTGGATCGCCTTAAGTTGCTGAGGATCCACATGGGCAGCCAGAGCTCCCAGGAGAGTAATCAGATCAGGAGGATTGGTAGGTGAGGGCTCAGTGGGATCTGGAGCTCTCTCGAAAGCGGGATTGGAGATTACATGGATATGAGGATGATCAGTACTAGGGTTGTACTGGTCGTGAGGAAAATGGGCCTGACCTTGAGGGGCGTGAGTGTCTCCCTCATACTCAGGATGATAGGAATCAGCATTACGGAGGGAATTAGCATCTCCTCCGTTCTCAGAGTAGCAATCGAATTCTCGATGGGCATTAGCATCTCCCTCGTATTCGACGATGGCATCCTACTCGTAAGCAGCCATACCCACAAGTTCAAACAAGTGGATGTTTACGTTGTTTTAGGATTCCTTGTTAGATTACTTGGATTTTTACACCAATTCTCTCAACGGGTAGGATCCTAGTTTTAGTTTAGCTTTCACCGTTATCCTCTATGGTTTTTTCTCACAACGATATGAATATCTAACCAGAACTTCAATTGGTACAACCAGCTCGATGAACAAGAAGGAATTCTTTGTTTTTGGGGACTTACGGAGGTCTTAACACCAACCACTCTAGTCTGATCGAGGGACCGACCCAATCAGAGAGAGGTGAGGATGTCAAGAAGGTGTTCCTACGAGAGGGGGGGGGGGGGTTAGCCCCAGTGCAAATAACCTACGGCCTGGATGGCCTCTAATGTATGATAAGATAGATATAAGTAGCAATCAAACCAAGGATCCGAGGGCTAATGACCAAAAGAAGAAAGAGCTTGAATCGCATCACTGTTCGATGACGCTATTCAAGACAGAGACTTCCACTGTTCACAGAACCTCCGGCAGCAAACAGACAAGAAATATTAATAAATGGCGTCTTCATCTAGCGAAGCAGTTCTGAAACGCATCGCTGTCCCAAGACGCTATTCAGGCCACAGAAACAGTAAACAACAAGTAAAAATCGAGGGCAATCCCTCCCAAGTTATCAAGGTAAAGTAGTAACTAACAGATCATACAAATTCAATTTTTAATAAGGTTATTTATCAGGCAAACAAACAAAACCCAATCAAACAGACACCTTCCTATCACAATCACAACCCTTTAAACAATCAAATAGGGGGGCAAAATCTTGCCACAAAGAATGTGCACGTGCTGCACATTGGGATGAATGTAATCAAACTCTCCAATTGATAAAAAACGTGCCCAAGGGACACAACTGGTGCACCGTAGGTGCCCGATGATAATAGCAACAACAAAATATTTAAAAGATGGCAAGACCAAGTCCCACCGTGATCGCCAAAAAGTTGTGAGTGCTCAAATAGTGTGTGTGATTATCATGAATCATGTATTGTTTAATGACAATAAAACAATTAAAAACAAACGTGTGATCGCCAATAACTTTTGACTAAAAAGTTTCAAAAGAAATGTTTGATCACTTCCCTGTTTAAGACGGGGGAGATATGCGTGTTCTTGATTCCCTCTCTTCAGTTGGCTGAAGAAAGAGAGTCCTCTTTTGCTCTTGTTCTTGCTTGATTTAGTGATCGTCCTTTTTGCTCTAGAATTTATTCTTTTCTTGATCTCCACTTGATCCTTTGATGTTCCTTGCAAGAAAATGAAGAAAAGGAGGAGAAAAACTAATTAGAACTAAATAAGAATAGCATCTATTCTAATAAGATCATTAATCATGCAAATAAAACAAGAAACTCACTTGCTTGCTGTTTGTTTAAACCCCTATAGCATGTGTGGGATTGGAAAAATACTACGTGAGTGAGTGTGTGAACATGAAATGGAATGAATATACTGATGAATAAGAAATTAATGAATGAAAAGCTTTAGATGGCCCCTTGAAGCCTTGACTTGAATGAATCTTGAAGGATGAAGAATGAAGAGAATGAAGCTTCTTCAATGATTTTTCTACACTTTCTAACTTGACTCCTTTTTCAACTTGATTTCCAAACTCAACTAAAAACTATTTTCCCACTTGATTTCTATACAACTCTTTTCTAACTTTTCTAATGATCGAGGGCTTGGGTTTATATAGTAGTAGTGTCAAGACTCTCACGCACCTCTACAGCCGCTTATGGATTAACTTGAAAGAGTTTGAAGTCCATCCAATCAAGAGAAGAAGATAATCCGGTCAGATCATCATTATTTGTAATTAACTAAATCGCGTCACCCATGTAAAACGTCTTTTAGCTAAATTAAAGCTTAATGATAATCCAGAAAGAAGAAACCCAAAAGAAATAGGAAACTTAAATGGCGTCGTGGAACCAAGACGTGTTTTAGTTTATTAGGAAATTAATTAAAAATCAAATTAGAAATCGAAATAAATTAGGAAACCTAAATGGCGTCCACAAAGGGCGACGTCATTTAGACAATTAATACAAAAAATGAATTATTGATTAAAAATCAGACCATTTTGGGACATCATTATATAATATGAAATTTACTCAATATGATGTCAAAATTAGCATGTCCACAATCGGAATGAGAGAGAGAGGAAGGCTCAAAGTCATCATTAATTAACATTTAATTAGCCCATATCACATTCCATAAATGATTCACATAATCACACACCATCACATGATATGAAATTAACTAAGTACATGTCTATGACCACCATAAATTTTAACCATCTACACATGATCAAACACATCACATGAAGGCTAAAATTTTGAAAATTAATAATTTTGGTTTTCTCAAAACCTTGGTACCAATCATAATTGGATAATTTGGATTTTCGAAAATCTAATTTTCTAACATGCATTTAAATCTAATTTAAAACATTAAATACATCATCATGTGTAGAACACTTCTAAATGAATTAATCTAACACTTAGATTAATCTCAAATCACATTAACAACAATTATTAATATGAAATAATCTAACATTTAGATAGAATTAAAAAAATTCCTTAATAAATCTTATAAAAGAATTTATAATTTCAATTTTAATTCCTTTACAGTCATTTGTTAAGAACCCCTTTATTAAATAATATTTCTCAATAACAATTGTTAAGAAATATTATTTAGAGCATTTCTAAATAAGATTAATCTAACAATTAGACTTAATTCAATCTTTTAATAACTTTTATTAAAAGGTCTCTTTTTTAAGTAAATTAGATCCATAAAATTTATAAGTTAAGAGATCTTTGAGAAAATTAATTAATTATCTTAATAACTATTATTAAGACTTAATTAATCCTTAATAACTTAGTAAGGTTGATTCACAAGAAATAATTAACCCTATTATAGCATTTGAAAATAGTTAATTAATCACTTAATAACATTTTATCAAGTGTCCCTTAATTGAAATTAATTTCATAACAACAATTCTTAAGAAATTAAATATATCTAATCACTTAATTAAAATAAAATTAACAACATTTGTTAATCAACTTGAAGGGCACAACTTAAAAATAAATGAAAAACACTTGTTAATAATATTTAAGATCACATCTTAATTTAAGATCATATCTTAAAAACAACCCCTTATTAACTGAAAATGTTAAATTTAAGTTCAAAACCTATTTTAAACAATAGTTAATTTGAATTTCCAATTAATAGGGGTGGGGTCTTATTTTAATAAGAGCTTTAGAGGGAAAAAGGGGTTAGAAGGTCGGGTTCTAATGGGCTGGGCCTAGGACTTGGTCCAAGCAGCCTGGTTCGAGCCAGGTAGGCCCCAATGGGGCGCCTGGGCTCGAGCTAGCGTTGGACCCAACCCTAAAGGGGCAGGCGCGCCTGGACCCGGTCTAGGTGCCGGTTAGGCCAGTTCGGTACCGCTCGGTCTAGGGCCCAACGCTTGGCTCGCCCGGCTAGGGTTCCCTACCCCCTTTTACAGGTTGCTGCATATGGGGCGGCGCCGCCACCGGCGCCAGTAGTAGGGGCGGCCAGAAGCAGCAAGGGGGTGGCCCCCATCGTCCCCGACATCGACGATGGCCGGCCGGCGAGCCTCGCGCCACCGGTGGCTCCCAAAACTGCAGTTAACCATTTTTCAACCATGGCTATCCCCTTGCCTTTCTCTTCCAACATTTGAAAAAATCCAGAGAGGAAGGCTCCACCTCCAGCCGCTGGCCATAACAGGAACCTTCCGGGGACAGAGAGGAATAGCTGGTCGTACCAGCAAGCTAACAGTGGTGGTCGACCACCATTGAACCCACTTCGAAGCCCACAAAACTGGTTCTTCATCTCTATGAAGAACGCAACAAAAAACCCCAAAAAATTCATTTTTCACATAGAAAAATAAAATTTAAAACTTTAAGTTCATCCCATGAACAATTTCTACGAGGAAAGATGAATTAATGCATGGAAATCGTTTTAGAATAATAATTTCGCTGTCCCGAAATGGATTAGAGCGGAACCTGGCTCTGATACCACTGTTGGGATCCAGGTGGGATATAAAGAATGAAGCGAAAACAATAAAAATTATCCTACCCGATGCACTCAGATCCGTTTTAGAACGAAAGCAGTAAAACCGAAAAATTAAGAGCGATTGAATTACCGTGCGTTGATTCGAATCCGCGATCGTGCCGGTTCCATCGAGGCGAAGCCGCTAGCCGCACAAGCGTGCGGTATCCATGCGATCCTCCCCGGTGGTTCATCCTCGCTCCCTCATCCAAATCAGCATGCTCGCTGAGGAATCTTCGCGGCAACAGCGTCTGGAACACGTTGACGGGAATTCCCAACTTTTGGGATTTGCACACAGCAGAGACGGGAAAACACCCGGCGCCCTAAGAGGGGAGCCCAAAGGAGGAGGAGAGAGAGAGGGGGGTGGCTAGTAAGGGGAGACACTAGAGCTTGGACCAAGGTTTCTCAATAGCCCATATATATATTAAGTCGGTGCGACTTTTCATAAAAGTCTCCGAGTTCATATAAATCCCACTTAAGTAGCACCGACTGAGAATCTATTTACGTGTTACCCTATAGGCCCATTAACCAGTCCGATTTTTAGCCCGTTAAGTCCAATAACTTTTTAATTAATTGATTTCTAATATTTAATTAATTATTTAACCGAATTAACATTTCATGTAAATTCGGTCGGACTTCTGACCATGTTGGGTGCCAAGCAATACCGCATGATCCCATAAGGTAATGAGGTTCAACAATCCACTCATGAAACTTGTCCGTCCACAGTTACCGCGTGGCTATAATCCTTCATTTGCACAATGCTCTTGAGTCGACCTAGGGTATGGTCAACTGTCAAACCTTAGACGGTCAACTCACTTGGATTAGATTCCGCTGTACAATATCATAAAACACCTTTTCTGATATTGTATCCACTCTAGCCAGAGACTCATGCAGATCTGTCCTAGAGCATTCTCTCTCCAGTTACGTGAGAGTGAATGATCCTCTATTGAACACTCAATCATCTTCGGAGGTCTTCCGCTAAACCCGATCATTAACTATTAGAGATCCCATGGATAGGGATTCGTAAGCCAAGGTCAAAGTCCAAAAGTCTACTGATAAGATGTCTTTAGTGCCTCAAATCCAAGGATCAACCACGCCATTGTGACGATGAATCAAGTTGGTTGACAGTTAGGTAAATTATCATTCGGCAATTCATGTCAGATAAGTTCAGTAAACTCATTCCCCAATGAGCACCTACAGGTTCATCATAGTGTCTACGCACAAGTGACTAACAAAATCAGTCACCCTCATCATATGAGCTGGAATAACATGTACTAGTCTTACTAGATGTTTAATGTCATTCTTAAACAACTTACGAGTAGGAACAATTAAGAATATGTGTCTATAAGTCATTAGTCTCATTATTATGATCTCATCATAATCCAATGACTATTGCATACATTCAAGGACATCATTATGCGCAACTATAAATGTGCCAATCTACATAATGAAATAAATACTATTTATTAGTGAACTAGATTGTAATAGGTGCCTTATGATTGTCTTTGAGGACACCTATGTCCATCACAACCATGGGTGACGGTTGGATGAGTGAGCTACGGGAGGCAGATGTGGGTGCACTGCACCCAATGGTGATGATAAAGAGGATCCTCCAATAGAGTCTCTCGAATCGACTTCAAGAGCACCAAAAGGACTTCGAAGGCTATGGAAGATTATGAAGAGTCATCTAAAGGAGAACATAATAGGAGACTCATCATCCGATATGCAAACTAGGTCATCAAAAAGGCAAGTGCTTGAATATGACTATTTAGCCTTTATTTCTCAAATTGAAACAAAGAATATTGATGATGCTATAAATGATGAATTTTGGGCCTTGGCAATGCACGAAGAGCTCAACCAATTTGAGAGGAATAGAATATGGACTCTTATTCCCTGTTTGAAAAATCATCCCATTATAGGAACTAAGCGAGTTTTTCGAAACAAACATAGTGAGACGGTAGTGGTGATCTAAAACAAAGCAAGATTGTAGCTCAAGAATATCGCTAAGAGGAAGGAATTGATTTCGACGAATTGTATGCACTGGTTGCTAGATTAGAAGCTATTCATTTGTTAGTTCCATATATATGTTCTAAAAGCATTAAACTTTTTCAAATAGATGTTAAAGTAAGTTTTTAAATGATTTTATTAAAGAAGAAGTTTAAGTCGAGCAACCGCTGAAATTTGAAGATCCCAAGTTTCCCAATCATATTTTTAAATTAGAAAAAGCTCTATATAGCCTAAAGCAAGCTCGGCGTGCATGATATGAACGCTTGAATTCATTTTTGATTAAACATGGTTTCGAATGTAGTCTTGTAGATAATACACTCTTTATTAAGAATCAAGATGATGACATGCTTATTGTTCACATTTATGTTGATGACATTATATTTGGAGCTACTAATGAGGTGTTATGTCAAGATTTCTAAGATCATGCAGGGGAGGTTGAAATGAGTCTCATAGAATAATTAAATTTCTTTCCTTGATTTCAAATCAAACAACAAAAGGACAGAATCTTCATCAACCAAGCAAAGTACATAAGAGAACTATTGAAGAAGTTCGAATATGAAAAGTCAAAGTTGCTCACAACCCCTATAGCTACATCCACCAAATTAGATGGAGATGAAAATGATAAGGAGGTGGATACAAAGCTATATAGAGGTATGATCGACTCACTTTTATATCTCATGGCAAGTGAGCCAGATATTTAATTTAGCATATGGGTGTGCGCTCGATATCAAGCTAAACCCAAGGAATCCCATTTTATTGTCGTTAAATGTATTTTTAGGTATCTTACACACACCACTAATTTTGGGTTATGGTATCTTATCGACAGTTCATTTAACTTGATGAGTTACTCCGATGCTGATTTTGCTGGGCGTAAAATGGATAAAAAAAGCACTAGAAGAACATGTCAAATTCTAGGAGGATGCCTTATTTCCTGGTCCTATAGAAAACAAAACTCTATTGTACTATTAACTACCAAAGTGAAATATGTCGCCGCAGGTAATTGTTGCATACAAGTGATTTGGATAAAACATCAAGTGAATGACTATGGATATGATTTTGATAAAATTTCAATTTATTGCGATAACACTAGTGCGATAAATCTCACTAACAATCCAATTCAACACTCACTGTTACGCCTCAGATCCGATTCATTTTTTATTTTTATTTTTCAACTCGGAATCCGATCACGTAATCTCAAAACAAATTTCATAACAAATAGATATGAGAGCTAAAAAACCACCAGGTAATTCAAATAAATGCCATAATCATCAATTAATCCAAAGTATCTAAATATAGCAAATACTAAAGTTCACAAATTACAATATCCATCAATTGTATATAAATTCTCAATCCCACCAAATAAAGAAAAATAATAAATAAAAATATATCAATCTCTCATTATCCCTAGTACATCAAATCTAAGAAAGCTATAAATTTAAATCTAGATAACCTCCTGAAGATGTCAAATGCCTCAATCAGAAGTCTCCTCAAATTCTAGATTCTCTTTCTCAGACTCTGAAAAATGTTAATAGGGTTTATGAGTACAACCACTCAGTAGGCTTCAAACCATCCACATGACTTAACATTTAGTAAATTTTACAAATCACATTATATAATTATACTAAACATGATCTTATATAGTTCTACATATATCTCAAATAAGAACATGATACAAAACATGGTCAGATATAAGCTTATCAAATCAAATATATTTTCTAATAATATAAATAGATCAACTAATATATAGCATATATGGCATGATCGAACTTATATCAGACATATCAAATTCTACTAGCCATGATCAGAACGTATCACATATCGAATAGAACATATCAAATTGTCAAATTATTATGGTGTTACGTATTGCCGTCCCCTGAGTATTTCTCATATCAAATAGCAAATATCATGGCATAGTAACTTATTAAATTATATTTAAATTATGGATCATATAGTTAAGACAGATTCATATGATTGCAAAGAGATAGCTAAACAGGATGATCAAAAGATTCAAATGACTAAGCTGAATTTAAATGAACATTTAGAGTAAAGATTTCATAGTTATGTACCAATCAAATAAATCAAATGATATCATAACGGACATGCACCCAAATCACAACATAAGGAGCCAAACAAAACAAATACCAAAGCATTTAGGCAAATGATGCAAAGGTCTTGGCCACTGCGCAGAACCAGAGAGTCTAAGTCCCACCCAACTCCAAACCACCAGAGTGTTATGTATCACCGCCCCTAGGTTTTAGCCAGCCGGAATTCAGGATTTCATCGTTTGCCCTCGGGTTCCAAACAAAATACCATATCCAATATGGATGCTTATAATGGAATTGGACCAAATATCTCCTTAAGATGGCAATGTCCAAGTAAAGTCAAATAATTATGGAACAGTCAGATTAACAGAGATCAAATGATGACAAAATGAACATAGATATGAAAAGTGAATTATCAAATTGATACGTACATATAAGAGTTAAAATACATACTTTTATATACAAAATAGCCACTTAGAAAGTCATAATGATCATATATATGACAAATCAGAGTAAATATGATATAAATAGGTTGGTGGATATAAAATATAGTCAAAGGAATTTCCTTAGAATTTTCGGAATAACAAACATATTTTTCGGCCATCAAAACTAATTTTCAAAGGTGAAATATCATCAAATAAGCTGAATATTATCAAACAGGTTCATAAAATTTCCAAACTTGAGGAACATGTCAAATAAATCATATCTAAAGTGTTTACAAATTTTCATCAATTTCTGGACTGGTTTGATATGATTTTGGATTCTCACTTCGATTTGGAGAATTAGACTTAAATAGAATTCCAGCAAATCAAAAGAGAGGGCAAAATAATTACAAAATGGGATTATAAAATTCTCAAACTTTTTAGAAATGTCAAAGATACTAACAAAGGTCTCTACAAAATTTGGCATAATTTTGAGATAAGTCAAGTGAGATATAAGATTCACAATTTGGGATTTCAAAACTGCTAGAACAGATTGTATAGTCTGAAAAGACTATTATGGAATAAATATCAAAACAACTCCGAACATTATGAAATTTATTGGGCATGAAAATAACATATAAAATAATGTATATAATAATTTTAGCTCAATTGGACATCGAACCAAGGAGAACAAACAACTGTAGCTCATGTGATCATATTTGAAAACATAATAGATTGAATGGACATATTACATAGGTTGAGATAATAATCAAGAAATAAATAATAAAGAAGATCACAAAAATCTGAAACTTGAATATCATGAAGTAGACATATAAATAAAAGTTCTTAATAATTGATTAAATTTTAAAAGCTTTTTAAAATAACATAGTTTTTTTAATACAAAATAGATCATGTGTACAGTTATCCACCTACCTCTTGAAGAAAGATCGGTTCTTAACTCCCGTATAGCTTCCTTGCTATTTATCAATGCCTTCATATTCTTCTAAACTCTTTTTCACATTCTCTAAGCTCTTTCTCATATTCTCTAAGCCTCCAATAACACAAAACATTTATTAGAATTAAATCTCTAAAAAAAATAATCATGAACAACTCTATTCTTTCAAGAACACCATATGAACTTACCCTTCAAAGAGAGTTGCATGTAATAGAACTTTGAGCACGACACCAAGGCTATATTATGCTTATATATCCTCCTAATATAAAAACCAACACCTCCTTTATTTGTTGGAGTCTAACTCTTACTCCCCATAACTTAATCTCCAAGTTATAGTCACTTCCTAGTGCAAATTGGAATCTGCTCACACTACCTGCAGTTTTCTTTTCGGAAGACCTTTAAATTCAGCCCCTTAAACGTTAGAATTAAGAAAATATTTCTTCTAAAAAGTTTTATAACTTTTTATTATCTTTTCAATGCCACCACGCTCACTATTGTTAGACATATATACAAAACGATATGCCTATTTTACTGATCAGTTGTCCTGAGTACTCCGAACTCAGAAATCTGGCAGATTTCCTTCATGTCTAAAGATGCCCTAATTCTGATTAAGAAACGACTTATTTTAAATATATGTTATTCATAAAACTTATATACTTTTGAGTCATAGTTCTAATGGGAGTTGTTTTACTTAATTTAGAATTTTATATACGGAGTTATGATTATAACACCGAGACTATGTCAAATAAATCTTTATACAGAATCCTAGTTCAAGTAAGATTCCAATTATGACTTTCTACCCATTAATTAGAATCTTAATTATATTCAAATTTATTACATTTTACTTCTAATGTAAGTCAAATGTGTTATACATAACTTTTTAGGGTGTGGTTAACATTAATTATACAATCTTTTGTTTCTTAATTCAAATCTTAATCCGATTAGGACTTGTTCTCTAGGGGTAGTCCTTTCTAAAACTGATCTTTGATATTTTTTACCTCTAAAATATCTGAATTAGGAAAAATGGTCTTCTACAAAGCTATAAATATTTTTATTCTTTTTTCAAGTATATCAAGTATTCCTTAATCATAATTTTCTATATAAAGTTATCATTATTTGCTTTGTTGTTGTCTAATATATCAACTCAGAATTTGAACTAAATTAGTAGGCTATTCTTAGTAGTATAATTGGGATATTGGGTTTTCATAATTGAGTTAATTGGACTAAATTAAGTTAGTTAAACTCAGTCATAGATTTTTATAATTAGTTAATTGGTCCAATATAAATTAATTAAATTTATTAATAGTTGTAAAAGTGCAAGGTATAACACTCATACACTAAGCACATTAAATTAATTAAATTTATTAATAGTTAGCCATCATTTTATTAGAGATCATGTGGCTAGGGGTGACATTGAACTAACGCTTATCGATATTACACTAAGCCGCTAAGTGAGGAGAGGTTCTCTACAATTAGGCGTGAACTTGGTATGTATAAGTTTGATTGGAAAATAGATTAGTTACTTCGTTGAAATTAAGTTGAAGGTTATGGATTCCATAAGTGGAAGATGAATTCTCAAGTCTAATGGTCGTTCATCATGCTTTAGTATTCATAAAATGAATGTTTAGATATCATAAAGCAATACTACAGACAAATTTCTTAGAAAGTACCTCAAACAACTTAGAATTGAAATTCTGACAAAAATGATGGACTGTTTCTAAAAACCAGTTGTCCGATTCAAATGACCTATTTTCGTAGAATGCTTTGAAAAAATGGTTGACCATTTCTATTGAAACGGTCGACCTTTTTCCGGATTTGATGATCAACTTGGCCGATTTCTTAAGATTTTTCTTTAAATAGGGGCCACACCCCTTTTTGTCCCCCAATCCCTTTTCACTATCCTTAACCCCTTTCAACCTCTGACACCATTTCTCCAAGAATCCCTTTCCTTTTTACCACTAACGCTCAGCCCTAACAACTCCTACCACACTTCTATCCTTTCCTGCACTTCCTTCTATAATGTCGAAGCAAGTACTTCTACAAAGGGGTCGTACCAACACCCATCCAGAAGAGGGAGGATCCAAAGTAAGAGAAGATCAAGGAGAAGTTCCAAAGGAGAGAAGGACCAAGACTACAAATGACCGCGGTGCTCCTCCTCCGGCATACTTTCCTACCACGGAGGCTAAAGCAATTTTCAAAGAAAGGTTTGCAAACCGAAGCATTACCCCTCTAAATCGGGTCGATTTTAGGAATTTAGGGGAGTTAGTGCCAGTGGTCATATCAATATTTGTGGTTCAAGAATGTTTACAATTTAGGATAATTTACTGTGACTATCCATTGTTTGTGCGACAATTTGATTGAAATATTTTTCATGGGAGGCTCAATGCCTTCACTTTTGTTAAAGGAGTCAAAATCCTGCTAAATGAAGATGAATTTTGCAAAATCTTGCAAATTCTGGATGGTCCCATGACCATTCTGGGTTATTTCAGGAGGAAGGACATGTTGAAGGTGGTGTACCTGGAAAGAAGATTTTGGAAGAAGAAACTTAATTCAAATGAATTCCCACCATTGCATAGGCTTCTTCACCACATAATTATTCCTAAGGCATGAAGTCGGGATGAAGTGACCCACAAGCACATGATCATCTTATTTCATTTGGTTATAGGAAATCAAGTAATGTTGGCACCACTCATTCTAGACTTGATTTTGAAGGTCAACCGCATAGGAAGAAGTCTCCCTTATGCCTCTGTGATTACCAAGATTTTAAGGCACTATAATGTGAACCTAAATGAGAGAAAAAAATGAACACATTCATCCCTCAAATGTGTACAACATGCTTAGGCTTTACAAATTGCAAATGGAAGTCATTGATGAAAATCTTTATAGAGATCCCAAGGGAAAGGCTCCTATGGAAAAGGAAGATATGGATGAAGACACTCCAGAAGATGAAGAAGAATAAGAAAAGTTCGAAGATGATGATTCAGATGATGAGGATTATGAGATGGAGACTCCTGCTGAGGGGGAGCCATCACTGCAGGCTTGTGATGATGTAAACAATGATACTTGGGATTATTTACATGATTGACTTGAGCAGGTTGAGGAAAGGCTAGACAATATTGATACAAAGGTAGATACCTTGATAAAAAAGATGGACAACCTGCAGCTCGCCAGTGATGTGTGGAGCCAAAAGCTGGACGACATGTAGAATTTCTTCCAAAACCAATTTTCCAACCTTGATAACCCCATCTTGAGCCACCTACTACTCCTAATATATCCTAGTAGTTTGACTTTGAATGAAATGGACATATATGGATTAAATTTAGTTTGATTTGGTAGTTTAACTGAGTTAGTTTGTTTAAATTCACGTTTTGGATTAGTTTAAACTTTAGTGGGAATATTTAGTTTAATTCCCTTTCTTGAGTTTTTCTTTACCCCTTCTGTGATGACAAAAATGGGGAGAATTGTTTGATGATTTGTTTGTCCTGTGATGGTTTGTTATTAATAGTTTCTTACGTGGCTTATAGAATTATTTGATTATGATTAAGTGACTATTCTTATTGCTTTAGAATTGCGAAGTTTTGTCATCATCAAAAAAAAGAGAGATTGTTTTTTTCCGGAACTTGATTTTGATGATAACAAAATCGTGTGAAGATTCTAACATGTCGTTTAAGTGAATGACAAGTAAAAATTTTAAGTGTGTCATTACAAGGACCAGTTCGATCAAATATGTCAAAAAGTACAATTTTAGATGAAATGGCCAGCTATTTTTAATAGATTTTTCAAACAGAAATTATTGCAAAAATGGTCCACCAATCCTAAGAAATTGGTCGACCGACTCAAATTGGTCGACCAATTCTATTGAGACAGTCAACCGTTTTCTACTTTTTCAGCATTATGTCAGTGGGAAATATAGCCACTATAGCCTCACCTACCACCAACGACTCTTTTAGTTAGAAGCCTCTACAAAACAGAAGTTGCACTAATAGAAACTCAACTTTTTGCCACTCAAGAGAAGTGTTCTAGAGAGCCATTTTCTAAAGATGAAAGATCCCTAGAAGTGAAGAAAGAGAGAGAATTCAAAAGAAGATTGGCTCCTCCTATGTCTTCTTCCATTCCTGCACTTGGGTGAGGGCTTCTGGCATCGATTGGTTCAACAAACATCCTCTTTCTTTCTCTTCTTTATTGTGTGATCACTCTTATTTGTTGGTGGATTTTGTGCCTATTGGTCTTGTGCCATTGTGGGTGTTTTTAAAAGACTATTGTAGACAGGCTAATTTTGACTTCATATTGAGTAAATTTTATGTCACAATTATAATACCCCAAAATAGTCTAATGTTTAATCATTAATTAATTTTATTGATTTTTTCTCGAAATTTGTTGATTAGCGTCGCCCACGGCCGATGCCATTTAGATTCATAGCAGAAATCAGTTCGGAATTAACTTTTTAAATTCAGATAGATTTAACTGAATAGCATCGCCCTTAGATGACGCCATTTAGATCCTAATCCGTCTGGATTTCCGATTTTAAATTCAAATTAATTTCCTAATTATATGAAGAACGTCGCTCATGAACGATGCCTTTTAGCTTTCCTAATGTTTTCTGATTTCCTTTACGGGTTATTACTGCTATTTCTATGCTTTAATTGGCTAAATGGCATCCCTCTGTAACGACGTGTTTCAAGAATTTCTTGATAAACATGATTTTTAGCCGAGATAATCCAGTTCCAGAGGTTGGAAGGGGTGCAAATTCTTTCCATGTTGATCCAAAGCAAGTCCGACTGTGGAAGAGAGCCTTTTTGAAGCCTAAACACCCTTCAAAATCCACTCTATATATATGAATACCCATTAACATTTGAAAAAGGTTGGCCATTGGTGTTTTGGAGTTCAAATTAAGGTGAAAAGGAGCATGTTATTGCAGACCACATGGAAGGAATTGGAAGGCTTCTTCTTCCTCCTTTTCCTCCTCCATTGAAGCACTTAAAGACCAAGGCTATGGAGGGGCCAATCAAACTCATCCCCTTTGTTTTCTTTTGCTAGTTTCTTTCTAGTTTTCATCATTTGTTTACTATTTTCATATGGTTTTTCATTATATCACTTCATCATACACACACTCACATCATATTTTCCATGCCTACATGAGTTAGGGGTTTAAAAAAAGGAGACAAAAAGTGAGTTATTCTTGTTTAGTTGCATGTTTTGATTAATAGTTAGAATAGATATTACACTACTCTAGTTCTGATCCACTTCTTTCTTTTCTTGGTTTAATTCTTTTTTTTGTAAGGTTTAAAGAGAAGAGAAGAAAAGCTTGGAGAACATTGAAAAGGAGCAAAAACCAGAACAAGAACAAAACAAGAGTAAACAAAAAGAGAGGCTCTTCTTTGTCAGCTAGCCGAAAGAGAGGAACAAAGAACCATAATCTCCCAGTTGCAAGGTTAGTAAAGCGATCAACTTATTCTTTTGAAACCTTTGGTTTCTGGCGATCACAATTTTTATTAGATTATTAATCATATAACACATGATATCATGATAATAGCACACACGATTTGAGCATCTACAACTTTTTGGCGATCACGGTAGGACTTGTCTTGCCGTTCACTTTTATTTACTCTTGTTATTTCCATTAGGTACCCTCGGTGCATCGTTTGTATCCCTCAGGCATGTTTGATTATTGGTTATTTGACTTTTATCCCCACGTACACCTCGTGCACACCCCTTTGGCAAAACTTTGCCCCTTTGATTGCCTTTTGTAATGGTATTGAAGAGTGTGTTTTACTTAATTGATATCCATGATGTTGCATGATTAGCCTATCTGTTTGAATTGTTTTGCATGAGTATTTGATCTTTTATTCATCCTGTTGAATTGAGAGGAGAATGCCCCTGATATTTTTATTGTTTACTGCTTTTCAGGTTTGAATCACGTCGACACAGAACGACGTCTTTCTGAAGGACGTCGCCCATGCACAACGCCATTCAACCTACATAATATGCTTGTTTGCCTGCCCGAGCCATTGTGACCAGAAGTCAACACCCTTCTTAGCACTCTCACCTCTCTCTGACTAGGTCGGTCTCTCGGTCAGACTAGAGTTGTTGGTGTTAAGATCTCCAGAAGTCTCCAAAAGTAGAGAATTCCTCTCTATTCATCGGGCTGGTTGCAGCATTTGAAGTCCCGGATAGATCTTCATAACGCTGCAAGTGAACCATAGAATATCACGGCGGAAAAACTAAATTGAAACAAAGATCCTTCCTTGAGTGAATCCAACTTCAAAAATCTGCTTAAACTCTACGAGGAATCCTAAGAAGACGTAACCATCAACTTGTTTGCTAATCTTTGAATAACTTGTCTGAATTCTTTCATAATTAAATACAATAATGTTACGCTCAAATAGAATTCTCGGTATGGTTGCCTTTGAACAAGAAGATATAGTTGAGTACGAGGGAGATGCTCATAGCCCTCGAGTTTATGATCCATCCTATTTATAAGATGAGAGAGATGCTTATGCCTCTCATAACCCCAACCAATTTCAAACTATGCACGAGGGAGATGCTCATGCCCCTCAATTTCAATCTCATTCCCCCTATGATCAATACAATCTTGATATGGGCCATCACCCCCATGTTCATGTCATCCCTAACCCCACTTATGAAGAAGTCTAAGACCAAGCTGGCCCTTCTTCTCATCCCTCTGATCTTGCTACCCTTATGGGAGCTCTGTTCAATCATGTGGATCCTCGTCAGTTTGAGGCAATCCAATCCATTTTGAAGGGAAAGACTCCCTTGAATTCTTCTGAACCAAACCCTTCGGTTCGTCATACTGTACCTCAAGTCCCTATCCAGGCCATGGAAGGCCTCCGGATCTCTACTCCTTGGCCTATGGGCCCCAACAATCCAGTTCGTGACACCCTGTCAGGCCACAGACTCCAGTTTACCCAAATGCCTTCGGGCATAGCGGAAATGCTGCCAGTTCGCGACCCTACTATCCTCCTATTCCCACTTACTCTAGGGGGTAGGCTTTTCAACAACCACCTCCTCCACCAGTAGATCCAACCACTCAGATTATGCTCAACAAAATCACTCAGATCGATGAGCAGTTCAAAAATTTCCAAAGGACCATGGGTGCACAAGCCGCCCCTGAAATGTCTGTCCCTGATTTACTAGCCTTTCATCTATTGCTTTCTGAAATGCCAGTGTATCAAAAGTACAAGGGCACGGGCAATCCTTTCATCCACCTTAAAGAATTCTTGTATGAATCCTCCTTTTGACAAAACGGCAAGTCTGGCTTTCCTATTTAGGAGGTCATTGGAAGGGTTAAGCTTTGGAGTGGTTCTTGTTGGGATCCAGGCGGGACGTGAAGAACACAGCGGAAACGAAGAACAAAAATTAAACCCGCCTGATGCCCGCTGATCGGATTCCGAACGAAAAATGCAAACTGAAAAATCGAGTTCGAATCTGATTACCGTGTGCGGATTCGAATCCGCTTCCGTCTCGGTTCCGTCGAGGCGATGCCGCGAGCCGCACAAGCATCCGGCCTCCAGCGGTATCCACACGATCCTCTGCGGTGGTTCGTCCTCGATCCCTCATCCATTTCAGCTCGCTCGCTGAAGATCCGTCGCCGCAACGATTGCTGAAATCCCGCCGACGGGAACTCCCGACTTTCGGGAATCACACGCGGCGGAGACAGGAACTGTTCTGGCGCCTCGAACGAGATGCCCAGAGGAGGAGAGAGAAAGGGGGGGTGACGGCCAGCAAGGGAAATCCTGGAGCTTGGCCCAGGGTTTCTCAACAGTGCATATATATATTAAGTCGGCGCGACTTTTCACAAAAGTCCACGAGTTAATATAAATCCCACTTATGTACCACCGACTGAGAATCTTATTGCGTGTGACCCTCTAGGCCCATTTACCAGTCTGGTTTTCAGCCCGTTAAGTCCAATAACTAGTTATTGACTTATTGTAATTAATTAATATCTATATATTAACTAATTACTTAACCGAATTATCATCGCATGTAAATTCGGTCGGACTTCCGATCAAGTTGGGTGCCAAGCAACACCGCATGATCCTGGAAGGTAATGGGGTTCAGCAACCCGCTCATGGAACCTGTCCGTCCACAGTTACCGCGTGGCTATAATCCTTCGTTCGCACAATGCTCTCGAGTTAACCTAAGGTATGATCATATTCTGCCAATCTAATTTGATTATACCCTGAAAACTCATCCATGAATGATAGCGTCTCGAATCCAGTTGTGTTATCAATGAGCACATTTATGTGAGGCAATGGGAAATCATCTTTAGGACATGCCTGGTTCAGATCTTGAAAGTCAATATAGATTCTGACATTTTCATCTTTCTTCATAACCGGGACTATGTTAGACACCCATTGCGGATAGAGGACAGCTTTAATAAATTTGGCTATATGCTACTTATCGACCTCTTCTTTCATCTTCAAAGCCATCTGGTGGTGGAATCACCTTAATTTCTATTTAATTGGGATAGCTCCAGCTTTCAAGGTCAATTGGTGTTCCACTAGAGAAGAATCTAACCCCAACATATCTTCATAGCTTTAGGAGAATGTGTCCTTGTATTCTCTAAGAACTCGATCCAAAGCCTCTTCATCTAATTTAGAAAGATTTTGACTAATGAGGACTACCTCAGGCTGTTCTTCAGCTCCTAGATTGATTTCTTTGGTTAGTACTTCCACAGCAGCTGAGGGTTCATCGAATCTCTTTTTCCCACTGGTATATGCGTCTTCATCTTCTTTTTCTTCAATGACGGGGTCTTTCTCATAGACCAATTTGTACACTCCATACCCATCATCAACCAACTCATCTGCCTCGTACTCTTCAAACAACTAGATGGGATCCTCTAATAATTGAGGGACTTGATAGAATGGAAAGTACTTAGAAGCTAACTCTTGGAGGTATCTATTGAGAATTCTTCTGCCCTTAGACTTCTTAGACTCCCTAAACTGCCTAATCTTACTAGACTGCCTATAACTATACTCCCTATCCTGACCTAAAGAGGACGAAGAAGGATAAAAATCATTGGATACATGATGAGATATAGGGTAATCCTCCCGAGAAGAGGGGCAGAGTAGATCTAGAAGAGAATCCTACCCGAATGACTCGTGCAATGGGGTACATCCAGACAGATAGTAGGAGGTTTCCTCAACGAGGATTCGAGAGGTGGTTGTTGCCAAATCAGCATTTTCTTTTGGAGAGTTTTGATATTTATCATGAAACATAAATGAATTTGGAAGGAGGGATGATCACGAGGAGGAGAAAATGGCACCATGGTCAGAGGATTAGGGGGATCATATAATAGTAGGTCCCAGATAAAATCATGGATCCTCTCGAGGTTGAGAGGAATCTAAGGAAGAATGTCCCGAGGGGACAAAGTAATGATAATGGGCGGTGCCTGGGGTATATCTTCAATAATGACCCTTGACCAGGTCGAGGTCAACAACAGAGTACGGAAAAGAGTATGGAGGGTGAACACATGTGAAGGGTAAGTGGCCCTTTAAAGATGATCCATAATTAAACCAACTTCATAGGGGTCATCTGGCTCCCCTTCATCAGTCTCATCGCTCAGTAAGATCCTTTTATCAAAAATGGCCCCAGGCCTCTCAATCAGCTCATCTATCAGCGGTGGCCACTGTGGTTCAACAGGATGTAGGAATAATCTGTTCAGGGCTATGTACAGGTCCCTGGTATCAAACCACCTCTACCACTCGCACTCTAGATCTCGAAACTTCCTCCCTTTCATTGGCCACAGAGCCTCTAAGGATTTGTATGTTAGCAGTGGTGTGCACTGCCTGGCCAGTTCTCTCCCATAAATGTCATTCACGTCAAAGTAAGAGGTAATCACCACTGTATTGTCATGGTCATGCCGGATCACGGGCCCTCTAACAAAATGTGTGGATAAGGTCTAAGTCAAGGGGTCCCGATTTTCTTTACAGGGTGTCACCATTGTCTTCCACACCTTCTGACCATCTTCACCTTCCTTCTGCTGTATAATAGTGTGTCTTACCTTATTTGGCCTATAGCCCAGGCCGTTGCCAAGTATCCTTCTGCCATCTTTTACTGGCTTAATTCTGCCCTGCAACTGCATACCTAAGCCTTTCTTGGGTTGACATCCGATCTTCATTATGATATTCCAGCCAGGGGTACTCATGAACTTTCCTCTTTTTACAACATCAATTGGATAGGATGAAGGAATGGTGTGTTTCAGTGGATCAGCCGTTGAAATATAAGTCTGTAGTATAGACAAGATGGGTTGTCGAGCTGACGAAGAGACTGGAGTTGGACTTGTATTTAAAGAGTGAGCAGCAGCAAGAATAGGCATGCTCGTGACCTTGATGACCTTTCTTTTATAGGAAAATTTAAGGCATTGATGATTTGTAGATGGGATAGCCTCAAGTAGTTTAATGTAAGGATGATCAAGTATTCCTTTCAGTGAGGGGTCAATCTTGAGAATGTAGAATTCAACTTCTGCATTGCAAACCGGGCCCAATTCAACCTTCAAGTACACCATTCCTAGAGGAGAATGGGTGTAGTTGTCGTAAGCAGTGACATAGATAGGAGAAGGCAACCACTTTTCTTTAGGTACCCCACATAGTTCCAGTGTTTTCGGCGGTAAGACGTTGATAGACACCCCAGTGTCCACCAAACAAGCGTTTACAACTTTCATGCAAATGTTGACTGTAATGCTTAAAGCCATGCCTCTCGCTGCTAGGGGTGCTAAGTCAGAAGACTGGAATGTGATAGATGGCTGCTCCCCCTTGGAACCAGCAAGGCAATGATCTTTTCTACCAGCACATCTTCATTGATCATGACCCATTGTAAATACTCCATTAGGATTTTTTGATGGGTCTTAGATCTTTTAATCAATTACAGTATAAAGATTCGTGCCGGTGTCTTATCCAGATGTTTTAATAAATCATATTGAGTGCTTGGTGCACTCTCTTCGTTTTGTACTTCATCCCCTGCTTGTGAAGGTCCTTCCTGGACAACAGATTGTGGGAATACTTTGTTAAAGATGCGGCCGCTCCGGAGCTCAACAATGGATGATGCAGGCGATGCCTTAAACACTGTCGGGTTTATGAGGGGCTTGGATGGTGTGAGGGGTTGGTAGATAGGTGATGATGATGTGGGGAATGGAATGCGCAATAACGGTTTGGATGGCATGAGGGGTTCGTGAGTGAATGATGGAGGGTTGTTTGGTGTAGGGGTAACGGGTGATTGGGTAATGTGGATGAGGGTTTTGGTAGGTTGGATGGGGTTTTGGTGGGTAGGTGATGGCATAGGGAACGGTATGCGTAGTAGCGGTTTGGATGGGAGTAGATATTCATAGATGGGTGGAGGGTTATTTGGTGGAGATGGCATGGTGATGGCGGGTTTGAGGATGGCAGGTAGTGGAACGGGGGTCTTTGGTGAGGTTTTGGAGATGACGGGTATAGGGATGGGTGTAGCGGTTATTGGTTGTGTGGGAATTGGTGAAGGTTTGGGAATGCGGATGATGCGGCGTGGTGATTGTTGTTCGACAATATTTTGGCTGTGTAGAGGCCTATTCGACCTTGCATTGTTTCCCCCTATTAGCCTTAGATCGGTTGTTCGTGAGGATTGTTGCGATTTGATTTTGATGCTTTGGCAGTAGGTTATGTACTATTCCCATATTTTGTGGGGGTGTCGCCTGTTGGACTGGTGCCCTCTGAACTTGCTGCTGCTGTGGCTACTGTTGTGGTTGCTGCTGTGGCTACTGTTGTGGCTGCTGCTGTTGCGGCCTACTCACCTTCAAGGTGGTTATAAACTTCCTCATTCCTTCCTAATCTATACCTCCTTGGTCATTTAAATCATGGATTAGTCTCTGAATTGGAAACATGCATCCACAGTATGCCCAGGCTGTCGATGATACACAGTATCGAGAGGCATCTGCATTCGGGGGCGAGATGGTCTTTTCCTTGGGTAATACTAAAGCATTGGCCGCCATGAGAGCATTGAAAACATCAGAGAGTGACTCTAGCAATTGGGGGTAGGCTGCTCTCCTTAGACTGGGAGGTTTTCTTTGTTGGGAGTAGTTATTTGGAGGAGGAACTTGGTTATAATTCGGCGGCAGCCTAGGTTGATTGTATACCTGTTGAGGGGGATGTTGAGGTAACTGGAGGTGTTGAAGTTGTGGTTGTTGAAGTTGCTGGTGAGGTTGTTGTTGGAATTGCTGAGTAGGTGGCCTATAGCCCTGTTGATTTGGCTGTCTTTGTGTATTGTACTGTGGTGGCTGATTTCTGACTAAATGAGCATGGTTGTTGTTCATGATGTTGACCTACTCATGGGATATAGTTCCTTCAGTGGTCGGGCTAGTTATAGTAACATTTGGGGTGTTAGGCTTCCTAGTTGGCGGCCAGTAAGTTCGATGGGGATCGAACACACTGGAGAATGTAGTGTCTTTAAAAGCGTTCTGGGCATAGCGCGCCCTCTCATATAAATCACCCATAGTAGTCAGATTATTCAGTGTCAAGATTAGCTTGTACTACGGCGTAGCATTAGCAATCATCATTTTCACTTGCTCCGGCTCAGACAAGTGGTCTCTTATTTTCTCAGCCATTGAACGCCATCTATCGGCGAACACCACAAAGTCTTCATCTGGCTTCATTTTCTCATTGACCAGATCTGTGATAGATAGGCTAGGTGCCACCCGATCCTTGTACCTTTGTAGGAATTTCTTTGACACTATATCAAAGTTCTCAACTTCGCTCGGATCCAAAGAAAAGAACCACTCCAAGGCTGGCCCTTCTAGTGACCTTATGAATAGGAAAGCCAATGTTCTCTTGTCGTTGTGCAAAAAGGAGGATTCATACAAGAATTCTTTGTGGTGGATGAAAGGTTTGCCCGTGCCCTTATACTTCTTGTATACTGGCATCTCAGAAGGCAACAGATGGAAGACTGGTAAATCAGGAACAACCATTTCACTGATGACCTGGGCACCCATTGTTCTTTGAAATTTTTTGAATTGCTCATCAATTTGAGTGATTTTGTTGAGCAAAATCTGAGTGGTTGGATCTGCTGGGGGAGGAGGCGGTTGCGGAAAAGTTTGTCCCCGAGAATAGGTGGGAACAGGAGGACAGTAGGATTCTTAATTGGCAGCATTTCCACCATGCTCGAAGGGATTTTGGGAAACTAGAGTCTGTGACCTGACTGGGTGCCACGAACTGGATTCTTGGTGGCCCATGGGCCGAGGAGTAGAAATGTGAAGACCTTCTATGGCCTAGATAGGAACTTGAGGGACAGTAGGACGAACCGAAGGGTTTGGTTCAGGGGGACTTAAGGGAGTCTTTCCCTTCAAAATAGATTGGATTGCCTCTAGCGGACGAGGATCCACATGCGCAACTAGAGCTCCCATAAGAGTAGCTAAATCAGACGGAGGATTGGATGAAGGCCTAGCTTGGTCATGAGCTCCCTCAAAAGTAGGGTTGGAGATGACACGAACACGGGAGGGGTCACCCGCATTCATATAATATTGATCAGAATGAATTTGAGCTTGAGGGGCATAAGCATCTCCCTCATAGATATTTTGGAACTGATTATGATTATGAAAGGAATGAGCATCTCTCTCATCTTCAGAGTAGGATGGATCATAAACTTGAGGGGCATGAGCATCTCCCTCATATGTAACCATATGTTCTTGTTCGAGGGCAACCATGCTGACGGTTCTACCTGAACGTAGCATCATTGTTTGAATATCAAGAATTCAGACAAGTTATGCAGAGATTAATAAGCAAGTTGATGGTTATGTTGTGTTAGGGTTCCTTGTGGAATTAAAATCAGATTTTCACAATTAGATTCACTCAAGGGAATATCCTAATTTCAGTTCAATTTTTCCATTGTTATATTCTATGGTTCACACTCACAATGGATATGAAGATCTATCCGGTACTTCGAAGGTACAACTACCCCGATGAATTGAGAGGAATTTCCTGCTTTTGGGGACTTACGGAGGTCTTAACGCCAACAACCCTAGTTTGACCGAGGGACCAACCCAGTTAGAGAGGGGTGAGGGTGCCAAGAAGGGTGTTCCTATAAAAAATGGGGTAAGCCCCAATGCAAATGACCTGTGGTCTGGATGGCCTCTAATGTAGTATAGATATAAATATAGGTAGCAGATGAGTCAATGATCCGAGGACCAGTAACCAATAGGGAAAACAGCTTGAATAGCGTCGTTGTTCACAGATGCTATTCAAGATAGTAGACCCTTTTGTTTACAGTGGCTCGGGTAGCAGGACAGTAGGAATAAGAGGCTAAATCGCGTTTAGACGGGGCGACGTACTTTGACTAGCGTCGCTCTGTCTAGACGCTATTTGGAGCCCAAAAACAATTATTTAACAGTAACATTAGGGGCAATCCCCTCTCAAGTTAACAAGACAAACAGTAATCAATTAAGCATGCGAAACTCAGTTTAATAGATTGATTATCATGCAAAGAAACAAGGATATCATTCAAACACACATATATTCTCAAACTAACAACTCAAGGCAATCAAGGGGAGGGCAAAATCTTGCCACAAGGGTGGTGCACGAGGTGCACGTGAGGATAAAAATCATCAAACATGCCCGAGGGACACAAGTGTTGCACCGAGGGTGTCTAATGGAAATAACAAGAGTAAATAAAAACAACGGCAAGACATGTCCCACCGTGATCGCCAAAAAGTTGTGGGTGCTGAAATAGGGTGTGTGATCTCATGATATCATGTGTTAACATAAATAACAAACTAATTAAAGATCGTGATCGCCATAAATCGAAGGTTTCAAAGATTAAGTTGATCGCTACTAACCTTGCAACTAGGAGAAATAGGGTTCTTTGTTCCTTTCTTTCGACCGACCGAAAAAGAAGAGCCCTTCTTTTTTATTTACTCTTGTTTTTATTAATTTTGTTGTGCTTTTCAAGCCTTCCAATATTCAAATTCCTTCTTCAAACCTTGCAAAAAAGAGATTAAACAAAGAAAGAAGATATTAGAGCTATGATGGTAGTGTAGTATCTATTCTAACGGTCAAACATAACATGAACTAAACAAAGAAAACTAACTTTTTATTTGGTCTTTTAAACCCCTAACATGATCATGGGTTTTAAGGAGGATGTTGTGAGTGTGTGTATGATGAAGTGATGAGATGACAAACTATATGAAAAATAGTGATTTACTCCATGAAAAACAATGAAAAAAATAAAGAAGAAACTAGAGGGAAAGATAGTTGGTTGGCCTCTCCATAGCCTTGGTCTTCAATAGCTTCAAAGGATAAAGAGGAAGAAGCCGTGGATGAAGCTCCTCTTTCTGTCCATGATTTCCTCCTTGAGAGCCTTCAAAACCCTTGCCTTCACCCTCAAATTCTTCAATTGCCAACATTTTTCAACGGCCAATAGGGTAGGTATATATAATATTAGGTTTTGAAGAGGTTTAGGGCTTTCAAAGGACTCTCCCGTGCCTCCACAACCTTCCTCGGATAAACATGAAGGATTTGAGTTATTCCCAACCTTGGAAACCACATGATTTTGGCCAAATTAGATTTATCCGAATTAGGCCTAAATCGCGTCGCTCGAGGACGACGTCTTTCAGCCAATTAAGCGTTAGAAATAGAGAAGGAAATCGGAATAATTAGAAAACTTAAGTAGCGTCTATCATCAGCGACGCCTTTCAGTTAATTAGAAAATTAACTAAAATCAAATTGGAAATCGAAAAAGATTAAGAAACCTAAATAGTGTACCCCTAGTACGACGCTATTTAATTAATTCTATCTCGATTAGGAAATTTGATTTCGAATTAATTTCTTCTAAAAAATTAAATGGCGTCGTCCTTGGGCGACGTCATTCAACCAATTTTCCGAGAAAATCAATAAAAAGTAATTAACGATTAAAGGTGAGACTATTTCAGGGCATTATAATTATGATCTAAAATTTACTCGATATGATGTCAAAATTAACGTATCTATATAGACGAATTATTATCCACTAAGGATGATTTTGTAAGATTTTTATTTTATTATTATTCTTCAATTATTTAATTAAGTTTTTATCAGTTATTTTTTTAACACAATTTGAACATCGTCGTCTTCATTAGCATGATCCCGAGCATCTAGAGATTTTCGAGATGAGTAGATGTAAGAATCTTTCGGATGGCAATGAGCACTAGATAGATGTGAGAGTAGGAATCGATATGTAATTGTTTTTATCTTTAAGTTTTATTTGAATAATTCTGAAAAAAATAGTTTATATCACTAATAAGGACTTTGTTTATCGATTTTTGATGTAGGAGTGGTGACCCAATTGATAACTCTTTATTTGTAGAGCGATGTCAATAGTAACCCCCCTTTCTATTGAGGAGGCTTTCATTTCAATCATGAGAAAGGACCGATCTGTCCATATTCGTTGTCCGGGCAGCCGAGAAACACTTCGTACGTGGTATGCCAAGAGAAAGGTCGAGTTCTTCCATTTATTAACAACAAGTTGAGCAGCAAGTTGAGTAGTTGCGGACCATAGAAGAGAAGTTCAAAGTGAAGGGAGAGGAGATGGAGTGGATGCATAAGCAGATAACAGAGATGCGTAGATTTATAAACTGATTTAAGGTAATACATAGCTCTACTTAGCCTCAGGGAGATGCTGCATATGAGGGCGGCACCGAGGCCGAGATTGAGGAGCAGGGAGATGATTTTGGTGATGATGATGAGTAAGCCGAGGATTCCGATTGTGATTTGCATTTTTATCTTTGTACATGTATATTATTGACAAATATAGATTTCTCTGTTAATCTATAATGTAGATGTGCTTATTTGTATGCAAATCTATTTATTTATATATAGACATGTTTATTTGTGTATGGATGTTTATGTGAATGTTATCATTCTGAAATACAATTTTTTGTAACTTATGGAATTAATTAATACTTTAAAATAATTATTTTTCCTTAATATTGGTATTTGTCAGTGTCTTAGAACGTTGATATAAAATATATGTCAAACTATATGTCAGCGGCCTGGACCGTTGAGATAATTGTTGACATATGTGTATGTCAACGGTCGAAGCCGTCGATATGTGTTACACATGTCAACGCTTTCATAATATCATCGACAAATTTTTGCGAATGAGACTTCTGTTCATGGCTTTCTCAATAGATTTGTAATGTTGACATATATATTGGTCTACATGTTTTCATCTTTGTCAGCAATTCTAAGCCATTGACATATCCCCCATTCCTGTAGTACTGACTGTAGCTCACAGGTGTTATCCTAAAAATTTTATAGAATATCAATCAAACTTACGAAATTCTCATAGTAAATACGAAAGAAATTCATCAAAGTAAACAAAAATCCGCAAGAAGACAGGATATATGACGCGGTGGATGAAAAGCTGAAGGTAGGCAATAGGACTTTTGGGACACCTATCCCACACCTTCGACACACCTCTTGTAGGTATGGAAAGCTTTCTAGGTGTCTCTTCTTAAGGAGCCAGCGGGACAACCCTCAAGGTGACAGGGTCAGCATTGATGCCCATACCATAAAAATAAAGTATAGATAAGAAAGATAACCATTTTTGTAGTAGAATGTTAGAAAGCGATTCATAAACAAAGTTTAGCTGACCTGAGCGTTGCAGGGCCGGGGTTCATCTACGCTCCCTCTTGACAAGTCTTCCATGTTGAATGTAGGAGAGGACTTCCGGCCTTGATCTAAACCTCAGCCGTTCTCTGGGGGAGTAGTAATACTGCGGATATCAAACCATAAGTTTTGTTTCAATCTTTCAATTTAGTAAAAAAAAATTGAAAAATGTCTATGATCTATCACAATTTCCTTGTTTGGTATCCAACTGGCCTTTCGTGACTTTGATTTTCAGTCAACTAACATAGTGAAAAATTTACCTTATGTATACCATGAGCCAATAAAAAACATAGCCAATGATGTATATTGAGGTACATGCCAGCACTTGACTACTTGGTGGGATGGAAATCTCGTCTCACGTCATCTATCTGATGTCACCTAGCTACTGGTAGTGAAATTATGGTAGGAAAAGCAGTTAAACCTTTACTTTGCAGTGAAAAGTAACAGTCAATTGCTAATGAAGAAATGTATAAAGCAGGAACTACAAACCGAGTTATGTAGATTGGAGACAAATATTATTACACATATGAAGTAACTAATGCATGGTTGGTTATAATTTTTGGTCTAGAAGAATAATTTTTTGGTCTGTAGCTCATAGTATTGACTCAATATCCAGTCATTCTATACATTGATTGTTATCAGATAACCACAACAATAGTTGCCATACAGACAAAGAACAATAAAAATTATAATCACAACCATAAATCTACGGAAGACAAATATGTTCTTTCCAAAAGCTGATAGACCTACATAACAACACTTGATTTGCTAGTAAATTAATAATACATGCTAGGATGGCTTTGAGGACCTACATTAGCTTATTTTATACGAATTTTGATAGTGAAATTATATACAAACTTATATATGATTTTTTTTGTAAATTATAATTAAAGTTAGGTGCAAATGTAAAATGATTGTGGTTTTCATATAATTTATGTGGTAAAAAATATAAGGAAATTTAGAAACAATTCATCATTAAAAAAAGATTTGTATGGCTTTTTGGACCACACATAGTCCATGCATACTAGGAACTATACAATCTGTTCATATCTAAGTTTGTAGGATAAAAACAACCTTAGCAAGCCAAGTGTGGATTGGCTAAAATGAGTAAGGTTCCCAAATGTTGGTATGATGGGTGCATGGTCCAACACCCAATGGCTGTCAGTGAAAGTCAATCCAATGAAAATCACAAAATAACACATCTTGAATCTCCTATGCAAAATACAAGCACTTTGGCTTCTCAAATTCATGTGTATAACAAAGAATCAAATGGAAACCTTAAAGGAACGAAAGGTAGCACAAAATTTATGAAAAATTTCTATATCATATTGTGAATCAACTCACACTAAGCAAGCCAATATGAAAGGTAGACCAAGAAATGAGAAAGATTATTTATTCCCATTTACAGTGATTCAATTCATCATAAATGTGTTATAGTTATAATATGCATTTATAGCCAATAATCATCAAGTATTACCTTAAAATGCTTTCATTTTCATTCACTGCACATGTTAGAAAGGAAATATTATCCAATATATTCTAGTATTTAATGCTTATTCTTAAATCTTATTAATAACTAAATAAAATTTTGGAGGAAGAATTGGGGTATTGTAGGCTAAATACCCTTGATTAATTTAAGGGATATATATTCCACGAATGGAATATAGAGAACATCAAAGTACAAAGGTTCAAGAACTTTCTCAATAAATTCATCCTCTACATGATTATATGAATTGGTTATAAATGAGAAAAAATGGTAAGGTGTATAACTTTTTGAACAACTTGTAGCCATTGGCAACAAAACCAAATTAACAAAATAGATCATGACTTTGAAACAAAACAATGGAATTGAAACTTTGCAATCCATGATTTCACAAGGACATTACTTTATAGGCTATAAGTGCTTTATAAGATTTCTTATAAGTCCATTTAGATGGATAGGTATGTTGTGTCTTTGGGATCATAAAGTGGGAGGTGCCTTTTTAGAGATTAATATCACTATAAATGTTTAGCTCAATGAGGAGAAAAAAGGGTTTGAAATATTTTTGCTCAAAATTATGGCACTCGTAATAAATGGTGAATTCTTACCTGAAGATTTAAAGATGTAATATTTAACTAAATCATTAAATATATTCTCATGAATTATTTGTCATTTAAGATTGACATAGCATCAAGCATTGAGCCATAAAAGACCCTTTAATTTCTAATGTAGCTATAGACTATTTTAGAGAAAAGACATGCTATTAAGAATTATTTAATCTATACAGACACAAGTAGATCGATCATGATGTCAACAACAAAGAAATCAGGTCAAATGTAGGATGCGTCCAATACTAGTGTGACAAAATTTCATATTGGCAGCTGTTGTATTGAGAGTTACACTAGGTCTACTATTGGACATACCTAGGAGGGAAGGTGAAATACCTCCCTCCAAGTAACTCTCTTTAGTAAAATCCTATGATCAACATTATGCTTGGACCATCTATTAAAAAAAAGCACATGAATCAAATAAGTCAAGCCTAACTCATAAGGTTATCATCTACCCAATACAGGGCCTTATGATGTTCAATTTATTCACGATCAGTATTAACATGTAACAAGATATAGGGTAAGAAGAGAAGATGTCCGGTTGTTTAACGATGATCTGCACACAAAATCCTCTACCAATAGGGATTCAGTGAATGGTGGATCTCCAATGTTGACTCCTCCCAATGCCCACCTTGAAGCTCCAACTGCCCCAAATCGTACACACTAACGAGGCTTTGAAAAATGGGGACTTTTGAGTGGAAATCCTTGTTTTTGGGTTGAGGACCAATAGGAAGGGTCTAAGGAAACCACCTTCATGTTCCTAGGAGCCTCATGAAGTGGGGACGTCATGGGGGATTGTCGCATGGTGGTGGGAGTGGCATAGGACGGGGGTTTGTATGTTTGACTAGAGGTTGGGGAAGTTAAAAGTGGGTGACCAAATCGATGGCCATCTACTATACTAGCAAGCCAAAGGTGTGGTTGTCTAGCGGAAGTGGGCGGCCATCCTTGTGGACATCCATTAGAGCGGGTGGCCACTTAGCTGGCTGACCACTCAACTAGGCAGCCATCTCGATGGCCGCCTAGTACCTATTGGGCTAGGTGTTATTTTTCCACTTTACCTATGTTTTGACCTTATGTAAATGGCTAAAAATTGGGTGACACACTTGGTTGGCCAGAAGTCTATGAGTTAAGTGGTTAACTAATCGCCTAATTTGAATGTCATGATAACTTAATTCGTGTGAATCTGTCATGATGAGTTAAAAATCTTAGGGATGCCATATTGTTGTTGCCATTGAATGGATAAATTTGATAAATTTGATGCTAATTTATGATCTAAAGACAATTAAATGATTAGCACTTTGCATATTTTACCACTAGTACTCACACATATACGTAGTCACGTAGGTCTAGATGCAAGCACATGTACACATCAAAACATATATATAGTGTTGTCTATCATTCACCTTCAAACAGATAGAAAACCCATTCTTTTATGTCCATTCTATATCATTTATGACTATTATTATGCAAATCATTAAACCTACAATCTAACAAATGGGGGAAGACTCAATAGTTTCTTCTAAGTGGACGACTAAGTTTCCTTCCTAAATCAATTGTTACCAAATTTAGTTTATTTATACATAATATATTAGCCACCCATTAGAGAAAAGAGACTAGATTGTACTTGGATAAACTAGCTTATATAAATAGAAGTTTTATAAGACTATTTATTAGCTCCATAATATATTTATTATCAACATCCTAATTTGTTTGTTGTGCATTATTCATTCCATGTAAGCATACTATAAATAGAACATTCATTTACTTTCTAGCAAAGTTAAACTAGATCATAGTTTTCTTAAATTCTCAAATTTTTTCTATCATACTTTCAAGCTAACTTAATGTGTCACACATGATTAACATCTAAACAATACTATATAACATATATTTGTTATGTTAATCATGTCATGAAATAGCCTTCAAGTGCTTGATCGATTATAAAAGATGTGGGATAATTATATAAGGTTGGCTTATTTAAAGGCACTGCCAAGTGACAATGATTTTTACAAATTAAAAAAAATTAATACAAGCAAGAAAGCTTGAGTACTTTCCTCTATGGTATCTTTGACTAATTGTATAGTCACTAAATAAAAGAAATAATCTTTTGGTAGTGATGCATTTGTCGTGGCAATAAAGTTGTAGTCATAAATTAGTTTTACATGGTAACATCTTGATCATCATATAGTTTTTGCCATAATAGGGGCAACATAGAATTACCATCACAATAAATTGATGATAACGAGATTTGCACCAATTGAGTTGCATATGAAATGCCACATACTGTTTACTATATGTAAAGTTGCACATTAAAGTTTTTATTATTGTTACACCAATATGGAAGATAATCAAACATAGAGCATTTGCATAGTAATCACTCTACCATTAGACTCAATTTTTTCTACCATATGCTGCTTTGGCCTTTCCAAGTTGGTGGTACTCTCTCTCTCTCTCTCCCTCTCCCCCCCTATCTCTCTCTACCTATCTATCTATCTATCTGCCATGTTGTTCGCAACCACATACTAATTCCCATATGCTATTGCATGCATGACTCCTTAACCGACTGTAAGTATGCCATCTCCTCCTCTCTCCATCTACCTACCTTAACACTTCTTACATCCCCCTTTTTTCCATCTTCTTCTCTATTTAAAACAAGAACAAAGGGGCTACTGAGCTCTGATTAAGAAAAAATCTACCCATGCATCTCACCAGCCTTTTCCCCTCCCATACATCTATCTTTATTTAGGAGCATGTACATGTTCAATTGATGCCCTAGTGGGAGCATCGTGCTAGAAAGTGAGGGGTCTCCAAGTCAAACCTATGTGTCTGAAGTGAAGTCCTCTCTCTCTCTCTCTCTCTCTCTCTCACACACACACACACACACAACACACACACACACACACACACACACACACACACACACACACATGCGCACAACCCTACACCAGTCACCATCCAAGACTACCTCAACCGTGCAAGAAAGCAACCTATTGCTTGCATATTGGTTATTCTCTCTATTATTGCCTACACCTCTAGTGATGGTTAGTCCTTTCTTGTAATAATAATAAAAAAATACTAACGTCGTCACGTGGTTTTATCAACATGCATTTTATTACATAGCATTCTATTTTGTTCTTCTTGTGAGTTAAGTGTGTAAAATAATGAACATTATAGCAAAAAAAAAGTTTGATTCAGAGGAAAAGAAAGTGACAAAAATTGGAACATAAATATCATTTGATTTATTGATCCTTAAAAAAGGAAATAAGCAAAATTATGTTGTTGAGTGAAAAAGAAAGTGAAATTCGTGAAAATTGGAATCCCGTCCCATTAATCCCGAACTAGGATCCGACGATTCGATAACTTTATCAATTTATCTCTCTATTGCCTCGATCGAAAAGGGGGGGAGGGGAGGAGGGACAGGGAGCAAGAACTAATTCCGTGTAGGGATCTTGATTTCTTTTTTTGTTTCACTATGACCCCCACTAATCATCTAAAACAATCAAGCAAAATTTGACCAAAGCAATTTGATGGGTCATGGGCGTCCTTATTTCAAGTTATCAGCAAAACATCAGGTAAGCATGAAGAAATTAACGACACTTATTTATCTTTTGAGTTGTTTTGTCGGACCGGTAACTCAAGATCTTTGGTCTCCACCCGGATCCGATGAAATAAATGGGAGGGCTTCGTCTGGATTTGTTGGGAATGATGTTGATCTAGTTCATGGTGCGCTTGCGCTGGAAAGGCGGTTATTTTTAACTCTTGGAGTACAAGGGGCTTGCACCCTATATGAGATTAATACCTCACACGGCTCCTCGTTTAATTCTTCCGAAGTAATCGGAACATGGGGACGTAAAAAGGGATCCTATCAACTTGTTCTACCCTAGGATAATAAGCTCATGAGCTTGATCTTATTTCACCATCGAGAAACGAAAGAAGACTTCTATATCCAAGCTTAGCTCGGAATAATATGCTACTGCTGAAATATGGAAGAATTTCAATCTTAAAATTAAAAAGATAAATTATAGGTGGATTCGAGAACATGGAGAAAATGGAAAGGGAGAAGTAAGTCATCAAACCAGAAATCCAAGAACACCTATAGTGATCATGGCATAAACCATGCCTAGTCATCTTTTTTATTTTTTCCCATAGCATTTGATGGAGTTGAAAGCTTTCTTTGGCAATCATCATCCCATATGCATATTCATTCAGTGTGCTTATTCTTATTCCCCATCAACAACCATAGGCCCGCAACTGGAAGCTATATTCAGGCACCCTCAGTTCCTTATGCATTCGGGTTTGGGCATGTATGGTTTTAATTCTTTTTTCCTTGCGAGCGAGTATCGCAAGGGAGAGAAATTGACTAATGCCTCATAGTCGTTGCGGAGGTTCCATGAGCCGAAGTGCAGTGTCTGTTGGTCATAGTTTCCTGCTGTTGCGGCCAATGCTTGTTTGCGCGCTTCAATGCATTGAAGGCCATGATTTAATCTTCGGATAGCTTTGCGTTGGCTCACTCGCTCCGACTTACGAAACATGCTTCGCTATCTCGCCTAGAACGCTATGGATCTCAATTATAACTTGTGTTTGCTGACCCAGTGCTTGCATAAACATTATGCGTTATATGGTAAATAATTAACTACATAACTAGTATTTATAAGAGACTACATAGTAACTACTCTTGTCACCTAAACTTCACACTTTTTGCCAATAAATGACATTTACCATCACAAGTGTTTTTCATGTGTGAAAGTGATCACCATATAGTAGTAGCGTTATCATCGATATCCTATTTATAGTCCAATGACAAATACATGGCAGAGATAATTTCATAAAATGAGTTCATTTGTGGATGTAATATGTTTCGCATTGTGACAATCTTATTAGTGTGCAGAGCGGTTTATTCTAACATTGTTTTCCTCATCTTAAATAGATATTATATTGATATCATATACCACAAAATGGCAACCATGTTGTTACCAAATAAGATGTTTCACAACCCTTTCTTGCACATAAGTAGTTACAAATTTGACTATATGAAACTTCCTACACTCCAATGATTTTGATCCATAGAGTTTGTAATCAAAACTTCCACCATGCACGTGTTAAGGAGCACCGAACAAGTTCACAAAGGGAAGAATGCAACAGACACCTTAAAAATTTGGGTTGTCATGCACATTTATAGAACATGACCGGTATTTAAATCCTTCAAAATCTATGAATTAGAATGCAGCATTTGTTGTGTAACAAGGTTGATTTTTAGATATAATTTCATACAATATCTTAGCTTTCACATGTACATAATTATGATGACAGTAGGTTTAAGAGAGACTTCTTAATTATGGATTGGTTCATAAAAAACTTCAACACAATATGTCATTTATAAACATATTTTTAATGTTGAAGGCAATAGTTAAATCTATGGTACATTCAATGAAAAATTCTCAATTGCTTAAATGGACATGTACATGAAATGTAGAAAATGATGTCTTATTCGCTGAAGCACATGTAATGATAGGCATAGAAATGTGCTAATAGATTGTCTATGTAATTGTTGTATCTGTTATAGCTAAAGATCCATCTCTTATGGGTAACACTGTATGTTCAAATGTCGTACACTCACAATAGAAGACGGGTAATTAAGAAAAAACGAGACAATATGCCATACCTATTTATGCCTTATGCTAAACATGTAGAAGTGGGAAGAAGTGAATGCATGAATGTGCAAAATGAAAGGTCTTATGTTGTATTAAGAAGGCAGAGGAAACGAAGTGAAAGAAATGTATGTGAAGGACTCTATTGTGCCTGATAGAATGGCGAGGTTTAGTAGTTGGAAACAATTGACATTAATTGAACTATGTTTGAAGCAAAATGTTTAAGTTCCAATTATGGAGTAGTCAATTTCGAGCTGTTATAGTTACTATTGACATCCCTTGTTGATCTAAAAAATATCATAGCTGATGGTCATGGTGGGGGCCTGGGTAGGGTGGTTGTATGATTCTCCTACCAACTCTATCCCCGTGCGCTTGCTGATCCTAGTCACCCAGTTACGAAAGACCCCAATGGATTTCTAAATTCTGAGACTTTGCGTGTGGGCATTATATTCCTTTCACTATTCTTATTTCTCATATTTATCGTATGTTTATTGTCATAATTATATAACTATTTTACAGCCATGAACTTATAGTTTTACTCGTATTTCCCCATTGTACTAGTAACAAACACACTATATCTAAAACGAGACTCCATAGTCATTTACACAAAAAAGTGGCACTATTGCTGGCAAATTTTTCCTTGGTGTTAAAATTTTGTGTTATACATATAAATGGCGTTAGTTTTATAATTAGTTATAAATATCTATTTGACGCAAAATTTGCTCTTCCGCATGACTATTAACCTATTTAGACTATAGTTTGTGTTAGATAGAGATGACCATCAACCCCTTGATATTAGGAGTCTGTTGCAGGGATAAGCATGGAGACTTGGTCTCCCACGATCCCTAAGATTTAGGAGGCGGTTCCGAGGAGGGGGCGGAGATGGTTAACAGAAGAGCCTCTATAAAAGGGAAACCAATGTGAAGAATTGATCTTAACTTTGGGTTAACCATCGGAGCCCGGATTCCTCCCTTTCTTTTTCTCTCCTCTCTCTCTCAAAGAAGGATCTTACACTGGTATCAGAGCAGTTCGTCCGCGCCGCTTCCGCCGCTGCTCCCCGCGATCGCCGCCGCCGCCACGCTGCCCTCGCACAGGAGCCACGCCGCAGCCCTGCCGCGACCGCCGCTGCAGCGAACCGGAGCCGCCGCGCTGCTCCTCGCACGCCCCTGCCGTGGGACTCGCGCTGCAGCGCCGCCGCAGCCCGCCGCTGCTCCCCCTCGTGCTGCGGCACACCCCGCGAACCGCCGCAGCGCCGCCGCCGCTGAAGCACCGGCCGTGTCCTACCGTTGCCGCTGCCGCACACTGCAGCCCCTACTGCCGCTGTCCTCGCGGCACTGCCGCAGCCCGTCGCAGCACCGCCGCTACAGCGCACACTCGCCGGCCGCCCTCGCCTCGCGCCACTGGGCATCAAGCCGCTGCTACTCGTGCTGCTGCCGCACCGTCGTGATCCGCCGCTGACCGCAGCACCGCCGCGACAACCAGCACCAAGCCCGTTGCATCCCGCCGCACGACAGCCGCCGCTGCAGCACCACCGCCTACCCCGCTGCCGGCACACCGCCGCTGCCCACCGCCTGACGCCGCAGCTCCCCGTGCCTCGGCGTGCCCTCGCCGCTGCAGCGCCGCCGCGCACCGCCGCTGCTCCTCCCGCGCGCCGCGGCTTCCCCGCGCACCGCACCGCCGCTGCCCTCGCGAACCGCCATCGCCACTGCCGCCGCCGTCTTCGCTGCGCACCACCGTCGCCATCCGCAGCATCTCTGCAACACACCCTTGCTCGGCTTCTCTCGTTAACAGGTTCTTCCTCTCCCTTTAACGAGTAAGCTGTTGAGCATTATTTAATTGGAGGACAACCATCATCATTATTACAGTACAGTAGCATTTAAAGTTAATATATAATATGTGTTGCATCTTCTTTTGACAGATCCACTTTACTGTCAACTTAATTGACATTCCTTTATTATTATCATTTTAATTTCTGTTTAGAAAATTCAAATTATATTTTGATTGTTGTTAAAATAAATATTAAGTAATTCTTGATTGAATATCATTTATGTAAATTAGTTATTTAAAAAATTTGTTCTGCTAAGTTGAATCATACAAAATGATGCATGTTTTAATGTTATTTATGTTACAAATCTTAATTGTTAAATTATGTATATTGAGCTTTAGCCTTGTCCTACTTAAAATGGCGAGTAAACTCATTGCTTCTGAACTGGCTAAACTGGACAAGTTGAACGGTACTAATTATGATATGTGGCATAGGAAAATTAGATATGGTCTTATTCATGATCATATTGAACATGTACTTAACAGTACTGTTCCGGAATTAACTGATAATCCCGGAGAGGGAGATATCAGGAGAAGAGAGCAATGGTTGTCAGATGACAATAAGGCTAAAAGTCTGATGCTAATGTTCATGGAGGACAACCTTATAAAATTCTTTGAAACTTATGAGACTGCCCGGAAATTGTGGGACGCTATCAAGGAGAAGTATGACACCACTTCTGAGGTGAATACTCAGCTCCTATTGCATCGGTATAATTCTTGCCGTATGCAAGAAAGCGATAGCGTCATAGAACATGTGAATAAGATGATTGTTATGGCTAAAGATCTTTCTACTGCTGGAACAGAGGTTCCAGAGAGAATGCAGGTGGCGACTATTTTGAATAGTCTGCCATCTTCATTAGATATGGCTGCCACAACCCTTAGAATGAGCGGTACCGTTCTTCGTGTCACTGATTTACCAGATAGGTTAGCAGTTGAGCAGGATATCATTGCCAGTAGGAAAGGTCAAGAGCTGAACTTGCAGGAAGTGAATGCTATTCACCAGAAGCCCTCATCGGCATATAACAAAAACCAGAATCACTCTGTTGGACCGAATAGGCCACAGTTCAAAGCAAAATCACACTATAAAGGCAAAAAGGTTCCCCGTGGTGCTTGCTACACATGTGGCAAATTTGGTCATTACAAGGCCAACTGTCATGAAAAGCACGGAAACAAGGGTAAAAACCCGGAAAAGGGGAGAACCGGCAAACGAGAATTCGTCGGTTTGACGGAATGCAATGCTGTGATTATCGACACCAACGACTGGTGGGTGGATTCTGGCGCAACTTGTCATGTGGCAAAGACAAAGAAAGGACTGGTGGAATTCAAGCAGCTGCAACCTGGAGAGCAGAGAATGTACATGAGAAACAACACCTACCTGAATGTAGAAGGTGTTGGATCATATCGTTTAGATCTTGGGGACAGCATCATGGTCCTCAAGGATGTCTGTTATGCGCCGAGTATTAGACGCAATCTATTGTCTGTAACTGTTCTCATGAAAAATGGTCTGGAAGTCCATTTCTATAATAAAAGGGTGTCTATAGGAAAGAACAAAAAGGTCTTTGCCATGGGAAAACTTGTTCCTGAACATGGCTTATTTTGTATTCCTGTTCTGGACACAGAAGTTAATAATATTAATGATGCTGTTATGAATTATTCCTTGTGTCATCTGTCTGAATGTGATCTGTGGCATTTTAGATTAGGACATCCTGGAAAATCTAAAATGGAACATATGATAAGATTGAACCTACTGCCATTAACTAAGATAGAATTATTACCATGTGAACATTGTTTAGTCGGTAAAATGACTAAGAAACCTTTTGCAGTAGGACATAGATCACAAGGATTACTGGAGTTGATCCACTCAGATATATGTGGACCATTAAGTATAAAAACATATGATAGAAAGGAATATTTCATAACATTTATAGATGACTATTCCAGATATGCCAATGTATATCTTATTTCTGCTAAATCAGAAGCTCTTAATTGTTTTAAGAAATATAGAGCAGAAGTAGAAAGGCAACTGGGTAAAAACATTAAGGTGTTAAGAACAGATAGAGGTGGGGAATACAACTCAAAGGAATTTGAGTCATATTGCCAAGAGAATGGAATAAAGAGGCATGTAACTATGCCTTATATGCCACAACAGAATGGTGTGGCAGAAAGAAAGAATAGAACGCTTATGAATGCTGTTAGATGCATGCTATCGCATTCAGGACTCCCGAAGAATTTTTGGGGAGAGGCATTGCTCACGGCAAATTATACATTGAATAGAATTCCCACTAAATCTATTGAAAGTACACCTTATGAACTGTGGAATGGGAGGAAACCAGAAATAAGTCATCTTAAGAAATGGGGGTCAGTAGCCCATGTTCTCATTCCAAATCAACTGAGAGACAAGTTAGACTTCAGAACATTGAAGTGTCGATTCATAGGCTATTGTGACAAATCATCGGGATATAGATTCTTCGATAAGGAAAAAGGAATCATTGAATATAGGGATGCTACATTTCTAGAAAATGTAGAGGAAGAGGAATCTCATCATGAGAAAGAACCTCTAAGTGTAATAGATGATGACTATTACAATGATTTACCTATAAATGATCTAGAAATCGAAGAAGAACTTCCACCAAATGTGGAAGATGAACAAATGCCTTTGAATGAAACGCAAGAAAATCAACCTGTAATTGGCAATAAAAGACTTAGAACTCCACCAGCATGGATGGATGATTACCACTTGTACTTATGTGAGCCTTCATGTCTAATAGTAGACATAAATGAGGATAATAATATAGATCCCATGAATCTGAATGATGTATTGAAATCTTCAAACTCTGATCTATAGCGAAAAGCCATGGAAGAAGAAATTGATTCCATAAAAAGGAACAATGTATGGGAACTATGTGAATTACCCAAGAATAGGAAGGCTATATGTTGCAAGTGGGTATTTAAGAAAAAGATCCGTGTAGATGGATCTATTGACAAGTATAAAGCTCGATTAGTTGCCAAATGATTTACTCAGATGCCAGGTATAGATTTTCAGGAAACTTATTCTCCTGTGACTAAATTTGCATCTATAACGATGATTTTAGCAATTGTTGCGCATCTTGACTTGGAACTTTTTCAAATGGATGTCAAGACTGCATTCCTTAACGGAGAGTTAGAGGAAGATATATACATGAAACAACCTGAAGGTTTTCAGGTAGAAGGTCAGGAGAATAAAGTATGTAAACTTAAGAAAGCTTTGTATGGCTTGAAACAGTCTTCTAGACAATGGTATCTCAAATTTCATAATGTTGTTATTCAACTTGGATTTGTTACAAATCAATTAGACAATTGTGTATATGTCATGAAGAGTGGGAGCATGTTCATTATATTATCTTTATATGTAGATGATATTTTGCTCGCTCGAAATGACATAGGAATGTTGAATAACGTTAAGTCTGAGCTCAGTGAGAAATTTGAGATGAAGGACATAGGTGAGGCATCCTATGTTCTCAGAATCCAAATCCTGAGGGATAGAAAGTCTAGAATGTTGAGTATAAACCAAGATAAGTACTTACAATCAGTACTTAGGAGGTTTGGAATGCAAAACTGCAATCCAGCACCAACGCCGTTGGTCTATGGAAAACGATTAAGTAAAGAGCAATGTCCTAGAGAAGGACATGATGCACTGCAAGTGCCGTATGTACAAGCAGTCGGAAGCTTAATGTACGCTATGCTATGTACCAGGCCTGACATAGCATACGCAGTAAGCTTAGTAAGCAGATATCAATGTAATCCTGGTCCAGCACACTGGGAAGCTGTTAAAATGATTATGAAGTACTTGAAAGGTACTTTGCACCACAAATTAATATATCAAGCAGATACATTAGAAGTGCTTGGTTATTCCGATGCGGATTTCGGAGGGGATAAAGATGACGGAAAGTCCACTTCGGGACACTTGTTCATCTTTGGTGGTGCTGCTGTTTCTTAGAGTAGCAAGAAACAAGGGTGTGTTGCAAGATACACACAGGAAGCTGAGTATGTTGCGTGTAGCATAGCTGTCACTCATGCAGTCTGGATAAGACGATTTTTAACAGAATTAAATATCAACTTAGTAGAAGAACCAATTGAGATTTATTGTGATAATCAAGCGACAATTAGCTTGATTAACAGTGGAGCGAATAGCTCTAGAGGAAAACACAGAAATTCAATATCATTATATACGTGATATTGTTCAAAAAGGAGAAATTAAAGTGACTTATATTCCCACCAGTGATATGATTGCAGATCCGTTGACAAAAAGTATACCGGTAGAAAGTTTTGTCAAACATGTAAGTCTAATGGGACTTGGGAATATATAAGTCGGGAATTTTTCTTTACAAAATTGAAAATACATTTCACAGATAGTGAGAATGTATCAGAACTTTAATACATCTCACAGATAGTGGGAGTGTATTAAGAATCATTTGATTTGAAAATACATTTCACAGATAGTGAGAACGGATAGTGGGAGTGTATTAAGAATAATTTGGTCTTGATGGTCAAGTCGGAGATGTTAGATAGAGATGACCATCAACCCCTTGATATTAGGAGTCTGTTGCAGGGATAAGCATGGAGACTTGGTCTCCCACGATCCCTAAGATTTAGGAGGCGGTTCCGAGGAGGGGACGGAGATGGTTAACATAAGAGCCTCTATAAAAGAGAAACCAATGTGAAGAATTGAACTTAACTTTGGGTTAACCATCGTAGCCCGGATTCCTCCCTTGCTTTTTCTCCCCTCTCTCTCTCAAAGAAGGATCTTACAGTTTGTATTACGTGGGATGGAGTTAAAACTTTTGCATTTTTGTAGCATATTTTCTCTACATTTTTAGTCAATAAAATTTTCTTATAAATGAGATATATCATAATTCATAGAGTCCCGTCCGGTAAGTGCAGGTCTAGATAAGTGCAAAGGTGGGGAGGGAGTTTTTCTTGAAAACCCCTCGTGGGGATGAGGAAAAGTTTGAGAATTTTCTCTCCCTGCACTTAGGTGTTCATCCTAGCTCCCCTCCAGTAAGTGGCCGATCTGGATTCTAATTCATAATATGAGTACTTATGGCAACTTTGGCTCCCATATGGAAAACCCTAATTACGCAGCCGCTCACTTTTCTAACTACAAATCTATGAATGCATGATTTTTTTGGATTATAATGGAGTTTCTTTTCGTGCTCCCTTCTTTCCCTGTTTATTTTAATGTGCAGATGACGAACTCTGAACAAGGAGATCATCAATCATGATGAACCCACGAGTTTCCAGAAATGAATGTCAAATTGGAATCAAACTAAATCTCAACTGTCTCCTTCAAGCAATTCATCTACCAACGGTCATCCCATTATGATCTAAATAAGGACACTAAGGAAGACCAAGCACAAAGAGATGAAGGTACAGTTTTGACGAGAAATCAAATACACGAATGAGAAAACACATGCATGAACAGAAAGCTAAGTAACTTAGTACTGTATGAATGATAGAGAAAATAGGTGACCAAATCGATCTGCTAAGGCTTCGAGATTAATACCCGGTCAATCTTTCCGGCAGTGGCGCCGGAGGTCCTCCGTACAACTACGTAGTCCCAACCATCCGGCAACCATGCGGGTCTCGGCTTGACTTCGTAGCGCTTTGATGCTTCCAATGTTGTAGCTGTCGTTGTCGATGGAGATCCCTCTTCCAGCTTCCGTTTCCTGGAAGTTGCCACCGTCGACAGGAGTGTTTCTAGTTTGCTTGATTGCGGGATCACTACTGCACATCCTTGTTTATCGTGAGACTCGACCCCACCATTACACTGGAAGCGATTCTCTGGGATGATCTTCCCTAGCAGGATCATGCGGGGGAGGAACGGTCGGTAAGGGACTATTGCGAGTTGGGCGGGAGACAATGCATCCTTGGGTATCATCAGAGCATCCCTGTCCATCTTTTGAAGGTCACTAGTCTGCCTTTGCACTGGTGGATTATCCGAAGCCTCCATCTCCACCAGCGTAGGATCAGCAGCCTCTGCCTCTATTACGAGAAGCTCAGCGGCCGGCTGCGCCATCTGTACAGTTGGAGGACCAGATGCCTCCATCTCTTCTACTAGAGGATTAACAACCTCCCTGTCCTCTCCGGGAATGATGGTGGCCATCTGAGCTGGCGGCACTTTGGTGGCAGCCCAGTACTCCTGTGGAAATGGGCAAGGGGGATGGAAGAAATCTCCGTCTCCTTCCGTGTTACCATGGGAGGATACGGCATTTTGAGGAACATGACACTGGATGGGGTCCCCACGGATGTACCAGTCGTCAGGGGACAAGATGTCGTAGTCGTCGACGCTCAACTCGGACGTAAATATCGGCGCGCTAACAGTCGATGGTTCACCTCCATGGGAACTTGATCCGGAAGGATCCATCACAAAGAAGGGAAGAGGAGGAGTGAGAGATATGCACTGCTCTGGTACCTGGGATGAGGATGGGGGCGCTGGACTGGAGAGCGGAGCGAACGAGGGTGAGAAGGATAGACGTTTCGATTAGGTTTGCCACTGCTATGTAGTGTGTGGAGGTGGGGAGAGGATTGGGTGAAGACCGACGAGTGGCTGTCGAGTGCATTAACTGCCGCTCCGCTGTCTGTGAGCGTGCATTGTTCGCGCAGACGCGCACTGGATGCTTCTTAATCCGTCGTTTGACGACCGGCACGGCGCTCTTGCTACGGTGCAGAGAAGGAATGCCGCCTGTCGCAATCGGAGTTGAGGCCACGACCCCATGCGTAACCGGCAGGGTAGTTAAGGAATTCCACTGCGTGTTGATATATATTTCCGTGGCAACCATGCGGGTCTCGGCTTGACGTCATACTTGCACGATGAATGCAAGATGAGATAATTCCTCTTTTCTTCTATGAGCTTCTTTATTCCCAATCCAAAAGTAATTAGCTGTCAGGTGTGTCCTTCGTTATGGATGGTGAACTATTTTCCCGGCTTTGCATTAGGTGAAAAGACCGTCTTGAATGTGTTAAAAATTGAAGATTCAGTTTGCCCGGAGGATGCGTCTTCCTTTCATTACCTTTTATGGTTGGCTCACAAGCACAGTCGGGCTGTAAGCATGTAAAAGCGCACATACCAGGTCCACCTCGGATTTGTATCAACTTCATCGTACGTTGTCCAACTATTATCCGAATTATCCGATAAACATAAATATGTGTACTAGCTAGTTAAAATATTACACAAACTACATTCTTAACTTTTAAGAAACAAATTGTTTTAGGAAACATTTAGGACCGCATCAGTGGGCACGGATGTAACCCTTCTGACCGGGAAGGCTGAAGGCGCATAGAAATTGAAATGTGCGCAGGTTATTAACGCAAGAGAGGTGGCTTATGGGTTTTGTTGGTCCTGACTAGGACCGTAAACGGGTAGGATACGGATACAGAAACAAGTGTTTCCGTTTTCCGATTCCGATAAAGATAGCTTGTTTCCGTTTTCGATTCCGATAAAATCGGAAAGTGCATTATCCGTTTCCGTTTCCGATAAAATCGGAAAATCTATTTTCCGTTTCCGATTTATTTCCGTTTCCGATTTGTTTCCGATTCCGATATCGGAATCGGATATTATTTTCGATAATTATCGAAAATTACTGATTTCCTGATTTATTTGTTTAAAACATATAAAATGAAATCTAAATATAACCAATACATCTTAGTATATTAAATAATAATTAATTATATTAGATAATGATTAATAAGATTAAAACAATCCTAAGGTTAATATTATTCCTAATAATAAATTTAACAAAAATCGGAATCGAAAATCGGAAAGTGGATACGGAAACAGGAGTTTCTGTTTCCGATTCCGATAGCTTATCGGAAATATCCGATTCCGATTCCGATAGCTATCGGACTGATATTTTTTATCGGAAACGGATATTTTTTTTCGGTAACGGATCAAAAAATCGGATAATCGGATTTCCGTTGACAGCCGTAGTCCTGACGTTGGACAAAACCTGCCGACACACTCCATCGGATTTTGGTTCTTATGTTTACGGTGTATTTCATTAATTGTTGTTAAGTAAGGGTGTAAACGAGTCGGGTTTAGGCAGGATCCGTTTTGATGCAAATACGACCCGAACATATTTAGATTCGAATCTGACCCATATCCGAAATTCCAATAGAAATCAAATCGGGTTTTGACCCGATCCAAATTATAGGTTCCCTTCCTCAAAACCTTAGTCCTAATTGTCCTGGCAGCACACTGCCGTGGCCCCACATCTCGCCGTACCCCCCACCACATCGCGCCGGGAAGAGGTGCGCCCCCAACACGATCGGCCTGCACTGAATCCGATAAGCAGATGGTTCGTCTCCTTTGCCTCGTCCGTCACCTCCGTCACCTCCATAGATCTGCGAAGGTATGAAGCTTGCAGAGCTTTACACCGCCGTTGCTGCCGCTGCAGCTCTGCCATGAATCAAGTGCTGCGTCAAGTTTTGATGGAGGCACGAAGGGGAGGATGATGGCGGCGTGGCATGCACTACACGAGGGCGGCAGCGGCCTCAGCGTCAGTGAGGCCGAATTTGAAGGCATCGTTGGCGCGCTCGATCTTGAGGCCCTTGCAATGGACGATGACGACGAAGCTGCCAAGGCCGAGGTGGGTGGCACTGATGTCCTCCTTGGCCCAATCGACGTGAGCTTGACGATCTTTGGGGTGTCGGTGTAGTGGTGGAAGGAGGCATTGGCGGTGGGGTGGTTTGTATTGGGTTCTTGCGTTTCTCCAAATCGTTTACGTAATGAAAAATAAAATTAAACAGCGATTCGTTTTATACTGTTCAAATATTCTAAAACCGGAGGTACGGGTAATCGAGTATTACCGCATCCGGATTCGAATCTGTGTCCAAATTGTTTCGTCGATGTGACACCGCTAGTCGCGCAAATACCCAGCCTCTAGCGAAATCCAGACAATCCTCCTCATGGTGGATATCCTCACGTTCCTCGCTCGTCGCAGCCCACGAACCCTTCATTCTTCGCCGCAACGACCGCCGTGAAGCGCAGTCCATTTTCCGTCGGACGAGAGTCGGAAAAGTGGCGGAGCAGATCCGGAGAACAGATCTAGCTTGGGGTGCCAAAGAGAGAGACGAAGAGAGGCGGGGGTGGCCAAGGTTGAGCAGTAGCTTGGCCTGCTGATCATTCCAAATTGTGTGCCGTATAAGAACGTTCAATCTAAATTTATTCTTTTCATTTAAATTAGATTTAGAAAATTAATAATGGTGAGTCCGAGTCGATCCACAGGAAAATAAGATTTTAATTTTGAAAACCTTGTGATTCTTAGTTATCTAAAAACATGTGAGAATTTGAGTGAATTAATTAATTAACTATTTAAACTATGATCCAATTAACTCGAATGGTTAAAAATTGAAAATCTAACTAAATAGTTAGTTTAAGAACAGAACAAACAACATCATTAGAGTAAAGAAATCTGATTCAATGTTATTATCACTAATTTAAGAAATAAGAAACAAAAAAAATACACAATGTTTTGAATCTGATACTTCCAACAAAATTAAAGAATTAAACTAAACCTATTATAATAACCCAATCCTCAAAACCAAAAAAAAAAATCTAACTAATAATAAATAAATAAGCAAAGGGCTATCCTGTGGACTTGGACGCAACAGCAAAGATGCAGCGGCGCGTTGGACCGGCGGGGGGTACGTGGCAGGTGAAGAATGGCAGGGGCGTATTGAACCGGGCCTGGTGCACGGCAGACGAGGCGCTGCGAGCGGGAACCTGGCACTGCAGGTGCGGCGTTGACGAGGCGCGGGTGCTTCATACGATGTGTGGCGGCTGGTGCGGCTGACGAGGGCGAGCCACTGACGCGTGTGGAGGGGCGTACCGGTGCTGCAGACGAGGGGTGCGGCAGACGACGCGCGGAGGCGCGGAGTGGGAAGCTTGCACGGGCGACGATGTTGCCCCGCGCGAATCATGCGGTGCTGCCACGTGGCGCTGCAGGCGGTAGCTCACGTACCCGCACACGCGGTTGCTTCCCCGTACTGCGACAGAGAGAAAGGAAAAGGTTGAGAGAGAGAGAAACCGGACAGAGATAGAGAGAGAGGAAAAGGTGGAGAGAGAGAGAAACCGGACAGACAGACAGAGAGGAAAAGGTGGAGAGAAAGAGAGAAAGCAGAGGGAGAGAGAGGGAGAGTCTGCGGGAGAGAGGGAAGCAGAGAGAGAGAGGGAGACCTGACAGAGAGAGAGAAAGAGGGGCTGCGAGAGAGGGAGAGCGGTTGAGAAGGAGAAAAAGTAAGGGAGAGAAAGAGAGTCTGCGGGAGAGAGGGAAGCACAGAGAGAGAGAGGGACACCTGACAGAGAGAGAGAAAGAGGGGCTACGAGAGAGGGAGAGCGGTTGAGAAGGAGAAAAAGTAAGGGAGAGAAAGAGAGAGTTTGCGGGAGAGAGGGAAGCACAGAGAGAGAGAGGGAGACCTGACAGAGAGAGAGAAAGAGGGGCTGCGAGAGAGGGAGAGCGGTTGAGAAGGAGAAAAAAGTAAGGGAGAGAAAGAGAGGCTGTGGAAGAGACAGAGAGAGGAGGGGCAAAAGCAGTTGGCGGCAGAGAGAGGAAAACAGAAAGAGAGAAAGAATACCCCGGAGAGAGAAGAGGCGGGTCTTTTTAAAGAAAAGAGAAGGAAAGTTTTTTTTTAAATATAGAAAGTGGAGGAAAGGAAGGCGGCTGGTCCCTTAAATTAGGGTTTCTTGGGTAAAGGGTTACAGTGATCCTAATATGACCAGTTTTCCCCTACGTCTTTTATTTTTTCAAAAAAATGGGCGATTCTGCTGAGATTTGAACCCCAGACCTCCCACAAGCCCGCAGAGACTTAACCATTACACTACAGCTTCTTTCATGCCGTGTTCACATAAAATAAATTCAAATTAGCATATTTTCATAAAAGTCATCATATTTATTTATTATTTCATCTCGATTTTGTCGAAAAACCGCAAACACGCTATACTCCACTAATCACATTAAATGACGATGTTTTTAAATCGAAATTTGACGAAATTGGTACCGTTGGAATTGGTACGAAATTATCTATCATTTCATACTATTTTGTAGATGGAAACTCGAGTATGATGCGCATGATTGCCTTTAAATGATCAATTTAACCATTTATCACACCCCCCAACTTACTCATTGCTAGTCCCTTGGCAATGCAAATACGGAAAAGTTAGGACACACAATGAATTATCATGCTTCATTTGTAATATCTATCACAAACAATTTAAGTGGTAGCCGATTGGTTAAGCTAAAGTTTTCATATCCCACAATATTTTGATTTACGACAGGAGATTGTGCACGAAAATTGGCACGCTTAGAACTCGTTTCCGACCTTTCTGGTATATTCTTGCCTTTACTACCCTTTAGATAAGACTACCTGGGGAAGAGAAGAGAATAAAAGATTTCCCGACCAGTCAGCGAGGACCGTTTTTCAGTTCCCGTCCCGACTCAGTACTTTTCACGACTTGGTCATATTTCTGGTACGATGGACTTTTTAGCGTGGCTTTTTCATTTCATTGTACTTTTGCTTTTGAGAGTGCGTATTTTTTGCCACTCTCTTTGAATTGCCTGAGGGGAGGTGCGTACTTTTTGCCACCTACCTTCCTTTAGCTCTTTTAACGCCTTCTATTGCCTTTAGTGTTTACAGTTGTCCATTTTAAATGACCGCCTCTTTTAGAGTGCTGAGTGGGACAGTCCTCTATTACGAATTCTAACACATTCCTTTCGTTCAACCTAAAAGAAAAATTAGAATAAGTAGTCTTATCCTTAAGGTTAATTCTAGCAATTATATACTTTTAAGATCTTTCATTTATTGTAAGTTGCCGAGTGTGTGTGAAAATTATCCTGCCATATATTTTTGTGAAGTGGGATATTTAAACTTTGAAGGTTCTTTAACCAATGTGACTAACAAAAAATTGATTTGTTTAAGATTTTCTTAATGAAACATGATTTCATTCAATTTTCATAGGGTGTCAAAAGAAGTTTTTGAATGAAATTTTAAAATTTTTGACCATTTTTCGGTGAAAGATATCAGCTTTCTGCATTGTCCCACCCCCCAACTTGATTGACATTGTCCTCAATGGTATAAAATATATGAAAAACATGTCAGCCTGAAGAGAATTGTGAAGGAGAGAAACAACCTGTGATGAAGAGGATGCGACATACCCAAGACGACTACTGCTCAGGGACCTAAAAATAAAAAGAAATACAAAAACTGAAGTAAAAGATTGGGTTGCCTCCCAACAAGCGCTAAGTTTATCGTCTTCAGCCAGACGGAAATTCAGTTATTGTGGATCACTCAGTTCGATGGATTCAGGTGGCTCATTTTGAAGATTTTCAATAAATGGTTTTAACCGTTGACCATTAACGGTGAAAGTGTTCCCACTCTTGGGATTCAAAATTTTAACAGCTCCATGATCGAAGGCTTTAACGACCACGAATGGTCCATCCCATCTGGATTTCAGTTTTCCTAGAAATAGGCAGAGCCTAGAGTTAAATAGCCAAACTTTCTGATTTGGAAGAAAGGATTTTCTCACAATATGTTTATCATGGAAAGCTTTAGTTTTGGCTTTATAAATCCTTGAATTTTCATAAGCCTCGTTGCGCAACTCTTCTTGCTCACTCAGTTGTAAGGTTCGGTGGGAACCAGCTTGGACTAGGTCCAGATTGACTTGCTTAATGGCCCAATAGGCCCTATGTTCCAATTCCACCGGAAGGTGGCACACTTTTCCAAAAACCAGGCGATAAGGAGACATGCCTATAGGAGTTTTGTAAGCAGTCCGATAGGCCCATAAGGCATCATCCAATCTTTCAGACCAATATTTTTTATCAGCCCTAACGGACTTTTGCATAATATTCTTAATCTCTCTATTGAAAACTTCCACTTGGCCACTGGTTTGGGGATGATAAAGGGTAGCCATTTTGTGATTAATCCCATATTTCTTAAGCAAAGCTCGAAACTGGTAATTCGTGAAATGCGTTCCCCCATCACTTATGATAGCTTTAGGCCACCCGAACCGAGAAAAGATATTCGTCTAAACGAATTTAATGACCACTTTATGATCATTGGTTCGGGTGGCTACTGCTTCAATCCACTTAGAGACATAATCCACCGCTACTAGAATATATGTATGTCCAAAAGAGGGTGGAAAAGGTCTCATAAAGTCAATTCCGTAAATATCAAAGACTTCAACCACCAAGATTGGGTTGAGTGGCATCATATCCCTTTTCGCCATATTTCCTACAGCCTGACATCGGAGGCAAGTTTTGCTAAATTCATGGGCATCTTTGAAAAGTGTGGGTCAGTAAAAACCACTTTGCAGGACCTTGGATACAGTTTTCTTTCCTGAGAAATGGCCCCCACAAGCCAGATTATGGCAGAAGTTGAGAACACTCTGTTGTTCTTCTTCAGGAACACATCGCCTAATGATTTGATCAGGACAGAATTTGAATAGTTCAGGATCCTCCGAGAAATAATACTTCTCCTGGGAAAAGAATTTGTCCTTCTCACTTTTAGTCCATCCTTCCGGAAGCTGATTAGTCACCTTGTATTTGACAATATGAGCATACCAAGGTGAAACAGTGTGATAAATGGCTAAAAGATGCTCATCATAAAAGGAATCAGTTATTGGTGCACTTTTGGAAATCAGAATTCGGGATAGGTGGTCAGCTACCACATTCTCAGAACCCTTCTTATCCCGAATTGTCAAATCAAATTCATGAAGGAGTAAGATCCATCTAATAAGTCGAGGCTTTGCATCCTTCTTGGTCAACAGGTATTTCAGAGCTGAGTGATCAGAATAGATTATGACTTTTGCCCCTAAAAGATAAGATCTGAATTTTTCTAGGGCAAAAACGATGGCTAATAATTCCTTTTCTGTGGTGGTATAATTCATTTGAGCATCCGCAAGGGTGCGACTTGCATAATAGATCACCACGGGACACTTGTTGATTCTTTGTCCCAAAACCGCACCGATAGCATAATCAGAGGCATCGCACATGATTTCGAAGGGCAAAGACCAATCTGGAGATTGAAGAATCGGAGCTTTGGTCAAAGATTCCTTCAAAGAATTGAATGCCTTGATGCAAGATTCATCCATTTGGAAAGGGACATCCTTAGGTAGGAGAAGAGTTAGAGGCCGGGCAATTTGAGAGAAATTGTGGATAAACCGGCGATAGAAACCGACATGGCCAAGGAATGAACGGATTTGTCTGACCGAAGTAGGAGGAGGAAGATTGGATATGAGATCGATCTTAGCTTTATCTACTTCTATCCCCCTTTCAAACACAATGTGGCCTAGAACAATGCCCTCTCGAACCATAAAATGGCTCTTTTCCCAGCTAAGTATTAGATTGGTATCAATGCATCTGGCTAGCACTTGTTTAAGATTTTCCAAGCAATTTTCAAAAGAATCCCCGAAGATTGAGAAATCATCCATGAAAATTTCGAGGAATTATCCCACCATATCGGAGAATATAGCCATTATGCACCGTTGAAATGTGCCTGGTGCGTTGCATAATCCAAATGGCATCCTCCTAAAAGCAAACGTGCCATAAGGGCACGTAAAGGTGGTCTTTTCTTGATCTTCCGGGTAAATAGCCACTTGATTGTACCCGGAGTACCCATCTATGAAGCAAAAGTACTTCTGGCCCGATAACTTTTCCAGAATCTGATCTATGAATGGGAGTGGAAAGTGATCCTTTTTAGTCATGAGATTCAACTTTCGGTAATCAATGCACACTCTCCATCCCGTGGTGAGGGGTACCTCTTCCCCATGATCATTCTTGATAACCGTTAATCCCGATTTCTTGGGTACCACTTGGGTTGGGCTGACCCATTTCACAACTTCCTTCTTCACCACTTCTTTCATATTGGGATTAAGCCGCCTTTACATCTCCCGACTGGGCTTAGAATTCTCTACCATATAGATATGATGCATGCAAATGGACGGACTTATTCCTTTCAAATCTGCCACCGACCATCCAATGGCACCCTTGTGGTCTTTGAGGACCTCAGTTAATTGGGCCTCCTGCGGTGATGTGAGATTTGCCGCAATGATGACCGGGAGAGTTTGGTCCGGACCCAAAAAGATATACTTGAGAGACTCAGGTAATGGTTTGAGTTCAAGCTCAGGAGGGTCCTCTAAGGATGGCAAAGCGGGCTCAGATTGTAAGGCTGGTAAAGGTTCAACCTTCGGCCAAGATGTTAATGGGCCAGAAGAATCTTTTAAGGTATTGACTTCCTCCAAAAGGTCATGTATGCACATCTCATTTTCTTCAACCAGATTATCCAAGATATCAATAGTATGCCATTCTTCTTCATGATCTGGATATTGAGATACTTTGAAGACATTAATCTTAACCTTTTGACCCCCAAATGAAATGTCCATTATGCCAATTTCACAATTTATATTAGCTTTGGCAGTGGCTAAGAATGGACGACCTAGGATGATTGGGGTGTGAATGAGTTCCTCCGGTAATGCCATATCCAGAATAAGAAAATCCACGGGAAAATAACAATCATTAACCTTCACAATAACGTACTCAATTAATCCCCGTAGAGTCTTCACAAACCTATCAGCCAACTGCAAGATGATGGGTGTGGGCTTTAATTCCCCGATGTCGAATTTCTCGTAAATGGCTGTTGGCAAGAGGTTCACACTAGCACCTAAATCCAATAAAGCTCTATCAAATGTAACTCCACCTAAGTCACATGAGATCAACGGTGCTCCAGGATCCTTCAACTTCATGGGAAGATGATTCGTCACAATCGTACTCACATCTTCTAAAAGCCGAACCTTTTCGGGTGCCATTCTAGATTCTCTTCGTAGAGTACATAATTCCTTAAGAAAATTTGCATAAGTTAGCACATGCTTGATGGCATCGAGGAGTGGAATATTAATCTGGACTTGTTTGAATACAACTCCTCATTATGGGCCAGTTTCTTCCTGGCATTGGGCTTAGCTAACAAAGCATTTGGAAATGGCACCCTAGGTTGATAAGAACTTGGGCCTTCATCTATCTTCTCTTTTCCTTTCAGATCCTCCTCCAACTTCTCCATGTTGGGTTCAGCCTCACTCTTACTTTCAATTTCATGAGGCCCATCAGTGGAACCTTCGGCTAACTCTTCATCTGTAGATGGGTTTTCTAAACTTTTCCCACTCCTAAGGGCTGAAATGGCTTTAGCATTCTCAAAATGTGGCCCTTTAGATTGTGGTAATGGGCCAGGCTGAGGTAAAAGGCCCAATTGCTGTGGAAAACATAGAGGTTGATTCCTTGGATTGGCAATGGGTTGACTAGGAAGTTGACCCACTTCTCTTCTCATCGTAGCTTCAGCTAGTTGGCCCATTTGACTTTCCAACTTAGAAATGGATTGTTGTTGGGTCAAAATCAGTTGTTGGAGTTGACTGAATTTGTCATCAAAGTTGGGCTGAGGAGGTTGTTGGTAAGTGGGTGGAGGATGGTATTGGGTTGGTTGTCCAGATTGGAATGAGTGGTAGTGGGCCGGTTGACCAGATTGGAATGACTGATAATGGGCCGGTTGAGAGAATTGTGCCTGAGATACCCTTGCCTGAACATTTCCGTAGAAATTAGATTGATGTTGAAATGAATTCGGTGGCTTTTGGGCCTGAGGCATGGGAGGATTGGACATTGGTAACGGGGCCTGCTGAATCTTCCAAGAGAAATTAGGGTGGTTTCTCCAGCCAGGATTGTAAGTATTTGAGAATGGATCATTATTGGGCCTGGAGAATCCCTGGGCAGCCTGAACTTGTTCCTGAATGAATGGTGGATGTTGGGCTGCAGTTGGGCATTCATTCACTTGATGGGTTGGACTTGCTGTTAAGTCCACGATTTTACATAAATAACAGATCAAATTTACATAATTTGCTATCAATCTAAAAGACAAAATCACATGGAATGATAAGATAAACCATTTGCGCATTCAGAATCTGAATTTTAAAATTTCATCACTCCATGGATGGAATAAGGATAGCAATTCCATTTTCTCAGCAATTATTTAATGCGCAGTTGAATGATTTATGGCTATGAGAACTTAACTGTTATTTTATGTGAAACAGGACATGAACAAGCAGATGGCATAGTGGTTGGACCACCCGAACGTCAAGGAAGCAACCAGGGTTCGAATCCTGGCAAAAACATCATTTTATTTTCGTATTTTAGCTTCAACTGGGGCCCACATGCCAACTAAGAGAGAAAGAAGGAGGGAATTCTGAAATTCAAAGAAAGAAGGATCCATTTCAGAAATTCGAAATTCAAAAAATATCAATTAAATGTTTTAAAGAGGATCCCCTAAATCAAGGGGAACTTAATAACAGGATTTTAAAATCTCTTTTGAAGTTCAAAACCCCCTCTCTTTTCTATAAAACTAAGGGAGGAGGTCAAGGTGAGGGGACCCAATTTTCAGAAATTTTTTTTAAGCTTCTCTCCCTCTCTGCGGCTTCTCTTTCTCTCCCGTATTCTCCCTCTCTCTTTCTCCCACGCACAGGTTCCTGCCGCACGCCAGCCGAGCCCCAAGTTGCACTAGCAGAGCCCACACCAGCGTCGGCCAGCAGCTGCTCTTCAGTGCACACCAGCCCCAGCCAGCAGCAGCTTCCAAGCACTCCAAGGCAGCAGCTTCTTCCAAGCACGCAGTGAAGCTGTCCCAGCTTCCGGCTTCCTCCTTCCTCCAAGCTCCTCCACACCAACCAGCAACGTGCAGGCGCTTCAGCAAGTTACAAGAATTTGTTGTTAGAAGTTTTTTTTGTTTATTTCAATCATGTTCTTGTTTCTTAGATTTGATCTAATGATTAGTTAATTGAATACTAATAGTTTAAGTGTTTTTATTTCTTATCATTAAATATTTACATATTTGCGTTAATTTGATTGTTTAGATAGTTGCATGAACAGTACGTTACTATTCACCTCTAACTTCCAGAATTTTATTCGTCCAATGTAAAATCCTTTTATTCAAATCAATCGATATCTAGTACTTGTTTTGATTTAAATTTTATTTAAAAAATGTAAAAAAAATAAAATAAAATTAAAAAAATCTTTTGATGAATAGTAACAAGGGGGTATGTGGCTAAGTTTGATTGGGCTCCATCACATGCATGCGTATGCAGTATGCAGGGGCTTTGATTGAGTGCTCTTTTCTGTGCACCTTTTAGTTTTGTCATTTGTATTAATACCCTTGTTTAATTAGTTAAAGTTAGTTGATTCCACTAGTTTTTTTTTTTACATTGTTTTTTTTATTAAAAAAAAAAAGTATCTAAATTTTCAAAATCTAAAGTTTTCAAAGTTAAAAATTTAACTCCCTGTGGTTCGACTCGGACTCACCGCTATTAATTTCCAAAATTTGATTTGAGTGAGCCGGATAAATTAAGATTGAACGTTTTCATGTGTTTAACGACGCACAATTCGAAACGCATCAATTTTTGGCGCCGTTGCCGGGGAATTAGAATTTTAATTTTGATTATTTTGGATCCATTTGTATAAATCCATACTCACATTCATTTTCTCTTTTTGCAGGAATTAAAAAAAAAAAAAAGAAGACAAAAGGAAAGCTCAACTTGGTGAGTTTGTTCCAATCTTTTTAATATTTTTATGTTTAGATTTGCTTAAAATAGATATAGCCCTCATTAAATAAAAAAAAATCAGAAAAAAAAAATTAAAAAAATGGCATTTCAAGATTAGAAACCAAACCACCATGTTTTAGGACATGCATCATTTAGGAATGCATTAGTTTTAAATTTTTGCCATTTATTTCATGTTGAAGAGTGCGGGAGGCAAGGTAAGTTTTTCAATATTGTGCAAACAACATGTTCATGCATTGTCATTTCATTATTGCACAAAACAAACTTGATTGAATTGTGGTGTGCATCTCATTGATCAAATAATTTAAGGGCATCTTCATCACAAGATAAGGTGGGGATTTCATCACCCTTCCTTGGCCCACAAACCACAAACCCTCCATCTTGCATTGTCCCAAGCCCAATAAAAATCAAGTAGCAATTGCACCTTGGGTTCACACTATGATTGGACCGAGCTTTGAATTCATTTCTACTTTGGACAACGGTGTCTAGGCTAGAGGTTACAAAGGCAAACGCCTAAGTGGACAAGTGGTTATCTAATTAGGTCCCTACGAAAGTAGGGGGAGCCTCCCACTATCCCACCTCTTACCTGGCCGATTGATCTATTGTAGAGGTGATTCATAGTGAATTCTAGCCATTTTGTGAGAAATCTCATCCTTAAGTCTAGGATACACTTAGTTCATTAGGAATTTGTTATTAACTTGTTTGTCTTTGCATAAATAAACATAAAAAAATATAAAAATAAAAATCACAAAAACAACCATTCTCATCTCATCTTGGTCTAGTGTATGCTAGGTAGAAGATCTCAAAAGCCATATATTATCAAACCCATTCAAGAAATTGAGAGATACCTACATCACCAAACCAATATTCAACATCAAATGGCTGGAAATAATCAACAAATGCCTAAACAAATGAAGGAATACTTCATTCCTCAAGACTATAATCCTTCATCTTGTATCCAATTGCCTAATGTCCATGCTAGTCATTATGAGATCAAGCCGAGCACCATCCAAATGCTCCCATCTTTTTATGGGAATACCAATGAAGATCCATATAAACATTTGGATGAATTCTTTGAGATTTGCTCAACCGTGAAAATTCAAGATTTCACGGAAGATGCCCTTCGACTTACCCTATTCCCTTTCTCACTTAAGGACAAAGCCAAATATTGGCTTGGAACGATAGGGAAGCCCATTAGGACTTGGCCCGAAATGCAACAAGAATTCTTAAAAAAATTCTATCCTATCGGGAGAACAAATACAATGAGAAGGGCTATAACTAGATTCTCACAATTACCAGGAGAACAAATTCATGAATCTTGGGAACGATTGAAAGAATTGTTGAGAAAATGTCCACACCATGGATTGTCTAGATGGCAAATTGTGCAAGCATTCTATGAAGGTTTAGATGCACAATACAGGCAAATGGTAGATGCATCTTGTGGAGGAGCATTCATGAGCAAAAGTGAGGAAGAAGCTTATGATTTGTTTGAAATGCTAAGTGAAAATTCAATAAATCATGCTTCACTTTCATCATATGAAAGATCTGTGGGAACATCCAAACGGACTGGAGTCTATGAAATAAGAAATAGAGGAGAATTTGAACCTAAGATGGATATCAATGCCTTGGCTCAAAAGTTGGATAAAGTGGACCTTCTTGCCCAACAAATGAGCAAAATGGATCTTATGGCCCAAAAGCTAGACCAAGTCCTAGCTTCGAATAACCAAGGATCTAATATCCATGCACAATCAAGACCTTACTCTGAATCCTCTTCATCTTACCAAGAAGCTTGTAGTCTTTGTGCCAGCCCAACTCACCATGTCAGTGAGTGTCCCACGGCAGCCCAATTGCCACCGTTCATCCAAGAACAAGTCCAAGCAGCCCAGGGATTTTCAAAGCCCAATCATGATCCATATTCTAACACTTACAACCCTGGTTGGAAGAATCATCCTAATTTTTCATGGAAATCTCAACAAGCCCAAGCTCCAAATCCACAAGCACAAAATTTTCAGAACAGGGCCCATCAACAGAATTACTATCCAAATCAATCTTTCAACAAAAGCCAACAAGCTCAAGCCCCTTACTTTCAGCCCAATAACAATCAGAATATGTTCTCTCAACCTCCATATCAAATCCCACAACATCAACCATCAAATCAAAATGATGACAAATTCAATATGCTGCAACAATTACTCATAAATCAACAACAACAACAGCAACAATTGCAACAATTGGTCATCTCTCAACAACAATCCATTTCAAAATTGGAAGCCCAATTGGGTCAAATGGCTGATACAACCATGAGGAGGGAAGTGGGCCCATTACCAAGTCAACCCATTGCAAACCCGCGAAACTATCCTCCGGGTTTCCAACATCAACCAATCCTACCTAACCCTCAAGCCCAACCTCAAATGGGCTCAAATCCACCAAGAGGCCCACAGTTAGAAAATGCGAAAGCAATTTTGGCCTTAAGAAGTGGTAAAATCTTGCCGGATCCTTACCCAAATCAAGGATCTAGTCAGCCCAATCTTGAACAAAATGAAGAAGAAAAAGGAGAAGAAGATGAAGATGAGAATGAACAACCCAATATCATTCAAGGAAAAGGAAAAATGGAGGAATATCCTGAGAATTATAAACCGAAAATCCCTTTTCCACAAGCTTTAGAAAATGGCAAAGAACAAAGAAAGCATCAAATCCAAGCAAAAAATGAACAGTTAATGGACTTATTTAAACAAGTCCACATTAACATACCATTGGTTGATGCAATCCAACATGTGCCGGCCTATGCCAAGTTTTTGAAAGAACTTTGCACTCACAAGAGAGAGCCTAAAGCAAATCCCAAAAAGGTCTTTTTGTCTGAAGAAGTGAGTGCCATTTTGCTCAACCAAATGCCTAAAAAGATGAAAGACCCTGGAGCACCACTTATCTCTTGTGTTGTTGAAGGAACCACCTTTGATAAGGCATTATTGGACCTTGGAGCAAGTGTGAACCTATTACCCACCTCAGTTTATGAAAAATTTGGGATAGGAGAACTGAAACCAACTCCGGTGATCCTACAATTGGCCGATAGATCTCTTAGAACACCGAAAGGAATGGTGGAAGATGTCATTGTCAGGATTGATACTTGCTACTTCCCAGTTGATTTTGTCATCCTTGACATGGAGCCCGTTCAACATTTGAGAAATAGCCCAATCATATTGGGCCGACCCTTTCTAGCTACTGCAAATGCCATCATCAACTGCAAATCTGGATTAATGGATATCTCATTTGGAGACCACAAATTATCTCTCAATATTTTCAAAGCTTCTGGTCATATGCAAGATGGAGAAGATTGCTTTGCAATTGATGTGGTTGATAAGATTGTAGAAACATTCCCTTCGGCCCAACTTGAAGAGGAAGAAGAGTTAATGGCCATATCATATTTGAATAAAAAGACCTGGCAGCCCAATAAGGTTGAGCCTTTACCTGAACTCAATCTAGAACCTACTCCTCCATCTCTCCAGGTTCCTCCTCAGTTAGAGCTCAAACCTTTGCCAGAATCCCTCAAATATGTCTTTTTGGGCCCATCTGAAACTCTACCTGTGATCATAGCTACGGATCTTAACCCTACCCAAGAAGAACAACTCATTGAAGTTCTTCGAACTCATAAAGAAGCCATAGGGTGGTCAGTAGCTGATTTGAAAGGAATAAGCCCAACCACATGCATGCATCATATTTATCTTGAAGATAATGCAAAACCAAGCAGAGAAATGCAAAGGAAATTGAATCCTATTATGATGGAAGTGGTTAAGAAAGAAGTGGTGAAATGGCTAGATGCGGGTATCATATACCCAATATCTGATAGCAAGTGGGTAAGCCCAACCCAAGTAGTGCCAAAGAAGTCTGGTTTAACTGTGGTAACAAATGAAAAAGGTGAAGAAATGCCCACTAGGCTAACCACGGGGTGGAGAGTTTGTATTGATTACAGAAAATTGAACACAATGACAAAGAAAGATCATTTCCCACTCCCGTTTATTGATCAGATTTTGGAAAAGCTAGTGGGTCAGAAATATTTCTGTTTCTTAGATGGGTATTCGGGATATAATCAAGTGGCTATATACCCAGAAGATCAGGAGAAAACCACATTCACATGCCCATTTGGCACATTTGCATTCCGAAGAATGCCATTTGGACTATGTAATGCACCAGCAACTTTCCAAAGGTGCATGTTGGCCATCTTCTCAGATATGGTGGGAGAATTCCTTGAAGTATTTATGGATGATTTTTCAATATTCGGGGATTCATTTGAAATTTGTCTGGAGAATTTGAAAAATGTACTGGGAAGATGTATAGAGACCAATTTGGTTCTAAGTTGGGAAAAGAGTCATTTCATGGTTAAAGAGGGCATAGTTTTGGGCCATATAGTGTCTGGAAGAGGTATTGAAGTGGATAAAGCTAAAGTTAGCCTAATCGCCAATCTTCCTCCACCCACTTCGGTAAAGCAAATTCGGTCATTCTTGGGCCATGCCGGTTTCTACCGCCGGTTTATTCAAAATTTCTCCCAAATTGCCCGACCATTAACCCTTCTCTTAGCCAAAGATGTCCCATTCCATATTGATGAAAAATGCTTGGAAGCATTTAAATCTTTAAAAGAGGCTCTAATCAAAGCTCCCATTCTCCAATCGCCTGATTGGTCTTTGCCATTTGAGATAATGTGCGATGCTTCTAACTATGCTATGGGGGCAGTACTGGGACAAAGAATCAATAAAAAGCCTGTGGTGATTTATTATGCAAGTCGTACACTTGTAGATGCTCAAATGAACTATACCACCACAGAAAAAGAATTGTTAGCTGTTGTTTTTGCTCTGGAGAAATTTCGATCTTACCTTTTGGGGGCAAAAGTGATTATTTATTCTGATCACTCGGCATTGAAATATTTGTTGACAAAGAAAGATGCCAAACCAAGATTAATCAGGTGGATCCTACTCCTCCAAGAATTTGATTTGGAGATTCGGGACAAAAGGGGGTCCGAGAATGTGGTTGCTGATCATCTCTCCCGAATCATGATTTCAGATAATGAACCAATGAGAGATTCATTCCCTGATGAACACCTCTTAGCCATTTCCCACATGTCACCACCATGGTATGCACACATTGTGAATTTTAAGGTGACTGGTCAAATCCCACAAGGATGGACAAAAAATGAAAAAGATAAATTCTTCTCTCAAGAGAAGTATTATTTTTGGGAAGACCCTGAACTCTTCAAAATTTGTCCAGATCAAATAATCCGGAGATGTGTGCCTGAAGAAGAACAGCAAAGTGTTTTGAACTTTTCCCATAACCTTGCTTGTGGAGGTCATTTCTCCGGAAAGAAAACCGCAGCAAAGGTTTTACAAAGCGGTTTCTATTGGCCCACACTCTTCAAGGATGCTTATGAGTTTAGCAAAACATGCCTAAGATGTCAGGCTGTTGGAAATATGACTAAAAGAGATATGATGCCTCTAAATCCAATCTTAGTGGTTGAAATTTTTGATGTTTGGGGAATAGATTTCATGGGCCCTTTTCCACCATCTTTTGGATGCGAATATATCTTGGTGGCAGTGGACTATGTGTCTAAATGGATTGAAGCAATAGCCACCCGAACCAATGATCACAAGGTGGTGATAAAATTTGTACAGAAGAATATCTTTTCTAGGTTCGGATGGCCAAAGGCTATCATTAGTGATGGGGGTTCGCACTTCACTCATTCTCAATTTCGAGCATTGCTCAAAAGATATAGGATTACTCATAAGCTTGCTACCCCTTACCATCCCCAAACTAGTGGCCAAGTAGAGATATCCAATAGAGAAATCAAGAATATCTTGCAAAAATCTGTTAGGCCCGACAGAAAAGATTGGTCTGAAAGGTTAGATGATGCTTTGTGGGCCTATCGGATTGCTTATAAAACTCCTATTGGCATGTCACCATACAGACTAGTCTTTGGAAAAGCCTGCCATCTCCCAGTGGAATTAGAACATAGAGCTTATTGGGCTATCAAACAGGTCAATCTTGATCTAATCAAAGCAGGTTCACACCGAACCTTACAATTGAGCGAACTAGATGAAATAAGAAATGAAGCCTATGAGAACTCGAAAATCTATAAAGCCAAGACTAAAGCTTTTCATGATAAACATATTGTGAGGAAATCTTTCCACCCTCATCAAAAAGTCTGGCTATTTAACTCAAGGTTGCGTTTGTTTCCTGGGAAATTGAAATCAAGATGGGATGGGCCATTCTTGGTAATTAAAGCTTTTGACCATGGTGCGGTCAAGATCATGGATCCAAAAAATGGACAGACATTTACTGTTAATGGGCAACGCTTAAAACCTTACATTGAAAACCTTCAAAATTGTCCATTGGAATCCATGCAGCTAAGTGACCCACAATGAACATAATTTCGTCTGGCTGAAGACATTAAACTTAGCGCTTATTGGGAGGCAACCCAATCTTCTCATTTTTATTCTGATTATTCTTTCTTTTCTTTTCTTTTTAGAAAACTCATAAAATCCACCTTGGGGAATAGAGAAAAGCTTCGTCACATCTCAGGTTGTATCTCTCCTCATCATTAATTTTTGTGCATTTCTATACCATTGAGGACAATGTCATTCAAGTTGGGGGGAGAATCATAATGCATATTGAATAAAATCGTTTAAAATGAACAAAAGTTGTGAAATTTTTTCAATTTTCACACAAATTTTCAAAAGAAAAATTGTTTCATTTTCACACTCCAACAGAAATTCATATCTATCACACTTCATTTAGGGAATCTTGATCAAAATTGAGGTAGAAAATTGAGTAAAAGTTTGAATTAACCCCCCTCTCTACAAAGAATCACGACGAGATGATTTTCACACACACACGGTAACTTGGAAAGAGTGGAAGATCCTGAAAGTATAGAATTGCTGGAGTTACCCGAAGTGTAGAATTACCCATTCTATTTTTACTTTTAGGTCAAAAGAACGGAAAGTTAGGATTCGTAATAGGAGATCAAACCACTTAATACTTTAAGGAAGCGGTCATTTCGAAAAAAAAAAGGGACAATCAGAAGCGTGAAAATCAAATAAATATGCTTCAAAAGAGTCAAAGGAAGGACGGTGGCAAAAAGTATGCACCTCCCCTCAGACAGAAATAAAGAGAGTGGCAAAAAGTACGCACTCTCAAAGCACAAAACAATCGTGCTAAGGTCCTTCACAGCAAAATAAGACCAAATCCTAAAAAGTTTTAAGTCGGGGCGAAAACCGAAAAGCGAACCTAGCCAACTAATCCAGAGATCTCTTTTTCTATTCTCTCCCCTGGGTAATTCTACTCCAAGAGGCAGTAAAGGCAACGATATACCAAACAGGATAGAAATGAACTCCAGAAACACCTCAAATGATATGCACAATCACTTGTCATGATTCTAAGTATGGTGGGCGGGAGAACGAAAACTTGAATTCCAATTACCTACCATTTGCAATAGATATCCTTTAAAATGAAGTGTGATTCTTTTTACTAATCACGGTAGTCCTAATTTTTCAAATGATTGTATTGCTAAGGGACTAGCAATGATTAAGTTGGGGGGTGTGTTAAGTCCACGATTTTACATAAATAACAGATCAAATTTACATAATTTGCTATCAATTTAAAAGACAAAATCACATGGAATGATAAGATAAACCATTTGCACATTCAGAATCTGAATTTTAAAATTTCATCACTCCATGGATGGAATAAGGATAGCAATTCCATTTTCTCAGCAATTATTTAATGCGCAGTTGAATGATTTATGGCTATGAGAACTTAACTGTTATTTTATGTGAAACAGGACATGAACAAGCAGATGGCATAGTGGTTGGACCACCCGAACGTCAAGGAAGCAACCAGGGTTCGAATCCTGGCAAAAACATCATTTTATTTTCGTATTTTAGCTTCAACTGGGGCCCACATGCCAACTAAGAGAGAAAGAAGGAGGGAATTCTGAAATTCAAAGAAAGAAGGATCCATTTCAGAAATTCGAAATTCAAAAAATACCAATTAAATGTTTTAAAGAGGATCCCCTAAATCAAGGAGAACTTAATAACAGGATTTTAAAATCTCTTTTGAAGTTCAAAACCCCCTCTCTTTTCTATAAAACTAAGGGAGGAGGTCAAGGTGAGGGGACCCAATTTTCAGAAATTTTTTTTAAGCTTCTCTCCCTCTTTGCAGCTTCTCTTTCTCTCCTGTATTCTCCCTCTCTCTTTCTCCCACGCACAGGTTCCTGCCGCACGCCAGCCGAGCCCCAAGTTGCACTAGCAGAGCCCACACCAGCGTCGGCCAACAGCTGCTCTTCAGTGCACACCAGCCCCAGCCAGCAGCAGCTTCCAAGCACTCCAAGGCAGCAGCTTCTTCCAAGCACGCAGTGAAGCTGTCCTAGCTTCCGGCTTCCTCCTTCCTCCAAGCTCCTCCACACCAACCAGCAACGTGCAGGCGCTTCAGCAAGTTACAAGAATTTGTTGTTAGAAGTTTTTTTTGTTTATTTCAATCATGTTCTTGTTTCTTAGATTTGATCTAATGATTAGTTAATTGAATACTAATAGTTTAAGTGTTTTTATTTCTTATCATTAAATATTTACATATTTGCGTTAATTTGATTGTTTAGATAGTTGCATGAACAGTACGTTACTATTCACCTCTAACTTCCAGAATTTTATTCATCCAATGTAAAATCCTTTTATTCAAATCAATCGATATCTAGTACTTGTTTTGATTTAAATTTTATTTAAAAAATGTAAAAAAAATAAAATTAAATTAAAAAAATCTTTTGATGAATAGTAACAAGGGGGTATGTGGCTAAGTTTGATTGGGCTCCATCACATGCATGCGTATGCAGTATGCAGGGGCTTTGATTGAGTGCTCTTTTTTGTGCACCTTTTAGTTTTGTCATTTGTATTAATACCCTTGTTTAATTAGTTAAAGTTAGTTGATTCCACTAGTTTTTTTTTTTACATTGTTTTTTTTATTAAAAAAAAAAGGTATCTAAATTTTCAAAATCTAAAGTTTTCAAAGTTAAAAATTTAACTCCCTGTGGTTCGACTCGGACTCACCGCTATTAATTTCCAAAATTTGATTTGAGTGAGCCGGATAAATTAAGATTGAACGTTTTCATGTGTTTAACGACGCACAATTCGAAACGCATCACTTGCGCATAAGGCACAAATGTCATGATTGGCAGAAGGTGGGCCTTCATATGGACTAGATTATGTTGGGTAAGTAGGCTCTTGCTTGTTTAAGGCCAAGAGTTGGTCTAGTTTCTGGGCCAAGATGTCTACCTTATCCAATTTCTGATTAATCAGATTTATGTCCATTCTGGATTCGGGCTCTCCACGGGCCTTAAGTTCATACATTCCAGTCCGTTTAGATGGCCCAACAGACCTCTCATAAGATGATAATGAGGCATGATTGATGGAATTTTCACTTAACATCTCAAAAAGATCATAAGCCTCATCTTCATTTTTCATCATAAATGCCCCTCTACATGAGGCATCCACCATCTGTCTGAACTATTCAGACAATCCTTCATAGAATGCTAGGACAATTTGTCATTTTGAAAGCCCATGATGAGGGCATTTCCTAAGCAATTCTTTCAGTCTTTCCCAAGATTCATGGATCAATTCCCTGAGAGTTTGGGTAAAACTCGTGATGGCCCTTCTCATGGTATTGGTCCGCCCTATGGGATAGAACCTCTTGAGAAATTCTTTCTGCATTTCTTCCCATGTCCTAATGGGTCTTCCTATAGTCCCCAACCAATATTTAGCCTTATCCTTTAATGAAAAGGGAAATAAAGTCAACTTAAGGCCATCATCGGTGAAATTCTGGATCTTCACCGTGGAACATATTTCTAGAAATTCATCCAGATGCTTATAGGGATCTTCATTAGTATTTTCCATAAAAGGATGGGAGCATCTGAATGGTGCCAGATTTAATTTCATATTGATTGGCTGGATTCTGAGGAAGATGAATACAGGATGAAGGTTGATATCGATTTGGAATGAAATAGTTCTTCATTTGCTTTGGTGGGTCCTAATTATCAACCATTTGATCTTATGGTGGATTTCTTTGATGTAGGATTCTCTCTATTTCATCAAATGGTCCTAGAAGGTTAGGGTTTTGAGATCTCCTACCTTGCATACACTAGGACTGAGAGAGAGAGGATGGATTTGAATTTTATTTTCTATTTCTTGTTTTTTTTTTTTTTTTAATGCAAACAACTTTGGCAAACAAATTACCCTAATGATCTAATGTTAACCTAGACTCTCTATGTGAATTTTCTTACAAGGTGAATGGGGTCCACCTCAAGTCACCACCACAATCAATCAACGGCCAGGTAAGAGGTGGGGTAGTGGGAGGCGCCCCCTACTTTCGTAGGGACCTAATTAGAGAACCACTTTCCCGCTTAGGCATTTGCCATTTTAACCTCTAGTCTAGACACCGTTGCCAAAAGTGGAGGCAATCCGAAATTTAAACCACTCACGGTGTAAACCTTAGATTCTCTTTCGACTTGCTTTTAATTGGATTAGGAAATGCCAATGCAAGGAAGGTGATTTGTGGGCTAAGGAAGGGTGATCAAATCTCTACCTTATATGGTTAAAGTTGTTGACCTTAAAGTCTTTTTGAATGCAATACAAGGCAATAAGCAAATCAATGCAGGGTGTGTTGATGCAGTCATGAATGACTTGCTAAAATTGAAATACGTACCTTTCCCCTGCAATCTTCAACAATTTATGGAAATAACTGTGAAAGGAAATTAGCTCATGCTTTCCTAGAATGATGAATGCCTAGCATGGAAGATTTCTAATATGGAAATGAAGATTTTTAAATTTGGATGTTCTTCTTTTGTTTCTTTTTTTTTTTTTTAGTTAATGGAAACCTATCTAAATTAGAAACTACAAAAATTGAAACTAACTAAAGTAAGGAAATTGAAACATAGAAAGTTGGAACATACTAACCATGATTTTGCTTTCCTCTTTTTTTTTTTTTTTCAATATACCTGTGAAAATAAGAAAAATAAAGTTAGCTAAAGATTAATTACATTAAAACCAAGATAATCAAAATTAAAAATCTAACTTCCCCAGCAACGGCGCCAAAAATTGATCGTTCCAAATTGTGTGCCATTAAACACTCATAAGAACGTTCAATCTAAACTTATTCGGCTCATTTAAATTAGATTTAGAAAATTAATAATGGTGAGTCCGAGTCGATCCACAAGGAAATAAGATTTTAATTTTGAAAACCTTGTGATTCTTAGTTATCTAAAAATAGGTAAGAATTTGAGTAAATTAATTAATTAACTATTTAAACTATGATCCAATTAACTCGAATGGCTAAAAATTGAAAATCTAACTAAATAGTTAGTTTAAGAACAGAACAAACAACACCATTAGAGTAAAGAAATCTGATTTAATGTTATTATCACTAATTTAAGAAACAAGAAACAAAAAAAAATACACAATGTTTTGAATCTGACACTTCCAGCATAATTAAAGAATTAAACTAAACCTATTCTAATAACCCAATCCTCAAAAAAAAAAAATCTAACTAATAATAAATAAATAAGCAAAGGGCTATCCTGTGGACTTGGATGCAACAGCAAAGATGCAGCGGCGCGTTGGACCGGCGCGGGGTACGTGGCAGGTGAAGACTGGCAGGGGCGTATTGAACCGGGCCTGGTGCGCGGCAGACGAGGCGCTGCGAGCAGGAACCTGGTGCTACAGGTGCGGCGTTGACGCGGCACGGGCGCTTCAGACGAGGTGTGGCGGCAGGTGCGGCTGACGAGGGTCAGTCGCTGATGCGTGTGGAGGGGCGTGCTGGCGCTGCAGACGAGGGGTGCGGCAGACGAGTGGGAAGCTTGCATGGGCGACGATGTTGCCCCGTGCGAATCATGCGGTGCTGCCGCGTGGCGCTGCAGGCGGTAGCTCACGTACCCCCACACGTGGTTGCTTCCCCGTACCGCGACAGAGAGAAAGGAAAAGGTTGAGAGAGAGAGAAACCGGACAGAGACAGAGAGAGGAAATGGTGGAGAGACAGGGAGAAAGCAAAGGGAGAGAGAAAAAGTAAAGGAGAGAGAGGGAGAGTCTGTGGGAAAGAGGGAAGTAGAGAGAGAGAGAGGGAGACCTGATAGAGAGAGAGAAAGAGGGGCTGTGAGAGAGGGAGAGCGGTTGAGAAGGAGAAAAAGTAAGGGAGTGAAAGAGAGAGTCTGCGGGAGAGGGAAGCACAGAGAGAGAGAGGGAGACCTGACAGAGAGAGAGAAAGAGGGGCTGCGAGAGAGGGAGAGCGGTTGAGAAGGAGAAAAAAGTAAGGGAGAGAAAGAGAGGCTGCGGAAGAGACAGAGAGAGGAGGGGCAAAAGCAGTTGGCGGCAGAGAGAGGAAAACAAAAAGAGAGAAAGAATACCCCGGAGAGAGAAGAGGGTGGTCTTTTTAAAGAAAAGAGAAGGAAAGTTTTTTTTCAAATAAGGAAAGTGGAGGAAAGGAAGGCGGCTGGTCCCTTAAATTAGGGTTTCTTGGGTAAAAGGTTACGGTGACCCTAATATGACCAATTAGCCCCTCGTCTTTTATTTTTCCAAAAAAATGGGCGATTCTGTAGAGATTTGAATCCCAGACCTCCCACAAGCCTGCAAAGACTTAACCATTACACCACAACTTCTTTCATGTCATGTTCACATAAAATAAATTCAAATTAGCATATTTTCATAAAAGTCATCACATTTATTTATTATTTCATTTCGGTTTTGTCGAAAAACCGCAAACGCGCTATACTCCATTAATCACATGAAAGGACGATGTTTTTATGTCGGAATTTGACGAAATTGGTACCGTTGGAATTGGTACGAAATTATCTATCATTTCATGCTATTTTGCAGATGAAAACTCGAGTATGATGCGCATGATTGCCCTTAAATGATCAATTTAACCATTTATCACCTGCTCAGCCCATTCGCTACATTTTATATTAACCGCGCAGTTTTTCATAAAAACCTCCGGTTTATATAAAACCCACTTATTTATCCATCACCTTGAGAATCTTTTGCGTGTAACCTTCTAGACCCAATAGCCAGTCCGGTTAATGGCCCGATAAACCCAGTGACTCCTCACTAGCCTGATTAATCAATTAATAACTCATATTAATTAATTAATCAATCGAATTAATGTCACACATCAAATTTGATGGGGCCTCCGATCACGTTGGGTGCCAAGTAATACTGCGTGAACCTGGAAGGTATCGGGGTTATGTAACCCACTCTTGGAATCTTTCCGACAACAGTTACCGCATAAATATAATCCTTCATTTGTACAGTACTCTCAAGTCAACTTAGGATATGGTATACTGTCAAACCCTAACCGGTCGACTCAATTGGATCGGATGCTGCCGCATAATATCGGAAAACTCTTTTCCTAATATTATCGTCCACCCTGTCCGGGGACTTCCGCGTATCGTTCCTAGAGCATTCTCTCTCTAAGTATCGAGAGCGAATGATTCCTTATTGACACTTAATTTCCTTCGATGGTATTCCGCTATACCCGATCTTTGGTTGTTTAGAATCTCGTGGTTAGAGATTCATAAACCAAGATCAAAGCACAGAAGTCCACTGACAAGGTGTCCTTGGTATCTCAACCGAGGACCATCCACGCAACTGCGACAATAGAATCAAGCTGGTTGACAGTGAGGTACAATACCATCAAGTGATTCAGTCAGATCAATTCAATAAACTCATTATCTAATGAGCACCTACAGATTCGCCTTAGTGTCTCCACACAAGTGACTATGAGATCAGTCATCCTCATCTTATGAGCATGAGTAATCTGTACTAGTTTAACCGGATATTCGATGTCCTTCTCGGATATCCTCCGACTAGGAACTATTAAGAATATGTGTGTTTAAGTGATCAGTCTCATTAGTATGATCTCATCATAATCTGATTACTATCGCACATATTCACGGACTTCATTATGAGACGATAAAAATACGAATTACACATAATGAATATTAGGCCATTTATATTAATAAATGAACGAGATTTACATAGTCATATTGGCTTGTAGGCCACCTAAGACTAACAACCTCCCATTTGGATTAAAGCCAATCACCTTTATGTACTATTCCAATAGACTCTAGGTGAAGCTCAAACACATTTTAAGACAGTGGCTTCGTCAGTAGATCTGCTATATTATCGGCGGATGGAACTCTTTCCACCACTACATGTCCTTTGGAAATGTTCTCTCTGATAAGATGAAAGGGCCTCAAAATATCTTTTGATTTATAATGAGACCGCGGCTCTTTCACTTGTGCAATAGTTCTATTGTTGTCGCACAACAGCAGAATAGGATTAGAGATGCAGGTAATTATGTCAAGGTCGGTGATGAACTTCTTCAACCACACTGCTTCCTTGGCGGCTTCAGCTGCAACGATGTGCTCAATTTCAATCGTCGAATCTACAGTGGTTTCTAGCTTGGAACTCTTCCAGCATATTGCACCTCCGTTCAAAGTAAATACAAATCCAGATGTAGACTTGTCATCATCTAGATCTGACTGGAAACTCGAGTCAATAAAGTCTCGTAATTTCAAATCACCTCCTCTATAGACAAGGAACATATCCTTAGTTCTTCTTAAGTACTTAAGGATACATTTCATTGCCTTCCAGTGCTCTTCGCCTGGATCAGCATGAAATCTGCTCGTAACACTTAGAGCATATGCTACATCAGGTCGTATACATAGCATGGCATACATGATAGATCCTATGGCAGAGGCATAGGGTACTCTATCCATGAATGTCTTTTCATTAGGAGTCTTAGGAGACTGCTTCTTTGAGAGATTAATTCCGTGTCTCATCGGTATGAGACCTCTCTTGGAATTTTCCATGTCAAACCTTTTGACAATGGTATCTATGTATAAGGATTAGGTCACTCCAAGCATCCTCTTTGATCTATCTTTATAGATCCGTATTCTCAATACGTAGGATGCTTCTCCCAAATCTTTCATAGAGAAATTTTTTGGCAGCCAGATCTTTACTGATGGCATTATAGCTACATCATTCCTAATGAGTAGTATGTCATCTACGTAAAGAACTAAGAAGGTAATTGCACTCCTACTGGTCTTCTTGTACATACAAGGCTCATCTTCATTCTTAGTGAAGTCATAAGACTTGACAGCCTCGTCAAATCTTATGTTCCAGCTCCAGGAAGCTTGCTTCAGTCCATAAATAGACCTTTGAAGTTTGCACATTCTATCTGAAAATTTTTTAGATGTGAAACTTTTAGGTTGTATCATATACTCCTCTTCCTCAAAGTTACCGTTGAGGAAGGCAGTCTTCACATATATTTGCCAGATTTCGAAATCATTAGTGTGCAGCAATGGCGAGTAGAACTTTGATCGACTTTATCATGGCAATTGGATTTCTGAGTTCATGGCTTCTCGCCATTTCCAGCTTCTGGGCCTTCTATGGCCTCTTGGTAGGTTTTAGGACTATCATCCTCATTATATTCTACCTTAGACTTACCTTCATCGATATGTCCCACATATCGTTCGTGTAATTTAGGTATCCTACAAGATCTGCGAGGTTCATGTATGTGTACCTGAACAGATTCAGGAACTGATATCTCATCTGATGATAATGCATCTGTTTGGGGATCTGAAACCTCTTCCAGTTCTATTTTACTCCCACTGTCCTCCTGAAGAAGGAATTCCTCTTCTAGGAAGACATATTTCCTAGCGACAAACACCTTTTGCTCACGAGGATGGTAAAAATATTATCCAAATATTTCCTTTGGATATCCCACCAACCTGCATTTATCAATTCGTGAGTCCAGCTTGTCTGAATCATGCCTCTTTACATGAGCAGGATAACCCCAGACTTTGACATGTTTAAATTCTGGTTTTCTGGCTTTCCATATCTCATATAAAATAGAGGTCACAGACTTGCTGGGTACTCTGTTCAGTAGGTATGTTGCTGACTTTAGAGCATATCCCCAGAGGGACACTGGTAAACCCGAAAAGCTCATTATGGAGCGCACCATGTCCAACAATGTGCGATTCCTCCTTTCAGATACACCATTCATCTGTGGTGTATATGGAGGGGTCAGTTGAGAAATGATACCATTATCCTTTAAGAATTGTGTGAAAATAGTACTAAAGTATTCTCCTCCTCGATCTGATTGAAGAGTTTTAATACTTTTTTTTGTCTACTTCTTTACTTTATTCTTGAACTCCTTGAACTTCTCAAATGCTTTTGACTTGTACATCATTAAGTATACATAGACGAATCTTAAGAAGTCGTCGGTAAACGTGATGAAGTATGAAAAGCCACCTTAGGCTTGGGCGGACATTGGGCCACATACATCAGAATGTATTAATTCCAGAATGTCCTTGGCATGTTCTCCATGTCTAGTAAATAGAGATTTTGTCAACTTTCCCAAAAAGTAGGATTCACATGTCGCAAACGATTCATAGTTGAATACATTCAAATATACATGTTTGTGCAACTTTTGCAACCTGCTTTCACTGATGTGTCCAAGTCTACAATGCCACATGTAGGCTTGATTCATACAATTTTTGCTCTTCTTAAGAGCATTATCAATATGAAGATTGTAATAAGAAATATCTAAAAGATATAGACCGTTGACTAAAGGTGCCGAAGTGATTAATTTATTACCATAATAAAACGAACAACTTTTGTTCTCAATAGTCAACCTATATCCTATCTTGTCTAAACAAGATATTGATACGATCTTCTTTATTATGTTAGGAACATAATAACAATCTTCTAATGATAAGACGTCTCCTGATGGAAGCTTGAGGTTTGCTGTCCCTACAACAATTGTCGCAACTTTTGTACTGTTTCCTAGCCTTAGTTCCACCTTGCCATTTCTCAGCTTGCGCTTATTTTTCAGCATCTACATATCATAGCAGATATGAGAAGCACATTCAGCATCTAATACCCAAGATGTAGAATGTCTTATTGACAAATTGATATATATCATATAGATATATGAAGCTTTTGATAGCTTCAATTTTCGATAAGCTTTATCGTTGAGGAACTCCTTGCAGTACCTCTTCCAGTGACCCTTCTGCTTATAGTAGAAGCAGTCACCCTTTACTACTTCTTTACCTTTGTCCTTCGACCTTTTATCGTATGCGATCATTTCTGCCTCATGGGCATCTAATGCATGTTTAGCAGGAGGATCAGCTCCAAGGACATAGGCATTGTGGTCAGATTTGAAGACACTCTTCAGGTTTCTGAGCCAATTAGAGTAATTTAGGCTAGTCAAAAGATTGACATCAAGTATGTCACGAAGAAGGTTATTCGACGACGTATTTCTCTACAGGAGATAAGCAATCTATTTAGCAGATGTTCAATTATTAAATTTAAAATATGATATGAACTTTTAATCAAGTTAACTCCCACTAATTTTCGACGGACTGTATAACCCTCAGCTATACAGAACGGGAGACGCCGACAGTTTCCTAGTGGGGATCAGAATTTCAATGACTTGCAGTACAATCTTGTGGATAGCACAAGAAAGCTATAAACAATCAAAGAACACCCATCTCATGGGACTTGCAACTCCTCGCAATATCCGATCATAGCTTCGGTTCCCAGAGATTTAATGTCCTTGTGGATAGCACAACAAGCCACTAATTATGATCTAAGCTAACTATCGTTACGAGACGAGCATAGATTTGCATGCAGCCTTTGTGGATAGCACAACAAAGCTACATGATTCCTTTACCTTGATCAAATAAGCATCTAATGCCATAGCCACAGTCTCTCCTCACAATTAGACAGGCCTTGTAGATAGCACAACAAATTCGCCTAAGGTAATTTGAATCCTATGACTATAACGATGGTGGAGCACACGGTAAGTTCTTAACTACTCACATTACGGCTTAGAATTTAGACGAGGGTATTTAGATAACTTTTATCTTGGTCTCTCCTAGGTGTTAGTATATAAATATATCGTATATATTTACTAAATACTATACCTGCTTTGATTCATAATCAAACATAAAACATTGTATCACATACATATCTAGTGTGGTCATGGATAGCACAATGGGTTTGACTGGAGCCAACAATCAAACGCACACACAATCTAACATAACAATTATATTAGATAACCCTGCAAACACATAGGCAAAATGATATTTATCGAATCGTCTTCTTGCTTGCAGCAGTTGATCGTCCTCGCTCCTTCCTCGTTTGCCTCAATCATATTACAATAATTCTAGAATTACATGTAAGTTGAAGAAGGCCTTACGGCGAGTACAAGAGAGAGGGAGGTAGAAGTACATCGAAGTATGAGAGAGGGAGAGGTACGCAGACCTCTATTTATTAACAATTAATAAATATACATAATTCGAACATCCACGATCCACACAATCCATTCATCACATGAATAATTTAAAGGTGCATATCTATGAGAACGATGTGTTTTAAACTTTCCATACATGATAAGCGTATCACATGGCTTAAACAAAAGAGTTTTCAAAATAAATAATTTTGGCTTTTAAAAAGCTGGGTTCCAATCAAAATTGGCCTTTGAATTTCAAAAACTATTTTAATAACTTAAGCGTGCAATTAAATCAAATTTAAAAACATATAAAACTCACATCACATGTGCACACACTCCAAATTAATAATTCCATAATATTCCATGCCATTAGAATATTTCTAAAATTAAAATAATCTAACATTTAGATTAAACCAAATCTAACAATTAGACTTTTAATAATTAATAACAAATCTAACTCTTTAGATTAGTCCATTAAAGTTACTTATTAATTTAGCACTTAAATTAATAATCAACTCTAATCAATTATTAACTACTAACCTAACACTTAGATTAGTCAATTAATATTAATTATTAATTTAACTCTTAAACCAATAATTAACACAAATTAATTAATAATTCTAATTCTAACTTTTAGAATGGTTAATTTAAAATTAATCATTAACTTAACACTTAAATTAACAATTAACTCTAATTAACCAAAAAGTTTTAATCTAACTATTAGATTAGATAATTAATATTAATTATTAATTCAACTGTTAAAACAATAATTAACACTAATTATTTAACAACTCTAATCTAACCATTATATTAGTTAATTAAAATTAATTATTAATTTAACACTTAAATTAACAATTAACTCTAATTACATAATAACTACTAATTTAACACTTAAATTAATAAGTAACTTTAATTAATTAACAACAATTGTTAATAATAATGACTCAAAATAATTAAAGCCCAATATAAATAAAATTGAATAATGATTTAATTTTTCAAAACACTTTTGAGCTTTAAATTAAAAATTCAATTATAATTAATAGGGTATTTGGGGTTTTAATACTTGGGAATGAGTTTAATTAGAAAAGGGTTTAAATGTGAAAAGGTGGCCCAAAGGGTTCAACCCCATGGCCGAGCCATGGCTTGTCCCCTTGCTGAGCCAGGCCACGAACCAGGGGCAAGCCAAGCTCTGGCCTGGGTGCCTGATCCAGCGTTCGACCGACCCGGCCGGATCGGCCCAAACCCTTTCTTTCCCAGCCAGAAAGACCCTAAAACCCTAAGCTGCATGTGGTGAGGCCTGGCGGCGGGGGGAGAAGTAGGGCTACCTGGCGTCCGGCGGCGGGCGCCGCCGGTCCTGTCGGCGTCACCCCTGGCACCGGCTGGCCGGAATTAAGCTGCCAGAGCCCCTTTTTTAATGCCTAATTTTTCTGGTTTTTCTTCAAACCATTTAAAGAAGAAGACAAGCCCTCCTAATCCGGCCACCTTCAGCGGCTTCTCTGGCGCTGGCCACAGGCCCGGTGGTGAGCAGAGACATCCCTAGAAGGATTTGGCGTCCGGCCCACCTCCCCAACACTTGGGATTGCGCGGACGAAGCCGCCAATCTCGCCGTTCTTCGTCGCACGAAGAACACTAAAACCCTCAAATTAAAATCCGAATTTTGCATAAATAAAATAATTAAAATTATTCCTATAATCTGTGTTCATTGCATGAACACGGATCCAACAAAAAGATCGAACTTCCGCATGGAATAAATTATGGAAAAATCAATTTCGGAGCCCTAAACGAGACGAAAAATAGTGCAATCTGGCTCTGATACCACTGTTGGGTTCTCGTATTTCTCCAGATCACTTACGCAGCGGAAAATAAAATTAAACAACGATCCATTTTTTTCGTTTCGAATATTCAAAAACCAAAGATACGGGTAATCGAGTATTACCACGCGTGGATTCGAATCCGCGTCTGAACAGTTCCGTCGGTGTAACACCACCAGCCACGCAATTGCTCAGCCTATAGCGAAGTCTACGCAATCCTCTTCACAGTAGATATCCTCACGTTCCTCGCTCGTCGCAGCCCACGAATCCTTCGCCATTCACCGCAACGACTGCCGCGAAGCGTAGTCGATTTTCCGTCGGACGGGAGTCGGAGAAGCGGCGGAGTAGACCCGGAGAACAAATCTGGCCCGGGGAGCCAGAGAGAGATAGGAAAAGAGGAGGGTGCAGCCAGGGTTGAGCAGCAGCTTTAGCCTGCTCAGCCCATTTGCAACATTTTATATTAACCGCGAGGTTTTTCATAAAAACCCCCAATTTATATAAAATCCACTTATTTATCCATCGCATTGAGAATCTTTTGCGTGTGACCCTCTAGACCAAATAACCAGTCCGGTTAATGGCCTAATAAACCCAGTGACTCCTCACTGGCCTGATTAATCAATTAATAACTCATATTAATTAATTAACCAATCGAATTAATGTTGAACATCAAATTCGATGGGGCCTCCGATCACGTTGGGTGCTAAGCAACACTGCGTGAACCCATAAGGTATCGGGGTTAAGTAACCCACTCTTGGAACCTTTCCGCCAACAGTTATCGCATGGATATAATCCTTCATTCGTACAATGCTCTCGAGTCAACTTAGGGTATGGTATACTATCAAACCCTAACCGGTTGAATCACTTAGATCAGATGTTGCTGTATAATATCGAAAAACTCTTTTCGCGATATGATCGTCAGCCCTGGCCACGGACATCCGTGCATCCTTCCTAGAGTATTCTCTCTCTAAGTATCGAGAGCGAATGATTCCTTATTGACACTCAATTTCCTTCGACGGTATTCCACTATACCCGATCCTTGGCTGTTTAGAATCCCGTAGTTAGAGATTCATAAACCAAGGTCAAAGCACAGAAGTCCATCGACAAGGTGTCATTGGTGTCTCAGGTCCGAAGACCATCCACGCAACTACGACAATAGAATCAAGCTGGTTGACAGTGAGGTACAATACCATCCAGCGATTCAGTCGGATCAATTCAGTGAACTACTTCTCTAATGAGTACCTACAGATTCGCCATAGTATCTCCATACAAGTGTATGAGATTAGTCACCCTCATCTTATGAGCGGGAGGAATCTGTACTAGTTTAACCATATATTTGATGTTCTTCTCGGATATCCTCCGACTAGGAACTATTAAGAATATGTGTGCTTAAGTGATAAGTCTCATTAGTATGATCTCACCATAATCTGATCACCATTGCATATATTCACGAACTTCATTATGAGACGATAACAATACGAATTACACATAATAAATATTATGCCATTTATATTCATAAACGAACGATATTTACATAGTCAGATTAGCTTGTAGGCCACCTTAGACTAACAGTTTGGGGCAGAGAACGTAGTTGGTAGGGGTGAGGGTGATGGCATTGGAGAAGTGGTAGGTGGCGTCATCGAAGTGGCCGGTGAACGCCACGTTGCCCATGGCCTTAGTCTCAACCGCCATGTGAGGGGGCTTGCAATAGCTTGTTGTTTCTACCGTGGGGCTAAAGTTGGAGACCTACCGCCATCATCCAGGAGATGTCTTCGTCGTCGCCGATGGACAGTGCTGTTGAGGAGCAGCCCATAGGAAGCTGGAGGCCTGGAATGGAGCAGAAGGTGGTGGTGGCAGTGGTCATACTAGCAGCGCCGTCATCTTCAGAAGTGAGGGCTTGTGACACAATCTATACTCTGAGTTCGGATCTTCTGACGATCCGAAATCTGATAAGAATATAACCTGGATCCATCTAACACCCTATTTTCGGGTTAAAACTCATATCCGAATTCGTTTAAACTTTGGATTCGGATTGGATTTCGGATCTTGTGATCCGGTTGACACCCCTCTTGTTAAGGCCCTAATTCTAAACCAAAAATTTAGACATTGAGTTGAGTGAATTCTTCAACATATATGGGGGAAGGGGCACAGAGTTTTTCCAAAATAGAACTAAACCTTAACTCTAGGTGCATAATCTAAATGATTATGTCATAAGCAATGTTGAAGTTATAGGACCACCCATCTCAAAAGCTTAAGGCATTAAGGGTAATAGGCGCCATGTATTTAAGATTGTTTATTATTCTAACATGCCCCCTCAAGTTGGAGCATATATGTCACACATCTCCAGCTTGTTATACAAAACATCAAACCGACCAACTCCAAGCGACTTTGTAAAAAGATCTATAAGTTGATCTTCAGTAGGAGTGAACAAGGTACTAATCTTTGGGGACATGACTGAATGTTGAACAAACTTACACCTCTATATGTTTCGTTTGCTCATGAAACACTGGATTGTTCACAATATGAATAGTAGCCTGATTATCACATCTTATCACCGTAGGATCACAATGAGTTACCCCAAGGTCTTCCATTAAGAATTTCGGCCACATCATCTCACCAATTGCCTTAGCCATTATCCTATGTTCTGCTTCAGCATTAGAGCTAGCAGCAACACTCTATTTCTTACTTCTCCAAGAGACAAGATTACTACCAATATAAGTGCAAAAGCATAAGGTGAACCGCCAATCCATCCGAGACCCTGCATAATCAGCATTAGAAAAAACTTCAATAGATAAATGGCCCCATTTCTTATATAGGAGACTCTTTTTGAGGGATCCTTTTTATGTAGTGTAGGATCTTCAACGCTATTGCCCAATGACATAGCCTTGGCTTTTGCATAAACCGGTTGATCACTAACAAAAAAAAAAAAAGCAATATTAGGATGGGTCACTGTCAAATATATCAACTTACAACAAAGCTGCCTATATTCAGCAACATCATCAAACTTTGGACTATCCTTAACATCAAGGTTAGGCTAAGAGATAGTTGGTCTATCAGTACACCTACATACAAGCAATCCCATCTCCTTTAATAAATTCAAAACATATTTTCTTTGTGACAAAAAAACATCATCTTGACTATATGCAACCTCAATTCTAAGAAAATAGCATGGTCTACCAAGATTTTTAGTAACAAAGTGACTTTTATGATATTTGTGAATTTCATAATGCCAACAACATCACTCCATATCATCAATATAAACAAACAAAATCATTTCACCAGCCACCTTACGTCGAACAAATACCAAATGATCAACATGACTTCTTTTCGTCCAACTCTAGATACTACTTGACTAAATTTATCAAACCACACCCTTGGACTCTCTTTTAGGCAATATATTGCTTTGTCCAACTTGCACACCATCTCCCCCTGAGCAACATACCCAGGAGGTTACTCCATATATACATCTTCTTTGAGATCACCCCATAAAAAAGACATGCATTCGTAATATCCATATGAAACATAGTTCATCTATGATTGATGGCAACAGACAAGAAAGCCCGAATAGAGCTAAGTCGTGCAACAGGATAAAAAGTTTTAAAATAATCTACCCCATAAGTATGAGTTAATCTGTCTTGCCTTATATTTGTCAACAGAACTGTTCGAAGTATACTTCACTGTGAACACCCACTGACAAGAAATAGGTGTAGCATAGGCTAGTTGAAGTACGATGGTCCACGTATCACGAGAGAATAAGAGAGTCATTTCCTCATCCATAACAGCATTCCACTCAGGTTTTAACAGTGCTTTAGAGGTAGACCAAGGAATGGGAAGTGCATAAATAAATAAGGCAAATTCGAAAAAGCATTATGGGAAATGAAGTCTTCAAGAGGATGCTTAGTACTGGATTGTTTCCCTATGCGGAGGGAAATAGGAAGATGCAGATCATAAGAGGGAAGAGAAGTCTCACTAGTCGCTGGAGGAGTGTTTATAGATGAAGATGACAGTCACAATGCAGTTGGCTACGTACTATAAGATTGTTATTGATAAGCCGGTCTAAATATGTAATCCTCATCAAGCGGCTCAACACAATGATCAGGGGTCAGCAATGGGCATATGCAGGGAAATAATATTAAGAAGAACAGGTGATGGACAAGTCTGTGTAGGAGAAGCAGAAGCATAAAAGGATTCAAGACTCAAAGAAGCCCACATCAGCAACAACAATTGTCCTCTTGGGCCGAGGGTCAAAACAGTGATACCCTTTCTGGGTACGAGAATATCCCATAAAAATGCAAGGAACGTATACAACTTATCATCGCATGGTCATGAACAAAACACTTGCGTCGAAAGACACGAGGAGTAAGAGGGAAAGGATTTTCATTTGGATATAAGTAAGAAATGAGACATTTCCCATCAAGCACCCTCCTCGATATACGAGTAATAAGATATTAGGAGGTAAGAATAGCATCCCCTCAATAGTACTTGGCAACATTCATGTGAAAGATAACGGTATGAATAACATCAAGTAAATGCCAATTCTTCCTCAGCAACATCATTTTGTTGAGACATATACGAGCAAGATGTCTGATGAATGATGCCATTTATAGAATAGAAACTAGCAAAAGATGACTAAACATATTCCTTTGAGTTTTCTGATATTATTCCGCAGCATCCGATCCAAGTGAGTTGACCGGTTAGGGTTTGACAATTTACCATACCCTGAGTTGACTCAAGAGCATTGTACGAATGAAGGATTATATCCACACGTAACTTTTGGCGAAAAAGTTTCAAAAGTAGGTTACTTAACCCCAATACCTTCCGGGTTCACGCAGTGTTGCTTGCCATCCAACGTGATCGGAGGCCCGATCGAATTCGATGTGCGATATTAATTCGATTGATTAATTAATTAATGTGAGTTATTAATTGATTAATCAGGCCAGTGAGGAGTCACTGGGCTTATTGAGACATTAACCGGACTGGTTATTGGGCCTAGAGAGTCACACGCAAATGATTCTCAAAGCGATGGATAAATAAGTAGGTTTTATATTAACCGAGGGTTTTTATGAAAAATCATGTGGTTAATATAAAATGTACCGAACGGGCTGAGCAGGCCAAGCGGCTGCTCAACCTTAGCTGCCCCCTCCTCTCTTCCTCTCTCTCTCTGGAGCCCCAGACAAGCCTGGATTACCGAGTCTGCTCCATCACCTTCTCCGACTCCCGTTCAACGGAAAATCGTCCACGAGTTGTGGCGATCGTTGCGTCGAACGGCGAGGTTTCGTGGGCTGCGAAGAACGAGGAACCGTGAGGATATCCGTCGCGAGGAGGATCGTATGGACTTCGCTAGAGGCCGGGCGCTTGTGCGGCTAGCGGTGTCACACCAGCGGAGCCAATCGGTCGCGGATTTGAATCTGCGCGCGGTAATGTCTGATTACCATATTTCTGATTTTTAGTTTTTTAGAAATAGGAATGGATCACTGGTTTATTTTATTTTCCACTACGTGAGCGATCCGGAGAAACGCGAGAACCCAACAGTAGTATTAGAGCTAGGTTCCACTGTTTCTCGTCTCGTTTCAGGTTTCGAACTTAATATTTTCTATGATTTATTCAATGCATGAGTTTGATTAATTGTTAGATCCCTATTCATGCGATGAATATAATATAATAAGATTATTATTATTCTGCAATTTTTCAAAAAAAAAATCGGGTTTTTCGTGTTCTTCGTGGGACGAAGAACGGCAGGCGTTTCAGTTTTGTTCAGGCTTCCCCAAACGTTGGGAAGGCTTGGCCAGCACCCCGGATCCTTGGGGAAGGATCATCGGTCATCCTAGATGTCATGGCCGGCGCAAGAAAAGGATGGCCGGCATTGGACAGGGGCCTCCATCTTCTTCCTCTTCGGTTTTCTGAAAACCTAAAACCAGAAAATAAGGAGATGGTAATGGCAAGGCTAGCAGCTTTCGAAGGGGATCTCTTGCGGGCCCACCAGCGCCGAGGACATCACCGGCGCCAGTGGGGTCGCCGGCGGGGGCCGGGCAGCGCCGTGGGCCGGCCGCTAGCGCCGCCTGCCACTCTAGTCGCCGCCATAACCACTTGCAACTTGCTACCGTTTAGGGTTTTCTGCGGGTTGAGAGGCGTCGAGCTTGGGGGGGTGAAGCTTGGCCGGGCCAGTCTTAGGGTAGGGCTCAGCAGGCCGGGTCCAACTCTAGATCGGGCTCGAGCTAGGGGCTCGGACAGCCGCGGCAAGCGCCTGGTTCGAGCCCTGGCTCAGCCAGAGTCCGAGCCTAGGCTCAGCCAGAGTCCGAGCCCAAGTTCAGCCCAAATGGTTGAGCTAACTTTCCATTTTTACCCATTAAAAACCCACTATAAAACCCCAAAACTGCTAAACCATTTAAAAATCAAATTGGATTTTAATTTAAAATTCAAAACTATTTTGAAATATTTAAATTATTATTCAATTTTAATTTTATTTGGCATTAATGATTTTGAATCATTAACATTAACAAAGTGTTGTTAATAATTAGAATTAGTTATTAATTTAAATGTTAAATTAATAATTAATTTTAATTGGCTAGTTTAAGTGTTAAGTTAGTGATTATTAGTTAACTAGAATTAATTGTTAGTTTAAGTGTTAAATTAATCATTAATTTTAATTAACTAATATAAAGGTTTAATTAGGCGTTATTAATTATTGGTTTAAGAGTTAAATTAATAATTAATATTAATCTAATAATCTAAGAGTTAGATTAGTAGTTATTAATTAATTAGTGTTAATTATTACTTTAAGAGTTAAATTAATTGTTAACATTAATTAACTAGTCTAAGAGTTAGATTAGCATTTTTTGGTTAATTAGAGTTAATCGTTAATTTAAGTGTTAAGTTAATGATTAATTTTAATAACTAATGTAAGAGTTAGATTAAAAGCCATTAATTAATTAGTGTTAATTAATAATTTAATTGTTAAATTTATAATTAACATTAATTGACTAATCTAAGTCTTAAGTTAATAATTAATAATTGATTAGAGTTGATTATTAATTTAAGTGTTAAATTAGTAATTAACTTTAATGGACTAATCTAAAGAGTTATATTAGTTTTTAATTATTAATAGTCTAATTTTTACATTATTAATATGGTTTAATCTAAATGTTAGATTATTTTAATTTTATAAATGTTCTAAGTACATGGAATAATATGGAATTTATTAATTTGGAGTGTGTGCAAATGTGATGTATGTTTTATATGCTTTTAAATACGATTTAATTGCATGTTAAGTTAATTAAAAGAGTTTTTGAAATTCAAAAGTCAATTTTGATTGGAACCTAGTTTTTGAAAGTCAAAAAATTATTTAATTTTTGAAACTCTTTTATTTTGGCCATGTGATGGGCTTATCATGTGTGGAATGATATAAAACACATTGTGGTTATGGTATGCACTTATTTAATTATTTATGTGATGAATGATTGTGTGGATCGTAGATGTTTGAATGAGGATGTTTGTTAAATTGTTATTAAATAGAGGTCTATGTACCTCTCTCTCTCTCTCATACTTCGAAGTACTTCTACCTCCCGCTCTCTTATACTCGCAATAAGACATTCTTCTATTATATGTAAATTTTAAATTTATTGTAATCTAATCGAGGCAACCGAGGAAGGAGCGAGGACGATCCATAGTTGCAACCAGGAAGGCGATATGATGAAGATCTCTTGCCTATGTGTTTGCACAATTATCTAATGTAATGTTATGTTAGATTGTGTGTGCGTTCGACTGTTAGCTCCAGTCAAACCCACTGTGCTATCCATGACCACACTAACCACATGTTTGAGATCCATTGTTTTCTTTTGATTATGAATCAAAGCAGGTATAGTATTAGTAAATATATACGATATATTTGTATACTATCACCTAGGAGAGACCAAGATAAAAGTTATCCAAAATACCATCGTTTTAATTCTAAGCCATAACATGAGTAGTTAAAAACTTATCGCGTGGTCCATCATCGTTATAGTCATAGTATTTGAATTACTTTAGGCAGATTTGTTGTGCTACCACAAGGCATGTCTAATTGTAAGGAGAGACTGTGGCTATGGCATTAGATGCTTATTTGATCGGGGTAGAGGAACCATGTAGTTTTGTTGTGCTATCCACAAGGGCTGCATGCAAATCTATGCTCGTCTCATAATGATGGTTAGCTTAGACCAAAATTAGTGGCTTTTTTGTGCTATCCATAAGGCCATTAAATCTATGGGGACTGAAGATATGATCGGATATTGTAAGGAGTTGCAAGTCCCATGAGATGGGTGCTCTTTGATTGTTTTACAGCTTTCTTGTTGTAGATACGCTAATTTTGACATTATTTTGAGTAAATTCGATATCATATAATAATGACTATAATGGTTTGATATTTAATCATTAGTTAATTTTTATTAATTTTTTTGAATTAATTGTCTAAATGACATCGGTCAGACAGTCATAATTTAAGTTTATTAAAGAAATTAATTTTAACTCAAATTTTTAATCAAATATGAAGGATTCTAAAAGACGTCGACCTGTCAAGATCCCTTTTAGGATTTTATTCTTATTTTAATTATTAATCTGATTTTTAATTAATTTATTAATAAACTAAAAGACGTCTGCCATGTACAACGCCATTTAGGTTTCCTAATGTGTTTCAGTTTTTTCTTCCCGATGTTTATCCTTATCTTAATTAAGCTAAAAGACGTCTCCCATAGGCGACGAGTTTTAGGTAATTACAGATAGTGATGAATTAGGCTGTATTTATCGGTTTATTAGTTGGACTGGCTTCGAATTCCTTCATGTTAATATTTAAGTAACTGTGGAAGCGTGAACTTAAGCCTATAAATACCCAGATCCTTAGCCATTAAAAATTTAGTGATTATTAGTGATAATTCTTAAAAATTGAGTGATAATCGGTGCATTCTTTGAGAGAGACAACGTCCAAACGCTGAAGGATCGAGGCACTGCTACTACTTCCAGGAGTCTTGAAGCAAGCTTCATCTTTTCTTCATCGCTTCTTCGTCCTTTCAAGATCAATTCAAGAACCAAGACTTCCCAGGGGCCATCCAACTTAGTTTTTAATTAATTTCTGTATCTTTGTATATTTCTCATATTTTCATCACATTGGCATTACAATTTCATCACATCACTCCATGCAACACACACTCACTAGCATAATTTCAAACCTATTTGTTTAAGGAGTTTAAAAGATCATCAAAACAAGTGAGTTCTTTGTCTAAATTGCATGATCAAAATTTCTATTGGGATAGATACTACATCTATTTGGGTTCTTATTGTTCTTTCTTTCTTTCCATTTTTTTTGCAAGGTTCAAAGGAGATTAAGAAGATCAAGAGGAGAGAATCAACAAGGAAAAGAAATCTGGACGATCCTCAAATCCCCATAATCATCCAAAGCAAGAACAAGGTCAGAAGGGCTCTTTTCCTTCAGCCGGCTGAAGGAGGAGAAGCAAGGACTCCAACATCTGTCAATTTCAAAACAGGTAAGCGATCAATCTTTTCTTTTGGAACTTTTTAGTTAAAAGTTTCTGGCTATCACATTCACTTAGTTATTAATAGGTTTATTTGTCACATAATCAACATAAATTTTCATGATAATTACACTCCTAATTTGAGCACTCACAGCTTTTTGGCGATCACGGTGGGACTTGGTCTCACCATCTTTTAATCTTTGTTCTTGCTTTTTATCAATCGGGCACCCACGGTGCACCACCTGTGTCTCTCGACACGCCCTCACCGATTGGTGAGTTTTTAGTTTAATTGTTACTCCCACGTGCACCACGTGCACACCCTTGCGGCAAGATCTTGCCCTCCCCGTTTGATTGACTGAGGAGTTGTGATTGTGATAAGAAGTATGTGTGATTGATTGATTGTTTTGTTGTTTACATGATAAATCATCCTACTTAAAAATTGAAATAAAAAAAAAATCGCATGAGCCAATTATTTACCGCTTTTTTTCTGTTTGTTTGAGGAGGAATAGATCTAGAAATTCCTCCTGAATTGTTCATTCTACGACTTGAAAAGCGTCCAGAAACATAACGCATCGCCCAACGAAGACGCCTTTCAGGCTAAATTCTCTGTTGTTTTCTGCCTGGGCTTCTGCGAGAAAAATAAGGTTATGTTTTGAATAGCGTCGAGGCACAACGACGCGATTCAGGTAGTTTCTTGTTTTTTCCTTCAGTTCTCGGATTTCTGATCTGCTTGCTACTACACATTACGTAATAAGCATTAGAGGCCATCTCGGCCACAAGTTATACGCACTGGGGCTAACACCCCCCTTTTTCTCATAAGAACACTTTTCTTGACATCTTCAACTCTCTCTGATTGTGTCGGTCCCTCGATCAGACTAGAGTGGTTGGCATTAAAGACCTCCGTAAGTCTCCAAAATCAAGGTATTCCTCCTTGTTTATTGGGATGGTTGTACCAATTAAAGTCTTAGTTAGATTTTTATAACGTTGTGAGAGAAAGCCATAGAATATAACGGTGGAAATTGAACTGAAACTAGGATCCCACCTCTTGAGTGAATTTGTGATTAATTGAATCCAAATAACCCCAAAATGAATCCTAAAATAACATTAAACATCCACTTGTTTGCTTAATCTCTGTACAACTTGTCTATAAATCTTTGAAAAAAAATCTGACATCATGTTACTTCGATCAAGTAGGGATTTGAGCATGGCTTCGGGAGCTATGGTCAACTATGAGGGAGATGCTAATGCCCCTCTCGAATCCAATTATCACTATGAAAATGGGGGAGATGCTAATGCCCCCCATGATCCTCATTCTTATCCATCTGAACATGAGGGAAACCTTCATATCCCTCCTCCTTTTGTCCATGATCAACACAATTCTGGTTCTGATCTTCCTCCACACGTGCACGCGATTTTTAATCCTGTCTTTGAGGGGACCATGAACCCGAATGAGCCCTCATCTTCCAATCCATCTGATCTGGTCAACGCCCTGGGAGTTCTGGCCTCCCATCTGGATCCTCACCAGCTCGAGGCAATCCAGTCTATTTTGAAGGGGAAGACGCCCATGCAGCCTGCTGAGTCGAATCCTGCGGCTCCCCCTGTTATTCCTCAACCACCTCCACATCATGCTTCATTCATTCATCAGGCCACGGAAGGCCTTCAGGTTTCAACTTCTCGGCCAGTTGGGCCACAATTGTCCTCCTCGAGGCAACCGGTCAGGCCGCCGACGCCTACTTATCAAAATGCCCTTGGGCATGGCGGAAGCTCTGTCGGACCTCACCCCTATTGTCCCCCTTGCCCTACATACTCTAGGCAACAGGCCTATCATGTACCTCCCCCTCCTCCAGTCGATCCGACGACTCAAGCTCTGCTCGCAAAGATGGAGCGTATGGATGAACAATTCAATAATTTTCATAAAATGATGGGAGTTAAAGCTGCACCTGAGATTAACCTGCCAAGTCTGCCCGTGTTCCATTTGCCGCCCTCCGAAATGCCAGTGTACCGAAAATACAACGGTACTGGTAACCCCTTCACTCATTTGAAAGAATTCATATATGAGTCATCTTTCTGGCAAAACGACAAGAGGTAGTTGGCATTTTTGTTCAGGAAATCCTTGGAGGGACCAACCCTCAAATGGTTCTTTTCCTTAGAGCCATATGAAGCAGAGGACTGTGGTATCGTGTCACGAAAAATCATTCAACGATACCAGGATAGAGTTTCCCCCTCCCTGTCTATTACTGACCTGATAGCAAAAAAAAATGAAGCCCGTCGAGGAATTCGTCAGTTTTGTTGATAGATGGAGGGGCATGGCAGAAAAAGTTAAAGATCATCTGTCTAAGTCCGAGCAAGTAAAGATGTTGATTTCCAATGCTACACCTCATTTTAAACTAGTCCTCCCACTGAACAACTTGACCAGCATGGCAGAGCTCTATGAAAGGGCGCGTTATTGTCAGAACGCTTTCAAGGATGCTACATTCTCTAGTGTTTTTGATCCTCACCGACCTAGCAGGCCTCCACCTCGGAAGCCAGCCGTGCCAAATTCTCCTAGCACGGGTCCAACCACTGAGGGCACGCTCACCTATGAGCAGGTTAGTAGTATGAACAACAATCAGTCCCAACAACCTCCAAGCCAGCAAGGTTATAGTCCTCCGAATCAACAAGCCTATAGACCTCTGAACCAGCAGGGTTACAGACAACAGCAGCCACAGTATCAGCAACCCCAGCCGCCAAATCCACAATATCAGCAGCCATAGTACCAACGGCCACAACAGCCGAACCAACAACCACAATAGTAGCCATAGTAACAGCCACAGCGGCAGTTACAGTACCAGCCCCTACAACAACAACAGTACAGCCGCTCACAATGTCGGCGTACCATAATCTACCTCCTCTTGCTGATTATAACCAGCAGAGGAAGCCTCCAAGCCCGAAAAGGGCAGAATATCCAGTCCTTCCAGAATCCTTGTCAGATATCTTCAATGCTTTAATGGCAGCCAATGCCTTGGTCTTGCCAAGAGAAAAAACAGTTTGGCCCCAAAAGGTCGACACTTCCAGGTATTGTTAGTTCCATAGACAACCTGGACACACAATAGATGCCTGCTTCCAATTTCGAAATTATATTCATGATCTCAACGAGCAGGAAGGTATCGACTGGGAAGAAATGAAGAAGTATATATCCGCCCTGAAGGCGAGAAGACCTCAACAGCAGCAACCCCAACAACAGCAACAACCAAGAGCGTCGGTACAGGCGGCAACACCTCCAAACATGGGTATAGTGCAGAACCCACTTCCGGAACACCAGCACTAGAATCAAGTTGCCCCCATTTTAACAAATAGCCGGTCTAAGGCTAATCGAGGGCAACAGTGGAAGATAGAGGACTCTTCCTCTATTTATTCAACGGGTCACACTCCAAACACTACTGAGCAACCACCACGCCGCACCCTCCATGTACCTAAACCACAACCCGTTACCATTACCCCAGTACCAACACCCGCATACCGTTTACCCACGCCTATTAACCCATCACCACCGTCCGCTTTCCTCAAACCCATTACACCCCACGCCACTACACCTCCTTTAAACAACCCCCCGCAAGCCAATTACACACCCCTCATGCCATCCAAACAATTGCTCCGCGTACCATTCCCCACATCATCAACTACCACCACCACCTACCCAAATACCATACAACCATCCAAACCATTACTCCGCGTACCATTCACACCATGCCATCATCAACTAACCCCACGCCATCACCCGCATACCAACCATCCACACCATCTACCAACCCTGCGGTGCTCAAGTTATCACCCGGCCCTTCCACTAGTGAAGAACATGCACTCCGGAGTGGGAGGATCTTTAATAAGGTCTTTCCTCAATCAATAGTCAGAGACGGCCCATCACAGCCGTCAAAGGAAGCGCATAACGATGAGAGTGCACCAGGCACTCAATATGACCTGCTGAAACAACTAAACAGAATACCGACACGAATCTCTGTGCTGGAGTTGATCAAGAGATCGAAGACCCATCAGGAAGCTCTGATGGAATATCTACAAAAAGTGATGGTCAACGAAGAGGTGCCAGTAGATAAGATTACCGCACTACTAGTTCCGCAGGGGGATCAGTCCTCTATCTTATTTCATGCTTCGGAACTAGAACCACTAGTAGCCAGGAGCATAGCTCTGAGTATTACGGTCAATATCTGCAAAAAGGTCGTAGACACATGCCTGGTTGACACAGCAGCTTTAATTAATGTCCTGCCTCCGAAGACCCTTGAATTATGTGGTGTACCTAAGGAAAAATGGCTGCCTAGCCCCATTTCTGTTACAACATATAATAACTCCATCCGTTCCCCTCTGGGAATGATCTATTTAAAAGTAGAGTTAGGCCCTGTACGTCATGCCGAGGTCGAATTTCACATCTTGGAAATCGATCATTTTTTAAAAGCCATTTTGGGCCATCCTTATATTAAAACCCTTGAGGCGATTCCTTCTACGAATCATCAGTACCTCAAATTTTCCTACAAAGGACGAATCATTAAAGTTAAAAGCATGCCAATCCTTGTTGCTACTCACTCCTTAAATATCAAGCCAACTTCTTCACTTGGTCGACAACTTTTTCTGTCGGTATTACAAGTCTATTGTCCGATAGCTAATCCTTTAAAGGCTACCACTCTTACTCCTTATCCACGAGATGCCATAAAGCAGGGGAAGTGCATGAGTACCCCTGGTTGGAAAATAATGATAAAGGGTGGTTATTAGCCTGGAAAGGGTCTAGGCACATAATTACAAGGCAGAACCATGCCCCTCAAAGACAACCGAAGGACACTTGGAAATGGCGTGGGCTATCGGCCAAGAAAAGTGAAGCACGACATTACTTAGCAGGAAGAAAATGAAGACGGCCAGAAGGTATGGGATGATGGATATAGGTGTCCTCTAAGCCAATCATAAGGCACCTATTTCAATCTAGTTCACTAATCAATGGCATTAAATTCATTATGTAGATTGGCATATTTGTAATTGCGCATAATGAAGTCCATAAATATGTGCAATAGTCATCAGATTATGATGAGATCATAATAATGAGACTGATGACTTATAAACACATATTCTTAATTGTTCCTAGTCGTAGGATGTTTGAGAAGGACATCAAACATCCGATAAGACTAGTACAGGTTATTCCAGCTCATATGATGAGGGTGACTGATCTCATTAGTTACTCGTGTGGAGACACAATGGTAAACCTGTAGGTGCTCATTGGGGAATGAGTTCACTGAACTGATCCAACATGAATCATCGAATGGTAATTTACTTGACTGTCAATCGGCTTGATTCATCGTCACAGTGGCGTGGTTGATCCTTGGACTTGAGACACCAAAGACACCTTGTCGGTGGACTTCTGGACTTTGACCTTGACCTACGAATCCCTATCCATGGGATCTCTAATAGTCAAGGATCGAGTCCAGCGGAAGACCTTCGAAGGTGATTGTGTGTTCAATAAAGGATCATTCGCTCTCAGGTAACTGGAGAGAGAATGCTTTAGAATAGATCCGCAGGAGTCTCTGGCCAGAGCAAAAATAATATCAGAAAAGTGTTTTTCCGATATTGTACAGCGGAGTCTGATTCAAGTAAGTTGACCATCTAGGGTTTGACAGTTGACCATACCCTAGGTTAACTCGAGAGCAATGTGCGAACGAAGGATTATAGCCACGCGGTAACTGTGGACGAACAAGTTCCATGAGTGGGTTGCTGAACCCCATTACGTTTCGGGATCATGCGGTGTTGCTTGGCACCCAACTTGATCGGAAGTCCGACCGAATTTACATGTGATGTTAATTCGGCTAAGTAATTAGTTAATATCTAGATATTAATAAATTACAATAAGTCAGTAACTAGTTATTGGACTTAACGGGCTGAAAACCGGACTGGTGAATGGGCCTAAAGGGTCACACACAATAAGATTCTCAGTCGGTGGTACATAAGTGAGATTTATATTAACTCGGGGACTTTTGTGAAAAGTCGTGCCAACTTAATATATATACGCGCTGTTGAGAAACCCTGGGCCAAGCTCCAAGGTTTCCCCATGCTGGCCGTCATCCCGCTTTCTCTCTCCTCCTCTGGGCACCCCGTTTGATGTGCCGGAACAGTCTCCGTCTCCGCGGCGCGCGATTCCCGAAAGTCGGGAATTCCCGTCGGCGGGTTTTCGGCAATCATTGTGGCGACGAATCTTCAGCGAGCGAGCTGATATGGACGAGGGAGCGAGGACGAACCACTGCAGAGGATCGCGTGGATACCGCTAGAGGCCGGACGCTTGTGCGGCTCGCAGCATCACCTCGACACAACCGAGATGGAAGCGGATTCAAATCCGCGCACGGTAATCAGATTTCGATCTGGTTTTCGGTTTGCGTTTTTCGTTCCGAATCGGATCAGCGGGCATTGGGCGGGATTATTTTATTCGTCGTTTCCGCTGCGTTCTTCGCGTCCCGCCCGGATCCAGTGGTATCAGAGCCAGGTTCTGCTCTGATCTGCTTCGGGACGAAGAATATTATTGTTCTAAAATTATTTCCATGCACTGATTCATTTTTCTCAGAAAAATTAGTTCATTTGATGAACATAAAATATTAGATGTAATTTTTTGTGAAGAAAAATGATTTTTTATTTTTGGGTTTTTCGTTGCGTTCTTCATGGAGATGAAGAACCCGTGTTCATGGACTCGGATGGGGTTTTTGATGGAGTGCGACCACCTCCATGGTGGAGGCCAGTATGGCCGGCGGTCTCACGAGTTCCCTAGGATTTGTGTTGTGGCCGGCGGCCAACATGGAGACACCCATCTCTTTGTTTTTCCAAATCTTGGAAGAGAAAACAAAGGGGAAACTACGGTTTTTAAAATTGTTTAGCCACAGTCAATGGGGGCAACCGGCGGCATTGCCATGCCGGCCGTCGATCGCCGGCATAGGGGAAGGGAAAAGAGGAACTGCCCTGCACCTGACTGGATGGCTCTCCTCACACCACCGCTGCCGGTGTGTCTTCCCTGCAATTTTTGGGAGCGTCGGATGAACAGTTTAACCGGCATTTTGGGGGCTTCCGGCGGCAGGAGGATCGCCGGCCGGCGACTGCCGGCGTCGGGGACGTTGGGGGGGCCACCACCTTTGAGGTTTCCGGCCGCAATGGCCGTTGGCGCCAGCGCCGCCTTTAGACCAGAAACCCTAAAGTGCTTCTGCGGGCTGGGCGGATGAGGCGTTGGGGCGCCGGACCGACCGGCCCCGAGCCGATTCGACCGGGCTCTGGGCGGAACCACGAGCGCGCCAGCGCTGGCTCAGTTAGTCCGAGCCCTGGTCCAGGCCAGGTTGATCCTGGCTGGACTAGCCCAAATGGCTAGGGTCCAGGCAGCTGGGCCGGCCCAAGCTGCTCTGGCCTGAGCCAGTTGCTTTCTATTGGGCCATTCAGGCTCATTAAACCCTAGCCCATTAACCCCTAATTTGTTTACCCCTCTTAATCCCCAAGTATTGATAATAGGATTAGTTAATTGAGATTTTGTTTTAAAATATTTTAAAACTAAGATTTCTATTAACAAGGTATTAAAATGCTATCTTAAAATTGTTTTAAGATTAATATTTAATATCTCCTTGTTTAAGAAACAAAATAATCCTATACAATTAAGATTAAAGTTTTAAAAGTGTTTTAAAACTGAAATTTAATTTTCAAGATATTAATTGAGATGTTGTCTTAAAATAGTTTTAAGACTAATATGATGTTAACAAATTTAAGATATTAATTAAGGCATCGTTTTAAAATTGTTTTAAGACTTATGCTTAATTAAATCTTGTTTTTCTATTGAGGTTCAAATTAAAGATATTGATCTTTATTAACAATTGTTGTTATATCATTGTTTATTGATCTAATTGTTAGGTTAATAAATTATGATATTTTAATAATTTAATATATTAGTCTAAATGTTAGATTAATATTAATACCTTATCAAGGGTTGTTAAAGATGTAATTGTGCCTCAAGAACCATTAACAACAGTTGTAATGGCATTTGTTAAGTTATTATTAATGTCTTTGTAATTTTCTTAACAATGGATTGTTAAGAGAGATTTTATATTTGGGGATATCTTAACAAGAGTTGTTAAGACTATTTTAATTAGTCTAATTGTTAGACTATTATAATTTAGAAATATTCTGATTAATATTTCTTAATAAATGTTATTAAGAAATATTATTTAATTAAAGGGGTTTATTAACAAGGAGTTGTTAATCAACTGTAATTGGAATTAGAAATTCTTTTATAAATGTTATTTGGGAATTTTTAATTGTATCTAAATGTTAGATTGTTTCGCATTAATAATTGTTATTGATGTGATTTAAAATTAATCTAAGTGTTAGATTAATTAATTTAGAATTATTCTAAATTATGCATGGAATATTTTAGAATTTTAATTTTAGCTATGTTTGCATATGTTGATATGTTTGATTCTTTAAATTAGATTTGCTGCATATTAGAAAATAAGATTTTAGAAAATTCAAATTATCCTATTTTGATTGGTACCTAGGTTTTAAGAAAACCAAAATTATTATATTTTCAAAATTTTAGCCTTCATGTGATGTGCTTTATCATGTGTGGATGGTTAAAATTTGTGGTGGTCATGGACATGCACTTAGTTAATTTCCTATCATGCGATGGTGTGTGATTTTGTGGATTGTTATGGAATGTGATGTTCATTAATTAAGTGTTAATTAATGAGGCTTGCGTGCCTCATTCTCTCTCATTCCATTATAATTATATCTCCCTCTGTTATTGTAATCGACCGTAAGGCTTTCTCTTATAATTTATTTATATTTGAAATTGTTTCAAAAATTAATATTATCTGTAATTGATCGCGCCGGCCGAGGAGAGGCGAGGATGATCCACAAGTGCAACCAGGAAGGCGACAGGAGATGAGATCACCAGTAGCTATGTGTTTGCCTGTTTAAATTATATAAATGTTATATAGTTTTGGTGATTAATTGTTTGGCTTCAGTTAATTACCGTGCTGTCTATGACCACATAATGAACATGTATGGTTGATGCATGCTTTTTAGTTTTTGATTATGAATCGATTACTAATATCTAGGTATAGTTAAATATATTCGATATATTTATAAACTATCACTTAGGATGAGACCAACTTAACATAAACAAAACCTTCAACATAAAGTCTAAGCCGGAGTGCGAGTCATTAAGAATGTACCGCGTGACTCTCCATCAATATAGTTCTTAAAACCTGATTCAGTGATGACAGTTTCTACGTGTTTACCCAAAATCTGCCACCATCTGATGAAAGGACAATTAACTATGGCATTTTGATGCCTTGAGATTGGAATAGAGGAACGGTGTAGTTATCCTCGCGTTTACCCGAGAGCTGCATTCTTACTCTACTCTGTCACGTATTGATGGTAAAGCTTAGACCAGGTATAATGATCTACTGTGTTTACCCGGGACCATTAAAGACCTGGGAGCCGAAATAAGATCGGATATTGCAAGGAGTCTTCTGTTCTGTATACCTGAAGGTTATACAGTCCGTCAAAAAATAGTGAGAAATAATTCAAGATAAAAGACCATAATTGAATTATAAGAACTATCTGCTTAAATCACGTTATTTCCTTTGATTCACTAACATGTCGTCTATTCAAGATGTTGGCATGTTGAATGCCAATACTTCTCATACTCAGACTGACTAGAAAACTCTAAAGAATATCTTTAGGGGTGAGTGAAAGTCACTATCCTAATCAGATATCATGAATCCTCTTACTTGGATAGACCAAGGTGAAGCGGTACTCATGGTATGCCTTTCTTAAAGACAATGATTGTCATGAATTCTCTTATTTGGATAGACCAAGATGAAGAGATATTTATGATGTGCCTTTGAGAAAAGAAAGTGGTAAGATTTTAAATGATCGAATCTACACCTAAAAAGATAAAGAAAAGTCAGCTGAGATAGAGAAGTAGTAGTTCTCCCACTGCAACCAATATAAGGATACTGGTAAAGGCAAAATGAATATGAAACTTGAAAGAAGTCTCATATATTTTTATTATCAACTTTTGCATGTCTATTGGAGAATTATCGTATTCAATATTAGATATTGAAAAATAATTCTCAGAGCTGCGATAATGTGCAGACTTAGACAAGTAAAAGAAAATCGAGAGAATCCAAGTGTTGAGTTAGACTCAACAATTGTTTATGATAATCATAGGTTACTGTCAGACAGTAAATCTTTGTATGTCTATAGGAGTCTAATATAAAACTGAATAATTATTATTTAGTTGCATGAGATATCAAGAATTATAAAAGTGAAGAACGTTGACTGAGAAGGAACAATAGTTGTTCAAATCAGTCAATGCACTATAGATTTTTGAAGTGACATTTCATGTGATGAATGTTAACAAGTCTCCTATAGAAATGAACTATGTGAATCCTGATTATCTATGGTATTGTACACAGGGTTATACAATAAGAAATTATTGATACTAATGCATATTGATGTAAACAGCTCAAAGGCCAAAGATAATCACTAGTATTGACTTACCTTATAGTTTACTCTTTGAATGATTCGACTGTATGTACTTACTGAAGTACAAGACGAATGCATCTGAAAGATTAAGGTATAAGATCAATATGAAGTATTAGAATTTTTGATTTGATCAAAGAAACTAATACTTAAGTATATGATTCACATAAATCATTAAGAGGATAATTGTATCCTCGCTCGATTGATTCTCATTGTATATCATAGTAATATGATAGAATGAGGAATTGTACCTTATTAAGATATGGTACAATACATAATAAAATTTGCCTAATTCTTATCCTTATGAACATGAGTATGAACATTAGATGTCCATGCTTTACAGATGGTTCCAAATAAGTCAGTGTATGTCCATATAAGATATGGAAATCAAATAATTCATATGAGATGTGAATTATGAACAAACCTGATTTAAAAGTCAAGTATTACCGTAGTGTGAATTTGTGAATGTCTAAAGAGTTTGGATATTGCAATTATTGGCCAGGCGATAATGAAATAATTATCGTCCTGAAAGCTATCTTCTGTGAAAAGGAATATGTCCTCAAGGAAGACAGTTGGAGCTGATAAAACTAGAAGATGTTCTAGATTCACAAGCTAACATAAGATTATTAGATAATCTTTAGTTGTTTGGAACCACTCATAACACATCAGAGAGCTTCATAGATTTTTGAGATTCTCTCAGTGACTAAAAGGATATGTTTGACATATCTGATTTAGTAGGATGAGAGGAGCTCGAAATAGATTATGATCTAAAATCTATGATAATGATGCTCTCTGTAATTACAACTTTGAGATTGATAAGTTGTCAATACTGCCTATCATTATTATGAGATGATGACAGTTGGATATTAAAAGCGCTCTCTCAATGTGATTGATGTAAAGATGTATATGATACACCTTTAAAGCTTTTAGAATGTCCAAGAAGCAAGTTATGATTTCAAAGATAATTTTGAATCAAACTGAAGCTTTCTAAATTGTAATAAAAGTTTTAACTTAATGGTCAAATACTATGTGATCAATAAGAATGATCACGGATTGTGTGTGTTCAGAAAGAACAGTGGGAGTACGGTTGCTTTAGTAATGCTTTGTGATAATAACATCAAAGTCATTAAGAAAGACATCAAGATGTTACTATCAGTGAAAGCATTATTAACCATGTTTTCCTCCATAATAAGTTTAGTTATAATATCCAACGTATTGGAAATACGAATCTATTAAAATAGATCAATGGGGATATTATATTGACCTGTATGTCAAAACTTTTGACATAAATTTCATAATAAGTCTCAATTGTTGAGACATGTAATTTATTCCTTTAAAGAATAGTTCCTTAAAGGATACAAGAGTGAAATGTATCATTAAGCACTTGAGAAGTACTAAGGATGTATTCACGTATATGAAGAGGAAGATTTGAAATTATGAGTTCACACTGACTCAAATTTCAAGTCAAATAATGAATTCAACCTTCTAGAAGAAAGGAATGGATTGGAAGAGTTCCAATCCAGAACTTGATATTAAGGTGACGACATAAACAAGTAATACTATTATTAGAACAGTATGGATGAAAACGTTCATCCATGAACTAAGATGTAGTTCTAAAAGGTCTCTGATACCATCCTATCATTGTAGGACAACAGTAGGAGCGATCAATTATGTGATCGAGCCATGGTCTCTTCAGAAGTTGTAGAACATTCTGAGGCTCTTTCACAGGTTCAGAGACAAAGGATTAAGGGGAAATAACGTAATGGAAAATATTCCATCTATAGATAATTTAGCAGATCCCTGACCAAGTCTCAGTCATAGACTTTATGTGAGCATCACCTAGATTTGATGGAGATCAAATGCGAAAGTGATTGGCTTGAGTCCAAGTGGGAGATTGATGGATATAGGTGTCTTCTAAGACAATTATAAGGCACCTATTTCAATCTGGTTCACTAATTAATGGCATTAAATTTATTATGTAGATTGGCATATTTGTAATTGCGCATAATGAAGTCCATGAATATGTGCAATAGTCATCAGATTATGATGAGATCATAATAATGAAACTGATGACTTATAAACACATATTCTTAATTGTTCCTAGTCGTAGGATGTTTGAGAAGGACATCAAACATCCGACAAGACTAGTACAGGTTATTCCAGCTCATATGATGAGGGTGACTGATCTCATTAGTTACTTGTGTGGAGACACAATGGTAAACCTGTAGGTGCTCATTGGGGAATGAGTTCACTGAACTGATCCGACATGAATCGCCGAATGGTAATTTACCTGACTGTCAATCGGCTTGATTCATCATCACAATGGCGTGGTTGATCCTTGGACTTGAGACACCAAAGACACCTTGTCGGTGGACTTCTGGACTTTGACCTTGACCTACGAATCCCTATCCACGGGATCTGTAATAGTAAAGGACCGAGTCCAGCGGAAGACCTTCAAAGGTGATTGTGTGTTCAATAAAGGATCCTTCGCTCTCAGGTAACTGGAGAGAGAATGCTCTAGAATAGATCCGCAGGAGTCTCTGGCCAGAGCAAAAACAATATCATAAAAGTGTTTTTTCGATATTGTACAATGGACTCTAATTCAAGTGAGTTGACCATCTAGGGTTTGACAGTTGACCATACCCTAGGTTAACTCAAGAGCATTGTGCGAACGAAGGATTATAGCCACGCGGTAACTATGGATGGACAGGTTCCATGAGTGGATTGCTGAACCCTATTACCTTCCGGGATCATGCGGTGTTGCTTGGCACCCAACTTGATCGGAAGTCCGACCGAATTTACATTTGATGTTAATTCGGCTAAGTAATTAGTTAATATCTAGATATTAATTAATTACAATAAGTCAATAACTAGTTATTGGAGTTAACGGCCTGAAAATCGGACTGGTAAATAGGCCTAGAGGGTCACACGCAATAAGATTCTCAGTCGGTGGTACATAAGTGGGATTTATATTAACTCGTGGACTTTTGTGAAAAGTTGTGCCAACTTAATATATATACACGCTGTTGAGAAACCCTAGGCCAAGCTCCAGGGTTTCCCCATGCTGGCCGTCATCCCCCCTTTCTCTCTCCTCCTCTGGGCGCCCCGTTCGAGGTGCCGGAACAGTCTCCGTCTCCGTCGCGCGCGGTTCCATAAAGTCAGGAATTCCCATCGGCGGGTTATCGGCAATCGTTGCCGCGACGGATCTTCAGCGAGCGAGCTGATACGGACGAGGGAGCGAGGACGAACCACCGCGGAGGATCGCGTGGATACCGCTGGAGGTCAGACCCTTGTGCGGCCGCGGCATTGCCTCGACGGAACCGAGACAAAAGCAGATTCGAATCCGCGCACGGTAATCAGATTTCGATCCGGTTTTCGGTTTGCATTTTTCGTTCTGAATCGGATCAATGGGCATCGGGCGGGATTATTTTATTCGTCGTTTCCGCTGCGTTTTTCGCATCCCGCCCGGATCCCAACATGGGAGACAATGTCTACACCATGCAAAGAAGTACCCCTTAACGTGGACCCTATACACACATTTCGTCAAAGGGCCCGTGATCAGTCATGATAACACAGTGGTCATTACTTCCTGTTTTGATCTCCATGACATATATGGAGGAGACCTGGCCAGACATTGTTCAGAATTGTTGACGTACCAGTCCTTGGAGGCTCTACGGCCAATGAAAAGGAGGAAGTTCCAAGATCCTGAGTGTGAATGGTACAGATAGTTTGACTTAAGGGATCTGTACATTGTATTGAACATACTATTTCTTGATCCTTCGGAACCAAAGTGGCCGCCACAAATAGATGAATTGATTGAAGGGCCTGGTGCCATTTTTTATAAAAGAATACTGATGTCTGAGGAAACAGATGAAGGGGAGCCAGATGACCCCTATGAAGCTGGTTATACCACGGATCTTCTTCGGAGGGGGACTTATCCCTCTTACATTTTCACACTCCATACCTTATTCCGCACTCTACTTCTAACCCCGACTTGGTTGCGGGTCATTACTAAAGATATTCCACGGACTCCGCCCATCATGATCACCCTGTCCCCACAGGACTTTATCCCTCAACCTCCTCTCGATCTAGAAAGGATTTATGATTTAATCTGGGACATACTACTGTATGATCCCCCCAATCCTTTGGCCTTGGTGCCACTTCCTTCATCCCATTATCCTCCTATTCACCTTCATTCTTGTTTTATGATTAATTTATCTTTTCTCAAAAAAAAAATGTCAATTTAGCAACAAATTTCTCCCAGATCCTCATTGAGGAAACTTCCTACTTGTCCGATTGACTTCCGAGATTTGAATCGGGCGTGTCCTAAGGATGATTTTCCATTGCCTCATATTGATGTACTCATCGATAACACAGCTGGCTATGAAACTCTATCATTTACGGATGGATTCTCAGGATATAATCAGATCAAATTGGCAGAAGAAGATCAAGAAAAGACATCATTCACTACACCTTGGGGGACATATTGTTATGTCGTCATGCCTTTTGAATTAAAGAACGTTGGAGCCACTTATCAGAGGGCTATGATGGCAATATTTCATGACATGATGCATATCGACCTAGAAGTGTATGTAGATGACTTGTTGGTGAAATCTAAGACTAAGGCTGAGCATGCCAAAGTTCTCGCATGAGTATTAGAAAGATCAAGAGAATATCAGTTAAAAATGAATCCTAAGAAATGTGTTTTTGGGGTATCTTCAGGGAAATTACTTGGATTCATTGTCAGTAAACGGGGAATTGAGATCGATCCCAACAAGGCAAAAGCTATTAGAGAAATGCCACCTCCCAAGAACTTGAAAGAGTTAAGAGGATTGATAGGGAGGTTGCAATTTTATTCACCGTTTTGGGAGGTACATGTTGTGTGTGAGTTCATTGATGTATTTCCTGAGGAGCTGCCTGGCCTTCCTCCTCAGCGAGAGGTCGAATTTACCATCGAGCTTGCACCAGGTACGACGCCCTTGTCTAAGGCCCCGTATCGGATGGCGCCAGCTGAACTCGCTGAGTTAAAGGCACAATTGCAGGAGCTGCTGAATAAGGGTTTCATTCGCCCCAGTACATCTCCATGGGGTGCTCCAGTCCTGTTCGTTAGAAAGAAAGATGGTTCTCTGAGGTTGTGCATTGACTATAGGCAGCTGAACCAGGTAACGATAAAGAATAAGTACCCACTTCCAAGAATTGATGATTTGATGGATCAGCTGCAGTCCGCGAAGGTATTTTCCAAGATCGACTTGAGATACGGATATTATCAGATGAGGATCCGGGATGTGGATGTTAGCAAGACGGCTTTCAGAACTCGGTATGGACATTATGAGTTTTTGGTTATGCCCTTTGGCTTGACCAATGCTCCGGCGGCCTTTATGGAGCTGATGAACCGAGTCTTCAGGACTTACCTGGATCAGTTTGTGGTTGTGTTTATTGATGATATTTTGATCTATTCTTCTTCTGAGGAAGAGCATGCCACCCATCTTCGGGCAGTGTTGCAGATCCTAAGGGAACACCAACTTTATGCCAAGTTTAGTAAATGTGAGTTTTGGCTAGACGAGGTGCATTTCCTTGGACATGTTATTTCTGGCAATGGTATCGCAGTGGATCCAGCCAAGATCGAGGCAGTGATGGATTGGAACAGGCCGACTTCAGTGACTGAGATTAGGAGCTTTCTGGGGCTTGCCGGTTATTACAGGCGGTTTGTTCAGGGATTTTCTTCGATAGCAGCCCCTTTGTCGAGGTTGACTCGAAAAGGAGTTCGCTTTGTGTGGACCGAGGATTGTGAGCAGAGTTTTATTGAGTTGAAGACCCGTCTCACGTCAGCCCCTGTACTGGTGCTTCCATCTGGATCAGGTGGATTTGTGGTTTACTCTAATGCGTCCCGTCGAGGTTTGGGCGCAGTTCTAATGCAGCATGGCAGGGTAGTGGCTTATGCTTCTCGGCAACTGAAGAAGCATGAAGAGAACTATCCTACTAATGATTTGGAGCTGGCGGCTGTGGTATTTGCACTCAAGATCTGGAGGCATTATTTATATGTGGAGAAATTCCAGGTTTACACGGATCACAAGAGTTTGAAATATGTGTTTACTCAGAGAGACCTGAATCTGAGGCAGTGAAGGTGGATGGAGTTCATTAAAGATTATGACTTTGACCTTTCTTATCATCCGGGCAAGGCAAATGTAGTGGCAGACGCCTTGAGTCGGAAGACGGTCATGTCATACCTCATGATTTAGGAGTGGAAATTATTTGAGCAGGTGGTGGAATCTTCCTTTAGGGTTCCACGTGAAGATGACAGAGCCGTGCTGGTCAGTTTGACTGTGAGACCAGCTGTGTATCATGCAGTAATTGAGGCTCAGAGGGCAGATGTTGAGCTACCACAGATTCTCCAGAGGTCAGAGGTGGAGTTGTGGGACGACGGTACGGTCAGGTTCAGAGGTAGACTTTATGTTCCGACTGAGGAGGACGTGCGCAGATGTGTTCTTGATGAGGCGCACCGTTCGAGGTATGCAGTGCATCCGGGGACGACAAAGATGTATCATTGTTTGAGGAGGCACTTCTGGTGGCCCGGTATGAAAAAAGATGTGGCTGAATATGTGGCTAGATGTTTGACTTGTCAGCAGGTTAAAGCCGAGCATTAGAGACCTGGAGGGTTGCTGCAGCCCTTACCGATTCAAGAGTGGAAATGGGAGCATGTGACAATGGACTTCGTGATGGGATTGCCTACATCCCCTAGCCGGAGAGATGCCATCTGGGTCATCGTGGATCGGCTGACTAAGTCAGCACACTTCCTAGCTATTAGGAAGGACTGGTCAGTCGGCAAGCTGGCAAAGTTGTTTGTCGACCCTATCGTCTCTCTTCACGGGGTACCTTTATCTATTGTATCAGATCGAGATCCAAGGTTCACTTCCAGATTCTGGAAGAGCTTTCAGCAGGCACTAGGCACTCAGTTGGCTTTTAGCTCAGCCTACCATCCCGGGACTGACGGGCAGTCAGAGAGGACTATTCAGACCTTGGAAGATATGCTCAGAGCTTGTTGTCTAGACTGGGGAGGTTCTTGGGAACAATATTTGTCCACAGTGGAATTTGCCTATAACAACAGTTACCATTCCAGTATCGGCATGGCGCCTTATGAGGCTTTGTATGGGCGACCGTGTCGATCTCCTGTATGTTGGTCCGAGATCGGTGAAAGGCATATAGCGGGACCCGAGTTAGTACAGCAGTGTATTGAGGTTGCCAGGACAGTTCGGCAGAGGTTGACCGCAGCGCAGAGTAGGCAGAAGAGTTATGCTGACATATGACGGAGACCGCTTGAGTTTGAAGTTGGGGACCACGTGTTTCTCCGAGTCTCACCCTCCAAGGGTGTAATGAGATTCGGGAAGCGAGGCAAACTGAGTCCGCGATATATTGGGCCTTTTCCCATCCTTGCTCGGATTGGGGAAACCGCGTACCAGCTGGCCTTGCCGCCCAGTCTTGCAGGGGTGCATGATGTGTTCCATGTTTCCTTACTGAGGAAGTATGTTCAGGATCCGTCCCATGTCTTGGACTTTTCAGAGTTGGAGGTCGCTGAGGACCTGTCCTTTCCAGAATATCCTGTTCGTATTGAGGATCGCAGAGAACAGGTCCTGCGGAACAAGATTGTACCGTTGGTCAAGGTGATTTGGCAGTACCGCTCCGGAGGTGAGGCAACCTGGGAGCGAGAGGATGAGATGCGGGAGCAGTTCCCTTACCTCTTTTCGTAAGTTTCCTTGTAAACTTGTATCCCTATTTGACTTTGTTAATTCTAAGCAGTCAATTTCGGGGACGAAATTCTTTTAAGGGGGGGAGATTGTAAGGATCGTGACCTTCGAATCCGGTTTTCGGGGTCGGACCTTGTAGTTCTAGCCTTGTGAGGGCAGAGGTTCTGAGCTGATTCGCGTCAGGACATCGGGACGCGTTTTAAACGGCGTCCACCGTCGCTGACGCATTTCAGGTTCTACCACGTGGGTGCCACGTGGGCTGGCTTCGGGCCGCGAGGGTACGTCCCTGTCTTGTCGCCTGAACGGCGTCCACGTGTGTCGACGCCTTTCAGACTGCGACTCTGGGATTGTCAGAGTACGGTCCTGACATGTCGTCTGAACGGCGTCTGCCTTGAACGACGCGTTTCAGAGTCTTGTCAGAGCAGCCGTCACATCAACTGAATGGCGTCCGTGGATGTCGACGCGTTTTAGCCGGTCTCTGGTTAACCCCGCGAGCCCTTCTTCTTTCCCTCATTTTCTCCTCTCTTCCTCTCTTTCCCTTCCGACGAACTCGGCGGCGATCCCTTCCTCCTCCCTCTTTTCCTCCCACTGTTTCATCTCTCCCTCCACTCCATCCTCTACCTAGCTCCTACCACTACCACCTCCACTTTCACTGCGGCGTTCTACTCTCCGGACGGCGGCCGACGTCACGGAGGAGCAAGGACGACCACGGCGGTACCGGCGGCGGCGTGGGGCGAGTCGGGTGGACGGCTTGGAACTCGGAGGCGTTCAAGTGTCCGGTAGGGTGACGGTTCCCCTTAGCATCGCGTTTTAAGCCATGTTTACCCCCGTTTGAGCTTGTTTGGATCTCTGGTTTCGGGGGGTAGAATGAGCATGTTTAGGAGTTCTTTTGATAACATGTGGGATTTCCATGAATGTGTTGCCTATGGATAGTATTACTCCTCTTTTCCCTCCGTTTTTGAGTGAATTTTGGGGTTGTTTGGGGTTGGAAAGGGAGCCCTCGGGCTCAGGCGACTCTGGTTCCTGGGGCTAAAACACGTCGTGCATGGACGACGCCTTTTTAAAGGGCGTCGAGCCATCACGACGCCTTTTAGACAGGAATCGCCTGACAGAGAGTCTGCCAGTTCGGGGATTCTGGGACTAAAAGACGTCATGGGTGAACGACGCGTTTTCGAATGGCGTCGGTTAACCATGACGCCTTTTAAACGCAGAAATTCCCTGAGTAAGGGCCTTGGAATTTCCGGATTTCTGTGTTGAATGGCGCCTGAGGATGTCGACGCCTTTTAAAAGGCGACTACTGGTGTCGACGCCTTTTAAGGCCTGATTCTGAAGACTGTTTTACATGAACCTGTACATGGAGCTTGAATGGCGTCGGCCTAGGGCGACGCGATTCAAGACAGAACCTCACTAATTCATGCTAGTAAAACATGTTCATACTGTTAGATAGATGGTTAGTACATGCTTTAGTGTACCCGATAGAGATGGATTCTTCATAATCGGATGGTTCTATATGTGTGTTATGCGATCGCGGACTTTTCACGTGACCGGATCGCATTGTGCTGGGTTTTGAGTTACTGTGGACCTGGAGTGACATTCTAGCACTTTATCACCCTGTGCTGGTGGGGGCGTGAGCACAGCGCCGGTGGGGGCGTGGGCGGGGTGACGCCTAGTGAGAGAGGGTCACCTGGTGAACCCCGGGATCAGCTAGTACCGGTGTCGGAGTGGTACATTCGGAGAGTCACTCATACTGAGGGAAGGAGTAGCCACCTGAGCCGGTTGGGCCGGAGTAGCTAGTGTGCTATCCGAGGGGTTACTGTTTGGTCTCAGCGGGTCGAGGTTTTTCCACCGTTGTTGTGTGGTTAGCGAGTTCTATCGAAACGACAGTTGTGGGTTTCCTAGTCGGCTGGTTTAATATATGCATGTTTATTATAATACTATTGCATGTGATTTCACGATTAGAATTAGGTATTGTACCTCTTGTATTTATCACCTTTCCGTTAACTGTACCTTGCACTTGTGGGTGTGTGCGTGGGCAGTGGGGATCGAAGGATCCCTACTGAGTCTTGTCTTTGAGACTCACCCCTCCTGTGGTTTTCAGGTGAGGACTCTCAGCAGACCTAGAGAGGAGAGTGTGGCCGTGAGTTGAGCATCGTCAGCAGTTGTTCCGGGGTATGCACCGACGTAGTTGTGATTTTATTTCTGGCATGTATGTTTAATTATTTCCTTTCTGTTGGAGTATGTAATTATTTGCTGTATCGAGTCGCATTGTAATAACTTTTAATTCCTGCACTTTTATTTCAGTTCAATGCGATGTGAATGTTTAACTTAGTTTATTATTTATCTCCCAGACTTGATTAGATCCTGGTTTGGTTCCAAATTAATGATTCGGTACCCATTTAGTAATCGGATCCCCGATTATAGGGTGGCGGGTCGTTACAGAGTTCGACTCCAGCAAAAAAAGGGAGTGTTAGTGGTTATATTAGAAGAGTAAATAAGCATAAACAGAGCCTTGGGTCGTGCTCAACCTTTATAACATGTAGCTCTCTTCTAAAGGGGTAAGTTCATGTGGTGTTCATGAGAGAATAGAGTTGTTCGTGGTTATTTCTTTTGGAGGTTTGATTCTAATCAATGTTTTATATTATTGGAGGCTTAGATAATGTGAGGAAGACCTTATAGAATGTGGAAAAGAGTTTATATGAAGAAGAAATCATGGATAGATAGTAAGAAAACCATAGGAGAATCAAGGCCGGTCTTTCATCAAGAGGTAGGTGGATAACTGTACACATGATCTATTTTGTATTATAAAACTATGTTATTTTAGAAAGCTTAAAAAAGTAAATAAATTGGTAAGAACTTTTATCTATATATATAATTCATGATATTAAAGTTTCAGATTTTTTTTATCTTATTTTTTATTTATTTCATGATTATTATCTCAGCCTATGTAATCTGTCCGTTCAATCTGTTCTGTTTCTAATTATGATCATACGAATTACATATATTTGTTCTCCTTGGTCGGATGCTCAATTTAGATTAACTTTTGAAAAAAGTTTATTTTTCATATTATATTAATTCCCAATAAATTTCATAATTTTCGGAGTTTGTTTGATAATTATTTCATAATACTATTTTCAGACTATACAATCTGCTCAGACAGTTTTGAAATCTCAACTTGTGAATCCTATATCTCATTTGATTAAAATCCAAATCATACCAAATTTTGTAGAGACATTTTTTATATTATCCTTGACTTCTATGTAAAGTTTTAGAATTTTATAACTTCGTTTGGTGTTCAGTTTACCCTCTGTTTTGATATGCTGGAATTCTATTTAAATTAGATTCTCCGAATCAAAGTGAGAATCCAAAATCATAGAAAACCAATCCATAAATTAATGAAACTTTGTCCACAATTTAAATATGACCTTTTGGACATGTTATTAAAGTTTTATAATTTTATGAATCTGTTTGATATTATTCGGCTTATTTGTTGATTTGTTAGCTCTGAAAATCAGTTTTGATGGCCGAAAAATATGTTTGTTATTCCGAAAATTCTAAGAAAATTCCTTTGACTATATTTTCTATCCAAAAACCTATTTTGATCTGCTTACTCTGATTTTTCATATATATGACGATGATGACTCTCTAAGTGGCTATTTTGTATATAAAAGTATGTATTTTAACTCTTATATGTACTTATCAATTTGATAATTCAATTTTTAGATCTATGCCCATATTTTGTCATCATTTGATCTCTGTTAATCTAATTATGCCATAATTATTTGACTTTGCTTGGACATTGCCATCTTAAGGAGATATTTGGCCCGATTCCATTATAAGCATCCATATTGGATAGGGTATTTTGTTTGGAACCCGAGGGCAAACGGGTGGAATCCTGATTTCCTGTCGGCTAAAACCAGGGGACGGCGATACGTAACGTCCTGCCAGTTTGGAGTTGGGTGGGACTTAGACTCTCCAGTTCTGCGTAATGACTAAGACCTTTGCATCATTCGCCTAGATGCTTTGGTATTTGTTTTGTTTGGCTCCTTATGTTGTGGTTTGGGTGCATGTCCGTTATGATATGATTTGATTTGTTTGATTGGCACATAAATATGAAATCCTTACTCCATATGTTTATTTCAATTCAACTTAGTCATTTGGATCTTTTGATCATCATGTTCGGCTATCTCTTTGTAATCATATGAATATGTCTTAACTATATGATCCATGATATGAATCAGATTTGATAAGCTACTACGTCATGATAATTGCTATTTGATATGACATGTGCTCAGGAGACGGCGATACGTAACGCCCTGATAATTTGATATGTGATGTGATACGTTCTGATCGTGGCTAGTAGAATTTGATATGTCTGATATGAGTTTGATCATGCCATATATGCTATATGTTAATTAATCTATTCATGCTATTAGAAAACACATTTGATTTGATAAGTTTATATCTGACCATGATTTGTATCATGTTCTTATTTGAGCTATATGTAGAACTGTGTAAGATCATGTTTAGTATAATTGTATAATGTGATTCGTAAAGTTTACTATATGTTAAGTCATGTGGATTGTTTGAAGCCTACTGAGTGGTTGTACTTATAAATCCTATTAACATTTTGAGAGTCAGAGAAAGAGAATCTAGAATCTGAGAAGACTTTTGATTGAGGCATTTGACATCATCATGAGGTTATTTAGATTGAATTTACAACTTTCTTAGACTTGATGTAATAGAGATGATGAGAGATTGATGTATTTTTATTTATTTGGTCAGATTGAAAATTTTTACACAATTGATGGAAATTGTAATTTGTGAAGTTTGGTGTTGGCTATATTTAGATATTTTGGGTTACTTGATGGTTATGGCATTTATTTAAAATTGTCTTGTGATTGTTTAGCTCTCATATCTATTCGTCTTGGTGGAATTTGTTCTGAGATTATGTGGTCGGATTCCGAGTTAAAAAAAAAATGAATCGGATCCGGGACGTAACAGATACAATAGTGTGCTGTGCAAGAGTAGGTAGAAGAGTTATATAGATATCTGTAGGAGATCGCTTGAGTTCGAGGTTGGGGACCACGTGTTTCTCCGAATCTCACCCTCCAAGGGTGCGATGAGATTCAGGAAGCGAGGTAAGCTGAGTCAGCGATATATTTGGCCGTTTTCCATTCTTGCTCGAATTGGGGAAACGGTGTATCAGCTAGCCTTGCCACCCAGTCTTACAGGAGTTCACGATGTGTTCCATGTTCCTTTACTAAGGAAGTATGTCCAAGATCCGTCTCATGTCTTGGACTTTTCAGAATTGGAGGTCGCTGAGGACTTGTCCTTTTCGGAATTTCCAGTGCGTATTGAGGATCGCAGAGAGTAGGTCCTTCGGAATGAGATAGTTCGCCTGATCAAGGTGATTTTGCAGCATCGCTCCGGAGGCGAGGCGACCTGGGAGCGAGAGGATGAGATACGAGAACAATTTTCCTACCTTTTCTTGTAATTTCTCTTGTGAGCTTGTACCATCATTTTCGTTCTCATTATTTTTATAACAATAATTTCGGAGACGAAATTCTTTTAAGGGGGGAGAATGTAAGGACTGAGGTTTCGGATCCAGTTATCGGGTCAGTTTCGGTGTCGAACCTCTTGGTTTGGGCCTTTGTGGGGCTGGGGGATCAGCTCTTTTTGGCGTCGAGCCAGGCTCGCACGCGATTTTGAACGGTGTCGGCCTTAGGAGATGCTAGTTAGGAGCTTTGCAGGGGTGCTGCGTGGTCGGGCGTGGGGTTGCATGTGTACGGCCCCGGTCATGTCGTATGAATGGCGTCTTGTATGGACGACGCGATTCAAACATCTACCAGTGTACGACCCCGTCCTGTCGCCTCATTGGCGTCGTTTTGGAACGATATGTTTTAGCGAGTTTCGGTTGACGCTCCGAAGCCCTCATTCCTTTCTCTCATTCTCTCCACTCTTCTCTCTCTCCTTCCCCTCCTCTCCGAACACCTCCGGTGCCCCCTTCTACTTCTCTTTCTCTTCGTCTCCTCATTCTTCCTCTTCCTCCACTCCATCATCCTCCTAACCCTCATCACTACCACCACCATCTCCTCCGCGACACTTTGCTCTCCGGACGGCGGCCGACGTCCCGGTAGAGTGATGGCGTCCACGGTGGTATTGGCAGCGGCTCATGGTGTGGCTGTTTCGCTACTAGGAGTAAGGAAAAGTTCAAGTAACCGGTAGGGTGACGATCTTCGTTGTATTTGTTTGAAATCATGTTTTTTTCCCGCTTTAAAGCATGTGTTGTGTGTGGTGGTTTATGAGTAGAAAAGCTTGTTTTAAGGGGTTTTTAATGAAAATAGACTTTTTTTATTTTTCAAGAAGTAAATTCGATTGTTGGGCCTCTCCCATTATCTTCCTTGTGTTTTTTTGAGTGTTTTGGGGAGAAGAGGGACCCTCTATTTGACTTTGGTGGAACGTAGTTTCGGGCGTTAAATGTCGTCGAGACCAGGTGATGTCATTTAAAATGGCGTCAAGACCAGGTGCAGGCCAGTATCCCTGGGTCCCAGTGCCTGTGAAAAACTTAACCAGTTTAAAGGTCTTAAATGACGTCGGCCATAGGCGACCCGATTCAAAATAGAACCCCATTATTTCATACTATTAACATGTGTTTACATTATTAGATAATTCATATAAATGCATGTTCGATACCGTACTTGGACGACGAAGGTTTCCACATGACCGAATCGCACTGTGTTGTGTTTTTCGCGATCGTAGACCTAGAGTGACAGTTGTTAGCGCTTAGGCACCCTGTGTCGATGTGGGAGTGACACAACACCGGTGTGAGAGTGGTAGGGTGACGCCTAGAGAGAGGCTCACCTGGTGTACCCTGTGGTATAGTTAGTACCGGTGTGAGAGTGGTGCATTATGAGTGTCACTCGTGGCTGGGAGGAGCAGAACCACCTAGAGCTAGATAGGCCAGAGTAGACAGCGCGATCTAAGGGGTTGCTACTCCATCCCAACAGGTCGAGGTTTTCCGCATTCGGCTACGTGGTTTGTGTGTTTAGCTGAGACGTTGGTTGTGGACTATGTGGTAGAGTGGTTTCAGAGTTGTGCATGTTGCATTTACAAGTACATGTGTTTTATATCGGAATTTGGGAATCTTTAAGAGTTGTGTTTACTGCTTTGCTTATTTAATTGCCTATATTTCTATTCTTACACTTGTGGATGCATGAGTGGGTGGTGGGGTTCGAAGGATCCTTACTGAGTCCATTTCAATTAGACTTACCCCTACGGTTTTCAGATGAGGGTTTTAGGTAGGCATAGCGTGGAAGGTTTTGTCTCGGGTTGTGCGCCATCAACTACTGTTCCGGGGTATGTCCTGATGTAGTTGTTATTTTCTTTTCAGACCTATACACTTAATTGTTTCTTTTCAGTTGGAATATGTAATTATTTGCTAAGTCAAGTCGAATTGTTATAATTTTTAATTCCTACACTTCCTTTAGAATTTGATGTGATGTGGAATGTTTAGCTTTGTTTATCATTTATTTCTCAAACTTATCGAGATCCTGGCTTGGCACCAGCTTTTAATGATTCGGTACCCATTTAATAATCGGATCCCTAGTTATAGGGTGGCGGGTCGTTACAAAGGTGCCCCTTGCAATACTGACACGTCCAGGTATTGTCTGTATCATAGGATGCCAGGGCATATAATCCATGATTGTGTTACCTTCAGAGATTGGGTATATGACTTGAATGACGAGGGTAGGATCAACCGGAAAGACATGAAGAAGGCCATTGAAACCTTAAAGGCCAAAAAGGAGTTAGGAATTATGAAGGACCCTCTGCCCTCTCATCAAAGAGCCCAAGATCCATCTAGCTCCTTAAGGAAGGTGAACACGCTTTTCAGAAATGTGGAATCGAGTGTTGATCGCAAAGAACAATACTAGGAGTATGAAGAGGACGGAGTATGGCCTGAGTGCCCTAGTAAGGTGGTCAAGCCCAAAAGGCCCTTGCCAAAAGTCTCCGCAATCTTCCAAGACAAACCTTTCATCCTAATCAGACCAAGGTAACAACCAACAACTATCAACCCAGTCACTTTGGTCCAAATCCCCTTAATCTCAATCAAAGAGCCTCATTTGACCATTCTATGTCCATCATCAAAGCCAGGTCCGTCGACCCAATTCAACCTAATAAATTCACCACTAGTTCAGCCACTGAAGTCAGTCCAAGCAGCAGACCCAAGTGTGATCAGTGTTACACTGAGAAATTGCATTGTCTCACCAGTTAGTCAGCTATTAGACTCCCAAGAGAACTCGCATCCATTTGGAGGTTCTACTCAATCTGAGTATGACATCCTACAATATCTAGAGAAGACTCTTGCCAAAATTTCGATTCTTGAATTGATTAGGAGATCTCCTACACATAGAGAAACACTGTGCAATTCTCTCAGTCACCCAAATGCCTATGATATCCTTCTCGGATAAGGATTTGGCTCCACCAGAATGTCGGTCTCTTCCCTTGTGCTTGACCGCCACACACAATGGTTACTCAATGGATTCCATGTTGCTGGATACTGGTGCCTCGATTAATGTCTATCCACTCAAAACCCTCAAGAAGATTGGAATTGATCAAGACAAGATTGAATCTACCTCCATGATGGTCTCGGCTTACGATAACTCTCAAAGGCCAGCTGATGGTAAGATCTTCCTTCAGCTGGAAATTGGCCCGGTTGCCATGATCTCTGAATTCTACATCCTTGATGTCAAGCCTATATATAACGCCATTCTAAGAAGACCATGGATGGATCAAACTCTGGAGGTGACTTCTACCAATCATCAGTGCCATAAATTTCCGTACAATGGGAAGATTGTCAAAGTTATGAGCACTCCTTACATCGAGTCTTTGGAATTGGTATCAGCTGAACAAATTCAATCGAAGATTACCTCGAGAAAAGGGAAAGAGCTCATTCTTTTGTCAGTTAATTCTCATCCCAAGCCCTTGCCTAACATAGGTTGGCGGCTCATAGATAAAATGGGATACAGTTCAAGATATGGGCCAAGTAAGGAAGAACAAAAGATTTAGGAGCCTATTTTTGAAAATCCAACCATTGGAGGATTCAGATTGGGGCACCTACCAACCAAACTAACTGAGGGATGAAGAAAATGTACTATCTTGGTTCACTTTGTGAAGAACGAGCAAGAAGTACTCAGGGTAAATCACCTTAAGGATGAGTTGAAGGAAACAAACAATGGTGTTCAAATTGAGGATGAATATGATTTCGGTATGCAGCTGTTGTTCCATGAACCAATCACCTCATAAGAAGGAGTCTTCTTAGCGAGGGATGAATCGGCACCCGCCGCATTCATTCCATTTCTATTCCACCCACCTTCCCAGAGTCTTGTACATAATAGCTTAGGGATTAGGATAGCTTCCTGTTTGTCTAGGAGTTGTAGAGGTGAGCAAGTTCCTTCATTTCTAGTGCAAGAGATAGCAAATAGGTGCATATATTTGCCAAAAGTCGAAGAATTCCTTCGGATAGGGGTCTATCTAAAGAAATTATATCCTTGAAATGCAAAATAATAATAATAAATTCAAAATCCAAAATCCAAAAAAAAATTGAATATCCAAAAAGCAGCAACAAAAATATTTTTGTAAACATGTACATATCTTAAAGAAAATCACAAAAAAACCAGAAAGACACAAAACCCAACTATCTGGTGACTGTCATGTAAACCCTGTCTAAGTCCAGGTGCATAATAGATTAGGATATCATTGAAATTTGGTTAAGACTTTGGTCCACAAGAACTTTGGACGTATCTGCTTTACTTTCACATGAGTCCACATGGTCATTGTGAGATGCACACATTCGTATGTTTTTCAAATGAAGCTTATTAAAATGTTTTCGATGTCTTTAGTACACTGTCAATTGCGACGGCCTTTACTTTTCTTCTCTCAACATATCAGGACAGTCGACACTCTTAAACAGTCAAGCTCAGCAAACTGCGATTCCTGACAACCTGATAGTTGTAACCCCTCAAATGAGCCTAGATATGAAATGTAAAGGACCAGAGCATAGGAAAAGGTCAAGAAAAATTAAAAGGGTTCAAGCAATCACAAAAAAAGTCTGGTCGTGACCGTGCCTGGCCATGAAATCCATCAGTGGCTTGAAAAGATAAAAGTAAATAGGGGCATCTAGGAGGACAAGAAGGATCCATTTTGTCATAACTTTATCTTTTAACGGTTTTGTCGATCCTCCTGTAAGGTTTATCTCCCTAGTTTCTTCACTTTTCTCCCTCAAGGTTTAGACTAGACATCATTTTAAAATAGTTTGTTTTTAAAAATCATCACATGCTTACATGGCCAGAAACGATCAAAGGGGATAAAGAGATATTTCCATGTTTCTGGTGAATCAACTTCTTAACCATCCTTAAAACTTCGGGCTTAGGTCAATGTAAGTGTGTCACCTATAGCTGCGTCGACATCTGATTTCGGGTCAACGTCACATGGTTGACCGTTAGGGTTCCAAGGTGTTCCATCTTATATCTTCTAAGTTGTGAGAAAATAGACTCGGGTAGGACAAATCATTTACCTCGAAAATCTTTTGGACAAACTTGGTAGTCATAAGTAGCTGGGAGCCTAAGCATGGCATGCTAGTATTCTCATCAGTATAAGACTTAGCCGGACAAGGTTTGCATGAAGAGTGTAGAGGCCCAAATCAACCTAGATGCGTGCTTAAGATACCTGGGAAGTTGAGAATGTATTTTCCTTTCATCTCCCAACTGGGCCAAATATGGGCAATCATCAGGTGGTCGGGAAACCAAAAAAAATAAATAAATAAAAAGGATCACCTACTTAGAACACTGGCATCCACATGTCACATCACATCACATGTCTCATTTGTTAATACTTGCTAGCGTTTTTTCATGTTTGCTTGTCACATCATTTCAGTTATTTCTTTTTGTCTAAGTTAGTAGGACACGGCCCCTTGACCCTATGTGAAGGCTAGAGAAAAAGTAGTTGGTAGTTATTGGGCAAGGGGCCGAAAACATATTCAACTCACTATTTTTCCCACAGTGTTGTGCATATAGGAAAAACATGTATGAAGAAAAGAAAAAAGACTATATGTCCAAAATACAAACGCTTTTGCTGTAGAGTCTAAGCCAAAGGCAGCCGGATTGGCATTCTACTTTAAGAATGGTCATATCTTCTGTGCTGGCTGCGACTCGATGGAGACCTTTGTCCCCTATTTCCTTGCAGTTTGTTTGCAAAATGATCATGATTATTGATTATTTACATTGGCTGCAGAAAATTCAAGGCAAGTAGGATTGAAGACATAGGAGGCTAATAACTTTGGGCATATAGACTTTGAGTTTCTCTTTAAACAAAACAATAAGGAGTCTATATTCTCCAAGTTATTCGATTGACCAATAAATTTCTCATATTTGTATTTAGATTAGAATTTTATTTTCAATTTAAACCAGCATGCATTACATAAGCATCATCCACAAGAAAAAGTCCATTTGAAATACCGCCCTAGGGGAAATGACCACAATTTGTCACTCTGTCTATCCTATTGGTGATCTGTGATTCTGATGAGTGTTCGCTCATTAGTTCTATGGTTTGCAAGACCCCGTCCCTTTTGAATTCTTGTGCTTGAGATTCTCTCACTTGGTGACCATGCGCCAGGCTACCACGTGCCCTTGTGTTGAGACTTAAAGTAATTTCGAGTCACACCTCTTTATCTTTCTTCCTTGAGATCCCCTTGGGTCGGATCGTTGTACATCCCTAGTGTGCCAAGGCCTTGCGATTCTAGTACCCGAGGGTCCTACGGACTGTGATTCTCTAGTATGGATTATTCTTCTCCATATCACCCTTGCAACTCAGATAGCTAATTTTCGTACATTCATCACATTCACTTATCATCCTTGGGTGTAGCTCATCCTTCTCTAGACTGTCCAAAAATCAGGTCCTATTCCAGTCTCATACTTCTGAAATTTGTGCTGATTCTTAATCACCTCAAGTTGGAGAAATGAAATTGGTTGCATACTTGGGATTTTAAGTCTGCATCTTCAACCCATGAGGTTTGGAATAGATTGGGGTACAAAAGTTTTTTCTCTTTGAATTTTCTTCTTTTAACTAAACTAAGCCTCGACTAATTTGACTAGCCCCATGACTATGCAGGTTATGTCTAAACCCAAGGTCATTTCATGACTTAATACAACTCTTGCAGATTCAAGTCTCAATTTCCAAAGAAAACCCTTAAAATTAAAAATAAACCAAATTAACAAAAAAAGATTATCACATCCTCCCAATCGCTCTTATGACAAGCTTGAGTTTGCAGGTTTGAGTCTGCCAGGTTGAGTCTGCACCCTTGCTCCAGACTCATTTTCAAGTAAAATCATGCAAGCTTTTTCAAACATAAAAATCCTTGCTTCAACAAGACTCTGATGAAAAATAGCCTATATGTTCAAATAAATCTGGAAAAAACAAAAAAAATATTTTTTTCCCCTGTTTTTAGTCTGCACCCCAGCTGCAGACTCATTTTCAAGAAAAAAATCGTACAAGTTTCTCTCAAAACATAGAAGTCCTTGCATTAACAAGTTTTTTATGATAAGAAGTGATTCATATGACCAAAGAAAGCTAGAAGAGACAGAAGCTCACCTATCTTCATTATTTTGAGTTCATAGGACTCATTTAAAAAATAGAAAATTGACAAAAAATCATCTTTCTCCAAAACCTTTGATCAAAAATTATGGAAAGACATCATAAACAAGTCATTGTAGGCCAAAAGGCTCAATTACAGCGGATGTTTGCCTCAAAATGGCCCGTGTTCAACAAAAAATTGAAAAACCAGTTGAGTATGTGGCTGTACAGTAGAAAGCGCATGCTCAACTTTAAAATTGCTATTTCTCAAACAAATTGAGTTTTCTACTCTTTCAAAAATACATATTCTCATTTAAAAAGATCTGAAGTATATTTTTAACCCCAACTCCAACTGGGGCCCTAATCCCTCCAAGATTGGTGATGTGATGTTTGAGCATTTCTTCACTGTCTTGAGTCTTAAAAATTCAGAAACTCACCAATTCAAACATGTTAGTTGGATGTAAGAGAACATAGAAACTGCATCAACTAGCAATTACGGAACATTATCCAGCTCTGCTTCATATTCACATTTGAATAATCAGAAAATTATCCAGAAAAGAATGAGTGACAGATGTTACATGGACATCAGACGCATATACCTTCAAAAATCAGAGTGAATACAGAAGACTTGTATCTGTCTGCTCAATGTTTGAGCTTTGCTTACAAAACTTTTTCTGTTAAAATTAACTGCAGCCATGGGATGCAGCCAATGGCCGCAACAATGCGATCTTCTCCATAGACTTGCTGCAGTTGGTTGACAATGTCTTGAGTTTTTCAGGAATGGACCATATATATTAATTTGATTACCTGGTATGCTCCGACCAGATGTACGAGCACTGCAATGTTGGCTATGTCAACTAGCCAGAAAGGCTCCGAGAATCCTGTGAGAACATTTCCAGGCACGCTGTTTCCAAATGCTGCGTAGCCAGCGCAGCCCAAGGAGACATAGAAGAAGGTAGTGACTCCAATTCCATATAGTGACGCCCTCTTCATCGTTTTGTTCTCTGGTGGAGGCGACTTGAGTGTGTCCTACACAGAAATATGGATTATAACAAGTGTGTGCTCCAAATCTGATTCAAGTACGCCCTCGGTTTCGCAAGTAGACATACTTGTATATATAGTAGGTCTAGATTTAGTATGCTCTACATTTAGTAAGTACAGGTTTAGCCTGCTGGCCTCTTGCCCCATTCTGAGCTCTTATACTTGTATATATAGTCACCCAATACAATGGAGGAGGTTACGCTCTCTTCAACTCATTGTTCGAAACATGGTATTAGAGCGGCCTGCTAGCTCTTGTCGTATTCTGGACTCTTGTACTTGTATATATAGTCATCCAATACAATGCAGGAGGTTACGCTTTCTTCAACTCATTGTTCGTAACAATACCAAAATGATGATAATGATCTCAGGAGAAGACACTGTTGTGGCAAGTAGATAACTCAAAGAGATGACATGGGAAGAAAAGCTCTGCAAACACGTGTTGATTTGCATAAACTTCAATCAAAATTTATGGAAAATCGAATATCTTATAATCAGCCAAACAAAGGATTATTTAAAGATTGAATGTCCTGCTAAGGAATGAATATTCCTCACCATTCTTATCCTGATGCCAAGGGACTAGCGAACAGTGGTTAAATGTAGTTGACTTCGCTGATTTACCAGGTTAAAGCATGTAACAGGAAAATCCCCTTTCCTAGACCACCTGACCTATCCTCATCCTGATTAAAATTGACATGTGATAAATTAAGCAGTAATCATAGTGGTGTGACTATTCCAAAGTCAGGATCAGAAGCATTACCAGTAATGTGTGTGTATAATCATCGAGGGAACAGCCACTTGATCATTTAGTTTCAAGCTAATTCATAAAAGAACTTCATGTAAACGCCAATCCATATAAACATTTCATATGAATACCGACAACAAACTGCAAATATGTGCCTGATCAATAACCATATACCTGACTCTTACAAGATTGTAAGTATCCAAAGGTTCAGAAATTTTGGATGTGACCTTGCGGGTCATACTTTAACAACAGCGGGCACAAAATGTGCACAATCCAGACCACACAAACAACATAACGATGCAAGACCTCAGCTTTATCTGAGTTGAGATCTTTGTGCCCTGTTACCTGCACCATGGTATGCCCTCACTCACATGGGTCGGAGGTAAATTTGGTACTTCCCCTCTCCTATGTTAGCAAATGACCAATTTACCATTAGCCCATAAAAGTGGGGTCATGAACATATAGCAGGGTGCTGCAGAAGATATCATCATGTTGCCTTGTTCTACCTACTGCATAATGTTTTATGATGTAAAATGCAGGATTTCCAGCTTTATTCTATCATCATCTCGATACTGCACACATCCTTCAAGTTTTATGGTTTAACTCTCCTTCGTACAGAAAGATTAATGTAAAAATGGAATTCAATCTGCATGGTACCTTCCGTAGACATAACAAACGAGAAACTTACATCTAACAAGTTTTTCCAAGTGAGGCATTTCTCTTAAAAGGAAAAGCACACATTCAACGTCGCATGTGGCTGATTTCCAGATGCAGAGCTCCAAGCATTTGACATTGGAAAACTTACAGCAACAAACACGGTTTAGATATTGTTCCTGGGGAATTTTTCAAAACCAGAGAGTAAGAGCAAAAAGCTAAGCCAATTACTGAAGAAATCAAGATAAAAATTCACTCAACTAACCTGGATGGGATCCGCAAAGGTCCACATGCTCACACGTGAAGGATTGTACGTAGTAATAGTGGCACAAACATGAGAGAGAAGGAAAGGCGCCTTCTTAAGAAGGCCAAGTGAAAGTATTTCCCAAAAAAACTAACGTCCATTCCTGAAAGAAAAAAAAGCTTTTGTCCTCTAAATCTCTTTAGAAAATCAGTTGCATTTAAGCTATTCCAAGCAACAGTAATAAGTAAAATCGCTTTTAGCAGAAGAGCTCATGAATAACAACGTTTAAGGTGAAATCTAGCCAAAGATAAAATTGTTAATAGAAGACAGAAAATATTGCATTCGTTTAAGAAAATACTTACTATCGCTTATGATGTTGTCTTTGCATTCGTGTCCTCCTATTTGCCATTAAGTCAATCGCAACTTGCTCACGTAATTGAGTCATAAATTCATGGTTATCTTGTCGCGATGACTCTCCTATAGTAGACTTTCTTGGTTTGTTTATATCTATCTCTACTTGAGAAGATGATGAAATAAATGTATTTAAGTCTTCAAAATAAGTAAATAACTAATTTTTGACCTTCTCTCTTCTAAGAAAATTATGTGATGCACAATAAGCAATCATAATATCTCTCTGATTTGTTAAAAAGTATGGTAACATCATATCTAGAATATGATAACGAGCCTTTAAAATATCAAATATTCGTTCAATGACATTTCTAAGTTTTGCATGTGCTTGATTGAAAACCTCTTCTTTACCTTGTGCATATGCTCTACGACGAAAGTCATTTATCTAATATCGTGTGTTTCCATAAAGGGTCATAAAATACCGAGTATGCACATATGCAGCATCACAAAGATAATATTTATCTACGCATATCGTAAACAAAATTTATATTTGCAATCATGATATAAAAACATAAATAACAAATATAATTAATTAAAAATTATGTCTAGAGGAGGAAATGGAAAGCAATGAACAAGATTATATGCAACTTCTTATAGAATCCGTGAATCATGTGTAACCCCTTTGATCCGGCAAAGACAAGCGTGAACATCATATTAAAATCACAGACTGCTAGAACATTTTGTAAACATATATCTCACCCTCGACCTCTATAAGGAGTTTGTTTACAACAAGAACCCTAGCATACACAAGGGTACCATCTAATGCACCAACAACACCTGATAAAAGAATATAAATACTCTCAAATGAAAAGTCAACTAAGAATATAGATATTCAAATTTGTCATATATATTATAAAACTTAAAAATTGATCGTATTTTTTTGTGATAACTAGGAACATTTGTATCTTGATCAAATGTCGTATGAACAATCATCTATTATGAAAATTCGACCATTGCTCCAAGTACTTGATGAAAATAGTGATGCACTGTTTTTGTTGAGTGTTGAAATCTTCGCTTAATCAAGCTCATACATCTTCCATGACTAATATAAAACAGTATAATTTTTTCCTCAATAAAACCATGTCGACTATCTTTCAACCATTCTTTTTCTCTGAAATGGTGACATAATTTAATGTAAGTATCACGTGGCATCCGCATCAAGTCTTTACATTGTTCATTATTTTCGGTTAACAAGTCCATTGTATGGGCAGTACCAGTGTATTAAGAAGTTAAATCTTTATTTATTTTTCATTATTTTATCATTTTTCACCAAAAATAAATAAGACAAAGGATCTTAAACTGTCTTCTCATACTTTGAGGAAGCATTTATCTTTAAATATCTAAAAATCAAACACAAAAAGTCATACTTGAATATATAACATTCAAATACATAATATCAGACATACAATATCTAAATGCATAATATCCAAATGCATAGTATTGAAGACACAATATTCAAATATAGTATCAAAATACATAACACCTAAGTCAAAGATCATTCTTTAAATACATAACATCTAACATCAATCATATAATATTCTTCATTTTCAACATGTTCCTCAACCACTTCATCCTAGCACTTGAGTCTTCAGTAATATCATACTATTGGATCCACTACTCCCACATCTTCTCATCTGAAAAGGGGACATCTACGTGTGCATAAAACAAATCGGTTGGACTTAATGATATCTCATCCAACTTCTTGCAACAATCAATTAGGCTAGGTGCACAAATGACACTAGGTTTATCCTTCTTAACATTCACAACGTCGATCATGAATAATTCAAGTAATTTATCAAACTTCATTTTAACATCATCAACCTTCTTCTTCTTCTTCCTTGAAGGTTCCACATCCATAACATCAAATTCTAAAAGATGTTTAGCATTAGAAACGTCTATGGCATGCATAGGATTAGGGGAATTCTCCTCAACGTCAATATGATCATCTTCTACTTCACGTGAATTAGAACATGAAGTACTAGAAGGTCTAGGGCATTTGCTTACTAGACTCCATCCTATACTTCTTGTAGTTGAAACACCTTCAAACAGAGCTTTATCTTTCTCTTCCCACCTAAAGCCACTCACCCTAAATGCTAATGCTTTTGAATGTACTTGTTCAAAAATAAAATAAGTTTAATATATTTAATATAGGAATAATAACATGATATAACTAATAAGTTGCTCACTTTCAAATACTCTTCCTATTTTTCGAGCGTCCAATCCATTATTTTGGTAATGGGATTGTAACCATGCCCTATATTCTTGTTCACGAGATTGGACCACTCAACATACATGCACCTTAAATAATCAAATTGATTTTTCATTTGCTTCTACATGACCTCTATATTATACTCTCCTTTAACTGTTTTGCCACTCTTTCCCATGATTCTTTTCTTAGAGATGTTTCTGACCTTCCAACTCTTGACACCTCATCAATGCAACAATCCAAAAAGAACTTAACTCTCTCATGATCCTTCCAACTGGTTATAATCGTACTACTTTCACATTACAGGTTTCTTCTTATTGCGACATCCTAATGTATGCACAATTGGTATTATCAATAATGAGTAAATAGATTCATCATGATGGATAAAAAAATAAAAATAAAACCTAATTTAATAGCACAAGTACAAACAAAGATTTGAGAGAATACTTTTCTAACACACTAATCAAAAGATTTCATGGAAATATCATATGAGAGAACTAGAAACCCTAACTGAAATCATCATATAAGGAAATCATTGCCAATTAAAATAATGCTTCTGTTTTGACTGACTTGATTTTTCCTGGCTCTTGTCTTTGTTTTTCATTCCATTTCTTTTTAATGAATTGACTATGTTTACCAAGAATTGCACATCTGTTTGAAGAATTATATGAATCATATAAATCAATGCATCTTTTGTATAAGCTGAGTACTTGGTCTACAAGGTACAAGCTATATGATGGTAAATGGAAGCAGCTAAGCAGACATGATGATTGATATGTAATGGTGGGGAATCAGTTGTTAATGGTCTTGTCTAGAAATATCCTTACACAGGAACTTAAAAGAAATCATATTATGAAAGGAGTGCACCACAGAACACTAGATGGTAATAATAAAAATGAAGTTAACAAGGTTTAACTTAATGTAATTCCTGAAACAGATATCCAAAGTTAAATTATAATGTCAATATATTCTCTTTCACTCATCCTTTGATCTGAAGGAGTTGTTATAATACTCACAATTGTAAGAGTAAAATCATTTAACACATTAGGAGAAAAAACTTATAGTGAGGAAAAGCTCCTAATCATAATAATTAAATTGTTTAGAATCTGGGCATGAAAGAGAAAATAACCTATGATCTCTAATGGAGTTTTTCGTGAAAATTTCTGCAGCTTGGGATCATTGCATTGCTCCTTTGTTTACCCTCTAGCGGTAAAATCAAATACCACCTTGGAACTCTTTGAAGGTGAAGATCCTTGTATTGAGACTTTCACATGGTACGTTGCCACATGTGAGCAGCTAGCACATTCTTTGGAGGATGTCAAGCTGCTCCTCTATGGAAAAAAAGGGTCCTTGGACCATTTGTTCACTTGCTGATATCTGCTATGCTATGAGTGATAGTCCTTCATATCTTTCAATAGTAAATATCTTATAAATCTTGGCTAGCTATTGCAACTAAAAATCTAGTCAAGAATAAGTAAGAGTTTTACATCAAGCTTGAGATCATTTATACCTACGCAGAAGCTTCAAATCCTTCAAACTGGCTGATCTCTAGAGTTGCTAGATTTTGTGTTCGACAGTGAGTAGAATTATGCAAGTTCAACTTCTATAGGTTTGTAAGACCTAAGATTGCACTTTGGGGAATTGTCAGAAGTTTCATGGTATGTCTCGAAACTAGTTTATCCAACTTTAGTAATTTCCTAATGTGTGTAGGCAAGGATCAAATGTTTGTGTTAAAGAGATTAAAATAGGCTAACTTGATTAGCAACCTAATCTCTTTCAAGAGCTCCTTTATATTGGTACTTGACAAATCTAAAGACACAGAGCACAAGCATGGCATTGAATAAAGTACCCGGGGTCCCATTGAGAAGTAGTGTTACATGCTAGGGCCATGAGGAAACGCTTATTTATGCTCGACAATTGTGGGATGCATTGGATTGAATCATGATTAGTGTTCCCTTAAATATTCATGGCTATTTCAGCTGTGGTCAAATGTGAAGTTCACAACTTATAAATTAGTGCTAGCAAAAGTGAATTGGAAGAGATTATGGGATAACGTTTGATAATAGCTCCAAAGTAATTAAGGTACTAAAAGGTCATATGAGAGAGACTATTAAGCTTGTTTAGGTACTAACAAATGAATGGGACAATGCTATAAAGAAGGAGAAGAAGGACATGAAGCTTATAGTTGAGAAAGGAAGAAAGTGGATTGTCACAAGGAAAATGTATACGGGTTGTGGGAATGGATGAAAGAATCTATGCCCCAAGGATGGTGACAAAGATTTAGACATGTGATCGCCATTGATTTGGCAAATAAACACTACCAACCTTATAGACACAGCCACCATCCAAGATTCCCATCTTTAAGCTACCCACATAGCAAAGACAAGGAAATTAATGGACATTTTAAACCTAAGAGAAACAAAATTGATAAAAAACAGAGGGAGACACACCACAATGGTGATGGCCTCAAGCCCCCTTCTTCTCTGGTCAACTCTACTATGCTCCAACTGCTACAACAATGGGCTTCACCTTGGGTGGCCTGCCTCGACCCCTCTTCAGCCGTGGTGGGGGCGGGGCCACTGGTGTCCCGGCAGTAGTAGCCTGGGCCTTGTTTGGCAGGCACCCAAGTGTATGTCAATCTAGATCTAGAATATCGAGAGAGAGAGAGAGAGAGAGAGATATCCATTACCTAGATCACGTCGACTAGAAGACGGGGAAGGAGATCGCGCCGATGTAGCCTACGTGATGAACAGGGAAGAGAGGAGAGGAGCACGCCAGTTGCTCGTCGAGGCAGCCCGCTTGCTAAGCAGAGGAGAGAAGAGTGGAGTGGTGCACCGAGCAGTTACGAGCCGAGCAAACGAGAGGGGCACTGCGTGCGCGGAGATGCGATGGCGTTGCGACGATGGTCATAGCGCAGCGAGCAGAGGCCGAGTGGAGCGGGGTGGAGGGCTTCACAAGCAGAGGGCGAGCGGAGCGGGTTGGAGCGCTTCGCGAGCAGAGGCCTAGCAACGTGTAGAGCCGGTGGTGGGCTTAGCAAGCAAAGGCTGAGCGGAGCAACGCGAAGTGTTTTGCAGATATGGTTCACATCTGGAAAAAAAAAAAAGTTGTATTTCCTTTACTGAAATGTTAAGAAGGGTTTCAGACATGAGAGGTTGAATCAGACACTTATTTTGATATTTTTCCAAACAGTCTGAATTTTAGGACGTCTAACCGATTCAGATTAAGTGGCCCAATATGTTTTTTTAAACGGGCCCTTAGTTATCCTAATTTATATGAGTCTATCCCTTGTTTCATCCTTTCCGATCTGAGTGTACGGTTTCCTTTGGTTTCATATAAAACAAGCTGAATGAAAGATTTTTCTCGTGAGTGTAGCAAAATAATTTGCCTATTGATTGGAAAAAAATTAATCAATGGAAATCATAATTAGTTGATCCATACTTTTCTTGTTTGTGGCATCCACAGAATAAGATGTAATGCTTTTTCACAACAATTGAAAAAACAAAATCAAAAGAACCACATGTCAAATTTTCTTTTCATTTTCTTGTAAATCTATTCCCTTACAAAACCTTTTCCATTCAAGTTAGCTTTATATAGAACTGTTGATGTTTAGTCTCATGTATTGAAAAAAATGTGGGCATGTTCCCTCTATATATATATTGACAGATTCCCTCAACTCAATTCCAACATGGATTAGGGTCCATGCCTTAACATGGTATCAGACCTGGGCTGCATGTTGAACTATTTGATTCAAATTTAAGTACAACATTCGACCTATTCAATAAATGTCACTTGTTAGAATAATAAAAAATGCTTATATATATGGTGCCTACTCCCCTTAATACCTTAGGATTTTGAGTTGGACAGCCCTATAACTTCAATATGGTATCAAAGCCCTAACCCGTGGGTTAAGGCTTCTAACACGCCACCACCTCAACCGCCGCCTGCAGCCATCACCAACGCCACCCGCCTGCTATCCCCGCCACTGTTGGCATCCACTGACATCACCACTGTGCCACCCCTTTGTCTCTCTCTTCTTCTTCTTCTTCCATCGTTGCTGTCCACCACCGTCCATCTATTGTCGCCACCACCACCAACATCCATCGCCATTACCATTGTGCCTCTCCTCTCTCTCTTTTCTTCTTATGGCCATGTCGCATAGGAGTTAGAGAACTCTGTGCGGGGACCTTCGCATCGCAGACTTGCGACCTTCTCCTATTCTGGCTACCGTGTTATGGATGCATCACTCTCGTGACTCTGTTTGGCACTTCGACCAGGCTATAGTTGTTACCACTCTCCCTCTTCTTCTATTTGTGACCATTTGTAGTTTTCTATTGGACTCAATTGTAAGGGGGACGGACCCTCTCTTCAAGCAGAGTTTGTTAGTACAAGCTCGCCTCTAAGATGGTCAGTGCATAAGGGTTATGTATTTGTTGTTCTTTTTTCCCTATGCGCTAACCTTTAGTTGTTGTTAGAGCATTTGTTTGGCTTTTTACTTGGTTGTGGTAGAGGCTTTGGTTAGTTCTTATTGTCATGATGGAATAATGAAATCCACTCCCGTCCTGACCATTGATGGAAAACTTTATCATATGTTGGCTACCTCTAAAAAGTTGCATGGGTCGAACTACCCCTAGTGGGCAAGATTTTTTCACCTCTTTCTATTTTCTCTGTAGAAGCTTTGACATGTTGAGAAAGATCGACTACTAAGGAGGACAAGAAGGCATATGAAGTATGCGAAGTTGATGATGTGATGGTGACTCGATTTTGAATAATAACTGTGAAAAGAGTATTTTTAGTAATATTATCTTTATGGAAATTGCTAAGGAGATGTAGAGACTCTTAAGAAAATATATTCTGCAGAGCACAATATATCTCATATTTCTAACATTCATTCAAGATTGCTTAGTCTCAAGTAAGAAGGAAGACACATTTCTCAATATTTTGCTAAAGTTCAAGGTCTAAGGAATGAAATGAAAGTGTACTAGCTTGTTGTACCTGATGCTGCCCAATTGGAGAAGTAGAAGGAAGAGTTTATTGTTGTAAAATTTTTATCTATAATGGATGATTGTCTCGAAAATGTTCGAGATAATTTGCTTGCAGACACTCAAGTTTGTAGACACCGATTTTGGACCACCCTTTTGGTCATGAACCCAACCCACCATTAGCCTGTCATCACCAAAATCCCCTCATTTCAGCCATCTCAGCCCACTACCAGCCAGGCCCATCAAACCAAATCCCGACCCTTTTCACCTTTTCGTGGAAGGCCACCCCTTGCCTTCCACCACCTTCGAAGGCCACCCCTTGCCTTCCACCACCTTCGAAGGCCACCCCTTACCTTCCACCATCTTCGAAGGCCAGCCATCTTGCCTTCCGCCCTTTTGACCATCTTTTCACCTTTTCGTGGAAGGCCAGCCCCCTTACCTTCCACCACCTTCGAAGGCCACCCCCCGCCTTCTACCCCCTTCGAAGGCCAGCTACCTCGCCTTCCACCGTTTTAGCCACCTTTTTCACCTTTTACCATCTTTTCGTGGAAGGCCAGCCCCCTTACCTTCCACCTCCTTCGAAGGCCACCCCTTGCCTTCCACCACCTTCGAAGGCCACCCCTCGCCTTCTACCCCCTTCGAAGGCCTGCCAGGCCGCCTTCCACCACAAGAATGGAAGGCATGTCACTTGGCCGTCCACTCCTTAACCACTCCCTTGACTCCGTCTTCCCCACGATCTCCTCCACTCACCGCCCTCGTTCCCCACTACTCCGACCACTCCCCACTCCGGCGACTGCCGCGACCACTACCTCCGACCCTTGACCATTCCCCATTGGTTGAAGGGTGATTTACGGGGATTTAGACCCCTGTTTTCCCCTTTTTTTTTACTCCGCCTATTTAAACCCCCCACATCCTCTCGAGCAGGGGGTTAAGGACTTCGGAGGAAGAAAGGCTGGAGGTGGGAGGACTTAAGGGATAAGGAGGATTCCAAGAGGAAGTGACCTTTTGGTGAGAAACTCAAGGATACTCCAAGGAGGAAGGCTTAGGCTGCATTTGGGAAACGGCTTGCCTCTCTAACTTCTCTCTCCTTTAATTTTTTATTCATTCCATTGCATTAGTAATACCACTCCACTCTCCCCACACGCAACTCCTCGTCATTTGCATGCATACACGTAGGATGACTTAGTGATCCTTACACCCACAGAGGTTCTAAAAAAAACGGGAGGTGGGTGGCCATAACATATGGTCACCTTCCCTCCCCACCACCCATCTGGTGCGTTTCCTGCTGATTTTAGTTAGTTTCTTGCATCTATATGGATAGATTTTGCACGTTACAGTTCTAATCGGGTTCTTCTTTGTCTGGCCTTTCCTTTTCAGGGATCCTTACCACCTTCACGCGTGCAGAGTACCGGACTCTCTTCCTTTGGCCGGCCAGAGGAAGAGACAAAGGAAGAGAAGGAGGAATCGACGTCTCCCGCTCTCACAAAACGTGATCACCTTCTACACCCCTGCGGAGCACAGGGACCGAGAGGTAATGCTCCTGGCGATCACACTTTATTTCTAACACCCCTTTAATCGCCACAGTGCTAAGACGAACGGAGAGGAACTCCATCTGAAGCCCGCACCCGCGGCGAGGACGTTCCGGGCGCCTACAGCCCTTTGGCGATCACGGTGGGACCATCTGTAGCCTGCTGCACGCATCGCACTCAAAGGAAAAGAAGGTAAGGATCCTAAACTCAATAATCATTTGACGGTCGTCACCTGGCCGCCGGACCTGCTGGACGGCCAGACTGCGGCCGTCGGATCTCTTGAGCGGATCCCTCTGGACGGCCGGACCCCTGCCGTCGAGATCCTTGGACGGCCACCGTTTGGCCGTCTAAAGCTCCAGCGGACGGCCAGAAACTGGCCGTCCAACCCACTGGACGGCCATACCCTGGCCGTCGACTGCCTCTCGGACGGCTGCCACCTGGCCGTCTGTGCCTTTTGACGGCTAACCCTTAGCCGCCGACATCCCATCGGTTTCCTTTCCTTTTCTGTTATTTCTGCTCATGCATATTTTGCTGCTGCTTGCTTTGTTGAATGGTTGAATGCTCTGACTTCCTGTTTGATTAACTGTCTGGGTCTTTTTGGGTGTTCTCCGCGGGGGTTTTAAGGAAGAGCCGGCATCACACCTTTAGTCACCTCTCCCGCAGGATCTGACTCTCCACCTGAGGATTCCCACTCGGGTGCGACTAGTCTTATTCTGTTGGGGAACCTCCGTCAGTCTCCGCGAGCCAGGGATTCCCACTTGGCCGCCGAGCAGGTTGTACCCGAAACCACCCTATAGGAACCTTTGGGTTTGTGTGAGAAATCAGTGAATTGTCTCAAGTTTGAAGATACTTAATTGAATCCCAGTGCAACAAATTTTGAAAAAAAAAATGAAGGGTCGATAAGGGTTAAACATGTTTTGTTAGAAACCAACTTCCATAAAACATTGGCAAACATTTCAAGTGAAACCCAAAATCAGTTAGGGTCTGTACTTCATAATGAACCGAATGTATGTCAATACTGTATATGAGGATATGGACCAGTTCGATGATAATGTGAGTCACAACCCGTTGTTTGAGATTGAAGAGGATCCACAGCGGACCTTCATAGGGATGCTCCAAGCATCCAGAGAAGGCCCTCAAAGGAAGGATTCCGACGAATCTTCTACTTCGCAAGGAGAGGATGAGCCGGTGATCTCCAGTAGAACATTCCAAAACCCCGGAGAAGATCCGGAACTCATTGCCGTCCTATCACGCTATACTCCGGATCAACTCATCCAGTTGGTTTCCCGTGGCAAGATTCAGGATGCCACTCCTCGGAAAACCCAATTCCAAGGATCCTCAAGCCGACCCCAGCCGAGTCAAGCCATGCCCACTCATACCACCCCTTTTAATCCCATCAATCAGGTTACACCTCCCAAGCAGGAGGAGTTCGTTTACAAAAATGAGGTCGAGAATTGTGTACGGCGACTCATGGCCGAGAACCTCAACCTCAGGCAGCCATATTCTCTCTCGAGCTACTGCAAGCTCCCCCCAGCTTATTTTCCACAAGGGTTTAAGGTACCTAAGTACAGAAAATACGATGGTACCACTGACCCCCATCATCACTTGTCTGGGTTTCTCATGGATTCCCATCAGTGGCTCTTCGATAGAGTTCTCCTGGTCCACCTTTTCCAAAAGTCTCTCGAGGGAGAGGCCTTAAGGTGGTTCTCTTCTCTACCAGCTACTGACCTGATCAACTTTGATATGGTCTCTGAAAGGTTTATTACCCACTTCAACCACATGGCAGCCTTGCCCCCCACCTTGTTCGATCTAGTAATGGAAAAAATGAAGTCTGACGAAGACTTCACTCATTTCGCTAACAGGTGGAGAGCCATGGCTTCTAGAGCGGAGGTTGTCATTCCTGAAGCACAAGCAGTCACCATGCTTGTTAACAATGCTACTCCCCAGCTTCGAGCAATCCTTATGCTCAGTGAACTTCAGCCGTTTGCGCAGCTATACAATAGGGCTAGGGTAGTTCAGTCCCAAATTCGAGACTCCACTCTGCCCTCATTCTTTGAAAATAGAAGCAGGAATAAGAAAACCACATCAGCTCCTACCACAGAAGGAGTTACTATCAATGAACAGGTCAGCATGCTAGCACCACCGACCAGGGTTACCAATTCTCATTCTAAGTCTGATACTCAGCCCAGTCAGAAGCAATACTCAGCCGTCCCTCCCCCGACTAACTACAGTCGTCCTATGGCTAAGCGGGCCTCATACCCACCTCTGCCGGAATCACTGGCAGATATCTTTTATGCTTTGATGGCCTGCAATGCTATTCAACTTCCGCCGCCGAAGGAAGGTGTCCCGCGCAATACGGACACCTCCAGGTATTGCCCTTACCATAGGATCACGGGACACACCATATCTAATTGCTTCACCTTCAGGGACTGGGTATATGACTTGAATGATGAAGGGAGGATAAATTGGGAAGACATGAGAAAAGCCGTTGAGGCTCTAAAGGCTAAGAAAGAACTGGGGATCGTGAAGGACCCGTTACCCTCCCATCAGGCAGGTCAAGATCTCTCCGGCTCTCAAGGGAAGATCAACACACTGATCAATGACTTGGAGCCCGTGACAGTTCGCAGGGAACAATATTGGGAGTATGAAGGGTCCGGGATAAAACACCAAGACCCCACTTGGTTGTGTGAAACTAAAGGGACTACCCCAGAGGTCTCCACGCTTTCTCCTAATGAGCCTTTGGTTCTAATCCGACCCAAAGAGCGATCGGCAACCCTCAAGCCAGTCTCCCTCGTGCAGATTCCTCCAATCACAGCCGAGGGACCCACCTTATCTGTCTTTTGTCCAAACAAGAACCAGGATTCGATGATCAGCCTCAATCCCATTAGGTCACCATTGGAAACAGACCCAATCACAGTAGGGGTAACGCTCAGGAATCGCATCATTCCCCCGAGCCAGCCTCTGGATTCTCAAGATAGCTCATTCCCTGCCAAAGGGAACACCCAGTCTGAGTATGACATACTTCAGCATCTAGAGAAAACCCCCGCTAAGATCTCCATCCTTGAGCTTATCAGCAGATCTCCCACACATAGGGAGACGTTGTTCAATTTCTTACAACAGATCACAGTTAATGAAGATCTTCCTAGTGGCGGGGTCACTAATGCCATACTCTCAGTTACTCAGACTCCTATGATCTCTTTTCCCGAAAAGGATCTAGCTCCTCCTGAGTGCCGATCTCTCCCTCTATGCTTAACCACCATCCTTAATGGTCATTCAATAGATTCCATTCTATTGGATACCGGTGCCTCCATCAATGTTTGTCCCCTTAAGACCCTCAAAAGGATAGGGATAGACCCAGAGAAGGTTGAGACGACCTCTATGATGGTCTCAGCTTATGACAATTCCCAGAGACCAGCAGACGGGAAGATCTTCCTCCAACTAGAAATCGGCCCGGTGTCCATGACCTCGGAATTCTACATTCTGGACGTTAAGCCAATCTACAATGCCATTTTAGGGAGGCCATGGATGGACCAAACCTTAGGAGTCCCATCTACCAACCACCAGTGCTATAAGTTCCCGTACAACGGGAAGATTGTGAAGGTCAAAAGCACTCCCTACATCGAGTCATTGGACTCGGTGACGGTAGAACAAATCCCATCCATGATAACTTCCAGGAAAGGCAAAGAGCTTGTCCTCTCATCAGTGAATTCCCACCTGAGGCCTAGGTCGGGTATAGGTTGGCAGCTCATGAGTAAGATGGGATATAGCTCAGGCTCTGGGTTAGGAAAAGAAGAACAAGGAATCCGTGACCCCATCTCAGAGAACCCTGTCATTGGGGGGTGTGGCCTGGGATATAAGTTTGTTGAACCACCAAAAGAAACAAAGGGATGGTCCCTCATGAATCATTTCATAAAGAAGAGGCAGGAATTACCCAAGATAGAAGAAGGGGTGCGAGAGTGTTATGAAGATCATCAAGAGGAGGACTTTGGCTTATCCTCCTTGTTCTGTGAATCAGCCAGACCGACGGTAGGGCTTCTCTTGGCCCGGGATGAACCAGCCCCAGCTACGTTCATTCCTTTCTTGTCCCACCCGCCTACTGTCCCGATGCTCTCAGCTCCGACCAACGCTAGCTCTTCGGAGTGTTCCATGCTACGTGCGTTCGGTCACGAAAAAAAAAAAAAAGTCCAATTCCCATCCCGCTGGAGGGGAAATTACTTTCGAGGAGCCTGTGCGGTGGGGGAGCCCTGCCGTCATGGAATCTTTGTCCCAAGGGTCTACCCTTGTCCCATCCAGGACAGAATTGACCTGTTCTCCAAACCATGTACATAGTAGTTTAGGAATTAGGTTAGCTTCCTCCTTGTCTAGAAATTATAGGACTAGGCAAGTTCCTTTGTTCTTAGTTCAGGAGTTAGCAAATAGGTGCAAAGATTTGAAAAAATTGGATAACTATCTTCAGACTGGGGTCATCTCTGAACCACTGGAGGTAATGAAAAAAGAGTCTTGCAGTGATGGTTTAGGTGTGTTCGAGCTTAGTGAAGAGGAAGAGGTGGATGACTTGGTCGAACCACTTGTGAGTGGGGCGAGACGGTTTGATGAACCTTCATCAGCTATCGACGAACCCACTAAAGAAGTCAACCTCGGAACGAAGGAGGATCCGAAGATAGTGCTAATTAGTGCCCGCTTGAGTCCAGAAGAAGAAGGGTCCATAATAGCCGTGCTCCAAGAGCATCGTGATGGGTTTGCTTGGTCGTACGAGGACATGCCTGGATTAAACACAGAACTGGTAGAACATCGGCTAATCCTCAAACCCGACGCCAAACCCGTGAAACAAAAGTTGAGACGGCTACAACCGGAATTAGCACTTAAAGTAAAAGAAGAGGTTGACAAACTACACAAGGCCAAGTTCATCCGGGTAGTACTCTACCCTAAGTGGGTAGCTAATATCGTCCCTGTGGCAAAAAAGGACGGAAAGGTTAGAGTTTGCATAGATTTTCGCAACCTCAATCAAGCTTGCCCAAAGGATGATTTCCCACTACCTCATATAGATTTGCTGGTTGATAACACGGCTGGATTTGAGATGTTATCCTTCATGGATGGGTTTTCAGGGTATAATCAGATCAGACTAGCTGAGGAAGATCAGGAGAAAACATCCTTCATAACTCCATGGGGAACTTATTGCTACATGGTCATGCCATTTGGACTTAAGAATGCTGGAGCCACCTACCAAAGGGCTATGATGGCAATCTTTCATGACATGATCCACATTGATATGGAGGTCTATGTAGATGATATCTTGGTGAAATCCAAAACTAGGAAGGAGCACGCTCAAATCCTTAGGGCTGTAATGCAGAGATCAAAGGAGCATCAGTTAAAAATGAACCCAAAGAAGTGCGTATTTGGTATTTCTTCAGGGAAATTGCTGGGATTCATGGTGAGTAGAAGAGGGATTGAGGTCGATCCAGACAAAGTAAAGGCAATAGTGGAAATGCCCCCGCCTAAGAATGTCAGGGATGTAAAGGGTCTCATCGGCCGTTTGCAATTCATCAGACGGTTCATATCTCAACACTCTGTGAGATGCAAACCCTTTTACGATTTATTAAAAGGAGGGGCAAAGTTCATTTGGAGTGATAAGTGTCATAAGGCCTTCGATGAATTGAAGAGTTACCTCCTCAACCCTCCAGTCCTTATGGCTCCTATCCCGGGACGGCCTCTACTGCTATATGTCTCCACTACTGAAGAATCAGCTGGTGCAGTATTGGCTCAATTAGACGACGAGAAAAAGGAAAGAGCAGTGTACTATTTGTCCAAGCTTTTCAATGATGCCGAAAAGCGATACACTGCCATGGAAAGAACATGTGCGGCCGTCGTCTGGGTAGTGTAGAAATTGAAACACTACTTCCTCGCCCACGAGGTCAAACTTCTAGCAAGAATGGACCCGATCAAATATCTGCTAGAGCGGCCAGTTGTAACAGATAGGCTGGTGCGATGGCAGACCTTCTTGAATCAATTCGACATCACTTATGTGAATCAGAAGGCTGTGAAGGGGCAAGCAATTGCCGAGCACCTAGCCCATCACCCATTGCCCACATTTTCACCAGTCGACGAAGAATTCCCGGATGAGGAGTTGGGGTCAATAGTGGATAATACTCCATCCTGGGTCCTTCATTTCGACGGGGCACTTAATTCTCAGGGTAGTGGGATAGGAGTGGTCCTCGTATCTCCAGAAGGGGTAAGTATTCCGCATGCTTGCCAACTCTCCTTCACAGTAACCAATAATGTTGCTGAATATGAGGCTCTCCTAGCTGGCTTAAAATTGGCGCTGGTTCTTAATGTCTTAGAGTTGAGGATAATTGGAGACTCTCAACTAATCCTCCGCCAAACCGTGGGCAAGTACCAAACCCGGGATTCAAAACTGAAGCCATATCAGGAGTTGGTGAAGTCACTTACTAGGCGCTTCAGGAAGATCACCTACGTGCATGTGCCTAGGTCTCAGAATATCCTAGCAGATGCCCTGGCCTCCCTATCTTCAACTTTAGGCTCAGCCACCATCACCCTGCACAAGCAAGATTTGCCTTCCCTCCGGGACCCTTGGTTCCAGCAATTCCTCTGTCCATCCGAGCATATCTCCGCTATCACGGATGAACTCGCCCCTGATTGGGATGATGGGAATCCGTGGTATTTTGATATCATGAACTATCTCCGCGATGGGTCATTCCCATCTTATGCCTTATCCTCTGATCGTAAGGCTATCCGTCGTGCATCTCAGCGATACCTTATCTTAGGCGGCCGCCTTTTCAGGAGATCCTTTAGCGGAGTACTTCTTCGGTGTCTAGATGATACCGAAATTCATCATGTCATAGAGGCAGCCCATGCCAGTGATTGCGGCGGTCACGTCTATGGTCGTGCCTTAGCCCAAAAACTCCTCATGTCCTATTATTGGCCTTCAATGGAGGCCGATTGTTCCATATTCGTTCAAAGGTGCCTAAAATGCCAGTTACATGCTAACAAGGCTCATGCACCTTCTTCATCTCTCAAATCTGTCGTTTCCCCGTGGCCCTTCGCCATGTGGGCATTCGACGTTATAGGACCTCTGGAGGATCGATCAGGTGAAACAAAAAGGAAATCATTTATCCTTACTGCCACTGAATATTTCACTAAATGGGCCGAAGCGGAAGCATTTGCAGAAATCAAAGCATGGTGAAGTTCATCAAGCGCAACATCCTTGCCAGGTTCGGGACACCGCGCGACCTCATCACCGACAATGGACCCCAATTTATCTCCCAAGAGCTCCAGGACATGTGCAGTAAGTATGGCATCATTTTGCATCATTCTTCGCCTTACTACCCACAAGGAAATGGTCAGGCTGAAGCCACTAATAAAACCCTCATTCGAATCATTAAAAGAACTTGCAGATCACATAATTATTCAGACTGGCCTGATCGCCTAGTAGAAGCTCTTTGGGCGTACCGTACTTCCGTCCGAACCCCTACTGGACAAACACCTTATTCACTCACATTCGGAACGGATGCGGTACTCCCATATGAGATTCTCTTCCCTTCTCTAAGAGTGCAGTTGGACAATGGAATTAGTGACGCTGAGCGTCGTAACGCCATGTTAACCCAACTGGAACTGTTAGACGAAAAAAGGATGATGGCGGCAAATCACGCCCAGGTTTACAGAAATAGGATTGCAAGATTCTATGCAAAAAGGTTCTTGAAAGAAAGTTTGGAATTGGGGAAATGGTTCTTAAAAGAAAAATGATCAAAATTCCTGGTCCCAGGAGCAAATTGCAAGAAAACTGGGAAGGTCCATTTGTAATCAAGGAGGCATACTCAGGTAATGCTTACCGCTAAATCAATGAGAAAGGAGAGGAATTGCCCCACCCATGGAACGGGGTATATTTGAAGAAGTTTTATCCTTGAAAACACAAAAATCAAAAATCTCAAAAAAAAAAAAAAAAAAAAAAAATCAAATATCCAAAAAACCATCAAAAATATTTGTGAATATGTATATACTCATATGAAAAATGACAAAAAAATCAAAAAACACAAAAAATCCAACTATCTGGTGACTGCCATGTAATCCCCTGTCTAGGTCTAGTTGCATGATAGGTCGGGCTAACATTGAGGTTTGGCTAAGGTTTTGGTCCACCAGAACCTTGGACGTGTCTACTTTACTTTCATACGGATCTCTATGCTCATCATGAGATGCACACACTTGCACGTTTTTTCAAAAGGAACATGTTTAAAATGAGTTCAAAGTCTTTAGTATACTGTCATAATGCAACCTTTGCTCTTCATCTCTCGACCGATCAGGACAGTTGACGCCCTTAAACGATCGAGCTCAGCAAATTAAGGCTCCTCAAAAAACCCCGATAGATGTAACCCCTCAAAAAAAAAAAAAAAAAAAAAAAAAAGGGGCCCAGAAACGAAATGTAAAGGACCAGAGCACGTGAAGAGGGCAGTGTCCCCGCAGGCGGAATACCAAACAACCCCAAAAATGTCAAAAAAGAAAAAGGGGTTCAAGCAATCATGAGAATAAAGCCTGGTCGTGACCGTGCCTGGCCACGAAATCCAATAAAGGCCTGAAAAGTCAAATTGGGGCATCTAGGAGGTCAAAAGGAGTCCGTTTTGTCACAGCTTGTCCTTTTAACGGTTTTGTCAATCCTCCTGTAAGGTTTATCCCCAAAATTTCTTCATCTTTTTCCCCCTCAAGGTTAGCACGAGATAGCTATCTAAAGACCGAACTTCATTTTAAAATAGTTCGTTTTCGAAAATCGTCACATACTCACATGATTACAGGAGTCTAAAATGGGTGAAGAGTAACGTCGATGTTTCTGGTGAACTAGTTTCTTAACCATAATCTCAATGTGTACTCTTGCAACTTCGGGCTTAGGTCAATGCATGCGCGTCACCAATCGGTGCGACGGCGTCTGATTCCGGGTCAGCGTCGCGCGGTTGACCGTTAGGGTTCCAAGGTGTTCCATCACATACCTTCTAGATTGTGAGGAAAGAGACCCGGGTCGGGCAAATCATTTACCTCGAAAACTTTTTGGGCAAACTTGGTGGTCGGAAGCAGCTGGGAGCCTAAGCATGGCATGACGGTATTATCATCAGTGCGAGTCTTAACCGGTCAAGGTCAGTTCGAGGAGTCTAGAGGCCCAAATCAATCTAGATGCAAGCTTAGGATGCCTGGGAAGTTGAGTGTGCATTTCTCTTTTTATCATGTGACTAGGCTGACTTTGGGCAGTCACCAGGTAGACGGGAACAAAATATGCTTTATCATACATCTAATTTGTTAATATCATTTGCATTTGCATCACACATTCATATTTCTCTATTTGTCTGGTTAGTAGGACACGGCCCCTTGACCCTATGCGAAGGCTAGGGAAAAGGTAGTTGCTCTCTTTTGGGCAAGGGGCCGAAAACAGATACTACTAACAGTTTCCCCTAATGTTGTGCATGCAGGCATCACAGGTACGAACAGAAAGCGGAACAAAGAAGTGCCCATGTGGATATCGAAATATGCAAGCATCATAATCATACATCATCACGACACAGGGGCATACCCCTGCGTTGGTACCCTCTCAATCCTTTCCCCCCTCCTCCGCACCATCATCTCTCCTATCCCGAGAAGGGTGCCTCATCTGGCTCTCGGCATCCTCCTCACGAGCACGACGATGTCCGGAAATTGGGCGCATAGATCCCGATGAGCCCGTGGGTCGTAATGCTCTCCACGCATCCTCAGCTAGCAGGGAGTCAAGATCTCTGAAGACGGAACTCCCAGCAGGGGCCTGGCCAACTGACGGGGCAGGAATGGGGGGACGAGCTCCTGGACTCTGAGTGCCGGATCTCATGGCTCGTTCTCGCCCCTTCTTCATCACCCGGTCCCATAAGGTTCGGTACTTGAAATCAAGCTCCCGCACCTCTGTCTGCGACCTCGCCAGCTCCTCCTGTAGGCCAGCCATCTTACCCTCCCAGTACACGTCCGGGTGGGATCCCTCGCTCGTCCTGGCCCTCGCCGTCCGTTCCTCCAAAACCTGATCCCTCAACTGCTGATTGAGGTTCTCCAACTCCTGCGCCCTCGCCAAAGCGGCTTCCAATTCCCGGCGCTGCAAAAGAAATTCAGGGTCAGACATGTTCAATCATCAGAACACAAATGCAGAACAAGTCTCACCTGCTGTGCCAAATCGGCCTCTCGGGCCTCCGCCCGGCGAAGAGCATCCTGCAATCTCGTCTCACAATCAACTGGGGCAGCTGGCCCCTGGGATGATGAGCCCGCACATGGATCACTTCGTAGCCCATGGCGGATTAGTGCCTCTCTCTGCGTCACAAAGGTTTTCACAAAGATAAGGTGGATAATGTTGCATCTTAACTCAAAATTCAGACTTCTTACCAATTCTCCAATCTGGGTAAGCAGATCGCTCGTCTGCAAAACCAGAAGCTCATTCTGACTCTTTAAGATCTCGATAGCTTCAGTCTCAGGCATCTGTTACAAGAATATCACTAAGATTAGTCCAGGGAGAATTTAAGCGCAAGAAACTGAAGGGTTAAAGTGACATACCCGCCGTGTATCCAGAAACATGCGGTTTGAGTACCGCCGGGAATAATCTCCCAAATACTTGAAGCTGTTCCGCAGAGATTTGTCCTCCTGCAGGGCATCCCCGGTGCGGTGCCATATGGCAATCTCAGCCTGCCTCACTACTCGCCAATCTTGACCAATAGCAGAAGATCGGCGGCGACCTCGGTTCATATCAGGATAGCTTGGATAGACGAGTAGAGGCTGATGCCATCCCCATGTGCGGTACGCCATCCGGACGAAGAGGCCGTCACAAATGTTCACGCACATCAGGGGCACCTCCCGCCGGAACTGAGAAAGGCTCTGGGACACCCACGGATGATCGGCCAGGTCCTCCTCTGCATATGGCATCCACACCACCTGAATGGAACAAAGAATTAGGCCTAGTCACTTGTTCAAGTGCACAATATATCTCATGTCACTCACCATGTGAGGAGGGAAGGTATCAAGCTGAGCGCGGATGCCCTCCACACGGTACGCCACTGGAAGATAGTCCCGGGTCACCTCCCACCGTGCCATCAGAGGGGTCCATCCCTCACGATCCGCTGAGACATTCCCACGGCCAATGGGAAAACGGGTGTAACCCCAGATCTGCAAGAGTTAGCACAGTCAGTACAATCAACAAAAGGAATGGAGAACCACAGCTAAGAAGATTACCTGGAGAAAAGGGGTGAACCCACCCAAGTTGCCAGAACCCTGGTGGTAGCTCACCAGGTGGGAGAGAAGATGACCTAGCATGGCAGCCCCCCACGCCATCTTCTTCGCCGCCTGAAGGTCCTCCAGTAGTGGCAGATACTTTAGATTAACTCTATCTGAAGCTGTGGCAAACAGCAGTCTCCCAAAGAAGAACAGGAGGAAGATCCGCAGGTTCTCATCGTCCGATCGGCCACCCAAGTCTAGGAGTGCCTCCACTCTCTCTGCAAAAGCCTCCAGGGTTTCACTCGGCATCCGCCTCACCCGGCTCAAACCCACAGATCGGGCGAAGTACCCAAGAGGAATGTGGGACAGTGCCCCCTGGATCCTGTAATATCCCTCGCCTAGGAGTCGATCGGACAACTGCCTGTAGTCCCTAAGCTCGGGACCCACTACTGGATCTCCAATAACTGGCAGACCCGTCAAGAAGGAGACGTCCTCCAGCGTGGGCAACATGTGTCCCCAAGGCATGACGAAGGCCCTGCATCTGTCGTCCCAGCGCTCCCTGAGAGCCACTAGGAAGGGCTCATCCACCATAAATGGTCGGACTCGGAACAGCGGCCCGAACCCGAAAGCATCCACTTGGAAGATCAGCTGATTAGGCAGTGCGTGATACCAGGCCCAGACCAGCTCCCATGAAACACGACCTCGGACCCGCTGAGGACCCTGAAAAAAAATCCAAACAAGATCAGTAAATAAGGAGCCTCCACCTGATCGGATGGCAAGCCAGCCCGCCTAGCCGGACGGCAGGACGGCCTGCCGCCCAGCCCGTGAGACGGCAGGCCCGTCCGCTGTCCGCTCGGGCGGACGGCGGTCCCTTCCGCCGTCCGTGCGGGCGGACGGCGGTCCCGTCCGCCGTCCGCTCGGGCAGACGGCGGGCCCGTCCGCCGTTCGTGCGGGCGGACGGCGGGCCCGTCAGCCGTACGCGCGGGCAGACGGCGGTCCCGTCCGCCGTCCGTCTACACGGACGGCGCCTCCACCGGTCGCCCTCCCTGCGCTTCACAGAAAGGAAATCAAAAGAAGCTCACCTTCCTCTTCGGGGGCGCCTCGTCGCCGCCGCCGTCCTCTCCGTCGCCTTCGTCTTCCTCGTCCTCCTCCTCCGCCGCCTCCTCTTCTCCTTCCTCCCCGGCATCGCCGCCACCACCGCCACCATCGCTGCTGCCGCTGGCAGCGTCTTCTTCACCTCCGTACGTGTCCTCGGCGTCGCCTGCGCGGATGACTTCGTCTCCTCCGCCGCCGCCGCTCGGGCCCGCTTCCTCGCCGCCACCGGCCCTCCTCCTCCTAAGAGCACGGGGGAGCCACACCCTCGCCATGGACGTACTCTTTCGAAGGTCGGAACGAAAAGAGAAGAAGAAGAATAAGAGAGTAGCCAGGAGAAAGAAGAGAGGGCCGGGTTAAGTCCTGTTAAACCCCAAGAGGACGGCCATGTCCTGGCCGTCCGATGGCGTGGACGGCCATACGTTGGCCGTTTGCAGGCCCGTGGCCAAAACGGACGGCCACGCGCTGGCCGTCCGAGACCGTGGACGGCCATGCACTGGCCGTCCGCCAGCACACGGACGGCCACGCGCTGGCCGTCCGCAGGCGTGGACGGCCACTATCTGGCCGTCCGCCAACACACGGACGGCCCGCGCTGGCTGTCCGCAGGCGTGGACGGCCACGCTCTGGCCGTCCGCAGGCGTGGACGGCCACGCTCTGGCCGTCCGCCAGAGCACGGACGGCCACGCGCTGGCTGTCCACCGCCACGGACAGCCACGTGCTGGCCGCCCGCCCGCTCTCCAGGAGCCTGCCCATCTAGGATCAATCAAGCAGTTCGGAGGTAGATTGCTCACATGTGCAAAAGGAATTTCAGGGACAATAAGATTTTATTCATTGAAAATTGAAGGCTACATTACTCCAAAGCTCTGCGCCCCATAAAAAAGGCACAGACAGCAGGACGAATATTGGCTAAATAGCCTACATATTTTGCGACTTCCCCTGGAGTTTCCGCTACGTCTAAACGTGCCTTGGTGAACCTGGAGTGACGCCGCCATGCACGTCGGAGCCGCTCTACGGCCTGAATCTCTCTCGCGTACCCAGTGTGTCGCGGCACGATCAGAGCATCATGTAAGGTAGGGAATGGTATTTGTCTGGGAATGCCGATCTGAAGATGACAACGATGTCCCTGATACACAACCAGCTCATCGGGTCCAATCAGCCACAACTCACGGTCGCGAGAAGCCCTCGTGGTAAACTCCGCGTTACGAAGGATCATTGGGACGAATATGAAGTTCTCCACAGGCAGGAAGTTTAGGTAATCACGCCAGTCATCCCGCGTCTTGAGGTGAGCCGTGAGACACCTGACTTGATCCTCGGGGCCAAGAAGCGAGCGTGCAGGATACCACGCACTGTGCTGAAATATTCTTGAGGCAGAGGTTACACTTTCATCAAAGTCGAAGGATACATGCATTTCCATCCATAGTTGCAAAGTGAACAAACTTCCTCTCGCAGATCGCCCCATGCTCATATGGCTGAGCCCTCCGTACAGGTGTGACAAGATCACCGGGGCAAGGGAGTGGCCTTTCTGCAGTAAACTCAGCACGCTCACGTATTCCTTTTCTAGTACCGAGCCTGTAGTGGGGAACCACAGGACTCCCCCGAGAACCAAGCACAAACCTCGCATCAGCCTTTCAGGTTCGACCACCTTGCGCTTGACTTCCCGGATCAACCAATATGCAAGGCGGTCAACAAGGATCCCTCGGCTGTTGGTCATACGGCATACTTCACGTTTATCCCGCACAACGTCAGCGAAGGTCTCTTCCCACGAAGGCAAACCCGAAGGATCACCAGCGGCCAGGCCCTCCCAACCATAGAAGGTCTCCACCTCCTCTAGCAAGACTGTTGCCTCGAACTCCCTAAACACAAAGGTGTGGGTCTCCGGATGCCACAACTCCAGTAGCGCACCCAATCCTTCCCAGTGCCAGTGGATGGCGGTAAACCACTTCGCAAACACGATGGAGCGTGTTAAATTCCATCGGTGCATGTACACTCTCATGCTCAATGTTATCACCTCCAACAGGGCGGCGAGCCAGGCATATTTGCGGGTATGCCTAGCATCGGGAAATTTAGGGAGAGGCTGCAAGGTAGCCAAAAAAAAGATCAACAAAGAAAAGAGAAAGGCGAGATGAACAAATAAAAGTCCTAACATACCTGTCCATGGGCTACCAGGTTGCTCAGGTGGCCATCCACGTCAGACAGAACTCCGGGCCCTCTGGCAGTAGCAGGAGTAGAAGACGAAGCCATCTTTGTACAAGAAAAGTGGAGTTCTGGAAGAGGGTCCCGCGACACTAGCCCTTTTAATTGCCACAGGATAATCTCAAACTCTTTCCACGTTCCACAAAAGACGGAAAGGCATCCACATCCCTTTTCGTTCTCCTTTTGTGGACGGCATGCCCTTGCCTTCCACCACTTAGTGGAAGGCAAGCTAGCTGGCCTTCCACCTTTTCGTGGAAGGCAAGCCGCCTGGCCTTCTACCACCTTAAAGGAAAAGTCCATCCACGAAGAGGACAAGATGCCTTTCTCCCTTCTCTTCGAGGAGGTAACCTCACCTCACAAAGAAGGAGACCACCTTCATCAAATGAGTCAATGGCTCATCATGGAATTCGAGTCGAAGCCATATTGGATTGGCATTCTACCGATAGAATAGCCATATCTTCCATAACGGCTTCGACTCGAAACGAAACATTTGCTTCTTAACTTCCTGCAAATTCAATATGTGATGTTGAGATTATTGAATATGTGAACATTGCTGATGTGTGTTCTTGCAGCTGCAGGGAATCCGAAGCAAGTAGCATCGAAGACACAGGAGGCTAATAGCTTCAGGCGTATAGACTCTGAGTTCCTCTTTAAACAAAACAATGAGGAGTCTATATTACCCAAGTTATTCGATTGGCCAATAAGTTCCTCCTGTTTGCATTAGGAATTGCATTAGGAATTTATTTTAATTTCAACCCAGCATGCATTTGCATAAGCATTCATCCTCGCCCTAGGGGCAATGACCATCATTCATCACCTTGCTTAACCCATCGTTGATCTGTGATTCTGGCAGATGTGTATCGGTTAGCCCTTCGAATTGCAAGACCTCTTCCGCTTTTCAGCACGTGTGCTTGAGATCCTCTCACTTGGCGATCCCATGATGTGCCAGGCCACCGCGTGCCCGTTGTGTTGAGAGCTCTTCAAGTCACACTCCTACACCTTTCATGCTCGAGATCCCCTTGGGCCAGATCACTATAATCTGGTACGCCAAGGCCTTGCGGTTCCAGCACCTTGGGGTCCCACGGACTGTGATTCTCTAGTACTGAACCTTGTTCCTTTTCCTAAACCACTCTTGCAACTCAAATAGCCAGCCTTCACGCATTTGCCGCATTCGCATGCCATCCTTGGGGATAGCTCCTCCTTCTTCGGGCTGTCCAAAATCAGTTTCGATTTCCGGATCACCTGTTTATCATTCCGTTCCACTCCACTGCAAAATAGGTGTCCCGGAGGGGCATTTGTAGACACCGATTTTGGACCACCCTTTTGGTCATGAACCCAACCCACCATTAGCCTGTCATCACCAAAATCCCCTCATTTCAGCCATCTCAGCCCACTACCAGCCAGGCCCATCAAACCAAATCCCGACCCTTTTCACCTTTTCGTGGAAGGCCACCCCTTGCCTTCCACCACCTTCGAAGGCCACCCCTTGCCTTCCACCACCTTCGAAGGCCACCCCTTGCCTTCCACCATCTTCGAAGGCCAGCCATCTTGCCTTCCGCCCTTTTGACCATCTTTTCACCTTTTCGTGGAAGGCCAGCCCCCTTGCCTTCCACCACCTTCGAAGGCCACCCCCCGCCTTCTACCCCCTTCGAAGGCCAGCTACCTCGCCTTCCACCGTTTTAGCCACCTTTTTCACCTTTTACCATCTTTTCGTGGAAGGCCAGCCCCCTTGCCTTCCACCTCCTTCGAAGGCCACCCCTTGCCTTCCACCACCTTCGAAGGCCACCCCTCGCCTTCTACCCCCTTCGAAGGCCTGCCAGGCCGCCTTCCACCACAAGAATGGAAGGCATGTCACTTGGCCGTCCACTCCTTAACCACTCCCTTGACTCCGTCTTCCCCACGATCTCCTCCACTCACCGCCCTCGTTCCCCACTACTCCGACCACTCCCCACTCCGGCGACTGCCGCGACCACTACCTCCGACCCTTGACCATTCCCCATTGGTTGAAGGGTGATTTACGGGGATTTAGACCCCTGTTTTCCCCTTTTTTTTTACTCCGCCTATTTAAACCCCCCACATCCTCTCGAGCAGGGGGTTAAGGACTTCGGAGGAAGAAAGGCTGGAGGTGGGAGGACTTAAGGGATAAGGAGGATTCCAAGAGGAAGTGACCTTTTGGTGAGAAACTCAAGGATACTCCAAGGAGGAAGGCTTAGGCTACATTTGGGAAACGGCTTGCCTCTCTAACTTCTCTCTCCTTTAATTTTTTATTCATTCCATTGCATTAGTAATACCACTCCACTCTCCCCACACGCAACTCCTCGTCATTTGCATGCATACACGTAGGATGACTTAGTGATCCTTACACCCACAGAGGTTCTAAAAAAAACGGGAGGTGGGTGGCCATAACATATGGTCACCTTCCCTCCCCACCACCCATCTGGTGCGTTTCCCGCTGATTTTAGTTAGTTTCTTGCATCTATATGGATAGATTTTGCACGTTACAGTTCTAATCGGGTTCTTCTTTGTCTGGCCTTTCCTTTTCAGGGATCCTTACCACCTTCACGCGTGCAGAGTACCGGACTCTCTTCCTTTGGCCGGCCAGAGGAAGAGAAGGAGGAATCGACGTCTCCCGCTCTCACAAAACGCGATCACCTTCTACACCCCTGCGGAGCACAGGGACCGAGAGGTAATGCTCCTGGCGATCACACTTTATTTCTAACACCTCTTTAATCGCCACAGTGCTAAGACGAACGGAGAGGAACCCCATCTGAAGCCCGCACCTGCGGCGAGGACGTTCCGGGCGCCTACAAAGTTCTTAGTGCTTACTCATGTGTCCTTTGTGCAAGTACCAAACTGAACCTGAATGGGACTACATCTAGTGAGTTTGGAGACTCTGATAGTACCTTTGCTCTTGAAGCCAGAGTTCATGGTCGTAGGCATGATCGAGGCCGTTGTTCACCATGTGTTCATTGTGACAAGACCAAGCATCAATCAAATCCTTTTTGGAAGAAGTATGGTAGAGGTGGCTCATATATGCATCCTGTTGCTAATCTTGGAGCCTCTAGTGAGTCTTAGCCTCTTGCTGTAGAGTCCGCTCAGTAGCATGTGCCATAGCAACCTTTGGGACCATCGTCTGAAAGAAGAGTTATACTGTCCATCGAGGAGTATGAGGCATTCCAACGTCTACTAAAAGGCTTTTCTACATGTACATCTTTTCATGCCACCACATTAGGTAGTGCTTCTATAGTTCACAATAATTCCCCAAAGATTGCAAACCCCGGTGCCTCTTGTCACATGATAGGTAGCCGCTCTGCTTTCTTTTCTCTCCACTTGTCTAACACACATTTGTCGATTGTTGTGGCAGATGGCTCCAATACCTCTATTGTATGGAAAGAGACTATTCATCATTGACTCTGCATGATCTTCTTTATGTTCCATGATTTCCTATTGTCTTGTTATCCATTAGTCCTTTAACCCGCTCTTTAAACTACTCAATGATATCCTATTCTTCTTACTGTGTTTTTCAGGACATCCAAATAAAGAATTACATTGGTGGCAGTCGTAAGTTAGGCGGGTTGTACTACCTTGTTGACGGGCCTCCCCAAAAACACAAAGCATCCTCTATGTCTGACACTTCTTTTTAGTGCACTGTCGGCTAGGGCATCCGTCTCATTTTAGGCTTCGTAATATTGTCCCGATTCTTTCTCAATGAATAATTTTCGGTGTGAAGCTTCTGAGCTTCAGAACACCATATCTTTTTTCTCCTAGTGACAATAAAAGGAGCACTACTCTATTTCATCTTGTTCACCTCGACCAATAGGGGCCACCTTTGATTACCTCCATGTTAGGATTTCATTACTTCGTTACTTTTATTGATGATTTTTCTTAGACGATGTGGCTATTCGTTTTGAAATATAGATCAGTTGTGTTTGATGTATTCAAATATTTTTATTGAGAAATAAAAACTCATTTTTCAATTTTATCAAAACTCTACACACAGACAATGCCAAGGAGTATGTTTAGTCATCTTTTGCTAGCATCTGTTCTATAAATGGCATCATTCATTAGACATGTTCCTCATATACATCTCAACAAAATGGTGTTGCTGTGGAAGAATTGGCATTTACTTGATGTTGTTCGTACCATCATGTTTCACATGAATGATGCCAAGTACTACTAAGGGAATGTTGTTATTACCTCCTAATATCTTCTTAATCGCCCATCGAGCAGGGTGCTTGATGGAAAAAGTCCAATTTCTTGCTCATATCCAAATGAAAATCCTTTCCCTCTTACTCCTCGTGCCTTTGGATGTAAGTGTTTTGTTCATGCTCTTGGACAAGGCCATGATAAGTTGTCTCCAAGATATGTTCCTTACATCTTTTTGGGATATTCTCATACCTAAAAAGGGTATCGCTACTTTGACCCTTGGCCCAAGAGGTCATTTGTTCTTACTGATGTGAGTTTCTTTGAGTCTATGCCATTTTATGCTTCCTCTTCTCCTCCACGGACTGCTCATGCACAGACTTCTCCATCACCCATTCTTCTTAATCTTATTTCTCTTTATATGCCCATTGCTGGCCCTGATCATTGTGTTGAGCCACTTGATAAGGATTACATATTTAGACCGACTTATCAAAAACGATCTTACAGTACGCTATCAGCTGCGTTGCGACTGTCATCTTCATCTATAATGGCTCCTCTACCTACTAGTGAGACTTGTCTTCCCTCTTTTGATCTGCATCTTCCTATTTCCCTTCACAAAGGGAAACAATCTAGTATTGAGCATCCCTGAAGACTTCATTTCCTATAATGCTTTATCTCCATCTTTTTCTGAATTTGCCTTATTTACTTCTACACTTCCCATTCCTAGTCGATGTCTGAAGCACTGTTAAAACCTGAGTGGAACGTTGCTATGGATGACGAAATGTCTCTCTTACTGTCTCGTGATACCTAGACCATTGTACTTCAATTGGCTTATGCTACTCCTATTTCTTGTCAGTGGGTGTTTAGTGTGAAGTATACTTCGAACAGTTCTATTAACAAATATAAAGCATGACACGTAGCCAAGGGATTAACTCATACTTATGGGGTTAATTATTTTAAGACTTTTTCTCATGTTACATGACTTAACTCTGTTCGGAATTTGTTTTTTCTTGCCATCAATCATAGATGGACTATGTTTCAGATGGATATTAAGAATGTCCTTTTTATTTGGTGATCTTAAAGAAGAGGTATATATGGAGCAACCTCCGGGGTATGTTGCTCAGGGGGAGATGGTGTGCAAGTTGGATAAAGCAATATATGGCTTGAAAGAGAGTCCAAGGGTGTGGTTTGATAAATTTAGTCAAGTTGTATCTATAGTTGGATGAAAAAGAAGTCAGGTTGATAATTTGGTATTTGTTCGACGTAAAGTGGCTGATGTAGTGATTTTGGTTGTTTATTGTTGATGATATGATTCTAACTAGGAATGATGTGGTTGCCATTAAGGAAGTTCACAAATATCCTGAAAGTCACATTGTACTAAAAATCTTAGTAGACCATGCTATTTTCTTAGAATTGAGGTTGCATATAGTCATGATGATGTTCCTTTCTCACAAAGAAAATATGCTTTGGATTTTTAAAGGAGATGGGATTGTTTGTATGTAGGCCTACTGATGGACCAATTATCTCTTAGCTTGACCTTTATGTTAAGGATGATCCAAAGCAGTTTGATACTGTTACTCAATATAGGAAACTTTGTTTTAAGTTGATATATCTGACAGTGACCCATCTTGGTATTGCTTTTCAGGTTGACTGTCAGTTTGTTTGAGATTCAATTATGTCCAAAAGATTAGTACTTTGTTAACTCCTGTTGAGGATCAACTTACAAAACTTTTTACAAAGTTGCTTCGAGTTCGTTGGTTTGATGTTTTGTATAGCAAACTAGACATATGTGACATTTATGTTCCAACTGAGGGGGTGTGTTAGAATAATAAATAATGCTTAAATACATGACGCCTATTCCCCTTAATGCCTTAAGCTTTTGAGATGGATGGTCTTAAAACTTGAACATCGCTTATGTCATAATCATTTAGATTCAGCACCCAGAGTTAAGGTTTAGTTCGATTTTGGAAAAACTCTAGGCCCCTTCCCCATACATGTCAAAGAATTCCCTCAACTCAATGTCTAAATTTTTGGTTTATAGTTAGGGCCTTAACAACAATGAAATACACCCTAGACATAAGAACCAAAACCCGATGAAGTGTGTCGGCAAGTTTAGTCCAACGTCAGGACCAACAAAACCCAAAGGCCACCTCTCTTGCGTTAAGAACCTGCGCACATTTCAATTTCTATCCGCCTTCAGCATTCCCTGTCAGAAGGGTTGCATCCATGCCCGCTGATGTTTGATAAAATTTCGCACTGTTTGGACTCCCCCTCTCAGTACTGTTGGACTCCGGTCCAAACAACTATTGAGAGGATCCCCTCTCCTTTTATAGTTGGCTCACAAGCACAGTCGGATTGTAAGCCTGTAAAAGGAGCCACACACATACCAGGTCCACCTCGGATTTGTATCAACTTGATCGCACGTTCTCCAACTATTATCCGAATTATTTTGCATTATTTTGGCTCTCCTCCTCCTCTCAATATTGCTGGACTCTGATTCAAGCAACTATTGAAAAGATTTCTTCTCATAAAAGAAGGAGAAAGATAATGAAAGGAAGATGCATCCTCGAGTGAACGGAATCTTCAATTTTTAACACATTCAAGACACTCTTTTCACATAATGCAAAGCTGGGGAAAATAATTCTCCATCCCTAATGAAGGATCCACCTAACAGCTAATTACTTTTGGAACGAGAATAAAGAAGCTCATAGAAGAAAGAGGAATTATCTCATCTTTTTTATGGGGTGATCTTAAAGAAGAGGTATATATGAAGCAACCTCCTAGGTATGTTGCTTAGGGAGAGATGTGTGCAAGTTGGACAAAGCAATATATGACATGAAAGAGAGTCCAAAGGTGTGGTTTGATAAATTTAGTCAAGTTGTATTTAGAGTTGGACGAAAAAGAAGTCAAGTTGATCATTTGGTATTTGTTCGATGTAAAGTGGTTGGTGTAGTGATTTTGGTTATTTATGTTGATGATATGCTGGGAGTGATGTGGTTGGCATTAAGGAAGTTCACAAATATCCTAAAAGTCACTTTGTTACTAAAAATCTTGGTAGACCATGCTATTTTCTTAGAATTGAGGTTGCATATAGTCATGATGATGTTTCTTTGCCACAAAGAAAATATGCTTTGGATTTATTAAAGGAGATAAGATTGTTCGTATGTAGTCCTACTGATAGGCCAACTGTCTCTAAGCCTGACCATGATGTTAAGGATAATCCAAAGTTTGATGATGTTACTCAATATAGGTAGCTTTGTTGTAAGTTAATATGTATAACAGTGACCCATCTTGATATTACTTTTGTTGTGTTAGTGATCAACCAGTTTATATAGAAGCCAAGGCTATGACATTGGGCAGTAGTGTTGAAGGCTATGTCCTTGGGCAGTAGCCTTGAAGATCCTACACTACATAAACGGATCCCTCATAAAGAGTCTCCTATATAAGAAATGGGGTCATTTATCTATTGAAGATTTTTCTAATGCTAATTATGTAGGGGCTCGGATGGACAGGCGGTTCACCTTATGCTTTTGCACTTATGTTGGTAGTAATCTTGTCACTTGGAAAAGTAAGAAATAAAGTGTTGTTGCTAGGTCCAGTGCTGAAGCAGCACATAGGATAATGACTCAGGCAATTGGGGTGATGATGTGGCTGAAATCCTTAATGGAAGACTTTCGGATAACTCATTGTGATCCTACGGTCATAAGATGTGCTATTCAGGCTGGTATTCATATTGCGAAGAATTGTGTGTTTCATGAGCGAATAAAACATATAGAGGCTGGCTGTCAATTTGTTAGAGATTTAGTTATGCCCCCAAAGATTAGTACTTTGTTCACCCCTACTGAAGATCAACTTACAGATCTTTTTACAAAGTCGCCTTGAGTTGGCGATGTTTTGTATAGCAAGCTGGACACGTGGCATATATGCTCAAACTTGCGGGGGCATGTCAGAATAATAAACAATGCTTAAATATATGGCGCCTATTCCCCTTAATGCCTTAAGTTTTGAGATGCAAGGTCCTATAACTTCAAGATTGCTTATGTCCTAATCATTTAGATTCAACATCCAGAGTTATGGTTTAGTTCTATTTTGGAAAAAACTCCGAGCCCCTTCCCCCAGATATGTTGAAGAATTTCCTCAACTCAGTGTCTAAATTTTTGGTTTAGAGTGAGGGCCTTAACAACAACGAAATACATCCTAAACATAAGAACCAGAACCCGATGGAGTGTGTCGGCAGGTTTAGTCCAACGTCAGGACCAACAAAACCCAAAGGCCACCTCTCTTGCGTTAACTGCGCGCATTTCTATACGCCTTCAGCCTTCCCCGTCAGAGAAGTTACATCCGTGCCTGCTGATGCGGCCCTAAAAGTTCCCTAAAACAATTTGTTTGATAAAATTAAGATGGTAGTTTGTGTAATATTTTAACTAGTATACATATTTATGTTTATGAATATTTGGAGCGATCTTAATAAATAATTTGGATAAAGGTGGCCCTGGTATGTGCGCTTTTACAGGCTTACAGCCCGACTGTGCTTGTGAGCCAACCATAAAAGGGGGACAAAGGTATTGAAAGGAAGACGCATCCTCCGGATGAACTGAATCTTCAATTTTTAACAAATTCAAGACGGCCTTTTCACCTAATGCAAAGCCGGGAAAATAGTTCACCATCCATAATGAAGGACACACCTGACAGCTAATTACTTTTGGAAAGGGAATAAAGAAGCTCATAGAAGAAAGAGAAATTATCTCATCTTGCATTTAACGTGCAGGTATGACGTCAGTCAGTGGGATCTTTGCGCCGGTACCACGGAAATACCAACACGCAGCGGGATTCCTTAACTACCCTGCCGGTTACGCATGGGGTCGTGGCCTCAACTCCGATTGCGACAGGCGGCATTCCTTCTCTGCACCGTAGCAAGAGCGTCGTGCCGGTCGTCAAATGACGGATTAGGAAGCATCCAGTGTGCGTCTGCGCGAACAATGCACGCTCACACACAGCGGAGCGGCAGTTAATGCACTCGCAAGCCACTCGTCCGTCTTCACCCAATCCTCTCCCCATCTCCGCACACTACATAGCTGTGGCAAACCTAATCGAAACGTCTCTCCTTCTCACCCTCGTTCGCTCCGCTCTCCAGTCCAGCGCCCCCAACCTCGTCCCAGATACTAGAGCAGTGCATATCTCTCAGTCCTTCTCCTTCTCTCCCGTGATGGATCCTTCCGGATCAAGTTCCCATGATGGAGGTGAACCATCGAATGTTGGCGAGCCGATGTTTACGTCCGAGTTGAGCATCGACGACTACGACATCTTGTCTTCTGACGACTGGTACATCCGTGGGGACCCCATCCAGTGTCATGTTCCTCAAAATGCCGTATCCTCCCATGGTAACACTGAAGGAGTTAGAGATTTCTTCGATCCCCCTTGTCCATTTCCACAGGAGTACTGGGCTGCCACCAAAGTGCCGCCAGCTCAGCTGGCCACCATCATTCCCGGAGTGGACAGGGAAGTTGTTAATCCTCAAGTAGAAGAGATGGAGGCATCTGGTCCTCCATCTGATCCTATGCTGGTGGAGATGGAGGCTTCTGATAATCCACCAGTGCAAAGGCAGACTAGTGACCTTCAAAAGATGGACAGGGATGCTCTAGATCATCTGATGGTACCCAAGGATGCTCTTAGTTCCACTGTCATGGGGGCAAAGAGTCATGAGTCCCCTGCAGTGGAAGCAGTGTCTCCCGCCCAACTCTCAATAGTCCCTTACCGACCGTTCCTCCCCCGCATGATCTTGCTAGGGAAGATCATCCCAGAGAATGGCTTCGAGTGTAATGATGGGGTCGAGTCTCACGATAAAGAAGGATGTGCAGTAGTGATCCCGCAATCAAGCAAACTAGAAACAATCCTGTCAACAGTGCCAACTTCCAGGAAACGGAAGCTGGAAGAGGGATCTCCATCGACAATGGCAGCTACAACGTTGGAAGCATCAAAGCGCTACGAAGTCAAGCCGAGACCCGCCTGGTTGCCGGATGGTTGGGAGTACGTAGATGTACCGAGGACCTCCGGCGCCACTGCCGGAAAGGTTGACCGGGTATTAATCTCGAAGCCTTAGCAGATCGATTTGGTCACCTATTTTCTCTATCATTCCTTCAGTACTAAGTTTTTTAGGTTTCCGTTCATGCATGTGTTTTCTCATTCGTGTATTTGATTTCTCGTCAAAACTATACCTTTATCTCTTTGTGCTTGGTCTTCCTTAGTGTCCTTTTTTAGATCATAATGGGATGACCGTTGGTAGATGAATTGCTTGAAGGAGACAGTTGAGGTTAAGTTTGATTCCAATTTGACATTCAGTTCTCTGGAAACTCATGGGTTCATCATGATTGATGATCTCGTTGTTCAGAGTTCGTCTCCTTATAATCCAAAAAAATTATGCATTCATAGATTTGTAGCTAGAAAAGTGAGCGGCTGCGTATTTAGTGTTTTCCATATGGGCAGCCATAAGTACTTATATTATGAATTAGAATCCAGATCGGCCACTTACTGGAGGGGAGCTAGGATGAACACCTAAGTGCAGGGAGTGAAAATTCTCAAACTTTTCCTCATCCTCACGAGGGGTTTTCAAGAAAAACTCCCTCCCAACCTTTGCACTTATCTAGACCTGCACTTACCGGACGGGACTCTATGAATTATGATATATCTCATTTATAAGAAAATTTTATTGACTAAAAATGTAGAGAAAATATGCTACAAAAATGCAAAAGTTTTAACTCCATCCCACGTAATACAAACTAGTCTAAATAGGTTAATAGTCATGCGGAAGAGCAAATTTTGCGTCAAATAGATATTTATAACTAATTATAAAACTAACGCCATTTATATGTATAACACAAAATTTTAACACCAAGGAAAAATTTGCCAGCAATAGTGCCACTTTTTTGTGTACATGACTATGGAGTCTCTTTTTAGATATAGTGTGTTTGTTACTAGTACAATGGGGAAAGTCGAGTAAAACTATAAGTTAATGGCTGTAAAATAGTTATATAATTATGACAATAAAAATACGATAAATATGAGAAATAAGAATAGTGAAAGGAATATAATGCCCACACGCAAAGTCTCAAAATTTAGAAATCCATTGGGGTGTTCATAAGGGTGAATAGGTTTAGCAAGGGCATGGGGATTGAGTTGGTAGGACAACTATACAACCACCCTACCGCGTCCCCCACCATGGCCATCAACTATGATACTTTTTAGATCAACAAGGGATGTCAATATGAACTAACAGCTCGAAATTGAGTGCTCCAGAATTCGAACTTAAACATTTTGCTTCAAACATAGTTCACTTAATGTCAATTGTTTCCAACTACTAAACCTCGCCATTCTATCAGGCACAATAGAGTCCTTCACATACATTTCATTCACTTCGTTTCCTCTGCCTTCTTAATACAACATAAGACCTTTCATTTTGCACATTCATGCATTCACTTCTTCCCACTTCTACATGTTTAGCATAAGGCATAAATAGATATGGCATATTGTCTCGTTTTTCTTAATTACCCGTCTTCTGTTGTGAGTTTAGGACATTTGAACATACAGTGTTACCCATAAGAGATGGATCTTTAGCTATAACAGATACAAGAATTACATAGACAATTTATTAGCACATTTCTATGACTATCATTACATGTGCTTCAGCGAATAAGACATCATTTTCTACATTTCATGTACATGTCCATTTAAGGAATTGAGAATTTTTCATTGAATGTACCATAGATTTAACTATTGCCTTCAACATTAAAAATATGTTTATAAATGACATATTGTGTTGAAGTTTTTTACGAACCAATCCATAATTAAGAAGTCTCTCTTAAACCTACTGTCATCATAATTATGTACATGTGAAAGCTAAGATATTGTATGAAATTATATCTAAAAATCAACCTTGTTACACAACAAATGCTGCATTCTAATTCATAGATTTTGAAGGATTTAAATACCGGTCATGCTCTATAAATGTGCATGACAACCCAAATTTTTAAGGTGTCTGTTGCATTCTTCCCTTTGTGAACTTGTTCGGTGCTCCTTAACATGTGCATGGCGGAAGTTTTGATTACAAACTCTATGGATCAAAATCATTGGAGTGTAGGAAGTTTCATATAGTCAAATTTGTAACTACTTATGTGCAAGAAAGGGTTGTAAAACATCTTATTTGGTAACAACATGGTTGCCATTTTGTGGTATATGATATCAATATAATATCTATTTAAGATGAGGAAAAGAATGTTAGAATAAACCGCTCTTCACACTAATAGGATTGTCACAATGCGAAACATATTACATCCACAAATGAACTCATTTTATGAAATTATCTCTGCCATGTATTTGTCATTGGACTATAAATAGGATATCGATGATAATGCTACTACTATATGGTGATCACTTTCACACATGAAAAACACTTTGATGGTAAATGTCATTTATTGGCAAAAAGTGTGAAGTTTAGGTGACAAGAGTAGTTACTATGTAGTCTCTTATAAATACTAGTTATGTAGTTAATTATTTACCATATAACGCATAATGTTTATGCAAGCACTGGGTCAGCAAACACAAATTACAATTGAGATCCATAGTGTTCTGGGCGAGATAGCGAAGCGTGTTTCGTAAGTCGGAGCGAGTGAGCCAACGCAAAGCTATCCGAAGATTAAATCCTGGCCTTCAATGCATTGAAGCGTGCAAACACGCATCGGCCGCAACAACAAGAAACTATGACCAACAGATACTGCACTTCGGCTCATGGAACCTCCGCAACGACTATGAGGCATTAGTCAATTTCTCTCCCTTGTGATACTCGCTCGCAAGAAAAAAAGAATTAAAACAATACATGCCCAGACCCGGATGCATAAGGAACTGAGGGTGCCTGAATATGGCTTCCAGTTGCGGGCTTATGGTTGTTGATGGGGAATAAGAATAAGCACACTGAATGAATATGCATATGGGATGATGATTGCCAAAGAAAGCTTTCAACTCCATCAAATACTACGGGAAAAAATAAAAAAGATGACTATGCATGGTTTATGCCATGATCACTATAGGTGTTCTTGGATTTCTGGTTTGATGACTTACTTCTCTCTTTCCGTTTCCTCCATGTTCTCGAATCCACCTATAATTTATCCTTTTAATTCTAAGATTGAAATTCTTCCATATTTCAGCAGTAGCATATTATTCCGAGCTAAGCTTGGATATAGAAGTCTTCTTTCGTTTCTCGATGGTGAAATAAGATCAAGCTCATGAGCTTATTATCCTAGGGTAGAACAAGTTGATAGGATCTCTTTTTACGTCCCCATGTTCCGATTACTTCGGAAGACTTAAACAAGGAGCCGTGTGAGGTATTAATCTCATATAGGGTGCAAGCCCCTTGTACTCCAAGAGTTAAAAATAACCGCCATTCCAGCGCAAGCGCACCATGAACTAGATCAAAATCATTCCTAACAAATCCAGACAAAGTCCTCCCATTTATTTCATCGGATCCGGGTGGAGACCAAAGATCTTGAGTTACCGGTATGACAAAACAACTCAAAAGATAAATAAGTGTCGTTAATTTCTTCATGCTTACCTGATGTTTTACTGATAACTTGAAATAAGTGCGCCTGTGACCCATCAAATTGCTTTGGTCAAATTTTTCTTGATTTTTTTAGATGATTAGTGGGGGTCATAGTGAAACAAAAAAAGAAATCAAGATCCCTACACGGAATTAGTTCTTGCTCCCTGTCCCTCCTCCTCCCCCCCCCCTTTTCGATCGAGGCAATAGAGAGATAAATTGATAAAATTATCGAATCGTCGGATCCTAGTTCGGGATTAACGAGACAGGATTCCAATTTTCACGAATTTCACTTTCTTTTTCACTCAACAACATAATTTTGCTTATTTCCTTTTTTAAGGATCAATAAATCAAATGATATTTATGTTCCTATTTTTGTCACTTTCTTTTCCTCTGAATCAAACTTTTTTTTTTGCTATAATGTTCATTATTTTACACAGTTAACTCACAAGAAGAACAAAATAGAATGCTATGTAATAAAATGCATGTTGATAAAACCATGTGACGACGTTAATATTTATTTATTTTTATTACAAGAAAGGACTAACCATCACTAGAGGTGTAGGCAATAATAGAGAGAATAACCAATATGCAAGCAATAGGTTGCTTTGTTGCACGGTTGAGGTAGTCTTGGCTGGTGACTGGTGTAGGGTTGTGTGCGTGTGTGTGTGTGTGTGTGTGTGTGAGAGAGAGAGAGAGAGAGAGAGAGAGAGAGAGAGAGAGAGAGAGAGAGAGAGGACTTCACTTCAGACACATATAGGTTTGACTTGGAGACCCCTCACTTTCTAGCACGATGCTCCCACTAGGGCATCAATTGAACATGTACATGCTCCTAAATAAAGATAGATGTATGGGAGGGGAAAAGGCTGGTGAGATGCATGGGTAGATTTTTTCTTAATCAGAGCTTAGTAGCCCCTTTGTTCTTGTTTTAAATAGAGAATAAGATGGATAAAAGGGGGATGTAAGAAGTGTTAAAGTAGGTAGATGGAGAGAGGAGGAGATGGCATACAGTCGGTTAAGGAGTCATGCATGCAATAGCATATGGGAATTAATATGTGGTTGCGAACAACATGGCAGATAGATAGATAGATAGGTAGAGAGAGAGAGGGGGGGAGAGGGAGAGAGAGAGAGAGTACCACCAACTTGGAAAGGCCAAAGCAGCATATGGTAGAAAAAATTGAGTCTAATGGTAGAGTGATTACTATGCAAATGCTCTATGTTTGATTATCTTCCATATTGGTGTAACAACAATAAAAACGTTAATGTGCAACTTTACATATAGTAAACAGTATGTGGCATTTCATATGCAACTCAATTGGTGCAAATCTCGTTATCATCAATTTATTGTGATGGTAATTCTGTGTTGCCCCTATTATGGCAAAAACTATATGATGATCAAGATGTTACCATGTAAAACTAATTTATGACTACAACTTTATTGCCACGACAAATGCATCACTACCAAAAGCTTATTTCTTTTATTTAGTGACTATACAATTAGTCAAAGATGCCATAGAGGAAACTACTCAAGCTTTCTTGATTGTATTAATTTTTTTTAATTTGTAAAAATCATTGTCACTTGGCAGTGCCTTTAAATAAGCCAACCTTATATAATTATCCCACATCTTTTATAATCGATCAAGCACTTGAAGGCTATTTCATGACATTATTAACATAACAAATATATGTTATATAGTATTGTTTAGATGTTAATCATGTGTGACACATTAAGTTAGCTTGAAAGTATGATAAAAAAAATTTGAGAATTTAAGAAAACTAAGATCTAGTTTAACTTTGCTAGAAAGTAAATGAATGTTCTATTTATAGTATGCTTACATGGAATGAATAATGCACAACAAACAAATTAGGATGTTGATGCCAAAAAGTTTATGAACATTAAATAAAAGTTTAGATCAAACTAGTTAAGGAATATATGGCAAATAAAACATTGCAATAAGCCATGACCCCTTGTAGCCACTTGTTAGGGATCAATGACGGGCTCAAAATAATGGTCGATTAAGGTGGAATTGTCATTAATGAAAACAATTTGTGTTTGTAAAAACTTGGTTCAGATAGCAAAAAATATACCCATGCTTTGTCATCCCTCTGAATATATTAAGTAGGATTGGAATAACCACAAACATAGTATGCATATCACCTACTCACTTGGTAAAATCTTCATATAAAACCCAAAGGTAGACAACATGTGAACAATGGTAATGTTTAGAATATATACTAGAATAACTTCTATAGTTACACAATAGAGCACATGTTCAAGGTGTGATCCAGATATATTCCTCAGTCAAAATCAGAATTGGGGAATAATAACAACACTATAAAGCCTATACGTTATTATTATCTTGATTATAGTGTTTTATTATATTTAGTGTAGCTAGAACAAATGATAGTAAAAAGATTTCTTCATTGGAATATTAAAATTTTTAGGGTTAATGGAGTATTAGCTAGCTTTTATTCAATATTAATTTCATATTAATTTCTTTAAGTCTACAATATAAATGTTGAAATTCATACCTAAGTGATATAGAAGAGAGACTTGTAAAAGCAATTTGATAATTTTCTATATTTAGTTACGCAAGGTGTGGTTGATCCACAACCTACCTAGCAACTGGGATCCATAAAACATGGTTGGATTTGTAACTTTATCTATAGAATTAAATAATGTTTGGTTCAAAGGAGTTTGCTTGCACTTTTTGTGGATTGACTTATAGCTTAGCCAAAGATCAAACTAACCTATTCTTCGTAGGGCATGATTGTTTAGATTCAATCCCTATGCAATTTCTAAACATGTAGGTATTCAGTCAAACATATATTCTATGATTAAATTACAAATAGGTTTCAAAGATGGTATAGCCCATCATTGTTGAACATGTCTAAATATAGGTAGATATGAAGGTTTATTTTCATGGTGCTTCTTCAATTGTTATATTTTGTCTTTGGATCAATTAGAATTATGACCACCACTGCATCTATGATAGCCTAATATTTACATCATTAGGCTATGGTTATTATTTTATATATTGGTAATAATTTCTAAACTCATAATTTTAATGTTCATATTGTTAATAGTATCCTCCCATGGTAACACGGAAGGAGACGGAGATTTCTTCGATCCCCATTGCCCATTTCCACAGGAGTACTGGGCTGCCACCAAAGTGCCGCCAGCTCAGATGGCCACCATCACTCCCGGAGAGGACAGGGAAGTTGTTAATCCTCTAGTAGAAGAGATGGAGGCATCTGGTCCTCCAACTGTACAGATGGCGCAGCCTGCCGCTGAGCTTCTCGTAATAGAGGCAGAGGCTGCTGATCCTACGCTGGTGGACATGGAGGCTTCTGATAATCCACCAGTGCAAAGGCAGACTAGTGACCTTCAAAAGATGGACGGGGATGCTCTGATGATACCCAAGGATGCATTGTCTCCCACCCAACTCGCAATAGTCCCTTACCGACCGTTCCTCCCCCGCATGATCCTGCTAGGGAAGATCATCCCAGAGAATCGCTTCCAGTGTAATGGTGGGGTCGAGTCTCACGATAAACAAGGATGTGCAGTAGTGAGCCCGCAATCAAGCAAACTAGAAACACTCCTGTCGACGGTGGCAACTTCCAGGAAACGGAAGCAGCTGGAAGAGGGATCTCCATCGACAACGACAGCTACAACATTGGAAGCATCAAAGCGCTACGAAGTCAAGCCGAGACCCGCATGGTGGCCGGATGGCTGGGACTACGTAGATGTACGGAGGACCTCCGGCGCCACTGCCGGAAAGGTTCACCGGGTATTAATCTCGAAGCCTTAGCAGATCGATTTGGTCACCTATTTTCTCTATCATTCATACAGTACTAAGTTACTTAGCTTTCTGTTCGTGCATGTGTTTTCTCATTCGTGTATTTGATTTCTCGTCAAAACTGTACCTTCATCTCTTTGTGCTTGGTCTTCCTTAGTGTCCTTATTTAGATCATAATGGGATGACCGTTGGTAGATGAATTGCTTGAAGGAGACAGTTGAGATTTAGTTTGACTCCAATTTGACATTCATTTCTGGAAACTCGTGGGTTCATCATGATTGATGATCTCATTGTTCAGAGTTCGTCATCTGCACATTAAAATAAACAGGGAAAGAAGGGAGCACGAAAAGAAACTCCATTATAATCCAAAAAAATCATGCATTCATAGATTTGTAGTTAGAAAAGTGAGCGGCTGCGTAATTAGGGTTTTCCATATGGGAGCCAAAGTAGCCATAAGTACTCATATTATGAATTAGAATCCAGATCGGCCACTTACTGGAGGGGAGCTAGGATGAACACCTAAGTGCAGGGAGAGAAAATTCTCAAACTTTTCCTCATCCCCACGAGGGGTTTTCAAGAAAAACTCCCTCCCCACCTTTGCACTTATCTATACCTGCACTTGCCGGACGGGACTCTATGAATTATGATATATCTCATTTATAAGAAAATTTTATTGACTAAAAATGTAGAGAAAATATGCTACAAAAATGCAAAAGTTTTAACTCCATCCCACGTAATACAAACTAGTCTAAATAGGTTAATAGTCATGCGGAAGAGCAAATTTTGCGTTAAATAGATATTTATAACTAATTATAAGACTAACGCCATTTATATGTATAACACAAAATTTTAACACCAAGGAAAAATTTGCCAGCAATAGTGCCACTTTTTTGTGTAAATGACTATGGAGTCTCGTTTTAGATATAGTGTGTTTGTTACTAGTACAATGGGGAAATACGAGTAAAACTATAAGTTCATGGCTGTAAAATAGTTATATAATTATGACAATAAAAATACGATAAATATGAGAAATAAGAATAGTGAAAGGAATATAATGCCCACACGCAGAGTCTCAGAATTTAGAAATCCATTGGGGTCTTTCGTAACTGGGTGACTTGGATCAGCGAGCGCATGGGGATAGAGTTGGTAGGAGAATCACCATGACCATCAGCTATGATATTTTTTAGATCAACAAGGGATGTCAATAGTAACTATAACAGCTCGAAATTGACTACTCCATAATTGGAACTTAAACATTTGAGTAATACTTGCTGTATGACTAGGTCGTGCAGCAATTTCTTGCGGTTAGACCACGTGGCCAAGTTAACCAACTAGACAATTTGACATAGCCACCCCGATAATATTTGGATTTAAATTTTATTTTCGATTAACAAATACATATTACGATTGACAAATATAGTTTTTGATTGAAAAATACAATTTCGATTCACAGATACGATCTTCGATTGACAAATGCAGTTTTTGATTGACAAATATAATTTTTGATTGGTATTTGTCAATCGAAAACTGTATTTGTCAATTAAAATTTGCATTTGTCAATCGAAATATGTATTTGTCAATCGAAATTATATTTGTCAGTCAAAATATGTATTTGTCAATCGAAATATGTATTTGTCAAACGAAAGTAGTATTTGTGAATCGAAATTTTATTTGCCAATCAAAAACTGTATTTGTCAATCATAACATGTATTTGCCAATTAAAAATGATATTTGTCAATCCAAATATTATGGGGGTGAACATGTTAGCTCGGCCAATTGACTAAGTTAGCCACGTAGTCTAACGGCAAAGAGTTGTGCGGTGTGACTACAAGTATTACTCTAAATATAGCTTCAAATTGAGTTCTGTTAATGTTAATTGTTTCCAACTACTAAACCTCGCCATTCTATGAGGCACAATTGAGTAGTTCATGTACATTTCTTTCACTTCATTTCATCTACCTTCTTAATACAATATAAGACCTTCCATTTTGCACATTCATGCATTCACTTCTTCTCTCCTCTACATGTTTAGCATAAGGCATAAATAGGTATGGCATACTGTCTCCTTTTCTCTTTTTTTTTCTTAATTTCCTGTCTTCTATTGTAAGTTTAGGACATTTGAACATACAGTGTTCAAATTGACAAGTTTTCATTAAATGTACCATAGATTCAACTATTGCTTCAACATTAAAAATATGTTTGTAAATGACATATTGTGTTGAAGTTTTTTATGAACCAATCCATAATTAAGAAGTCTCTCTTAAACCTACTGTCATCATAATTATGTTCATGTGAAAGCTAAGATATTGTATGAAATTATATCTAAAAATCAACCTTGTTACACAACAAATATTGCATTCTAATTCATAGATTCTGAAAGATGTAAATACCAGTCATGTTGTATAAATGTGCATGACAACCTAAATTTTTAAGGTGACTGTTGCATTCCTCCCTTTGAGAACTCATTGGTTACTCCTGTGCATGGCGGAAGTTTTGATTACATACTCTATGGACCAAAATCACTGCAGTGTAGGAACCTTCATATAGTCAAATTTATAACTACTTATCTACAAGAAAGGGTTGTAAAAAGATCTTATTTGGTGACAACATGGTTGCCATTTTGTAGTATATGATGTCAATACAATATCTTTTTAACATAAGGAAAAGACGTCCACAAATGACCTCATTCTCTGAAATTATCTCTGCCATGTATTTGTCATTGGACAATAAATAGGACGATGATAATGCCACTACTATATGGTAGCCACTTTCACACATTAAAAACACTTGTCATGGTAAATGTCTTTTATTGGCAAAACATGTGAAGTTTAGGTGACAAGAGTAGTCATTGTATAGTCTCTTATAAATACTAGTTACGCAGTTAATTATTTACCATATAAAGCATAATGTCTAAGCAAGCATTGAGGTAACAAACACAAATTATAATTGAGATAAAGAGAAGCACTTAACTCACAAGAACAACAAAAATATGCTATGTAATAAAATGCATGTTTATAAATCCACATGACGAACTTATTCTTTTTTTTCGGTTACAAGAAAGGGCTAACCATCATAGGTTAGCACTGGAGGTGTAGGCACTAATAGAGAGAATAACATAAGTATGGAAGCAATAAGTAGCTTTGTTGCATGGTTCAAGTAGTCAAGGTGGGTGACTGGTGTAGGGTTGTGTGCATGTGTTTATGTGTGTGTATGTGTATGTGTGTGTTAGAGAGAGAGAGAGAGGACTTCAAACACATAGGTTGGATTGGGAGATCCCTCACTTTTTAGCATAGTTCTCCCACTAGGGCACCAATTGAACATGTACACCTCCAAAATATAGATTGATATAGGGGAGGGGTAAAGGCCAGTGAGATGCATGGGTAGATTTTGTCCCAATTAGAGCTCAGCAGCCCCTTTGTTCTTATTCAAAATAGAGAAGAGGATGGATAAAAGGGGGATGTATGAAGTGATAAGGTAGGTAGATGGAGAGAGGAGATGGCTTACCTACACTCGATTAAGGAAGCATGCATGCAACAACATGTATATAGATAGATAGATAGAGAGATAGAGAGAGAGAGAGTAGCACCAACTTGGAAAGGCCAATGTAGGATGCAGTAGAAAAATTGAGTCTACTGGTAGAGTATTAGTATGCAAATGCTCTATGTATCATAATCTTCCATATTGGTATAACAATAATAAAAACTTTAATATGCAACTTTACATGGTGTATACAATGTGTGGCATTTCATATTCAACTCAATTGGTGCAAATCTCTCTATCATCAATTTATTGTGATGGTAATCACGTGTTTCCCTTATTATGGACAACAACTATATGATGATCAAGATGTTACCATGCAAAACTAATTTATGACGCAACTTTATTGCCATGATAAATTGCCACAAAAGATTATTTCTTTTATTTAGTAACTATACAATTCGCCAAACATACCATAGAGGAAATTTCTCAACCTTTCTTGCTTGTATTAATTTTTAAAATTTTTAAAAATCATTGTCACTTGTTTTTGCCTTTAAATAAGCCAACCTTATATAACTATCCCACATCTTATATAATCGATCAAGCACTTGAAGTCTATTTTATGACATGATTAACATAACAAATATATGTTATATAGTATTGTTTAGATGTTATTCATGTGTAACATATTAAGTTAGCTTGAAAGTAGGGTAAAAAAAAAATTGAGAATTTATGAAAACTAAGATCAAGTTTAACTTTGTTGGAAAGTAAATGAATGTTCTATTTATAGTACACTTACATAGGATGAATAATGCTCAACAATCAAATTAGGATGTTGATGTCAAAGAAATTTATGAACATTAAATAAAAGCTTAGATCAAAGTAGTTAAGGAATATATGGTAAACAAAACATTGCCACTTGTTAGGGATCAATGATGTGATCAAAATAATGGTCGAATAAGGTGGAATTGTCATAAATGAAAACCATTTGTCTTTGCAAAAACTTGGTTCAAATAGCAGAGAATATACCCCATGCTTTGTCATCCCTCTTAATACAATAAGTAGGATGGGAATAACAACAAACATAGTATGCATATCACCTACTCACTTACTAAAATCATCATATAAAACCTGAAGGTAGACAACAAGTGAACATTGGTAATTCTTAAAATATGTTCCAGAATAACTTCTATAGTTACACAATAGAGCATATGTTCAAGGTGTGATCTAGATGTACTCCTCAGTCAAACTCAGAATTGAGGAATATTAACAAAATACTATAATGCCTATGCCTTATTATTATCTTGGTTATAGTCTTTTACTATATTTAGTATAGCTAGAACAAAGGATAAAAAAAGTTATTTATAAATCCTTTTTGCAGTATTTCATTGGCATATTGAAACTTTCAGTGTTAATGGAGTATTAGCTAGCTTTGATACAATATTAATTTTCATATAAATTTCTTTAAGTCTACAATATAAATGTTGAAATGCATACTAGAGTAATACAAAAGAGGGATTTGTAAAAGCAATTTGATAATTTTCTATATTTACTTATGCAAGGTGAGGTTAATCTACAACCTACCTAGCAACTTGGATCCATAAGACATAGTCGGATCAGGATCTTTGCTTATTATTTTATAGATTGGTAATAATTTATAAACTACTAATTTTAATTTTAACATGTTCATAGTGTTAATAGAATCCTCTTCAATTTGTATCCCCTTCAATCCAAAAAAAAGAGGATCGCATGTGGGTTAAGTCTTCCAACAATTCAATATGTGGTACCAAAACTAGAGAAAAGGGAATTGTAGTCCAATCAAAGCAATCCATAATATGTTTTTTTGGGTGGGTAGGGGGTGGGGAGTGAAGGGGCTAAATTTTGGTCCCAAATCTACAATGGGCCACATGGTTTAGTGATTCTACCACCGCTACGTTGAATCGATCAACCCACAATGTAAAATGTTATGTTATGATTAAAAATATGATTGAAGAAGGGAACTTTTCACTACATTTGTTACTTGTCTGCTAATGTTGAGGAAAGATTCTTTGACGATGGTTTCAAGATGTGAATTAAGTCGTTTAAATAAAAGTACATTATCACTATAAATTCCACATAAAAGAGGTGCCAACAGAGATTAATTAAGAATTCTAAACTACGTACTATATTTTCAAAATTACTTTCATACATTAGGCTTAGGTTACATGTTGTATAAGTTTTAAAAGCTTAAAAGGAAGCTTATCATAAAATAAAATATATCTTTCTTCGTGTGATCATTACCTACCTCTTGAAAGAACTGAACTTTAAGGTCCCTGAAGATCCCCACAAGTTTCCTTACTACCAACTCTCCTCCCTCGACTTCTAAGCCTCATAGAAGAATCTTGGTAGTGACTAACGTTACAACATACACAAGGGTCCTATAAAGACTAATCTCTCTCCATGTCTAAACTCTACTTGACTTTCCCCCTATTGGGTTTCCTACTGGGTTGTGGTCACCTTAGGAAAGATTTCTTCATCATGAACTTGAGTTTCAGAAGGAAGCAAACTTACACATGCACTGACCATATGTCAAACTAATTTTCTTGGTCAAAGATATCCTTGGACTTGAGTCTTGTACACCGCAATCAAGAACATGGTCTAGGAATAAACTGTGCTTGGATAGATCCGAAAAGAAAACACAATCTAGTAGATCTAATGGATTCTACATCTAATTAGATCTTGAGATCCTTTTACAACCTTTTCACATTGGGCTCCCCTCTAGTTTGTCTTCCCTCTCTCCTAAAACTGAGTTCTAATGGGACTAAATACACTACGGTGTAGTCAGGTGAGAGTATAAGATACAACAAGCTAGTTAAAAGCATTAAAATTGATCAAATGAAGTAGAGAGTTTAACTTGAAAGACATTAGCTAATTGATATAAGAAAGCACACATTAATTGTTTAAATGGTCAGTAAAATGATTAAGTTCAATAGAAACACAACAACATATAGCAAGAAATCTAATAGCTACTTAACAGATGAGTTAATTGATTAAGTGAAGCAACCTGAAGACTTAATTGATACAAGTGGAGTTAATTGATTAAGTGGAGCAATCTAGAGACTTAATCCATACAAGGAGAGTTTATTGATTAAGTGAAGCAACTTGGATCCATACATCTAACCAATACAAGGGCAATTAATCGATTAAGTGAAAGCAATGTGGAGACTTAACCGATACAAAGGCGAATAATTAATTAAGTGGAGCAAAGCAGAGGGATTAATTGATACAAAGAAGTTAATCGGTTAAGGGTGACTTAATCAAATGCTTAGTTGATCTACTAAAGAGTTAAATCGGTTAACTGTGTCTTAGATAATTTATCAGATTATAAAAGTTCAGTATAAACTAACCTGTTACTTAAATAACTTATAATAAAGATTGTGTAACCTTTAGAAACTATTTATTCATTGGATAATTGATTACCAGTTGATCAAAGAATCACTTAATAAGCCAAATAGTGTAAATGGATTTAGATGAAAGTTAAAATGGACTATGGCATAATAGGTTTGAGTTTTGAAACCTTTATTATGACAATGATGAAAATGTATTTTTATGTCTTCCAAAAGGCATCCCTAAATATAGTATCAAAATATTTTAACAAGTCAAAACAACAATTTAGTAATTCCAACTATCGCTCATGTTTTACTAAAAAATATTATGCTTCTTAATCGTACTTTTTCCAAGATTTAAGGTTATTTATCTTAGGTTGCATGCCATTCACCCCTTCTACGAAGAATGATTGGAATAAAAGGTAGTAATAACATTGCAATAATGCAATTACATGATTTGACTTTTTTGGGCATATATATAGAGAGAGAGGGATCTAGAGAGCGAGGGAATAGTCTACTATATAGCTAGTGCAACTTGTATACCTTGGCAATACAGTTCTTTGAACTATTCGATGAGATCTAAGCAGAAGTAAAAAGTAAATATTTAAATAAAATAGAATGTTGTGTGGTACCTACCCCTAAATTTATAGAGGAGCATTACATGTTGCCTTTTATGGTCCTTTGATCAAGGAGGGCACCCGACCTCTCCAACCCATGCCGGAATTCTATGTGGGATCAACTGGAATATGAGTAGGACGTATTTAGGGCCTAGGTTAAATTCAATAACTCCTCTCTCTCTCTCTCTCTATGTGTGTGTGTGTGTACATGTATATGTGTGTGTATACACATTAAGAAACATTGTTAACATTAGTCATATTAACCAATAATATTATCTCCATCCCTTGGTAGTTTACTTTTGACCCTCAATTTAAGGGTGCAGTTCATTAGATGGGTACAGTTGAATTTTTTGATCAGACAATTTGAGAATTAAACTCCACTGCGTGGGATCAAACCTAAAGGGAGGTAATTGAATATTTCAAATATATATGTACATATATATATATATTATGGAGATAATAAATTATCTCTTATAAGACTTCTATTTATATAAGCTAGTTTATCCAAGTACAATCTAAGCTCTTCTCTATAATGGGCTGCTAAAATTTTACATAGAAATAAAATAAATTAGATAATAATTGATTTAGGAAGGAAATTTAGTTGCGCACTAAGAAGAAACTATTGATTCTTCCCCCATTTGTTAGATTGTAGGTTCAATGATTTGCATAATAATAATCATAAATGATATAGAATGGGCATAAAAGAATGGTATTTCTATCTCTTTGAAGGTGAATGAAGGACAACACCATATATATGTTTTGATGTGTACATGTGCTTGCATCTAGACCTACACGACTATGTATATGTGGGAGTACTAGTGGTAAAATATGAAAACTGCTAATCATATAAATAATATGTAGATCATAAATTAGCATCAAATTTATCAAATTTATCCATTCAATGGCAACAACAATATGGAAATTAAGCATTTGTTAGCATTTCACCCAATTCATTCCCATTTCACACATCTATCTCTTACACTTACCTCTTGCCAACATCACTAAAATTTGGTTCGTAAATGGATAATATAGTAGTCTATGTTCCTTTCTTCCAAGCCATAGGAAGAATCCTTTTTCTATATATATTATGATTTAAAAATTTAGTACCTATGTTAATTTTTTCCTAAATATTTTTGGTCCTATTTGTCATCCCTAAGGTTTTTCACTCATCTTAAGACATTCTCAAGAATTAAGTTATCATGCCATTCAAATTGGAAGCTAAGTTAACCATTAAACTCGTGGACTTCTAGCCAACTAAGTGTGTCACCCAATTTTTAGCCATTTACATAAGGTCAAAACCTAGCTAAAGTGGAAAACATAACACCTAGTTCGGGGGTACTGGGCGGCCATTGAGATGGCTGCCTAGTCGAGTGGATGACCCCAGCTTAGTGGCCACCCACTCTAATTGATGTCTAGGAGGATGGCCGCCCACTTCCTCTAGACAACCACACCTTTGGCTGGCTAGTATGGTAGATAGCCATCAATTTGGCCGCCCACTTTTAACTTCCCCAACCTCTAGTCAAACATAAAAACCCCATTCCTATGCCACTCCCGCAACCTTGCAACAATCCCCTACAACCTCCCCACTTCATGAGGCTACTAGGAATATGAAGGTGGTATCCTTAAAACCTTCCTATTGGTCCTCAATCCTAAAACAAGGATTTCCACTCAAAAGTCCCCATTTTCAAAGCCTCATTAGTGTGTATCGTTAGGGGCGGTTGGAGCTTTAAGGTGGGGCATTGGGAGGAGTCATCACTGGAGGTCCATCATTCTTTGGAGCCCTACTAGTGGAGGATTTTGTGTGCTGATCATCGTCAAAGAACTAGACATCTTCTCTTCTAACCACATATCTTGTCACATGTTAATATTGATAGTGAATAAATTGAACATCATAAGGCCCTTTACTGGCTAGATGATAACCTTATGAGTTAGGCTTGACTTATTTGATTCATGTTCCCTTTTTTAATAGATAGGCCAAGCATAATGTTGATGCTAGGATTTTGCTTAAGAGAGATACTTGGATGGAGGTATTTCACCTTCCCTCCTGGATATGCCCAATAGTAGACCTGGTGTAATTCTCAATGCAACAGTTGCCAACATAAAATTTTGTCACAGTAGTTTTGGGTGCATCTTACATTCCACCTCATTTCTTTGTTGTTAACATCATGATCTATCTAGTTGTGTCTGTATAGATTAAATAATTCCTATTAACATGTCTTTTGTCTAAAATTGTCTATAGCTACATTATAAATTAAAAGGTCTTTTATGGCTCAATGCTTGATGCTATGTCAATGTTAAATGACAAATAATTCATGTAAATATAATATTACATCTTTAAATATTCTAGTAAGAATTTGCCATTTATTACAAGTTACATAATTATGAGCAAAAATATTTTGAAGCCAATTTTTTTCATTAAGCTAAACATTTATATTGATATTGATCTCCAAGGAGACACCTCCCTCTTTATGATCCTAAAGGTACGGCATACCTAGCCATCTAAACGGACTTGTAAGAAATCTTATAAAGCATTTATAGCCTATAAAGTAATGTCCTTGTGAAATTGTGGATTGCAAAGTTACAATCCCTTTGTTTTGTTTCTAAGTCATGATCTATTTTTTTAATTTGGTTTCATCACCAGTGGCTACAAGTTGTTAAAAAAGTTATACACCTTACCATTTTTCTCATTTATAACCAATTCACGTAATCATGTAGAGGATGAATTTCATGAGAAAGTTCTTGAACCTTTGCATTTTGATTTTCTATCTATGCAATTCGTAGAATATATGCCCCAATAATATCAAGGGTATTTAGCCTACAACCCCCAATTCTTCTTCAAAATTTTATTTAGTTATTAATAAGATCTAAGAATAAGCATTAAATACTAGAATAGATTGTATAATATTTCCTCTCTGACATGTGCATTGAATGAAAATGAAACGATTCTTATGTAATATTTGATGATTATTTGCTATAAATGCGTATTATAACTATAATACATTTATGATGAATTAAATCACTCTAAATGGGAACAAATAATCTTTCTCATTTCTTGGTCTACCTTTCACATTGGCTTGCTTAATGTGAGTTGATTCACAATATGATATAGAAATTTTCCATGAATTTTGTGGTACCTTTTCATTCCTTAAAGGTTGCCATTTGATTCTTTGTTATACACATCAATTGGAGAAGCAAAGGGGCCTACATTTTGCATAGGAGATTCAAGATGTGTTACTATGTGATTTTCATTGAATTGACTTTCACAGACCGCCATTGAGAGTTGCACCATGCACCCATCATACCAAAATTTGGGAGCCTTACTCATTTTAGCCAATCTACACTTGGCTTGCTATGGTTGTTTTTATCCTACAAACTTAGATATGATTAGATTATATACTTCCTAGTATATATGGACTATGGGTGGTCCAAAAAGCCTTATAGATTATTTTTAATGACGAATTGTCTCTAAATTTCCTTATATTTCTTACTACATAAATTATATGAAAAGCACAATCATTTTACATTTGCACCTAACTTTGATTATAATTTACAAAAAAAATCATATATAAGTTTGTGTATAATTTCACTATCAAAATTCATTGAAATAAGCTAATATAGTTCAAGTAGCCCAGATTATACTACTAAGAATAACCCACTAATTTAGTTCAAATTCTATGTTGATGTATTAGACAGCAACATAGTAAAATAACTATAACTTTCTATAGAAAAATCGGATTAAGGCATATATGATATCAGTGGAAAGATAATAAAAATATAAATAACTTTGTAGAATATTATTTTTACTAATTCATATTTTTTAGAGGTCAAAAATATCAAAGAACAGTTTTGGAAAGGGCTATCCACAAAGAACAAGTCTTAATCGGATTAGGATTTGAATTAGGAAACAAAAGATGGTACCATTAATGTTGACTATGACCTAAAAAGTTATGTATAACATATTTTACTTAGATTAGAAGTAAAACATAATAAATTTGAATATAATTAAGATTCTAATTAATGGGTAGAAAGTCATAATAGGAATCCCACTTGGACTAGGATTTTATACACAGATTTACTTGATATAGCTCTAGTATTTTAAGCATAACTCCGTACAAAAAATTCATAATTAAGTAAGACAACTTCCATTAGAACTATGACTCAAATATATAGAAGTGTTATGAAGAACACATGTTTAAAATAAGTCGTTTCCTAATCAGAATCAGGACATCTTTAGACATGAAGTAACTCTGCCAGATTTCTGAGTTCGGAGTACTCAGGACAGCAGGTCAGTAAAATAAGTATATCTTCTTGTATAAAAGTCCAAAAATAGTTAAAGTTATTGCATTGAAAAGGTAATAAAAAGTTGTAAAACTTTGTAGAAGAAAGTATTTCTTATTTCGTATGTCTAAGGGGATGAAGTTAAAGGTCTTCAGAAAATAAAACTGCAGGTAGTGTGAGCATAGTCCGATTTGGACTAGGAAGTGACTTTCACTTGGAGATTAAGTTATGGGGAGTGAGAGTTCGACTCCAGGAGAAAAAGGGAGTGTTGGTGGTTATATTATAAGAGTAAATAAGCATAAATAGAGCCTTGGGTGGTGCTCAACCTCTATAACATGCAGCTCTCTTCTAAAAGGGTAAGTTCATGTTGTGTTCATGAGAAAATAGAGTTGTTCGTGGTTATTTGTTTTGGAGATTTGATTCTAATCAATGTTTTATATTATTGGAGGCTTAGAGAACGTGAGGAAGACCTTAGAGAATGTGGAAAAGAGTTTAGATGAAGAAGAAATCATGGATAGATAGTAAGGAAACCATAGGAGAATAAAGGCCGGTCTTTCATCAAGAGGTAGGTAGATAACTGTACACATGATCTATTTTGTATTACAAAACTATATTATTTTAGAAAGCTTAAAAAAGTAAATAAATTGGTAAGAACTTTTATCTATATGTATACTTCATGATATTCAAGTTTCAGATTTTTTTGATCTTATTTTTTATTTCTTTCATGATTATTATCTCAGCCTATGTAATCTGTCCGTTCAATCTGTTCTGTTTCTAATTATGATCATACGAATTACATATATTTGTTATCCTTGGTCGGATGCTAAATTTAGATTAAATTTTGACAAAAGTTTATTTTTGATATTATATTAATTCTAAATAAATTTCATAATTTACGGAGTTTTTTTGATATTTATTTCATAATACTATTTTAAGACTATACAATCTGCTCAGACAGTTTTGAAATCTCAACTTGTGAATCCTATATCTCATTTGATTCAAATCCAAATCATACAAAATTTTGTAGAGAGCTGTTGTATATTATCCTTGACTTCTATATAAAGTTTTAGAATTTTATGACTTCGTTTGGTATTCATGTTACCCTCTGTTTGGATTTGCTGGAATTCGATTTAAATTAGATTCTCCGAATCAAAGTGAGAATCCAAAATCATAGCAAAACAATCCCGAAATTTATGAAATATTGTCCACAATTTAAATATGACCTTTTGGACATGTTATTAAAGTTTGATAATTTTATGAATCTGTTTGATATTATTCGGCTTATTTGTTGATTTGTTAGCTCTGAAAATCAGTTTTGATGGCCGAAAAATATGTTTGTTATTCCGAAAATTCTAAGAAAATTCCTTTGACAATCTTTTCTATCCAACAACCTATTTTGATCTGCTTACTCTGATTTTTCATATATATGACGATGATGACTCTCTAAGTGGCTATTTTGTATATAAAAGTATGTATTTTAACTCTTATATGTACTTATCAATTTGATAATTCAATTTTTAGATCTATGCCTATTTTTTGTCATCATTTGATCTCTGTTAATCTAATTATGCCATAATTATCTGACTTTGCTTGGACATTGCCATCTTAAGGAGATATTTGGGCCGATTCCATTATAAGCATCCATATTGGGTAGGGTATTTTGTTTGGAACCCGAGGGCAAACAGGTGGAATCCTGATTTCCTGTCGGCTAAAACAAGGGGACGACGATACGTAACGTCCTGACAGTTTGGAGTTGGGTGGGACTTAGACTCTCCAGTTATGCGTAATGACTAAGACATTTGCATCATTTGCCTAGATGCTTTGGTATTTGTTTTGTTTGGCTCCTTATGTTGTGGTTTGGGTGCATGTCCATTATGATATGATTTGTTTGATTGGCACATAAATCTGAAATCCTTACTCCATATGTTCATTTCAATTCAGCTTAGTCACTTGGATCTTTTGATCATCTTGTTCGGCTATCTCTTTGTAATCATATGAATATGTCTTAACTATATGATCCATGATATAAATCAGATTTGATAAGCTACTACGTCATGATAATTGCTATTTGATATGACATGTGCTCAGGTGACGGCGATACGTAACGCCCTGATAATTTGATATGTGATGTGATATGTTCTGATCATGGCTAGTAGAATTTGATATGTCTGATATGAGTTCGATCATGCCATATATGCTATATGTTAATTAATCTATTCATGCTATTAGAAAATACATTTGATTTGATAAGTTTATATCGGACCATAATTTGTATCGTGTTCTTATTTGAGCTATATGTAGAACTGTGTAAGATCATGTTTAGTATAATTGTATAATGTGATTCATAAAGTTTACTATATGTTAAGTTATGTGGATTGTTTGAAGCCTACTGAGTGGTTGTACTCATAAATCCTATTAATATTTTGAGAGTCAGAGAAAGAAAGAGAATCTAGAATCTGAGAAGGCTTTTGATTGAGGCATTTGACATCAGCATGAGGTTATTTAGATTGAATTTACAACTTTCTTAGACTTGATGTAATAGAGATGATGAGATATTGATGTATTTTTATTTATTTGGTCAGATTGAGAATTTTTACACAATTGATGGAAATTGTAATTTGTGAAGTTTGGTGTTGGCTATATTTAGATATTTTGGGTTACTTAATGGTTATGGCATTTATTTAAAATCGCCTTGTGGTTGTTTAGCTCTCATATCTATTTGTCATGGTGGAATTTGTTCTGAGATTATGTGGTCGGATTACGAGTTAAAAAAAAAATTGAATCGGATCCGGGGCGTAACATGTACAATAGTGTGCTGTGCTAGAGTAGGTAGAAGAGTTATATAGATATCTGTAGGAGATCGCTTGAGTTCGAGGTTGGGGACCACGTGTTTCTTCGAATCTCACCCTCCAAGGGTGCGATGAGATTCGGAAAGCGAGGTAAGCTGAGTCAGCGATATATTTGGCCATTTACCATTCTTGCTCGAATTGGGGAAACGGTGTATCAGCTAGCCTTGCCACCCAGTCTTACAGGAGTTCACGATGTGTTCCATGTTCCTTTACTAAGGAAGTATGTCCAAGATCCGTCTCATGTCTTGGACTTTTCATAATTGGAGGTCGCTGAGGACTTGTCCTTTTCGGAATTTCCAGTGCGTATTGAGGATCGTAGAGAGTAGGTCCTTCGAAATGAGATAGTTCGCCTGGTCAAGGTGATTTTGCAGCATCGCTCCGGAGGCGAGGCGACCTGGGAGCGAGAGGATGAGATACGAGAACAATTTTCCTACCTTTTCTTGTAAGTTCTCTTGTGAGCTTGTACCATCATTTTCATTCTCATTATTTTTATAACAATAATTTCAGAGACGAAATTCTTTTAAGGGGGGAGAATGTAAGGACTGAGGTTTCAGATCCAGTTATCGGGTCAGTTTCGGCGTCGAACCCCTTGGTTTGGGCCTTTGTGGGGCTGGGGGATCGACACTTTTTGGCGTCGAGCCAGGCTCGCACGCGATTTTGAACGGTGTCGGCCTTAGGAGATGCCAGTTAGGAGCTTTGCAGGGGTGCTGCGTGGTTGGGCGTGGGGGTGCATGTGTACGGCCTCGGTCATGTCGTCTGAATGGCGTCTTGTATGGACGACGCGATTTAGACATCTGCCAGTGTACGACCCCGTCCTGTCGCCTCATTGGCGTCGTTCTGGAACGACACGTTTTAGCGAGTTTCGGTTGACGCTCCGAAGCCCTCATTCCTTTCTCTCATTCTCTCCACTCTTCTCTCTCTCCTTCCCCTCCTCTCCGAACACCTCCGGTGCCCCCTTCTACTTCTCCTTCTCTTCCTTTCCTCATTCTTCCTCTTCCTCCACTCCATCAACCTCCTAACCCTCACCACTACCAGCACCATCTCCTCCGCGGCACTTTGCTCTCCGGACAGCGGCCGACGTCCCGGTGGAGTGACGGCGTCCACGGTGGTATCGGCGGCGGCTCATAGTGTGGTGGTTTCGCGGCGAGGAGTAAGGAAAAGTTCAAGAAACCGGTAGGGTGACGATCTTCGTTGTATTTGTTTGAAATCATGTTTTTTCCCACTTTAAAGCATGTGTTGTGTGTGGTGGTTTATGAGTAGAAAAGCATGTTTTAAGGGGTTTTTGATGAAAATAAACATTTTTTATTTTTCAAGAAGTAAATTCGATTGTTGGGCCTCTCCCATTTGTAGACACCGATTTTGGACCACCCTTTTGGTCATGAACCCAACCCATCATTAGCCTTTCATCACCAAAATCCCCTCATTTCAGCCATCTCATCCCACTACCAGCTAGGCCCATTAACCAAATCTCGACTCTAGCCACCTTTTTAGTGGAAGGCCAGCCAGTCCGCCTTCCACCCCCTTCGAAGGCCACCCCTCGCCTTCCACCACCTTCGAATGCTAGCCACCTTGCCTTCCACCCTTTTGGCCCCCCTTTTCACCTTTTCGTGGAAGGCCAGCCAATCCGCCTTCCAACCACTTCGAAGGCCACCCCCCGCCTTCTACTACCTTCGAAGGCCAGCCACCTTGCCTTCCACCCTTTTGGCCACCCTTTTTCACCTTTTCGTGGAAGGCCAGCCCCCTTACCTTCCACCGCCTTCGAAGGCCACCCCCCGCCTTCTACCACCTTCGAAGGCCAGCCACCTCGCCTTCCACCTTTTGAGCCACCTTTTTCACTTTTTACCACATTTTCGTGGAAGGCCAGCCCCCTTACCTTCCACCTCCTTCGAAGGCCACCCCTTGCCTTCCGCCTCCTTCGAAGGCCACCCCTCGCCTTCCACTCCTTTCGAAGGCCAGCCGGGCCGCCTTCCACCACAAGAATGGAAGGCATGTCACCTGGCCATCCACTCCTTAACCACCCCCTTGACTCCTTCTTCCCCACGATCTCTTCTACTCGCGGCCCTCGTCCCCCACTACTCCGACCACTCCCCACTCCAGCGACTACCGCGCGCACCACCTCCGACCCTTGACCACTTCCTATTAGTTGAAGGTTGATTTACGGGGATTTAGACCCCTATTTTCTCCTACTTTTTCCTTCATCTATTTAAACCCCCGAGGTTCCCTCGAGCAAGGGGGTTGGGTCGGAGGGGTTGGAAGGAGATTAAGAAGGAGTTTTCTTCCTCGGAGCGGGTCGGCTTTGAGGAGTCGAGCGGGCAAAGAGTCAGAAGGTTGTTTCAGGAGGAACGTCACTCCAAATGGGCTTGTCTTCCTAACCCTCTTTTACTTTTCACCTTTTTCACTTCGTTGCATTTCCAATTTCCATCCATGCCGTAACATCCTCCCTGTTTTACTCTCTTTTTACCTTCAACACATCATTTCACTCTTCACACACGAGCACTTATCTGCATGCATACATCCTAGAATGACTTAGCAATCCCTATTTACCCCCAGAGGTTCCAAACAAAAATCGGGAGGTGGGTGGCCATAACATATGGTCACCTTCCCTCCCAAACACCCATCCGGTGCGTCCCCCTCCAATTCTAGTTAGTTTTTATATTTTTATGGATAGATTCTACATACCACAGTTCTAATCGGGTTATTGTCTTTTCTTTGTTTTGTTTATTATTTTCAGGGGATCCTTACCACATTCACGCGTGCAGAGTACCGGGCTCTCCTCCTCTGGCCGGCCGGAGGAAGTGGAGGAACCAGCATCTCCCGCTCCCACAGAACGCGATCACACCTTCTACATCCCTACGGAGCATAGGGACTGAAAGTTAATGCTCCTGGCGATCACACTTTAAATTCTAACCCCCCTTTTGAATCGCCACAGTACCGGGCTCTCCTCCTCTGGCCGGCCGGAGGAAGTGGAGGAACCAGCATCTCCCGCTCCCACAGAACGCGATCACACCTTCTACATCCCTACGGAGCACAGGGACTGAAAGTTAATGCTCCTGGCGATCACACTTTAAATTCTAACCCCCCTTTTGAATCGCCACAGTGCTAAGACGAACGGAGAGGAACCCTCGCCCGAAGCCCGCGGCCGCGGCGGGAGACGTTCCGGGCGCCTACACCATTATCTTCCTTGTGTTTTTTTTTATTGTTTTGGAGAGAAGAGGGACCCTCTATTTGACTCGGTGGAACGTAGTTTCGGGCGTTAAATGGCGTCGAGACCAGGTGACGTCATTTAAAATGAAGTTAAGACCAGGTGGCACGATTTAACGGCCCAATTTCCCAGTTCTCGAGACCAACGTGGAATAAAGAGCTGAATAGCATCGGCCATGGGCGACGCCATTCAGGCCAGTATTCCTGGGTCCCAGTGCCTGTGAAAAACTTAACCAGTTTAAAGGTCTTAAATGACGTCTTCCACAAGCGACCCGATTCAAAATAGAATCCCATTAATTCATACTATTAACATGTGTTTACATTATTAGATAATTCAGATAAATGCATGTTCGATACCGTACTTGGACGACGAAGGTTTCCACGTGACCGGATCGCACTGTGTTGTGTTTTTAGCGATCGTAGACCTAGAGTGACAGTTGTTAGCGCTTAGGCACCCTGTGTCGATGTGGGAGTGACACAACACCGGTGTGAGAGTGGTAGGGTGACGCCTAGAGAGAGGGTCACTTGGTATACCCCGGGGTATAGTTAGTACCGGTGTGGGAGTGGTGCATTCTGAGTGTCACTCGTGGTTGGGAGGAGCAGAATCACCTAGAGCTAGATAGGCCAGAGTAGCCAGCGCGATCTAAGGGGTTGCTACTCCATCCCAACGGGTCGAGGTTTTCCGCATTCGGCTGCGTGGTTTGTGTGTTTACCTGAGACGTTGGTTGTGGACTATGTGGTAGAGTGGTTTCAGAGTTGTGCATGTTGCATTTACAAATACATGTGTTTTATATCGGAATTTGGGAATCTTTAAGAGTTGTGTTTACTGCTTTGCTTATTTAATTGCCTATATTTCTATTGTTACACTTGTGGATGCATGAGTGGGTGGTGGGGTTCGAAGGATCCATACTGAGTCCATTTCAATGAGACTTACCCCTACGGTTTTCAGATGAGGGTTTTAGGTAGGCATAGCGTGGAAGGTTTTGTCTCGGGTTGTGCGCCATCAACTACTGTTCCGGGGTATGTCCTGATGTAGCTGTTATTTTCTTTTTAGGCCTGTACACTTAATTGTTTCTTTTCAGTTGGAATATGTAATTATTTGCTAAGTCAAGTCGAATTGTTATAATTTTTAATTCCTACTCTTCCTTTAGAATTTGATGTGATGTTGAATGTTTAGCTTTGTTTATCATTTATTTCTCAAACTTATCGAGATCCTAGCTTGGCACCAGCTTTTAATGATTCGTTACCCATTTAATAATCGGATCCCTAATTATAGGGTGGCGGGTCGTTACAAAGGTGCCCCTTGCAATACTGACACGTCCAGGTATTGTCTGTATCATAGGATGCCGGGGCATATAATCCATGATTGCGTTACCTTCAGAGATTGGGTATATGACTTGAATGACGAGGGTAGGATCAACCGGAAAGACATGAAGAAGGCCATTGAAACCTTAAAGGCCAAAAAGGAGTTAGGAATTATGAAGGACCCTCTGCCCTCTCATCAAAGAGCCCAAGATCCATCTAGCTCCTTAAGGAAGGTGAACACGCTTTTCAGAAATGTGGAATCGAGTGTTGATCGTAAAGAACAATAATGGGAGTATGAAGAGGTCGGGGTATGGCCTGAGTGCCCTAGTAAGGTGGTCAAGCCCAAAAGGCCCTTGCCAAAAGTCTCCGCAATCTTCCAAGACAAACCTTTCGTCCTAATCAGACCAAGGTAACAACCAACAACTATCAACCCAGTCACCTTGGTCCAAATCCCCTTAATCTCAATCAAAGAGCCTCATTTGACCATTCTATGTCCATCATCAAAGCCAGGTCCGTCGACCCAATTCAACCTAATAAATTCACCACTAGTTCAGCCACTGAAGTTAGTCCAAGCAGCAAACCCAAGTCTGATCAGTGTTACACTGAGAAATTGCATTGTCCCGCCAGTTAGTCAGCTATTAGACTCCCAAGAGAACTCGCATCCATTTGGAGGTTCTACTCAATCTGAGTATGACATCCTACAATATCTAGAGAAGACCCTTGCCAAAATTTCGATTCTTGAATTGATTAGGAGATCTCCTACACATAGAGAAACACTATTCAATTTTCTCCAACAAATCATAGTTAGTCATGATCTTCCTACTAGTGGAGTCACCAATGCAATTCTCTCAGTCACCCAAATGCCGATGATATCCTTCTCGGATAAGGATTTGGCTCCACCAGAATGTCGGTCTCTTCCCTTGTGCTTGACTGCCACACATAATGGTTACTCAATGGATTCCATGTTGCTGGATAGTGGTGCCTCAATTAATGTCTATCCACTCAAAACCCTCAAGAAGATAGGAATTGATCAAGACAAGATTGAATCTACCTCCATGATGGTCTTGGCTTACGATAACTCTCAAAGGCCAGCTGATGGTAAGATCTTCCTTCAGCTGGAAATTGGCCCGGTTGCCATGATCTCTGAATTCTACATCCTTGATGTCAAGCCTATATATAACGCCATTCTAAGAAGACCATGGATGGATCAAACTCTGGAGGTGCCTTCTACCAATCATCAGTGCCATAAATTTCCATACAATGGGAAGATTGTCAAAGTTAAGAGCACTCCATACATCGAGTCTTTGGAATCGGTATCAGCTGAACAAATTCAATCGAAGATTACCTCGAGAAAAGGGAAAGAGCTCATTCTTTTGTCAGTTAATTCTCATCCCAAGCCCTTGTCTAACATAGGTTGGCGGCTCATAGATAAAATGGGATACAGTTCAAGATATGGGCTAAGTAAGGAAGAACAAAAGATTTAGGAGCCTATTTTGGAAAATCCAACCATTGGAGGATTCATATTGGGGCACCTACCAACCAAACTAACTGAGCGATGAAGAAAATGGACTATCTTGGTTCACTTTGTGAAGAACGAGCAGGAAGTACTCAGGGTAAATCACCTTAAGGATGAGTTGAAGGAAACAAACAATGGTGTTCAAACTGAGGATGAATATGATTTCGGTATGCAGCTACTGTTCCATGAACCAATCACCTCATAAGAAGGAGTCTTCTTAGCGAGGGATGAATCGGCACCCGCCGCATTCATTCCATTTCTATTCCACCTACCTTCCCAGAGTCTTGTACATAATAGCTTAGGGATTAGGATAGCTTCCTGTTTGTCTAGGAGTTGTAGAGGTGAGCAAGTTCCTTCATTTCTAGTGCAAGAGATAGCAAATAGGTGCATATATTTGCCAAAAGTCGAAGAATTCCTTCGGATAGGGGTCTATCTGAAGAAATTCTATCCTTGAAATGCAAAATAATAATAATAAATTCAAAATCCAAAATCCAAAAAAAAATTGAATATCCAAAAAGCAGCAAAAAAAATATTTTTGTAAACATGTACATATCTTAAAGAAATGACAAAAAAATCAAAAAGACACAAAACCCAACTATCTGGTGACTGTCATGTAAACCCTGTCTAAGTCCAGGTGCATAATAGATTAGGATATCATTGAAATTTGGTTAAGACTTTGGTCCACAAGAACTTTGGACGTATCTGATTTACTTTCACATGACTCCATATGGTCATTGTGAGATGCACACATTCGTATGTTTTTCAAATGAAGCTTATTAAAATGTTTTCGATGTCTTTAGTACACTGTCAATTGCGACAGCCTTTACTTTTCTTCTCTCAACATATCAGGACAGTCGACACTCTTAAACAGTCAAGCTCAGCAAACTGCAATTCCTGACAACCTGATAGTTGTAACCCCTCAAATGAGCCTAGATATGAAATGTAAAGGACCAGAGCATAGGAAAAGGTCAAGAAAAATTAAAATGGTTCAAGCAATCACAAAAAAGCCTGGTCGTGACTGTGCCTGGCCATGAAATCCATCAGTGGCCTGAAAAGATAAAAGTAAATAGGGGCATCTAGGAGGACAAGAAGGATCCATTTTGTCATGACTCTATCTTTTAACGGTTTTGTCGATCCTCCTGTAAGGTTTATCTCCCTAGTTTCTACACTTTTCTCCCTCAAGGTTTAGCGGAAGATAGCCATCTAAAGACTAGACATCATTTTAAAATAGTTTGTTTTTAAAAATCATCACATGCTTACATTGCCAGAAAGGATCAAAGGGGATAAAGAGATATTTCCATGTTTCTGGTGAATCAACTTCTTAACCATCCTTAAAACTTCGGGCTTAGGTCAATGTAAGTGTGTCACCTATAGCTGCGTCAACATCTGATTTCGGGTCAACGTCACATGGTTGACCGTTGGGGTTCCTGTTGGGCTTTCTCGGTTTCTCCGGATCGCTCACGCAGCGGAAAAACAAAAAATATTTACAGCGATCCGTTCCCGTTTCGAACTCTAAAATACAATATAATCGGATTATCTGTTCTCACCGTGTGCGGATTTGAATCCGCAGCCGTTTGGTTCCGTCGGTGCGACACGCAAGCCGCGCAAGCGCCCGGCCTCTAGCGAAGTCCATGCGATCGTCCTCGCAACGGATATCCTCAAGTTCCTCGTTCTTCGCAGCCCACGAAGCCTCCGCCGGTCGCCGCAATGATCGCCGCAACGCGTAGACGATTTCCCGTCGAACGGGATTCGGAGAAGCGGCGGAGCAGATCTGGATCTGCCTGGGCGCCAGAGAAAGACAGAAACTGAGGAGGAGCGGCTAGGGTTAGCAGCAGCTTGGCCTGCTCAGCCCGTTCGCTATGTTTTATACTAACCGCGCGGTTTTTCATAAAAACCCCCAGTTTATATAAAACCCACTTATTTATTCATCGCCTTGAGAATCATTTGCGTGTGACCCTCTAGGCCCAAGTACCAGTCCATTTAATGGCCCAATAAGCCCAGTGACTCCTCACTGGCTTTATTAATTAATTAATAACCCTTTATTAATCAATTAATCAATCGAATTGATATCGCACATCGAATTCCACCGGGCCTCCGATCACGTTGGGTGCCAAGCAACACCGCGTGAACCCGGAAGGTATTTGGGGTTAAGTAACCCACTCTTGGAACCTTTCCGCCGACAGTTACCGCGCGGATATAATCCTTCATTCGTACAATGCTCTCGAGTCAACTTAAGGTATGGCGAGCTGTCAAACCCTAACCGGTCGACTCACTTGGATTGGATGCCGCTGATGAATATCGGAAAAACTCATTTTTCCCGATATTATCGTCCGCCCTGGCCAGGGACTTTCGTGCATCCTTCCTAGAGCATTCTCTCTCTAAGTACCGAGAGCGAATAATTCCTTATTGACACACAATTCCCTTCGACGGTATTCCTCTGTCCCTAATCCTTGGCGTATTAGAATCCCATGACTAGAGATTCGTAAACCAAGGTCAAAGCACAGAAGTCCACCGACAAGGTGTCCTTGGTATCTCAGGTCCGAGGACCATCCACGCAACTGCGATAATAGAATCAAGCTGGTTGACAGTGAGGTACAATACCATCCAGCGATTCAGTCGGATCAGTTCAGTGAACTCATTCTCCAATGAGCACCTACAGATTCGCCTTAATGTCTCCACACAAGTGACTTATGATATCAGTCACCCTCATCATATGAGCAGGAGTAATCTGTACTAGTCTAACCGGATATCCGATGTCCTTCTCGGATATCCTCCGACTAGGAACAATTAAGAATATGTGTGTTTAAGTGATCAGTCTCATCAGTATGATCTCATCATAATCTGATCACTATAGCACATATTCACGGACTTCATTATGAAATGATAATTAACGCGATTTACACATAATGAATATTATGCCATTTTATTAATAAATTGAACGAGATTTACATAGTCAGATTGGCTTGTAGGCCACCTAAACTAACAATCTCCCACTTGGACTAAAGCCAATCACCTTTATACAATAAGCCCATAGACTCTAGGTGACGCTCAAACACAATTTGAGCCAACGGCTTTGTCAGTGGATCTGCTATATTATCGACCGATGGAACTCTTTCCACTACTACGTCTCCTCTAGATATGATCTCTCTGATAAGGTGAAAGCGCCTCAGAATATGCTTCAATTTCTGATGAGACCGCGGCTCTTTCGCTTGCGCAATTGCTCCATTGTTGTCGCACAACAGTGGAACAGGCTCAGACATGCTGGGAACAACGCCGAGGTCGGTGATGAATTTCTTCAACCACACTACTTCCTTGGCGGCTTCAGCGGCAGCGATGTACTCAGCTTCAGTCGTCGAATCTGCAGTGGTTACTTGCTTGGAACTCTTCCAGCACACTGCACTTCCGTTCAAAGTAAACACGAATCCAGATGTAGACTTGCTATCATCTGGATATGACTGAAAACTCGAGTCAGTATAGCCTCGCAGTTTCAAGTCACCTCCTCCATAGACAAGAAACATATCCTTAGTTCTTCTCAAGTACTTAAGGATGCATTTCACTGCCTTCCAGTGCTCTTCGCCTGGATCAGCATGAAATCTGCTCGTAACACTTAGAGCAAATGCAACATCAGGCCGTGTACATAGCATGGCATACATGATAGATCCTATGGCAGAGGCATAAGGTATTCTATCCATGAATGCCCTCTCATTAGGAGTCTTAGGAGACTGCTCCTTTGAGAGATTAATTCCATGTCTCATAGGTATGAAACCTCTCTTGGAATTTTCCATGCTAAACCTTTTGACTATGGTATCTATGTACAAGGATTGGGTCATTCCAAGCATCCTCTTTGATCTATCTCTATAGATCCGTATTCCCAATACGTAGGATGCTTCTCCCAAATCCTTCATGGAGAAGTTTTTCGACAGCCAAATCTTTACTGATGACATCATAGCTACATCATTTTCAATGAGTAGTATGTCACCTACGTAAAGAACTAGAAAAGTGACTGCACTCCCACTGGTCTTCTTGTATACACAAGTCTCATCTTCATTCTTAATGAAGTCATAAGACTTGACTGCCTCGTCAAATCTTATGTTCCAGTTCCGGGAAGCTTGCTTCAGTCCATAAATGGACATCTGAAGCTTGCACACTTTATCTGGAGATTCTTTGGATGTGAAACCTTCTGGTTGTATCATATACACCTCTTCCTCAAGGTTACCATTGAGGAAGGCAGTCTTCACATCCATCTGCCAGATTTCATAATCAAAATGTGCAACAATGGCGAGTAGAACTCTGATCGACTTTATCATGGCAACTGGTGAGAAAATCTCGTCATAGTCAATTCCTTGCCTTTGACGATATCCCTTTGCCACCAACCTTGCCTTATAAGTGTCTATCCGTCCATCAGCACCGATCTTTCTCTTAAAGATCCACTTGCAACCGATGAGTACAATACCCTCGGGAAAGTCCTCCAAGTTCCAAACTTGGTTGGTGTACATGGACTGGATTTCTGAGTTCATGGCATCTCGCCATTTCCCATCTTCTGGGCCTTCTATGGCCTCCTGGTAGGATTTCGGATCATCATCCTCATTATATTGTACCTTAGACTTACCTTCAGCAATATGTCCCACATATCGTTCGGGTAGTCTAGGTACTCTACCAGATCTATGAGGCTCATATGTGTGTACCTGAACAGATTCAGGAACTGATATCTCATCTGATGATAATGCAGTTGTTTGGGGATCTGGAACCTCTTCTAGTACTATTTTACTCCCACTGTTCTCCTGGATAAGGTATTCCTCTTCCAGGAAGACAGCTTTCCTGGGGACAAACACCTTTTGTTCACCAGGATGGTAAAAATAGTATCCAAAGGTTTCCTTTGGATATCCCACAAACCTGCATTTATCAGTTCGTGATTCCAGCTTGTCTGGATCATGCCTCTTTACATGAGCAGGACAACCCCAGACTTTAACATGTTTAAATTCTGGTTTCCTGCCTTTCCATATCTCATATGGAGTAGAGGCCACAGACTTGCTGGGTACTATGTTCAGTAGGTATGCTGCTGACTCTAGAGCATACCCCCAGAGGGACACTGGTAATCCCGAAAAGCTCATCATGGATCGCACCATGTCCAACAAGGTGCGATTCCTCCTTTCTGATACACCATTCATCTGTGGTGTATATGGAGGGGTCAGCTGAGAAAGGATACCATTATCCTTTAAGAATTGTGTGAAATTAGTACTCAAGTATTCTCCTCCTCGATCTGATCGAAGAGCTTTAATACTCTTTCCTAATTGCTTCTCCACCTCATTCTTGAACTCCTTGAACTTCTCAAATGCTTCCGACTTGTACTTCATTAAGTACACATAGCCGAATCTTGAGAAGTCATCGGTGAACGTGATGAAGTAAGAAAAGCCACCTTTGGCTTGGGTGGACATTGGACCACATACATCTGAATGTATTAGTTCCAAAATGTCCTGGGCACGTTCTCCATGTCCACTAAATGGAGATTTTGCCATCTTTCCCATAAGGCAGGATTCGCATGTTGCAAACGATTCATAATCGAATGTTGTTAAGTAACCATGCTTGTACAACTTTTGCAACCTGCTTTCGCCAATGTGCCCAAGTCTACAATGCCACATGTAGGCTTGGTTCACACAATTCTTGCTCTTCTTAAGAGCTCTGTCAATCCGAAGATTGTAATGAGAAACATCTAATATATGTAGACCGTTGACTAAGGATGCCGAAGCTATTTATTTATTAGCATAATAAATCGAACAACTTCTATTCTCAAAAGTCAACCTATATCCTATCTTGTCCAAATAAGATATTGATATGATGTTCTTTATTATGCTAGGAACATAATAACAATCTTCCAATAGTAAGGTGTCTCCAGATAGAAGCTTGAGGTTTGTTGTCCCAACAGCAATCGCCGCAACTTTTGCGCCGTTTCCTAGTCTCAATTCCACCTCACCTTGTCTCAGCTTGCGCTTACTTGTCAGCATCTGCACATCATGGCAGATATGAGAAGCACATCCGGTATCCAATACCCAAGATGTGGAATCTCTAACTGACTAGTTGATATCTATCATATAGATATCTGAAGCTTCATATAGCTTCATCTTATCATGAGCTTCATCATTAAGGAACTCCTTACAGGTCCTGTTGGGATTTCTCGGTTTCTCCGGATCGCTCACGCAGCGGAAAAACAAAATATTTACAGCGATCCGTTTCCGTTTCGGAGACGAAAATACGATAATCGGATTATCGAAGTTCTCACCGTGTGTGGATTCGAATCCGCAGCCGTTCGGTTCCGTCGGTGTGACACCGCAAGCCGCGCAAGCGCCCGGCCTCTAGCGAAGACCACGCGATCCTCCCCGTGACGGATATCCTCGAGTTCGTCGTTCTTCGCAGCCCGCGAAGCCTCCGCTGGTCGCCGCAATGATCGCCGCAGTGCGCGGACGATTTCCCGTCGAACGGGATTCGGAGAAGCGGCGGAGCAGATCTGGATCTGCTTGGACTCCAGAGGAAGACAGAAAATGAGGAGGGGCGGCTAGGGTTAGCAGCAGCTTGGCCTGCTCAGCCCGTTCGCTATGTTTTATACTAACCGCGCGGTTTTTCACAAAAAACCCCGGTTTGTATAAAACCCACTTATTTATCCATCGCCTTGAGAATCATTTGCGTGTGACCCTCTAGGCCCAAGTACCAGTCCAGTTAATGGCCCAACAAGCCCAGTGACTCCTCATTGGCTTTATTAATTAATTAATAACCCTTTATTAATCAATTAATCAATCGAATTGATGTCGCACATCGAATTCGACCGGGCCTCCGATCACGTTGGGTGCCAAGCAACACCGCGTGAACCCGGAAGGTATTTGGCGGTAAGTAACCCACTCTTGGAACCTTTCCGCCGACAGTTACCGCATGGATATAATCCTTCATTCGTACAATGCTCTCGAGTCAACTCAGGGTATGGCGAGCTGTCAAACCCTAACAGGTCAACTCACTTGGATTGGATGCCGCTGATGAATATCGGAAAACTCATTTCCCGATATTATCGTCCGCCCTGTCCAGGGACTTTCGCGCATCCTTCCTAGAGCATTCTCTCTCTAAGTACCGAGAGCGAATGATTCCTTTTTGACACACAATTCCCTTCGACGGTATTCCGTTGTACCCAATCCTTGGCGTATTAGAATCCCGCGGCTAGAGATTCGTAGACCAAGGTCAAAGTACAGAAGTCCACCGCCAAGGTGTCCTTGATGTCTCAGGTCCGAGGACCATCCACGCAACTGCGACAATAGAATCAAGCTGGTTGACAGTGAGGTACAATACCATCCAGCGATTCAGTCGGATCAGTTCAGTGAACTCATTCTCCAATGAGCACCTACAGATTCGCCTTAGTGTCTCCACACAAGTGACTTATGAGACCAGTCACCCTCATCATATGAGCAGGAGTAATCTGTACTAGTCTAACCGGATATCCGATGTCCTTCTCGGATATCCTCCGACTAGGAACGATTAAGAATATGTGTGTTTATGTGATCAGTCTCATTAGTATGATCTCATCATAATCTGATCACTATAGCACATATTCACGGACTTCATTATGAAACGATAATTAAAGCGATTTACACATAACGAATATTATGCCATTATATTAATAAATGAACGAGATTTACATTGTTAGATTGGCTTGTAGGCCACCTTAAACTAACAGTTCCTTTTCCAGTGATCATACTGCTTATAATAGAAGCAGTCACCCTTCACTACTCTTTTGCCTTTGTCCTTCGATCTTTTATCATTAGCTATCATCTCTGCTTCAGGGGCATCCAATGCCGATTCAGCAGGAGGATCAGCTCCAGGGACGAAGTCAATGCGCTCAGATCTGAAGACATTCTTCAGACTTCTGAACCAATCTGAGTAGATCAGGTAAGTCAAAACGGCATCAAGTATGCCACGGAGTGAGTTATTCGACGACATAATTCCCTACAGGAGATAAGTAAAATCTATTTAGCAGATGTTCAATTATTAAATTTTAAAACACGACATGGTCTTTTGTTCAAGTTTAACTCCCACTAATTTTCGACGGACTATATAACCCTCAGTTATACAGAATGGGAGACGCCGACAGTCTCCTAGTGGGGATCAGAATCTCAATGACTTGCACTACAGCCTTGTGGATAGCACAACAAACTGTAATACACTCATGGGACTTGCAACACCTTGCAATATCTGATCATGGCTTCGGTCCCCAAAGATTTAATGGCCTTGTGGATAGCACAACAAACCACTAATTCTGGTCTAAGCTAACCATCATTATGCGACGAGCATAGATTTGCATGCAGCCCTTGTGGATAGCACAACAAAGCTACATGGTTCCTCTACCTCGATTTATAGGCATCTAATGCCATAGCCATAGTTTATCGTCCCAATTAAGCAGGCCTTGTGGATAGCACAACAAACCTGCCTAAAGTGATTCGAATCCTATGACTATAACGATGGTGGACCACGCGGTAAGTTCTTAACTACTCGCGTTACGGCTTAGAGTTTATCTGAGGGTATTTAGATAACTTTTATCTTGGTCTCTCCTAGGTGATAGTATAAATATATCGTATATATTTACTAAATACTATAACCTGCTTTGATTCATAATCAAAAGAAAATAATACATCTCATACATGTCATTAGTGTGGTCATGGATAGCACAGTGGGTTTGACTGGAGCCAACAGTCAAACGCACACAGAATCTAATCATAACATTTACATTAGATATCCTGCAATCACATAGGCAAGAGATCTCCATCTTTTCGCCTTCCTGGTTGCAGCTGTGGATCATCCTCGCTCATTCCTCGGTTGCCTCGATCAGATTACATTTAAATTCTAGAATTTATAAGTAAATTGAAGAAGGCCTTATGGAGAGTACAAAAGAGAGAAGGAAGTAGAAATACATTGGAGTATGAGAGAGAGAGGTGCGCAGACCTCTATTTATTAACAATTAATAATCAAACATACATCCACGATTCACATAGTCCATTCATTACATGAATAATAAATTAAGTGCATATCCATGACCACGGTGTGTTTTAAACATCCCACATATGATTCAGCGCATCACATGGCTAAAACAAATGAGTTTTCAAAATAAATAAGTTTTGGCTTTCAGAAAGCTGGGATCCAATCAAAATTGGTGTTTGAATTTCGAAAACTCATTTTATTAACTTAATATGCAATTAAATCTAATTTAAAAGCAATAAACACACATCACATGCGCACACACTCCAAATTAATAATTCCAGATTATTCCATGCAAATTTGAACATTTCTAAAAATCTAACACTTAGATTAAACCCCATTAATAATCTAACAATTAGACTATTTTAAAGACTAATCTAACTCTTAGATTAATCCAACAAAGTTAATTAATAATTTAACACTTAAATTAATAATAAACCAAATTAATTATTAACTACTAATCTAACACTTAGATTAGCCAATTAATGTTAATTATTAATTTAACTCTTAAACCAATAATTAACACTAACTAATTAATAATTAATTAATCTAACTCTTAGATTAGATAATTAATTAATGTTAATGACTAATTTAACTCTTAAACTAGTAATTAACACAGATTAAATATTTAACCCCTAATCTAACTCTTAGATTAGTTCAACAAAGTTAATCATTCATTTAACACTTAAATTAATATTTAACTCTAATTTGTTATTAATTATCAATCTAACAATTAGATTAGATAATTAATAAGTGTTAATCACTAATTTAAGTATTAAACTAATAATTAACACAAGTGTATAGTTAACCACTAATTCTAACTCTTAGATTAGTGGATAAGTATTAATTATTAATTTAACTTTTAAATCAATAATTAATAACATCTAATTAAACCATTAGATTACTTAATCAAAATTAACTATCAATTTAACACTTAAATTAATAATCAATTTCAATTAACTAATGATAACTAATTTAACATTTAAATTAGTCAATTAAAATTAATTATTAATTTAACTCTTAAATTAATAACTAATCTTAACTAATTAACAACATCTTGTTAATTATGATTCCAAATCATTAATAGCCCAAATAATTAAATTTTGATAACAATTTAAATTTCAAAACAATTTTGAAATCAAACGAAAATCTAATTTAATTATTAAATGGGTAGGTTTAATAAATTTTATGGGGTTTTTAGCATTTAAATGGGGTTTAATGGGGTGGGAAATGGGCCCAGCCCTAAGGGGCAATCTGGCCCGGGCCCTCCAGGGCCTGGGCTCGAGCCAAGCACGCCTGGGCCCGAACCAGGCGTGCCTGAGCTCGCCTGGACCAGGGCCCAGGGCTCGGACCCGGCCCAGGCACGACCCGGCCGGTCGAACCGGTCGGGCCGGCCCCTCCTTCCTCCCTGCAACACCCGACGGCCAGCAGTGTTGCAGGAAACCCTAGGGGTTTCCCCCCCCCGGCGGCGCCGACGGCCGAGCCTCCGGCCCTGCCTGGCCCCGGCCGGCGATGCCCCGCCGCTGGCAGGGTCGCCGGAGAGGCCCAGAAAGGAGCCGGCCAAGCCCCGAAAGTTCCCCAAAAACTGGTTTTTCGCAAGGTTTTAAAACCGTTTTAGGGCTTAAATTAATGGCCCTCCAAGGGCACTCTGGTGGCGGTCTTAGTGACCGGTGGATAGTGGTGACTATCCTCTATGGATCCGGAGTCTCGGCCGGCCATCCCAACGCTTGGGAAGCCGATTGAAGCCGCCGTAAACTCGCCGTTCTTCGTCTCACGAAGAACACGAAAAACCCCCAAAATAATCTCGAAAAATTGAAAGAAAAAATAATCTGATTAACTGTGTTCATCGCATGAACACGGATCCAACAATTATTCGAAGTTACAGCATGGAACAACTCATGAAAAAATTAATTTAGAGATCTGAAACGGGACGAGAAATAGTGGAACCTGGCTCTGATACCGCTGTTGGGTTTTCTCGGTTTCTCCAGATCGCTCACGCAACGGAAAAACAAAAAATATTTACAGCGATCCGTTCCCGTTTCAAAATCTAAAATACAATATAATCGGATTATCTGTTCTCACCGTGTGCGGATTCGAATCTGCAGTCGTTTGGTTCCATCGGTGTGACACGCAAGCCGCGCAAGCACCCGACCTCTAGCGAAGTCCATGCGATCCTCCTCGCGACGGATATCCTCAAGTTCCTCGTTCTTCGTAGCCCACGAAGCCTCCGCCGGTCGCCGCAATGATCGCCGCAACGCGTAGATGATTTCCCGTCGAACGGGATTCGGAGAAGCGGCGGAGCAGATCTGGATCTGCCTGGGCGCCAGAGAAAGACAGAAACTGAGGAGGGGCGGCTAGGGTTAGCAGCAGCTTGGCCTGCTTAGCCCGTTCGCTATGTTTTATATTAACCGCGCGATTTTTCATAAAAACTCCCGGTTTATATAAAACCCACTTATTTATCCATCGCCTTGAGAATCATTTGCGTGTGACCCTCTAGGCCCAAGTACCAATCCAGTTAATGGCCCAATAAGCCCAGTGACTCCTCATTGGCTTTATTAATTAATTAATAACCCTTAATTAATCAATTAATCAATCGAATTGATGTCGCACATCGAATTCGACCGGGCCTCCGATCACGTTGGGTGCCAAGCAACACCGCGTGAACCCGGAAGGTATTTGGGGTTAAGTAACCCACTCTTGGAACCTTTCTGCCGACAGTTACCGCGTGGATATAATCCTTCATTCGTACAATGCTCTCGAGTCAACTCAAGGTATGGCGAGCTGTCAAACCCTAACCGGTCGACTCACTTGGATTGGATGCCGCTGATGAATATCGGAAAAACTCCTTTTTCCCGATATTATCGTCCGCCCTGACCAGGGACTTTCGTGCATCCTTCCTAGATCATTCTCTCTCTAAGTACCGAGAGCGAATGATTCCTTATTGACACACAATTCCCTTCGACGGTATTCCGCTGTACCCAATCCTTGGCGTATTAGAATCCCATGACTAGAGATTCGTAAACCAAGGTCAAAGCACAGAAGTCCACCGACAAGGTGTCCTTGGTATCTCAGGTCCGAGGACCATCCACGCAACTGCGACAATAGAATCAAGCTGGTTGACAGTGAGGTACAATACCATCCAGCGATTCAGTCGGATCAGTTCAGTGAACTCATTCTCCAATGAGCACCTACAGATTCGCCTTAATGTCTCCACACAAGTGACTTATGAGATCAGTCACCCTCATCATATGAGCAGGAGTAATTTGTACTAGTCTAACCGGATATCCGATGTCCTTCTCGGATATCCTCCGACTAGGAACAATTAAGAATATGTGTGTTTAAGTGATCAGTCTCATCAGTATGATCTCATCATAATCTGATCACTATAGCACATATTCACGGACTTCATTATGAAACGATAATTAACGCGATTTACACATAATGAATATTATGCCATTTTATTAATAAACTGAGCGATATTTACATTGTCAGATTGGCTTGTAGGCCACCTAAACTAACAGTTCCAAGGTGTTCCATCTTATATCTTCTAAGTTGTGAGAAAATTGACTCGGGTCGGACAAATCATTTACATCAAAAATCTTTTGGACAAACTTGGTAGTCATAAGTAGCTGGGAGCCTAAACATGGCATGCTAGTATTCTCATCAGTATAAGACTTAGCCGGACAAGGTTTGCATGAGGAGTGTAGAGGCCCAAATCAATCTAGATGCGTGCGTAGGATACCTGGGAAGTTGAGAATGTATTTTCCTTTCATCTCCCAACTGGGCCAAATATGGGCAATCATCAGGTGGTCGGGAACCAAAAAAAAATAAAAATAAATAAATAAAAAGGATCACCTACTTAGAACACTGGCATCCACATGTCACATCACATCACATGTCTCATTTGTTAATACCTGCTAGTGTTTTTTCATGTTTGCTTGTCACATAATTTCAGTTATTTCTTTTATGTCTAAGTTAGTAGGACACGGCCCCTTGACCCTATATGAAGGCTAGAGAAAAAGTAGTTGGTAGTTATTGGGCAAGGGGCCGAAAACATATTCAACTCACTATTTTTCCCACAGTGTTGTGCATATAGGAAAAACATGTATGAAGAAAAGAAAAAAGACTATATGTCCAAAATACATCTAAGCCAAAGGCAGCCGGATTGGCATTCTACTTTAAGAATGGCCATATCTTCTGTGCTGGCTTCGACTCGATGGGGACCTTTGTCTCCAATTTCCTTGCAGTTTGTTTGCAAAATGATCATGATTATTGATTATTTTTACATTGGCTGATATGCGTTCGTACGGCTGCAGAGAATTGAAGGCAAGTAGGATTGAAGACATAGGAGGCTAATAACTTTGGGCGTATAGACTTTGAGTTTCTCTTTAAACAAAACAATAAGGAGTCTATATTCTCCAAGTTATTCGATTGACCAATAAATTCCTCATATTTGTATTTAGATTAGAATTTTATTTTCAATTTAAACCAACATGCATTACATAAGCATCATCCACAAGAAAAAGTCCATTTGAAATACCGCCCTAGGGGAAATGACCACAATTTGTCACTCTGTCTATCCTATTGGTGATCTGTGATTTTGATGAGTGTTCGCTCATTAGTTCTATGGTTTGCAAGACCCCGTCCCTTTTGAATTCTTGCGCTTGAGATTCTCTCACTTGGTGACCATGCGCCAGGCTACCACGTGCCCTTGTGTTGAGACTTGAAGTAATTTCGAGTCACACCTCTTTATCTTTCTTCCTTGAGATCCCTTTGGGTCGGATCGTTATACATCCCTAGTGTGCCAAGGCCTTGCGATTCCAGTACCCGAGGGCCCTACGGACTGTGATTCTCTAGTATGGATTATTCTTCTCCATATCACCCTTGCAAATAGCTAATTTTCGTACATTCATCACATTCACTTATCATCCTTGGGTGTAGCTCATCCTTCTCTAGACTGTCCAAAAATCAGGTCCTATTCCAGTCTCATACTTCTGAAATTTGTGTTGATTCTTAATCACCTCAAGTTGGAGAAATGAAATTGGTTGCATACTTGGGATTTTAAGTCTGCACCTTCAACCCATGAGGTTTGGAATAGATTGGGGTACAAAAGTTTTTTCTCTTTGAATTTTCTTGTTTTAACTAAACTAAGCCTCAACTAATTTGACTAGCCCCATGACTATGCAGGTTATGTCTAAACCCAAGGTCATTTCATGACTTAATACAACTCTTGCAGATTCAAGTCTCAATTTCCAAAGAAAACAGAAAAACAGCATGAGAAGAAACCCTTAAAATTAAAAATAAACCAAATTAACAAAAAAAGATTATCAGATCCTCCCAATCGCCCTTATGACAAGCTTGAGTCTGCAGGTTTGAGTCTGCACCCTTGCTCCAGACTCATTTTCAAGTAAAATCATGCAAGCTTTTTCAAACATAAAAATCCTTGCTTCAACAAGACTCTGATGAAAAATAGCCTATATGTTCAAATAAATCTGGAAAAAACAAAAAAAAAAAAATTCCCCCTGTTTTTAGTCTGCACCCCAGCTGCAGACTCATTTTCAAGAAAAAAATCGTACAAGTTTCTCTCAAAACATAGAAGTCCTTGCATTAACAAGTTTTTTATGAGAAGAAGTGATTCATATGACCAAAGAAAGCTAGAAGAGACAGAAGCTCACCTATCTTCATTATTTTGAGTTCATAGGACTCATTTAAAAAATAGAAAATTGACAAAAAATCATCTTTCTCCAAAACCTTTGATCAAAAATTATGGAAAGACATCATAAACAAGTCATTGTAGGCCAAAAGGCTCAATTACAGTGGAAGTTTGCCTCAAAATGGCCCGTGTTCAACAAAAAATTGAAAAACCAGTTGAGTATGTGGCTGTACAGTAGAAAGCGCATGCTCAACTTTAAAATTGCTATTTCTCAAACAAATTGAGTTTTCTACTCTTTCAAAAATACATATTCTCATTTAAAAAGATCTGAAGTATATTTTTAACCCCAACTGGGGCCCTAATCCCTCCAAGATTGGTGATGTGATGTTTGAGCATTTCTTCACTGTCTTGAGTCTTAAAAATTCAGAAACACACCAATTCAAACATGTTAGTTGGATGTAAGAGAACATAGAAACTGCATCAACTAGCAATTACGGAACATTATCCAGCTCTGCTTCATATTCACATTTGAATAATCAGAAAATTATCCAGAAAAGAATGAGTGACAGATGTTACATGGACATCAGACGCGTATACCTTCAAAAATCAGAGTGAATACAGAAGACTTGTATCTGTCTGCTCAATGTTTGAGCTTTGCTTACAAAACTTTTTCTGTTAAAATTAACTGCAGCCATGGGATGCAGCCAATGGCCGCAACAATGCGATCTTCTCCATAGACTTGCTGCAGTTGGTTGACAATGTCTTGAGTTTTTCAGGAATGGACCATATATATTAATTTGATTACCTGGTATGCTCCGACCAGATGTACGAGCACTGCAATGTTGGCTATGTCAACTAGCCAGAAAGGCTCCGAGAATCCTGTGAGAACATTTCCAGGCACGCTGTTTCCAAATGCTGCGTAGCCAGCGCAGCCCAAGGAGACATAGAAGAAGGTAGTGACTCCAATTCCATATAGTGACGCCCTCTTCATCGTTTTGTTCTCTGGTGGAGGCGACTTGAGTGTGTCCTACACAGGAAACAGAAATATGGATTATAACAAGTGTGTGCTCCAAATCTGATTCAAGTACGCCCTCGGTTTCACAAGTAGACATACTTGTTGTATATATAGTAAGTCTGCATTTAGTATGTACAGGTTTAGCCTGCTGGCCTCTTGCCCCATTCTGAGCCCTTATACTTGTATATATAGTCACCCAATACAATGGAGGAGGTTACGCTCTCTTCAACTCATTGTTCGAAACATGGCATTAGAGCGGCCTGCTAGCTCTTGTCCTATTCTGGACTCTTGTACTTGTATATATAGTCATCCAATACAATGCAGGAGGTTACGCTTTCTTCAACTCATTGTTCGTAACAATACCAAAATGATGATAATGATCTCAGGAGAAGACACTGTTGTGGCAAGTAGATAACTCAAAGAGATGACTACATGGGAAGAAAAGCTCTGCAAACACGTGTTGATTTGCATAAACTTCAATCAAAATTTATGGAAAATCGAATATCTTATAATCAGCCAAACAAAGGATTATTTAAAGATTGAATGTCCTGCTAAGGAATGAATATTCGTCACCATTCTTATTCTGATGCCAAGGGACTAGCGAACAGTGGTTAAATGTAGTTGACTTCGCTGATTTACCAGGTTAAAGCATGTAACAGGAAAATCTTTTTTGGGATGTACAAACCTCTCATGAATCTTCATGTGCAGGCAAGACATACCAAACAAATCACTGCTCCCCTTTCCTAGACCACCTGACCTATCCTCATCCTGATTAAAATTGACATGTGATAAATTAAGCAGTAATCATAGTGGTGCGACTGTTCCAAAGTCAGGATCAGAAGCATTACCAGTAATGTGTGTGTATAATCATCGAGGGAACAGCCACTTGATCATTTAGTTTCAAGCTAATTCATAAAAGAACTTCATGTAAACGCCAATCCATATAAACATTTCATATGAATACCGACAACAAACTGCAAATATGTGCCTGATCAATAACCATATACCTGACTCTTACAAGATTGTAAGTATCCAAAGGTTCTGAAATTTTGGATGTGACCTTGCGGGTCATACTTTAACAACAGCGGGCACAAAATGTGCACACAACATAACGATGCAAGACCTCAGCTTTATCTGAGTTGAGATCTTTGTGCCCTGTTACCTGCACCACGGTAAGCCCTCACTCACATGGGTCGGAGGTAAATTTGGTACTTCCCCTCTCCTATGTTAGCAAACGACCAATTTACCATTAGCCCATAAAAGTGGGGTCATGAACATATAGCAGGGTGCTGCAGAAGATATCATCATGTTGCCTTGTTCTACCTACTGCATAATGTTTATGATGTAAAATGCAGGATTTCCAGCTTTATTCTATGATCATCTCGATACTGCACACATCCTTCAAGTTTTATGGTTCAACTCTCCTTCGTACAGAAAGATTAACGTAAAAATGGAATTCAATCTGCATGGTACCTTCCGTAGACATAACAAACGAGAAACTTACATCTAACAAGTTTTTCCAAGTGAGGCATTTCTCTTAAAAGGAAAAGCACACATTCAACGTCGCATGTGGCTGATTTCCAGATGCAGAGCTCCAAGCATTTGACATTGGAAAACTTACAGCAACAAACACGGTTTAGATATCGTTACTGGGGAATTTTTCAAAACCAGAGAGTAAGAGCAAAAAGCTAAGCCAATTACTGAAGAAATCAAGATAAAAATTCACTCAACTAACCTGGATGAGATCCGCAAAGGTCCACATGCTCACACGTGAAGGATTTTACGTAGTAATAGTGGCACAAACATGAGAGGGAAGGAAAGGCGCCTTCTTAAGAAGGCCAAGTGAAAGTATTTCCCAAAAAACCTAACGTCCATTCCTGAAAGAAAAAAAAGCTTTTGTCCTCTAAATCTCTTTAGAAAATCAGTTGCATTTAAGCTATTCCAAGCAACAGTAATAAGTAAAATCGCTTTTAGCAGAAGAGCTCATGAATAACAACGTTTAAGGTGAAATCTAGCCAAAGATAAAATTGTTAATAGAAGACCGAAAATATTGCATTCGTTTAAGAAAATACTTACTATCGCTTATGATGTTGTCTTTGCATTCGTGGCCTCCTATTTGCCATTAAGTCAATCGCAACTTGATCACGTAATTGAGTCATAAATTCATGGTCACCTTGTCGCGATGACTCTCCTACAGTAGACTTTCTTGGTTTGTTTATATCTATCTCTACTTGAGAAGATGATGAAATAAATGTATTTAAGTCTTCAAAATAAGTAAATAACTAATTTTTGACCTTCTCTCTTCTAAGAAAATTATGTGATGCACAATAAGCAATCATAATATCTCTCTGATTTGTTAAAAAGTATGGTAACATCATATCTAGAATATGATAACGAGCCTTTAAAATATCAAATATTCGTTCAATGACATTTCTAAGTTTTGCATGTGCTTGATTGAAAACCTCTTCTTTACCTTGTGCATATGCTCTACGACGAAAGTCATTTATCTAATATCGTGTTTCCATAAAGGGTCATAAAATACCGAGTATGCACATATGCAGCATCACAGAGATAATATTTATCTACGTATATCGTAAATAAAATTTATATTTGCAATCATGATATAAAAACATAAATAACAAATATAATTAATTAAAAATTATGCCTAGAGGAGGAAATGGAAAGCAATGAACAAGATTATATGTAACTTCTTATAGAATCCATGAATCATGTGTAACCCCTTTGATCCGGCAAAGACAAGCGTGAACATCATATTAAAATCACAGACTGCTAGAACATTTTGTAAACATATATCTCACCCTCGACCTCTATAAAGAGTTTGTTTACAACAAGAACCCTAGCATACACAAGGGTACCATCTAATGCACCAACAACACCCTATAAAAGAATATAAATACTCTCAAATGAAAAGCAACTAAGAATATAGATATTCAAATTTGTCATATATATTATAAAACTCACCTTAAAAATTGATCGTATTTTTTTGTGATAACTAGGAACATTTGTATCTTGATCAAATGTCGTATGAACAATCATCTATTATGAAAATTCGACCATTGCTCCAAGTACTTGATGAAAATAGTGATGCACTGTTTGTGTTGAGTGTTGAAATCTTCGCTTAATCAAGTTCATACATCTTCCATGACTAATATAAAACAGTATAATTTTTTCCTCAATAAAAACATGTCGACTAACTTTCAACCATTCTTTTTCTCTGAAATGGTGGCATAATTTAATGTATGTATCACGTGGCATCCGCATCAAGTCTTTACATTGTTAACTAGTTTCGGTTAACAAGTCCATTGTATGGGCAGTACCAGTGTATTAAGAAGTTAAATCTTTATTTATTTTTCATTATTTTATCATTTTTCACTAAAAATAAATAAGACAAAGGATCTTAAACTATCTTCTCATACTTTCAGGAAGCATTTATGTTTAAATATCTAAAAATCAAACACAAAAAGTCATACTTGAATATATAACATTTAAATACATAATATCAGACATACAATATCTAAATGCATAATATCCAAATGCATAGTATTGAAGACACAATATTCAAATATAGTATCAAAATACATAACACCTAAGTCAAAGATCATTCTTTAAATACATAACATCTAACATCAATCAAATAATATTCTTCATTTTCAACATGTTCTTCAACCACTTCATCCTAGCACTTGAGTCTTCAGTAATATCATATTATTGGATCCACTACTCCCACATCTTCTCATCTGAAAAGAGGACATCTACGTGTGCATAAAACAAATCGGTTGGACTTAATGATATCTCATCCAACTTCTTGCAACAATCAATTAGGCTAGGTGCACAAATGACACTAGGTTTATCCTTCTTAACATTCACAACGTCGATCATGAATAATTCAAGTAATTTATCAAACTTCATTTTAACATCATCAACCTTCTTCTTCTTCTTCCTTGAAGGTTCCACATCCATAACATCAAATTCTAAAAGATGTTTAGCATTAGAAACGTCTATGGCATGCATAGGATTAGGGGAATTCTCCTCAACGTCAATATGATCATCTTCTACTTCACGTGAATTAGAACATGAAGTACTAGAAGGTCTAGGGCATTTGCTTACTAGACTCCATCCTATACTTCTTGTAGTTGAAACACCTTCAAACAGAGCTTTATCTTTCTCTTCCCACCTAAAGCCACTCACCCTAAATGCTAATGCTTTTGAATGTACTTGTTCAAAAATAAAATAAGTTTAATATATTTAATATAGGAATAATAACATGATATAACTAATAAGTTGCTCACTTTCAAATACTCTTCCTATTTTTCGAGCGTCCAATCCATTATTTTGGTAATGGGATTGTAACCATGCCCTATATTCTTGTTCACGAGATTGGACCACTCAACATACATGCACCTTAAATAATCAAATTGATTTTTCATTTGCTTCTACATGACCTCTATATTATACTCTCCTTTAACTGTTTTGCCACTCTTTCCCATGATTCTTTTCTTAGAGATGTTTCTGACCTTCCAACTCTTGACACCTCATCAATGCAACAATCCAAAAAGAACTTAACTCTCTCATGATCCTTCCAACTGGTTATAATCGTACTACTTTCACATTACAGGTTTCTTCTTATTGCGACATCCTAATGTATGCACAATTGGTATTATCAATAATGAGTAAATAGATTCATCATGATGGATAAAAAAATAAAAATAAAACCTAATTTAATAGCACAAGTACAAACAAAGATTTGAGAGAATACTTTTCTAACACACTAATCAAAAGATTTCATGGAAATATCATATGAGAGAACTAGAAACCCTAACTGAAATCATCATATAAGGAAATCATTGCCAATTAAAATAATGCTTCTGTTTTGACTGACTTGATTTTTCCTGGCTCTTGTCTTTGTTTTTCATTCCATTTCTTTTTAATGAATTGACTATGTTTACCAAGAATTGCACATCTGTTTGAAGAATTATATGAATCATATAAATCAATGCATCTTTTGTATAAGCTGAGTACTTGGTCTACAAGGTACAAGCTATATGATGGTAAATGGAAGCAGCTAAGCAGACATGATGATTGATATGTAATGGTGGGGAATCAGTTGTTAATGGTCTTGTCTAGAAATATCCTTACACAGGAACTTAAAAGAAATCATATTATGAAAGGAGTGCACCACAGAACACTAGATGGTAATAATAAAAATGAAGTTAACAAGGTTTAACTTAATGTAATTCCTGAAACAGATATCCAAAGTTAAATTATAATGTCAATATATTCTCTTTGACTCATCCTTTGATCTGAAGGAGTTGTTATAATACTCACAATTGTAAGAGTAAAATCATTTAACACATTAGGAGAAAAAACTTATAGTGAGGAAAAGCTCCTAATCATAATAATTAAATTGTTTAGAATCTGGGCATGAAAGAGAAAATAACCTATGATCTCTAATGGAGTTTTTCGTGAAAATTTCTGCAGCTTGGGATCATTGCATTGCTCCTTTGTTTACCCTCTAGCGGTAAAATCAAATACCACCTTGGAACTCTTTGAAGGTGAAGATCCTTGTATTGAGACTTTCACATGGTACGTTGCCACATGTGAGCAGCTAGCACATTCTTTGGAGGATGTCAAGCTGCTCCTCTATGGAAAAAAAGGGTCCTTGGACCATTTGTTCACTTGCTGATATCTGCTATGCTATGAGTGATAGTCCTTCATATCTTTCAATAGTAAATATCTTATAAATCTTGGCTAGCTATTGCAACTAAAAATCTAGTCAAGAATAAGTAAGAGTTTTACATCAAGCTTGAGATCATTTATACCTACGCAGAAGCTTCAAATCCTTCAAACTGGCTGATCTCTAGAGTTGCTAGATTTTGTGTTCGACAGTGAGTAGAATTATGCAAGTTCAACTTCTATAGGTTTGTAAGACCTAAGATTGCACTTTGGGGAATTGTCAAAAGTTTCATGGTATGTCTCGAAACTAGTTTATCCAACTTTAGTAATTTCCTAATGTGTGTAGGCAAGGATCAAATGTTTGTGTTAAAGAGATTAAAATAGGCTAACTTGATTAGCAACCTAATCTCTTTCAAGAGCTCCTTTATATTGGTACTTGACAAATCTAAAGACACAGAGCACAAGCATGGCATTGAATAAAGTACCCGGGGTCCCATTGAGAAGTAGTGTTACATGCTAGGGCCATGAGGAAACGCTTATTTCTGCTCGACAATTGTGGGATGCATTGGATTGAATCATGATTAGTGTTCCCTTAAATATTCATGGCTATTTCAGCTGTGGTCAAATGTGAAGTTCACAACTTATAAATTAGTGCTAGCAAAAGTGAATTGGAAGAGATTATGGGATAACGTTTGATAATAGCTCCAAAGTAATTAAGGTACTAAAAGGTCATATGAGAGAGACTATTAAGCTTGTTTAGGTACTAACAAATGAATGGGACAATGCTATAAAGAAGGAGAAGAAGGACATGAAGCTTATAGTTGAGAAAGGAAGAAAGTGGATTGTCACAAGGAAAACGTATACGGGTTGTGGGAATGGATGAAAGAATCTATGCCCCAAGGATGGTGACAAAGATTTAGACATGTGATCGCCATTGATTTGGCAAATAAACACTACCAACCTTATAGACACAGCCACCATCCAAGACTCCCATCTTTAAGCTACCCACATAGCAAAGACAAGGAAATTAATGGACATTTTAAACCTAAGAGAAACAAAATTGATAAAAAACAGAGGGAGACACACCACAATGGTGATGCCCTCAATCCCCCTTCTTCTCTGGTCAACTCTACTATGCTCCAACTGCTACAACAATGGGCTTCACCTTGGGTGGCCTGCCTCGACCCCTCTTCACCCGTGGTGGGGGCGGGGCCACTGGTGTCCCGGCAGTAGTAGCCTGGGCCTTCTTTGGCAGGCACCCAAGTGTATGTCAATCTAGATCTAGAATATCGAGATCAAGATTGAGAGAGAGAGAGAGAGAGATATCCATTGTAGACACGCTAATTTTGACGTCATTTCGAGTAAATTTCATATCATATAATAATGCCTCAGAATGGTCTGATATTTAATCATTGATTAATTTTTATTGATCTTTTTAAGTGTCGGATTTAACAGACACGTTTAAGTTAATCAATTAAATTGATTTTAACTCAAATTTCAGTTAAAATATGAAGAAATCTAAAAGACGTCTATTTGTCTGGACGCCATTTAGACTTTATTCTTATTTTAACGTTTAAATTTGAATTTTAATCAGTTGGTTAATTAGCTAAAAGGCGTCTGTATGAGTTGACGCGTTTTAGGTTTCCTAGGCTATTTTAACTTCTCTTTCGGATGTTTATCCTTATCTTAATTAGTGTATAAGACGTCTACACACGTAGACGCGTTATAGCTAATACAGATAAAGATAAGTTTTCTCGGATGTTTATCCTTATCCTAATTAATCTGAAAGGCGTCAGCCGATGAGGACGCGGTTTAAATAATTACAGATAAAGATGAATTAATCTGTATTTATCTGTTGGTTAAGATGGATAAATCTTAAGATTTTTCCATGTAAATCTGCGGACGTAGAAGAAGTCTATAAATACCTTGCATCTCGAAAGTTTAAAAAAAAAAAGAGAGAAGTTAGAATTATAGTTATTGATTGAAGATTGAAGCAACGACGTCCAAACACCGAAGCGCTGCTGTTTCTAGAAGCCGGCGTCCATTCTTCATCCAATTCAAGGCTTCATCCAATCGGCATAAGTGTTCCATTTCTGCATTTTCATTTTATATCTTCATTAATTTACATTCTTCATCATCACTTCATGCAACACACACCACAGCATCATTTCTCAAAACCTATTTGATTAAGGGGTTTCAAAAGCCATCCCAACAAGTAAGTTTGCTGTTTAGTTGCACGTTCAAAACCATAATTAGAACTGCTTCTGCTTAAATTCTCATCATCATTGTTTCTTCATTCTTCTTTCTATATTTCTGTGAGCTGCAAAAGAAGAATAAAAAAGGAAGGAAAGGAAGCAAATCAAAGGACTCTGGACGATCCTCAACTTCAAACTCAACAGCAAGAACAAAAGAAAAGGAAGGCCTCTCTTTCTTCAGCCGGCTGAAGAGGGGGAATCAAGGACTCAATATCTTCCGCGTTTAAACAGGTAGGCAATCAAACCTTCTTTTGGAACTTTTAAGTCAAAAGTTTCTGGCGATCACTTCACATAGTTTCTTTTTAATAGGCATTATTTTGCACTTAAACAACATAAATTTTTCATGTTAATCACACAATCATTTTAAGCACTCAGCTTTTTTGGCGATCACGGTGGGACTTGGTCTCGCCATCTTTTAATTCTTTTGTTCTTGCTATCATCAATCGGGCACCTACGGTGCACCACTTGTGTCTCTCGACACGTCCTCACCAATTGGTGAGTGTTTTTAGTTTAGTTAATTTCCCACGTGCGCCACGTGCACACCCTAGTGGCAAGATCTTGCCCTCCCCGTTGGTTAGTTAAAAAAGCTGTTTTTGTGATGAAATGCTGAGTGATTGATTGATATCTTAGTTGTTTAGTTGCTAAAATCATCCGGTTAAAATCTGAAACAAAAAAATCTTCCATGAACTGATTATTTGTTGTTTTTATCCTGTTTAAGGAGGAATCAATCCAGAAATTCCTCCCGGAAAACTGTTTTTGCGACTTGAAAGACGTCCAAGAAAAACGACGCGTTTCAAACCGCGTCGTTACACCCAGACGCCTTTCAGTCTTCTTTGTCTGCTGTTTGCAATCTGAGTTTCTGCGAAAAAAATTAAGGTTCAGTTTTGAATAGCGTCTACTACCCTCGACGCGATTCAAACAGTTTCTTATTTATTTTTCAATTCTCAGATTTTTGTGACCTGTGTGCTAACTACCCATTATTATTAAGCATTAGAGGTCATCCAGGCTACAGGTCATACGCATTGAGGCTAATACCCTCCTTTTCTTAGGAACACCTTACTTGAGGTCATCAACTCTCTCTGATTGGGTTGGTCCCTTGATCAGACTAGAGAAGTTGACGTTGAGGCCTCCATAAGTCCCCAAAATCAAGGTACTCCTCCTTGATCATCGGGCTGGTTGTACCAGTTGAAGTCCTGGTTAGATTCCATAAACATTGTGAGAGAAAGCCATAGAGCATAACGGTGGATACTGAACTGAAACTAGGATCCTACCCCTTGAGCGAATTTGTGGTTTAATTAAATCCAAATAACTCAACAAGGAATCTTAAAATCACGCTAAACATCCACTTGTTTGTTTAAATATCTGTGCAACTTGTTTGTTTAAATATCTGTGCAACTTGTTTGTCAATCATTGAAAAAAAATCTAACATCATGCTGCTGCGATCAGGCAGGGACTTGAGCATGGCTCAAGACGCCATCATGAACTACGAGGGAGATGCTAATGCCCCTCGCGATTCGGACTACAACTATGAGAGCGGGAGAGATGCTGATGCCTCCCGTAATTCTGTCCCCATTCCATATCGACAAGATGGGAATGTCCGGACACCTCTCTTTCATCCCCATGATCGATATCCTGATCTTCCCCCGCATGAATATGCGATTCCCAATCCCGATCTTGAGGGGGACATGAATCAGAATGATCCTTCATCCTCTGATCCTTCGGATCTCGTCAACGCTTTGGGAGTTCTTGCCTCCCGTCTGGACCCTCAGCAGTTTGAGGCGATCCAGTCTATTCTGAAGGGGAAGGCACCCGTGCAGCCTGCTGAGCCAAACCTTGTGGCTCCCCCTGCTATCCCTCAGCAACCTCCTCTTCATCCTCCTTACATCCATCAGGCCGTGGAAGGCCTCCATATTACTTCTCGGCCAGCTGGGCCGGAACTTTCATCTTCTAGGCAACCGGCTAGACCACTAACGCCTGCTCATCAAAATGCCCTCGGGCAGGGCGGAAGCTTTGTCGGACCTCCTCTTTATTGTCCTCCTTGTCCAACATACTCTAGGCAGCAGGCCTATCAAGTACCTCCACCTCCTCCTCCTCCCCAGGCAGATCTGACAACACAGGCGTTGCTGGCCAAAATGGAGCGCATGGATGAGCAATTCAACAACCTCCAGAAGATGATGGGGGTCAAAGCTGCACCGAAAATCAACTTACCGAGTCTGCCAGTGCTCCACCTGCCACCCTCTGAGATGCCAGTGTACCGGAAGTACAACGGTACTGGTAACCCCTTCACACACTTGAAGGAGTTTATGTACGAATCGTCTTTCTGGCAGAACGACAAGAGGTCGTTGGCCTTTTTGTTCAGGAGATCTCTAGAGGGACCAGCCCTCGAGTGGTTCTTTTCCCTGGAACCCTCCGAAGTAGAGGACTACGGTATCGTCTCTCGAAAATTTATTCAACGATACCAAGACAGAGTTGCACCCTCTTTGTCCATCACTGACCTCATAGCAGAAAAGATGAAACTTGATGAGGAGTTTGTCAGTTTTGCTGACAGGTGGCGAGGCTTGGCCGAGAAGGTGAAGGATCACTTGTCCGAATCTGAGCAAGTGAAGATGTTGATCTCCAATGCCACGCCCCAGTTCAAGCTAGTCCTCTCCCTGAACAATCTAACCAACATGGCAGAGCTCTATGAAAGAGCACGGTACTGCCAGAATGCCTTCAAGGACGCTACGTTCTCTAGCGTCTTTGATCCTCACAGACCTAGCAGGCCTCCACCTCGGAAGCCTGCAGTGCCAAACTCTCCCAGCACAAGTCCGACTACTGAGGGCACGCTCTCTCATGAGCAGGTTAGTAGCATGAACAATAACTCGCCCCAGTTTGTGAGGAATCAGCAACAGTACCAGAGGCCACCGCAGCCGAACCAGCAGGAGTACAGGCAGCAGCAGAACCCCCATTATCAGCAACAGTATCAGCGGCCCCAGCAGCCGAACCAGAACCAGCAACAACAGCAGCCGCCGCAATGGCAATTGCAGTACCAGCAGCCACAACAACAGCAGTACCAGCAGCAACAGCAGTATCAGCCGCGCGCACCGCCGGCATACCATAATGTCCCTCCTCCTGCTGACTATAATCAGCAAAGAAGACCTCCAGGCCCGAAGAGGGCAAAATACCCAGCCCTCCCAGAATCTTTGGCAGACATTTTCAGTGCTCTAATGGCAGCTAATGTCTTAGTCTTGCCAAGGGAAAAGGCAGTTTGGCCTCAGAATGCCGACACGTCCAGGTATTGCTATTTTCATAGGCAACCTGGGCATACTATTGACACCGGCTTCCAGTTTAGAGATTACATTCATGATCTCAACGAGCAGGGCGGCATAGACTGGGAGGAGATGAAAAAGTACATATCAACCCTGAAGGCAAGAAGACCACAGCAGCAACAGCAACAGCAGCAAGCAAGAGCACCAGCACAAGCAGCACCACCACCCAACATGGGCATAGTGCAGAACCCGCTCCCGGAGCACCAAAACCAAAACTAGGTTGCCCCTATCTTGACAAGCAGCCAGTCTGAGGCTGACCGTAGGCAACAGTGGAGAATAGAGGACTCTTCCTCTCCTTATTCGACGGGTCATATTCCGAGTACCGCAGAACGACCACCACGCCGCCCCATCCAAATACCCAGGCCACAACCCATTACCATCACCCCCCTACCGACACCTGCCACCAACAACCCATTACCACCACCCGCCTTCCTCAAGCCCATTACACCCCACACTCCTACGCCTCCACCATATAACCCACCGCAAACCGATTACGCACCCCTCCTACCATCCAGACCACTATTACGCGTACCATTTCCTACTTCACCCGCTACCACTATCGCTTACCTAGACACCATCCAACCATCCAGACCGCTACTACGCATACCATTCCCTACTTCATCAACTCCAATCACTTACCCATCCACCATCCAACCGTCTAAACCGTTAATCCGCACCACGCCATCACCACCTAACCCCACGCCATCACCTACATACCATGCATCACCTACACCACCCAACTCTACGGTACTCAAGGTGTCACCCGGATCTTCCACGGTTGAGGAACATGCGCTCCGGAGTGGAAGGATTTTCAACAAAGTATTTCCTAAGTCAACAGTTAGAGACGGCCCATTACAGCCGACTAAGGAAGCCCATAATGAAGAGAGTGCACCAGGCACTCAATATGATTTGTTGAAACATTTGGATCGAACACCGGCACGGATCACCGTACTTGAACTGATCAAAAGGTCGAAGAGTCACCAAGACGCCCTCATGGAATATTTGCATAAGGTAATGGTCAACGAGAACGTGCCGGTGGAAAAAATTGCAGCACTACTAGTTCCTCAGGGGGATCAGCCCTCCATTACATTTCATACATCGGAACTAGCACCGCCAGCAGCCAGAAGCATAGCTCTGAGCATCACGGTCAACATCTGCAAGAAGGCCGTGGATGCATGCCTGGTTGATACAGGGGCTTCGATCAATGTTTTACCTACGAAGACCCTGGAGCTGTGCGGTGTGCCCAAAGAAAAATGGCTGCCTAGCCCCATCTCTGTGACAGTATATGACAATTCTACCCGTTCCCCTCTCGGAATGGTTTATTTGAAGGTGGATCTAGGCCCTGTAAGTCATGCAGAGGTCGAATTTCACATCCTAGAAATCGACCCTTCTATAAATGCCATTTTGGGTCGTCCTAATATTAAAACTCTTGAGGCGATTCCCTCTACGAATCACCAATGCCTCAAATTCCCTTTCAAATGACGAATTATTAAAGTGACGAGCATGCCGATCCTTGTTGCTGCTTATACCTTGAATATTAAATCTGCTGCTTTACCTGGCCGACAACCTTTTCTGTCGGTATTACAGGTCTACCATCCAGTGGTTGATCCTCTAAAAGCCGCCACTATTTCTCCATACCCATTAGATGCCATAAAAAGGGGGAAGTGCATGAGTACCCCAGGATGGAGGATTATGATGAAGAACGGCTACCAGCCAGGAAGAGGTCTAGGCACACAGTTGCAAGGCAGGACCACTCCTGTTAAAGATCACCGAGCAGCACCTGGAAGTGGTCTGGGCTACAGGCCAAGTAAACTGAGGCAAGACACGGTTCAACAAGAAGATGGTCAGAAAATCTGGGAGACAATGTCTACACCACCCAAGGAAGGCCGAGATCCCCTAACATGGACTGTAAGGATCGAGACTTTCGGATCCGGTTTTCGGGTTAGACCCTGTAGTTCTAACCCTTGTGAGGGGCGGAGGTTCTGAGCATAATCGCGTCAGGACTTCGAGACGCGTTTTAAACGTCGTCCACCGTGGGAGACGCGTTTCAGGTCTTGCCACGTGGGGGCCACGTGGGCTGGCTTTGGGCCGCGAGAGTACGGCCCTGTCGTGTCGTGTGAACGGCGTCCACGTGGGACGACGCCTTTCAGACTGCGACTCTGGGTGTGTCAGAATACGGCCCTGACAAGTTGTCTGAATGGCGTCTATGTAGGACGATGCGTTTCAGAATCTTGTCAGAGCGGCCGTCACGTCACCTGATTGGCATCCGTGTATGTCGACGCGTTTTAGACAGTTTCTGGTTAACCCCGCGAGCCCTCCTTCTTTCCCTCATTTTCTCCTACTCTCTTTCTCTCCTCCTCCGGCGACCGGCGGCGATTTCTCCTCCTCCCTCTTTTCCTCCCACCATTTCATCTCTCCCTCCACTCCATCCTCTACCTAGCTCCTACCACTACCACCTCCACTTCCACTGCGGCATTCTACTCTCCGGACGGCGGCCGACGTCACGGTGGAGCAAGGACGACCACGGCGGTACCGGCGGCGGCGTGGGGCGAGACGGGTGGACGGCTTAAAGCCTGGAGGCGTTCGAGTGTCCGGTAGGGTGACGGTTCCCATAGCATCGTGTTTAAAACATGTTTTTCCCCCGTCTATGCATGTTGTGGACCTTTGATTTTGGGGGGTAGAATGAGCATGTTTAGGAGTTCTTTTGATGATATGGGGGATTTCCATGAATGTGTTTGCCTATGGATAGTGTTGCTCTTCTTTTCCCTCCGTTTTGGATGATTTTTGGGGGTTGTTTGGGGTTGGAAAGGGAGCCCTCGGGCTCAGGCGACTCTGGTTCCTGGGGTTAAAACACGTCGTGCATGGACGACGCCTTTTTGAAGGGCGTCGGGCCATCACGACGCCTTTTAACCAGGAATTGCCTAACAGAGAGTCTGCCAGTTCGGGGATTCTGGGACTAAAAGACGTCATGGGTGCACGACGCGTTTTTGAATAGCGTCGGTTAGCCATGACGCCTTTTAAGGCAGAAATCCCCCGAGTAAAGGGCTTTGGAAATTCCGGATTTCTGTGTTGAATGGCGTCTGAGGATGTCGACGCCTTTTAAAAGGCGACCACTGGTGTCGACGCCTTTTAAGGCTTAATTCTGAAGACTATTTTACGTGAACCTGTACATGAAGCTTGAATGGCGTCGTCCTTGGTCGACGCGATTCAAGACAGAAACTCACTAATTCATGCCAGTAAAACGTGTTCATACTGCTAGATAGATGGTTAGTGCATGTTTTAGTGTACCCGATAGAGATGGATTCTTCATGATCGAATGGTTCTATATATGTGTTGTGCGATCGCGGACTTTTCACGTGACCGGATCGCACCGTGCTGGGTTTTGAGTTACTGTGGACCTGGAGTGACATTGTAGCGCTTTATCACCCTGTGCTGGTGGGGGCGTGAGCACAGCGCCGGTGGGGGCGTGGGCGGGTTGACGCCTAGTGAGAGAGGGTCACCTGGTGAACCCCGGGGTCAGCTAGTACCGGTGTAGGAGTGGTACATTCGGAGAGTCACTCATGCTCAGGGAAGGGGTAGTCACCTGAGCCAGTTGGGCCGGAGTAGCGAGCGTGCTATCTGAGGGGCTACTCCTTGGTCTCAGCGGGTCGAGGTTTTTCCCACCGTTGTTTGTGCGGTTGGCGAATTCTATCGAGGCGACAATTGTATATTCTCTTATCGGCGGATTTAGAATGTGCATGATTAATATAATTCGACTGCATGTATTCTCACGTAGAGAATTAGGATTTGTACCTGCCACTTCACTTGTTACTTTACCGTTAGCTGTACTTTACTCTTGTGGGCGCGTGCGTGGGCAGTGGGGATCGAAGGATCCCTACTGAGTCTTGTTTTGAGACTCACCCCTGTGGTTTTCAGGTAAGGACTCCGAGCAGACTTAGAGCGGCGTGTGCAGCCGTGTGTAGAGCGCCTTCAGCAGTTGTTCCGGGGTATGCCCCGACGTAGTTGTTATTTATTTATGGCCTGTATGTTTAATTATCTCTTTTCAGTTGGAATATGTAATTATTTGCTGTAGCGAGTCGCATTGTAATAATTTTAATTCCTGCACTGTCATTTCAATTCAATGCGATGTGAATGTTTAGCTTAGTTTATTATTTATTTCCCAGACTTACTAGATCCTGGTTTGGTTCCAAATTTAATGATTCGGTACCCATTTAGTAATCGGATCCCCGATTATAGGGTGGCGGGTCGTTACAGTTGGTATCAGAGCATACGGTCTGGCAAATAAATAAATAACTAGGTTAAATGTTGTAAGTTCGGCAAATAAATACATTATCCCGTACAGGCACGGCGGTAGCATAGGTTTTAGGACTCTAATTAGAACTTTTTGATTTTGTAGGCGAGTAGATGGCTCCCAGGAAGAGGATGCCAGTTATTCGAGAGAGGGGAGATGCCCCTAGTGGGTCCGAGGCAGGGAGGCCGAGTGTTGAGCAGTTTATGGAGGCCATGATAGATACGATGGATAGATATCAGACGCGGGATCCTAGCGAGAGTTCTAGTGCTCGGGGAGGGTCCACAGCTACACTTGAGAGGTTCTTGAAGCTGAGGCCACCTCACTTCACCGGTCGTCCCGACCATGACGAGGCCATTCATTGGCTTAGAGAGATTGAGAAGACTTTTGATACCATGGACTGTGCAGCAGTAGAGAGGACCCCGCTGGCTACCTTCATGCTGAAGGATAGCGCCTATGACTGGTGGACCACACTGAAGAGTTTGTCTTATGGGGACAGGAGTCTTAGGGAAATTTCTTGGGAGACCTTTGTTAAGGAGTTCAATGCACAATATTTCCCTAGACATGTCCAGCGAGCCAAGGAGAGAGAGTTTATGGATCTGACGCAGGGAAGTATGTCGGTACTTGAGTACGAGGCGAAGTTTGTTTCGCTGGGACGGTTTGTGCCTTTCATATCTGGGGACGAGGAGCGTCGCACGGAGAGGTTTGTGGATGGGCTGAGGCTCAGTCTGAGGAACTTTGTAGCGTCCCACTGTTGTACAGACTTGGCATCAGCAGTTAGGCGTGCAGCAGCTGTGGAGGCTCAGCAGACCCAGTCGGTCCGGGAGAGAGGGCAGACTGTTCAGGGGCCAATGCGAGGCAGGAGTAAGGCAGCGGCACCGGCTCCTTCAGCCGGATCGGGATCGTCGTCACTCGGCTCCCGATTCAGGAGATTCTTCACGGGTGGTGGCAGCAGTAGTGGCAGCAGCAGGCCCAGGCAGGGTCAGCAGAGTCAGTCAACGTCCAGTACACAGTAGGAGCCAGCTCAGAGGCTTCTGGCAGTTTGTCAGCACTGTGGTGGTGCCCATGGCGGGACTCAGTGTCCCACTCTTCCAGGAGGTGTTTTACTTGCGGCCAACAGGGCCATCTGGCGAGGCGGTGCCCGCAGGGGAATGGTCAGGGGCAGGGTCATGGCGATCAGAAGAAGCCGAGGACCCAGGGGAGAGTTCTAGCTATCACCAGGAGGGAGGCTCGCGCGTCCAACTTGGTGGAAGGTACACTCTTGTGGGCGCGTGCGTGGGCAGTGGGGATCGAAGGATCCCGACTGAGTCTTGTTTTGAGACTCACCCCTGTGGTTTTCAGGTAAGGACTCCCAGCAGACTTAGAGCGGCGTGTGCAGCCGTGTGTAGAGCGCCTTCAGCAGTTGTTCCGGGGTATGCCCCGACGTAGTTGTTATTTATTTCTGGCCTGTATGTTTAATTATCTCTTTTCAGTTGGAATATGTAATTATTTGCTGTAGCGAGTCGCATTGTAATAATTTTAATTCCTGCACTGTCATTTCAATTCAATGCGATGTGAATGTTTAGCTTAGTTTATTATTTATTTCCCAGACTTACTAGATCCTGGTTTGGTTCCAAATTTAATGATTCGGTACCCATTTAGTAATCGGATCCCCGATTATAGGGTGGCGGGTCGTTACAGTTGGTATCAGAGCATACGGTCTGGCAAATAAATAAATAACTAGGTTAAATGTTGTAAGTTCGGCAAATAAATACATTATCCCGTACAGGCACGGCGGTAGCATAGGTTTTAGGACTCTAATTAGAACTTTTTGATTTTGTAGGCGAGTAGATGGCTCCCAGGAAGAGGATGCCAGTTATTCGAGAGAGGGGAGATGCCCCTAGTGGGTCCGAGGCAGGGAGGCCGAGTGTTGAGCAGTTTATGGAGGCCATGATAGATACGATGGATAGATATCAGACGCGGGATCCTAGCGAGAGTTCTAGTGCTCGGGGATGGTCCACAGCTACACTTGAGAGGTTCTTGAAGCTGAGGCCACCTCACTTCACCGGTCGTCCCGACCATGACGAGGCCATTCATTGGCTTAGAGAGATTGAGAAGACTTTTGATACCATGGACTGTGCAGCAGTAGAGAGGACCCCGCTGGCTACCTTCATGCTGAAGGATAGCGCCTATGACTGGTGGACCACACTGAAGAGTTTGTCTTATGGGGACAGGAGTCTTAGGGAAATTTCTTGGGAGACCTTTGTTAAGGAGTTCAATGCACAATATTTCCCTAGACATGTCCAGCGAGCCAAGGAGAGAGAGTTTATGGATCTGACGCAGGGAAGTATGTCGGTACTTGAGTACGAGGCGAAGTTTGTTTCGCTGGGACGGTTTGTGCCTTTCATATCTGGGGACGAGGAGCGTCGCACGGAGAGGTTTGTGGATGGGCTGAGGCTCAGTCTGAGGAACTTTGTAGCGTCCCACTGTTGTACAGACTTGGCATCAGCAGTTAGGCGTGCAGCAGCTGTGGAGGCTCAGCAGACCCAGTCGGTCCGGGAGAGAGGGCAGACTGTTCAGGGGCCAATGCGAGGCAGGAGTAAGGCAGCGGCACCGGCTCCTTCAGCCGGATCGGGATCGTCGTCACTCGGCTCCCGATTCAGGAGATTCTTCAGGAGTGGTGGCAGCAGTAGTGGCAGCAGCAGGCCCAGGCAGGGTCAGCAGAGTCAGTCAACGTCCAGTACACAGTAGGAGCCAGCTCAGAGGCTTCCGGCAGTTTGTCAGCACTGTGGTGGTGCCCATGGCGGGACTCAGTGTCCCACTCTTCCAGGAGGTGTTTTACTTGCGGCCAACAGGGCCATCTGGCGAGGCAGTGCCCGCAGGGGAATGGTCAGGGGCAGGGTCATGGCGATCAGAAGAAGCCGAGGACCCAGGGGAGAGTTCTAGCTATCACCAGGAGGGAGGCTCGCGCGTCCAACTTGGTGGAAGGTACACTCTTGTGGGCGCGTGCGTGGGCAGTGGGGATCGAAGGATCCCTACTGAGTCCTGTTTTGAGACTCACCCCTGTGGTTTTCAGGTAAGGACTCCCAGCAGACTTAGAGCGGCGTGTGCAGCCGTGTGTAGAGCGCCTTCAGCAGTTGTCCGGGGTATGCCCCGACGTAGTTGTTATTTATTTCTGGCCTGTATGTTTAATTATCTCTTTTTAGTTGGAATATGTAATTATTTGCTGTAGCGAGTCGCATTGTAATAATTTTAATTCCTGCACTGTCATTTCAATTCAATGCGATGTGAATGTTTAGCTTTGTTTATTATTTATTTCCCAGACTTACTAGATCCTGGTTTGGTTCCAAATTTAATGATTCGGTACCCATTTAGTAATCGGATCCCCGATTATAGGGTGGCGGGTCGTTACATGGACCCTGTATACACACTTTGTAAAGGGGCCCATAATTAGCCACGACAACACGGTGGTCATTACTTCGTGTTTTGACTTCCATGATATATATGGGAGAGACTTGGCCAGGCATTGCTCAGAACTACTTACGTACCAATTCTTGGAGGCTCTGCGGCCTATGAAAAGGAGAAAATTCCATGATCTCGAATGCGAATGGTACAGGTGGTTCGATCTGAGAGACCTCTACATAACACTGAACAGATTGTTCCTAGATCCTTCAGAACCCAAGTGGCCGCCGCAGATTGATGAGCTGATTGAAGGTCCCGGTGCCATCTTTGATAAGCGGATATTGCTGTCTGAAGAGACCGATGAAGGGGAGCCAGATGACCCCTATGAAGCTGGTTACACTACAGATCTGCTCTGGAGGGGGACATATCCTTCTCATGTCTTCATGATCCATACTCTGTTTCCCACACTGCTCCTGACCCCGACTTGGTCGCGGGTCATTACTGAAGATATTCCACGGGCTCCGCCCATTATGATCACGCTGTCCCCTTGGGACCTCATTCCACCACCTCCTCTCAATCTAGAGAGGATGTATGATTTGATTTGGGACATATTGCTATATGATCCCCCTAATCCTCTGGCCTTGGTGCCACTTCCTCCGTCTAATTCTCCTTCTATTTGTATCCATTCTTGTTTTATGTTTAATTCCTCTGATATCCAAAAAAAACGCCAATTTTACAACAAATTCTTCTCAGATCCTTATCGAGGAAACCTCTTACTTGTCCGATCACACCCCATTGCACGGGTCCTTCGGTCAAGATTCTCTCTTAGATCTACTCTGCCCCTCCCCTCAGGAGGATTCTCCTGTATTTCCACTTGTATCCCAAGATTTCTATCCTGCTTCATCTTCATTAGGTTATAATAGGGAGTTTAGTGAAGTTAGGTAGTCCAGTTTTAGGCAGGTTAGTCAGGTTAGGAAATCTAGGAAGCCTAAGGGTAGGCGAATTCCAGATAGATACCTCCAGGACTTAGTTGATAGATGCTTTTCTTGCTCTTTAATCCCTCAGTTTTTAGAAAATCCAATTCAGATGCCAGAAGATTGTATGAACGATGAGTCAGTCAATGATGGGTATGGGGTATATGAGTTAATGCATGAAAAGGACCCCATTATTGAAGATGAAGAAGATGACGAGGACGCAGCTGAGATATATACTAGTGGAATGAAGAGATTCGATGAACCCTCAGCTGCCGTAGAAGAGCCCACCAAAGAAATCAATTTAGGGACTGAAGACGAACCTAAGGTTGTCCTCGTCAGCAAAAATCTTTCTACAGAGGATGAGAAGGCAATGGTACAAGTACTCAAGGACTGTAAGGACACTTTCGCCTAGAGTTATGAAGATATGTCGGGGTTAGACTCATCTTTAGTTGAACACAGATTGACGTTGAGGGAAGGAGCTAGCCCTGTCAAGTAGAAATTAAGGCGATTCCACCCACAAATGGCTCTAAAGATGAAGGAAGAGGTCGACAAATTACACAAAGCCAAATTTATTAGAGTTGTCCTTTATCCACAATGGGTGGCCAACATAGTCCCGGTCATGAAGAAAGACGGGAAGGTCAGAATTTGCATTGACTTCCGTGATCTTTACCGGGCGTGTCCTAAAGATGATTTTCCATTGCCTCATATTGATGTACTCATTGATAATACCGCTGGCTATGAAACTTTATCGTTTATGGACGGATTTTCAGGATACAATCAGATTAAGCTGGTAGAAGAAGATCAAGAAAAAACATCATTCACTACGCCTTGGGGAACATACTGCTATGTTGTCATGCCATTTGGATTGAAGAATGCTGGAGCCACTTATCAGAGGGCTATGATAGCAATATTTCATAACATGATGCATATAGATCTGGAAGTGTATATGGATGATTTATTGGTTAAATCTAAGACAAAGGATGAGCACGCCAAAGTTTTGGCAAGGGTATTAGAGAGATCGAGAGAGTATCAGTTAAAGATGAACCCCAAGAAATGTGTATTCGGGGTATCTTCAGGAAAATTACTTGGATTCATTGTCAGCAAACGGGGAATTGAGATCGATCCCAACAAGGCGAAGGCTATCAGAGAAATGCCACCTCCCAAAAACTTGAAAGAGTTGAGAGGATTAATCGGGAGGTTACAATTTATCCGCCGTTTTGTCTCCCAGCACTCACAAAGGTGTAAACCGTTTTACGAGCTTACCAAGCCGGGAGTCAAATTCGATTGGGACGATAAGTGTCAGGAGGCATTTGATGGATTAAAGAACTATTTGACAAGTCCTCCTGTTTTGAGACCACCATCTCCAGGCAAACCATTGATACTTTACATTTTAGTCCTGGATGATGCAGTGGGGGTTGTCCTAGCACAAGAGGATGAAGAAGGAAAAGAGAGGGCAGCCTACTATCTCTCTAAACTTCTCAACCCCGCTGAACAGAGATATACAGCGATGGAGAAAACATGTGCAGCATTGGTCTGGGTTGTGCATAAATTAAAACATTATTTTCTGGCCCATGAAGTCCATCTCATCGCTAGAATTAATCCGATCAAATTCTTTCTGGAGAAATCTGTTCTTACTGATAGGTTAGCGCGATGGCAAAGCTTTCTATCTCAATTCGATATCATTTACATTCAGCAGAAAGCAATCAAGGGCTATGCCATAGCGAAACATCTCGCTCATCATCCCCTTCCTTGTTTTGATCCAGTGCGATCAGAGTTTCCGGATGAGGAACTGATGTCCGTAAATCAAATCAGAGATGATATGTGGACTCTGCATTTTGACGGAGCTCTGAATTCTCATGGAAAGGGGATCGGTATTGTTCTGCTATCACCTGAAGGTGTCACCATTCCACAAGCTTTTCAGCTTGATTTTCCAGTCATTAACAATATAGCTGAACACGAGGCACTCCTTGCTGGCCTCGAGGCTGCTCATTTCCATGGTGTCAATAAACTCAGGATTGTGGGTGATAGCCAACTGATTCTTCGCCAAGTGCTGACCAAGTATCGAACTCTTGATCCCAAACTCAAGCCTTATCAAGGGCTTACTTCTGCATATTCAAAGCTTTTCATGAAATTGATCTTTATCCATGTCCCTAGGAATCAAAACATCTTAGCTGACGCGCTAGCTTCATTGGCATCTTCTCTTGATTTTTCAATCAGCAGGCAATCCGAATCAATCATAGTTCATACGCGTCTTTCACCCGCCGTGAAAGACCCTTGATTTCTTAGAACTAAGGAGAAGTTGCTGAAGAAAGTCAGAGATGGAAGCATTGTAGAAAAGAGAGAAATCATGTTGATGGAACTGTTAAAAGAGATGGATGATGAACAGAAGCCATGGTATTATGAAATTGCAAAATATTGTGAAGATCAATCATATCCTGAGGAGGCTACAACTGAGGAGAAGAGAGCTATCAGGAGAGTTGCTCAAAGATACACCCTAGTTGGAGGAGCACTGTACAAGAGAGGTTTTGATGGAGTTCTTCTGAGATGTCTAGACGAAGATGAGCTTTGGAAGGTTATGGAAGGAGCTCATAGTGGAGTTTGTGGTGGCCACGTCAATGGACAGATGCTAGCAAAGAAGATCCTTAGACAAGGATTTTATTGGCCAACCATGGAAGAAGACTGTGTAGGATATGTCCGTAGGTGTGCTAAGTGTCAACTTCATGCCGACAAAATTCATTCTCCTGCATCTTCACTCCATCATGTTTCTTCCCCATGGCCTTTCTCCATATGGGCTTTCAACATCATTGGACCCCTTGGTAATCCTGATTCCGGCATCAAGCAAAAATCTTTCATTCTCACGGCAACGGAATACTTCACCAAGTGGGCAGAAGCTGAAGCGTACACGGAAGTCAAAGCATCAACCGTCTGCAAGTTCATCATGAAGAACATCATCACCCGATTTGGAATTCCAAGCACCATCGTCACCGACAACGGACCGCAGTTCGTGTCACAAGAATTGAAAGATCTCTACAACAGGTATAGAATTGCATTGCATCATTCATCTCCTTATTATCCGCAAGGCAATGGCCAAGCAGATGCAACTAATAAGACTTTGATAAAAATCATCAAAAAGACGTATAAATCTAACAAATTAGCAGACTGGCCAGAAAAATTGGTTGAGGCTCTATGGGCCTACCGAACTTCAATCCGCACACCTACTGGGCAAACCCCTTATTCCTTAACATTTGGAATGGAGGTGGTAGTTCCATATGAGATCCTCATACCGTCATTAAGAGTACAATTGAATAAGGAATTCTCCATTGATGAACATCGTTCAGCACTCCTTGCTCAACGAGAACTCTTAGACGAAAAAAGATGGTCAGCTGCTAATCATACAAAAGTCTATCAAAATAGACTAGCACGTTTTTATCAAAAGAAAGTCATTGAACGTAAGTTCAAAGTCGGTGAAATGGTTGTCAAAAGGATTTTTGTAAAACCTGGTGGTCCGCGTTCTACGCTCCAACCCAACTGGGAAGGGCCCTATGTTGTATCGCACGCTTTTCTTGTTAATGCTTATCGTCTTGTTAATGCAGAAGGAGAAGAGCTAAATCATCCCTGGAATGACTTACATCTTAAGAAATACTACCCTTAGGTTAAAGAGTCGATCAGCATGGTACAAAGGCAAGTGGAATCAACTCAAATTTCTTTATTAGTCTGAATAATTTAACTTCAAACATATCATTACACACACTGACACGTTTGATTCGTGAGTAACAAGAGATGCCAAGTCCTAAAGAATATCAAAAGCTTGACTGAAAGTGTAAAGTACAAGTCATTTCTTTTTAAAGCAAAATTCTGTTTTACACATCGGCCCCTGGTGTCGGAACGAAGTTTAGAATAGACTTCCAAGAATACCCGCCATCTTAGTAGGAGGCCGTCATAAAAAATGGGGGAGATCCGTTCCAAAGAAAAGAAAAGAATAGAAAAACAAAAGCAAAAGGCAAAATGTTAAATCAAAAGGCCATTACACTACAAACGTTACATCAAGGCCATGAAATGAAACGAAAGGGAACGCAAGGTCGATAAATACCCCGGAAAGAAAATGACCGAACCCTAACGGATATTAGGGTAGGAAAGGAACATCCTTTTAGGTCTCCGGAACCTTCTCATGGGCTTTCTAAACTTATTCTTCCTTTTCTTTCTAAAGAGGCGTACTCCAAACTTAAGGAATGGCTTAGATTGACTAAGAGTCAAATCATCGAATGGGATCACGAATGGAAACACAAATTCAAACACGATGGGTTTAAGTTAAATTGCTAAAGAACAATTTGGAAATTAAGTTAATAAATGAATATGATCTTTTGATCTGAGTACCATGCTGATCTTTTATGTCAAAAATCCAAAAAATACATGTCAAAAATAAAAAAAAATACATATGTCAAAAATCCAAAAAAAATACATATGTCAAAAATAAAAAAAAATACATATGTCAAAAATCCAAAAAAATACATATGTCAAAATCCAAAAAAAACATATATTTCAAAACCCAAACAAAAATGAATATTTCAAAACAACAAAAATATTTCATTTGGCATTTGCTTATTGCACTTGGTATGTCTCATTCATTTTGTTTTCGGTGAGCATATGTCTGCTTGCATGTTACATTTTGCTTAAGTTTGCTTATAGTTCAATTACCTTTGTTAATAAAGGCCATGCCCCTTGACCATTTATTTAAGGAAAAGATCGATTGACCATTTATTTGGTCAGGCAAGGGGCTAAGCCTAAATAGATACTTAACATGTTTGTTAAGTGATGTACAGGACACAAGCACAGGAACACAAGATTGGAGCCCAAAAGTTTCATGTATATCATCAAAAGGTGTTTTGTACATGATACATAGAAGAAAAAGAAAATACATAAGCCCTCAAGGCTGGCTCTCCCCTCCGCCCTCATCAAGCTGGCTCTGGGCCTCATCAGGCGTGTCCGGTGCTGGTCCTCGGCTGGGAGGTGGAGGTGGCCCCATCGTGCTCGGCCCTGCCTGGCCGGAAGACATGGCGACACTGGCAGTAAAACCACTGGTCAGACTACGCTCCTGGGCACGCTGTCGAGCACGCCTGTACCTCTCCTCTACACTCCGGCGCTCGTGCTCAGCAATCCCCAACTGAACTCGGAGGGAGGCCATCTCTGAATCCATCTTCTGCCTCTCCCACTCTCGCTCCTCGGTGATGAACCCCAGTCGAGACTGGAGGTGTGAAAGCTCTCGAGGAAGATCTCCAGTCGAGAGTCGGGCCACCTGCTCCTCCAGAGACCGGATCCGCGACGCATCGGCCTTAGCACGAGCAGTTGCAGCACGAGAACGCTCCAGCTCCGCTTCAGCCCTCTGAAGGGCTTCCTGAAGCTCAGCAACCTGAAGGGAAGTCATTGTTAGTTCAAGACAATCAAGTAATCAAAGTCAAAATTTGAAAAGTCGAAGAACTTACCCGAGCAGCCCGGTCCTCCTCCGCAAGAGAAGCCCGGTGGATGGCGGAGACGAGTTGGCTCTGGAGGTCAGCCAGAGCAGCATCATAGGTAGACGAGGAAGAAGATGAAGCTCCGAAGGAAGGGGGAGCCGCCTGGGTGTAGATGGCTCGCTGCACCAAGAGACAACCGTCAGTGTCAATCGCCAAAACAATTAATTAATTAAAACATGCATTCATAAACATGCATACATACCAGATCAAACAACTCTTTCTGGACTTGTTCGAGCTGGGCCTCTGCATCATGTAGGCGGGCCCAGAGGTCGATGATGACCGCATCACGCGCATCCTGCATATCACACATACATACATTCATTCACAAACATAAATCAAGATAATAATAAAATTGAAGATGCATAAATGCATACTTACATCGAGTGGTCGGAGGAGCCGAAGCTAATCGGCGTAGTGGGCCCGGTACTGCTAGAGGTAGGCCTCGCTACTCTCCGCCCGGGACTCCACTCTGACACCCCAGCGATGCCAGTCTTCATATTGCTCCGGGAATTTTGCTCGCCAGTCTGTGAGGGCTTGCTTGCCCCTCATGCTCCTCCCGACGCCCTCCGAGACCTCCTCGTCAATCCATTCCTGGTGGAGGCCCAGGGTCCTCATCACGAGCCGGAGGAGGAGGGGTTCGATTTCGTTGAGGCAATGCACCCACATTTGCCTCCCGAACCTCCTCTTGCCAGCCGTCACCCACGGCTGACCCTCCTCGCCCATACCAAGGTACGGGCGCCACATTACCTGCACATAGATTAGATGCATTCATAAATAATTTGCATTTATTGAATAAAAGATTGCATTTAATTGAACAAGTTAAAAACTTACCAGTAACTCTGGGTAGTCAAGGAACTGACGGCGGAGGGCCGTCAGCTGGTGATGCTGTGGGGCCGTGTCCACAATTGGCTGCCAACGGCAGGCCAACGGGACGGTGCTGGGTCTTGCAATCCGCGCTCTACCGAGCGGGAAGTAATGGTAGCTCCACACCTGCATTCATGAACATATAAGTTAGGAAAAATCATCATATCATGTTTCATATCATGAACAAATAATGAAACAACTTAATACCTGGAGGAACGGCGAGAAGCCGCTGACAGTGGTCTCACGATCCGGCGTGACCGCGGACAAATCGGCGAAGAGGTGGGCCAGAAGGGCCGCACCTCAGGCGTACTCCCCTAAGCTATCTAAATCATCTAACAAGTAAAGGAATCTACAGTGAATGTGGTCGCCCTTCGTACCGAACAGCAACCGACCAAAGAAGAAAACTAAGAAAACTCTAAGCTGCCTATCTACCTCCTCCCCCTGACTAGGGTCGCTACAGTAGACGGTGGAAGATGACTCAGCTAACTTATCCCTAAACTCCTCCCGGGTCTCGTCAGACCGACGCCGGGGCTCATCTAATCCTAAGGCTGCCTCTACTTCTATCTTGAGAACCATCCTGGACTCCCTACCTATGCTAGATATCTCTATCCCTAGTAGAGCCTCTGCTAATCCCTGGTAGTTGGGGTAAGTCACCCCACTCACAGGTCGGCCCTCTACCCTAAGGCCAGTGATCCTGGCCACATCTTCTAAAGTGGGAATCATATGTCCCCAGGGTATTAGGAATGCCCGACTCTCTGCGTGCCAACGCTTCCTAAGCGCCTGCAGCAAGACCAGATCGAGCCAAAATGGCTCGATATCTAGTATCTCACCGAACCCCATCCGGCGCAGGCGCGCCTTTTGGAAATCCGGGAGACTCCTATAGGCCCCTATCACTAAGTCCCAACTAATCCTAGACCTCATCACTCCCTGCAAATAAAAAACATAAAAAAAATAGTGTCAGTAATGAATAAAAACAGGAAAAACAGTTCTGTTTTGAAAGGCGTCAGCACCTATAGACGTTTTTCAAAACACGTCAAGATGTCCTGACGCAATTCAAACTTATTTTCTACCTAATTAAAAATTCAGAATTAACCTTGAAAAACGTCAAACCAGTGTGACGCCTTTTGAATGGCGTCACCTGGTCTGGACGCCTTTCAAGGCCCGATTCCGGATTCTTGGGGAACCCCTTTCTACCCTCTTTTTCTTATCTCATTCATCCCATAGGGAACTTACCGTGTGGAGGTCGCCCTCCTCTTCCTCTTCCATTGCCACGGGTGCCGGTGGAGGGATCTCCTCCTCCAAAAACGTCGCGGCTTCGGCTAGCGCCGCCGGAACCTCCTCGGGAGCTTCCTCCTCGTGCCTTCGCCGTCTCTTAGCCAAGGCCTTCATTTTTCTAGTGCCCTCGCCGCGTTCCATGATCAATAAAGGGAGTTTTGAGGGAAAGAGAGGGAGATCGCCGGAGCTCGGGGGTGGCCGGAGAGGTAGAAAGTTTTGGAAAAGTGAGGAAGAAAGGAGGCCTTCACGGGTCTGTAAACGAAAGGTTAAAAAGCGTCGACTCAGACAGACGCGTTTTAGGGCGCATAAGTTGAGGCGGCAAGGACAGGTGTTTGAAACTGATTGAAAGATGTCCACCTATGCTGACGCGTTTCAGATTACCACCAGAGCCGTACAGAGGATGATGATGAAAGGCGTCTTAATCTGTAGACGCTTTTTAGGGAATTAATCACGGAATTAATGGCAGAATCCTGGAAAAAGTAGGAGAGAGAGTTTAAAGGCGTCGGGATAAGCAGACGCAATTTAAACTTAAATCTATTTTTTTAGGATTAAATTGAATTTATGGAAAAGGAATTATGGTTGAAAGGCGTCTTTTTGAGTGGACGCGTTTTGGATTTTACAGAACCCGAACTGTTGAATTTTCAGGAAAAATCCAGTTTTTACTAAAGGAAAAATCATGGGCACATCACAGGAAGTTAAGGAAAGGTTTCAAGGCATGAAAAATCATTCTTTATTTAATGAAATCCTTTATTACATCAAAAAAAGAAAAGAGAAAGAGGACATTTAAGGAAAAATTTCATGAAGACTTTTAAGGTAAGGAAATTTCAATCCTCTATCTCTATCTTTAGAGGATTTTACACGGTAACTAAAGCCAAGGTTCCATAAGGTGGTGATAATTTGTATGGCTTCATAATCTTCGTCGGATTCCAAGTCACGCTTCTTGATTGGGGATGTGAGAGAGAATTCAGGGAATTCACGACGGCCCAAGCTAAGTTGAGTAAGGCACCGATGGGGATTGTATAACACGAACTCGGTGGCTCCAATCAACTTGAGATCCGCTCCCGCTGCACGGCGCACCCAAACAGGTTTTTCAACAAGAGCAAGCGGAGACGAGTCAAATATGTCGGATGTCATGAGCTTCAAATACTCTCTCCAGTCGGCCCGGGTCTTGAGCTTTGGAACCTTGTTGACCATGTGCTCATTGAACTTTACAATGTTAGCGATGCAATGAATTGGACTATTCAAGAAGATTTGAGATGGATTCAGAGGCCTCTTCTTGCAGTACTCAAACTTAAAGTGAAGTTCAACCCACAAGGCAAAGAGTAACATGCACCCATAGGGAGGACGACCCACAGATGCCGCAGAAAGCCCGCTGTAAAGATATGCCAAGAGTGCAGTGCTAATGGATTTACCTTCGAAGATTGCGCATATAGCACTAACCTGATCATCTTCTAAGATATTATCCTGCGCAGGGAAGAACAAGGCACCGGCAAGGCATGTAACGAAAGCTTTCGTCACATCCTCCGCTTCATCCTCCCTTAGATCATCAATTTCATATAGAGTCCACTCAGCGAGCTTTGCAAGATTGATCCCCTTCTTGGTAAGGCATCCTTTAGCTTCTGAAGGATCCTTCATAATTGATGTCAACAATTGTTGACCGGTGATTTTCTCTCTTGTCAAAGCTATCTTATCTTTGTTATCTTTGGTCTTTGGGAGACCTAATAGAAGCTCCGCCTCCTCCAAAAGGATTGTGCACTCGAAGTCTTGAAAGAAGAACGTGTGAGTTTGGGGATGCCACCACTCGATCAAGGCACCCATAGCCGCCCAATCTACGTTCGCGCTCTTGTAATGTTTGGCAAGCACCACAAGACCTTGAAGATTCCACTTGGATATGAAGACTTGCATGGAAAGCTTAACACTTTTTGCAAGTTTACGAATCCAAGGGAGAGAGGTGAACTTCCTTGGGCCGGGAAACGTGGGATAATTCTGAAAACAAAAGGAAGAATATGAAGATCATGAAGAACACGAAAAACAAGAAGAAGAATTGAAGGGAAGTTGATTTAACTTACTTGAAGATTGGGATCTCTTCCATTGAGGTGATTTTCCACGTCGGAAAACTTCTCTAGAGACATCTTCATCCTCTTGTTCGATGAACCCATCCTCTTTTTCGGAGTTCTTCCTTCTTGAAGCTTAGAAACCTTAGAAACTTTGAAGAAACCTTGAAACTTTGGAAGAAAACTCAACCTAGGATCTTTGGATTATGGTAGGATTGGTTGGGAACAACCTAAGGGTGTTTATATAGAAGGAATTGCGATCCTAGGAAGACTTTTCCGGATTGGAAAATGGATGTGCATTGGTAGAGTTGGAATCCGAGTAGAGAACAGCCAGAAACCTGTTTCTGTGCGTAAAAGGCGTCGAGGAGAACCGCCGCGTTTCAACATTGAATGGCGTCTGCTCGAAATGACGCGTTTCAGCCTTTCTGTGATTTATCCGAAATTCTGTGGTTTTTTATGTTTAAATTGAATATTTGTTTGGAATTATTAATAATTTTGATTGCAGGAAATTCAAGTAAAGCTAGAAATATCAAGAAGATCCCACTGTGGAGTTCAAGAAGTCCTGACCATGGCTAAAAAGACGGTTATTTCTACCCTTGTATTATTTCATGTAATTCATTTGCATAATCTCATTATTATATGCTAAATATTTATTAGAGTATGTCAAGGACCTTGTGATTTTGATGAAACTGGAATTTGAGTTCCCCTACAATAAAAACAGTGATAATTCCAGAAGATTCTTAATCGCACGGATAGGCCGTTTGATTGTTAATTAGTGAGGATGATGGTTCCATTTTTGTGAAACAGTGCGTGGATAAACAAGTTTCGGCTTAACACTGGATTACAAGAATTGGTATCTTAACTCATTAATGACAATTTAACAATATTATCCTTGATTAATTTATATTTTATTTAACTTTATATTTTTCTTTTAGCCCAGCATGCATCATGTAGGACTTTGAAATCATTGTGATAAAAATTAATTGTTGATTAAGTTTCAGACCATTAAATCAAACAATTCAAACATGATATGAAATATTCCATTCTGAGTTGAGTATCTTGATTATCTTTGAGGTTCGCTTGAAGATATCATTGGAATTTTATCCTTTCTTGGATTCTTTATCTAATATTTCTTGTTTTTCTTTTAAGATCCATCATGGCTGCAGCACGTCCACATTGGCTGGCAAACGCTCCCCATGATGAAACCTACAGTGTCTACGACCTAGGGTACTTCCCATTCCGAGGAGGTTGATCGACCTTATTTTATTTCCTTGTCTATTTCATCCAGACAGCATTGATTCCATTGATCTCCTTGAACTATCTTCATTGATGATTTTGAGAAAAATTTTAATCATGTGATGTTAAGAGCGTGTCTCATCACACCTTGGCATCATCTTTTCAATACATTCCACTTCATTTCACTCCCTTGCAAAGACGATGCCAAGGTGAGGCAGCTGTAGACACGCTAATTTTGACGTCATTTCAAGTAAATTTCATATCATATAATAATGCCTCATAATGGTCTGATATTTAATCATTGATTAATTTTTATTGATCTTTTTAAGTGTCGGGTTTAACAGACATGTTTAAGTTAATCAATTAAATTGATTTTAACTCAAATTTCAGTTAAAATATGAAGAAATCTAAAAGACGTCTATTCCTCTGGACGCCATTTAGACTTTATTCTTATTTTAACGTTTAAATTTGAATTTTAATCAATTGGTTAATTAGCTAAAAGGCGTCGGTATTGTAGGTGCTTAGAATGACAGTGTGATTAACATGAAAAATCCTATGTTGTTTAGTGCAAAATAAACCTATTAAAAATAGCAACTACGTGAAGTTATCGCCAAAAACTTTTGACTTAAAAGTTTCAAAAGAAGTATTGATCGCCTACCTGTTTGAACGCGGAAGATATCGAGTTCTTGATTCCCCTCCTTCAGCCGGCTGAAGAAAGAGAGCCCTTTCTTGTTCTTTGTTCTTGCTGTTGAATTTGGAGTTTGAAGTTGAGGATTTGAGGATCGTCCAGAGTTCTTGTGTTGAGTGTTTGACTTCCTCCTTTCTCTTGTTGTTGAGTGCAGCATAAAGTATAGAAAGAGGAATAAAGAAGTGATGAGAACTTAAGCAAAAATAGTATCTATTCTAATCATGGTATTGAACATGCAACTAAACATCAAACTTACTTGTTGGGATGGCTTTTGAAACCCCTTTATCAAATAGGTTTTTGAAAAGAAAAGAAATGATGTTGTGGTGTGTGTTGCATAGAGTGATGATGAAGAATGAGATTAATGAAGATGTAAAATGAAAACGCAGAAATGAAACACTTATGCCGACTGGATGAAGCCTTGAACTGGATGAAGAATGGACGCCGACTTCTGGAGACAGCAGCGCTTCGGCGTTTGGACGTCGTTGCTCCGATCTTCAACTTGCTATCGCTCAATTAACTCAAGATTACGCTTCACTCAAGATCACGCTTAACTTTTTTACTCTTCAACATGTAAGGTATTTATAGACTTCTTCTGCGTCCGCGATTAACATAGAAAAATCTAGGATTTATCCATCTTAACCGACAGATAAATACAGATTAATTCATCTTTATCTGTAATTATCTAAAACGCGTCCACATTGGCTGACGCCTTTCAGATTAATTAAGATAAGGATAAATATCCGGGAAAACTTATCTTTATTAGCTAAAACGCGTCCACCTATGTAGACGTCTTTTACACTAATTAAGATAAGGATAAACATCCGGAAGAGAAGTTAAAATAGCTTAGAAAACCTAAATTGCGTCAGCACTGAAAGACGCCTTTTAGCTAATTAATCAATTGATTAAAATTCAAATTTCAACGTTAAAACAGGAATAAACTCTAAATCGCGTCCACTAAGGTCGACGCCCTTTAGAATTCTGAATATTTTTGCTAAAATTTGAGCTAAAATCAATTTAATTGATTAACTTAAACATGTTTGTTCGACCCGACACTCAAAAATATCAATAAAAATTAATCAATGATTAAATATCAGACCATTCTGAGGCATTATTATATGATATGAAATTTACTCAAAATGACGTCAAAATTAGCGTGTCTACAGCTGCCTCACCTTGGCATCGTCTTTGCAAGGGAGTGAAATGAAATAGAATGTACTGAAAAGGTGATGCCAAGGTGTGATGAGACACGCTCTTAACATCACATGATTGGAATTTTTCTCAAAATCATCGATGAAGATAGCTCAAAGAGATCAATGGAAATCAATCATGTCTAGATGAAGTAGACAAGGAAATAAAATAAAGTCGATCAACCTCCTCGGAGTGGGAAGTACCCCAGGTCATAGACACTGTAGGTTTCATCATGGGGAGCGTTTGCCAGCCAATGTGGACGTGCTACAGCCATGATGGATCTTAAAAGAAAACAAGAATATTGGATAAAGAGTCCAATCAAGGATAGAATTCCAATGATATCTTCAAGCGAACCTCAAAGATAATCAAGATACTCAATTCAGAATGGAATATTTCATATCATGATGGGATTATTTGATTTAATGGTCTGAAACTTAATCAGTAATTAATCCTTATCACAATGATTTCAAAGTCCTACATGATGCATGCTGGGCTAAAAGAAAAATATAAAGTCAAATAAAATATAAATTAATCAAGGATAATATTGTTAAATTGTCATTAATGAGTCAAGATACCAATTCTTGTAATTTAGTGCTAAGCCGAAGTTCGTTTATCCACGCACCGTTTCACAAAAATGGAAACATCGTCCTCACTAATTAACAATCCAACGGCCTATCCTTGCGATTAAGAATCCTCTGGAATTATCACTGTTTTTGTTGTAGGGGAACTCAAATTCCAGTTTCATCAAAACCATAAGGTCCTTGATATGATCTAATAAATACTTCATATAGTAATTATGATGATGCACAATAATTACATGAAAGGAATACAAGGGTAGAGATAACCGTCTTTTTAGCCACGGTTGAGACTTCTTGGCTCCCACAGTGGGATCTTCTTAATATTTTCTTCAATTTCTCAGGTTTTCTTGAATTTTAGAAACAGGTTTCTGGCTGTTCTCTACTCGAATTCCAACTCTACCAATGTCTTGTATCCTGTATACAACTTGAACAAACATGTTAAGTATTTGTTTAGGCTTAGCCCCTTGCCTGACCAAATAAATGGTCAATTAATTTTTCCTTCAATAAATGGTCAAGGGGCATAGCCTTTATTAACAAAGATAATGAGAATAATCAAACTTAAGCAAAATGCAACATGCAAGCAGACGGATGCTTACTGAAAATAAAAGGAATGAAACATACTGAGTGCAACAGGCAAATGCTAATTGAGATATTTTTGTTGTTTTGAAATATTCATTTTTGTTTGGGTTTTGAAATATATGCTTTTTTTTGAATTTTGGACATATATATATTTTTTTCAATTTTTAACATTTGTATTTTTTTTTTTTTTTCACATATGTATTTTTTTGGATTTTTGACATATGTATTTTTGGATTTTTTGACATATGTATTTTTTTGGATTTTGACATATGTTTTTTTTTGGATTTTTGACATATGTATTTTTTTTTTGGATTTTTTGACATATGTATTTTTTTTGGATTTTTGACTAAAAGATCAGTACGGTACTTAGATCAAAAGATCATATTCATTTATCAACTTAATTCTCAAATTGTTCTTTAACAACTTAACTTAAAATCCATCGTGTTTGAATTTGTGTTTCCATTCGTGATCCCATTTGATGATTTGATCCTTAGTCAATCTAAGTCATTCCTTAAGTTTGTAGTACATCTCTTTAAAAGGAAAGAAGAATAAGTTTAGAAAGCCCATGAGAAGGTTCCGGAGACTTAAAAAGATGTTCCTTTCCTACCCTAATATCCGTTGGGGTTCGGTCATTTTCTTCCGGGATATTTATCGACCTTGCGTTCCCTTTCATTTCATTTCATGGCCTTGATGTAACGTTTGTAATGTAATGGCCTTTTGATTTGACATTTGGATTTTGCCTTTTTGCTTTTGTTTTTCTATTCTTTTTTCTTTTTTCGGGACGGATCTCCCCCTTTTTTTTTTATGACGGCCTCCTACTAAGATGGTGGGTATTCTTGGTAGTCTATTTTAAGCCTCGTTCCGACATCATGGGCCGAGTATAAAACAGAATTTTTGCTTTAAAACGAATGATTTGTACTTTACACTTTTGGTCAAACTTTTGATATTCTTTAGGACTTGGCATCTCTTGTTACTCACGAATCAAACGTGTCAGTGTGTGTAGTAATGTATTTGAAGTTAAGTTATCCAGACTAACAATGAAATTTGAGTTTATAAACTTTCTGATTCCACTGGTCTTTGTACCATACTGATCGACTCTTTAACCTAAGGGTAGTATTTCTTAAGATGTAATCCATTCATGGATGATTTAGCTCTTCTCCTTCTGCATTAACAAGACGATAAGCATTAACAAGAAAAGCGTGCGATACAACATAGGGCCCTTCCCAGTTGGGTTGGAGCGTAGAACGCGGACCACCAGGTTTTACAAAAATCCTTTTGACAACCATTTCACCGACTTTGAACTTACGTTCAATGACTTTCTTTTGATAAAAACGTACTAGTCTATTTTGATAAACTTTTGCATGATTAGCAGCTGATCATCTTTTCTCGTCTAAAAGTTCCAATTGAGCAAGGAGTGCTGAACGATGTTCATCAATGGAAAATTCCTTATTCAATTGTACTCTTAATGACGATATAAGGATCTCGTATGGAACTACCGCCTCCATTCCAAATGTTAAGGAATAAGGAGTTTGCCCAGTAGGTGTGCGGATTGAAGTTCGGTAGGCCCATAGTGCCTCAACCAATTTTTCTGGCCAGTCAACAAACTTATTAGATTTGCACGTCTTTTTGATGATTTTTATCAAAGTCTTATTTGTTGCCTCTGCTTGGCCATTGCCTTGCGGATAATAAGGAGACGAATGATGCAATGCAATTCTATACCTGTTACAGAAGTCCTTCAATTCTTGTGACACGAACTGCGGTCCGTTGTCGGTGACGATGGTGCTTGGAATTCCAAATCGGGTGATGATGTTCTTCATGATGAACTTGCAGACGGTTGATGCTTTGATCTCCACGTACGCTTCAGCTTCTGCCCACTTGGTGAAGTATTCCGTTGCTGTGAGAATGAAAGATTTTTGCTTGATGCCGGAATCTGGATTACCAAGGGGTCCAATAATGTCGAAAGCCCACATGGAGAAAGGCCATGGGGAAGAAACAGGATGGAGTGAAGATGCAGGAGAATGAATTTTGTCGGCGTGAAGTTGACACTTAGCACACCTACGGACATATCCTACACAGTCTTCTTCCATGGTTGGCCAATAAAATCCTTGTCTAAGGATCTTCTTTGCTAGCATCTGTCCATTGACATGGCCACCACAAACTCCACTATGAGCTCCTTCCATAACCTTCCAAAGCTCATCTTCGTCTAGACATCTCAGAAGAACTCCATCAAAACCTATCTTATACAATGCTCCTCCAACTAGGGTGTATCGTTGAGCAATTCTCCTAATAGCTCTCTTCTCCTCAGTTGTAGCTTCCTCAGGATACGATTGATCTTCACAATATTTTGCAATCTCATAATACCATGGCTTTTGTTCATCATCCATCTCTTCCAACAGCTCCATTAACATGATTTCTCTCTTTTCAATGATATCTCCGTCTCTGACTTTCTTCAGCAACTTCTCCTTAATTCTAAGAAATGAAGGGTCTTTCACGGCGGGTGAAAGATGCCTATGAACTATGATTGATTCGGATTGCTTGTTGATTGGAAAATTAAGAGAAGATGCCAATGAAGCTAGAGCGTCAGCTAAGATGTTTTGATTCCTAGGGACATGGACAAAGATCAATTTCGTGAAAAGCTTTGAGTAAGCAGAAGTAAGTTCTTGATAAGGCTTGAGCTTAGAATCAAGAGTTCGATACTTGGTCAGCACTTGGCGAAGAATCAGTTGGCTATCACCCACAATCCTGAGTTTAATGGCACCATGGAAATGAGCAGCCTCGAGGCCAGCAAGGAGTGCCTCATATTCAGCTATATTGTTAGTGACTGGAAAATCAAGCTGAAAGGCTTGTGGAATGGTGATACCTTCAGGTGATAACAGAACGATACCGATCCCTTTTCCATGAGAATTCAGAGCTCCGTCAAAATGCAGAGTCCACATATCATCTCTGATTTGATTTACGGACATAAGTTCTTCATCCGGAAACTCTGATCGTACTGGATCAAATCGAGGAAGGGGATGATGAGCGAGATGTTCTGCTATGGCATAGCCCTTGATTGCTTTCTGCTGAATATAAGTGATATCGAATTGAGATAGAAAGCTTTGCCATCGTGCTAACCTATCAGTAAGAACATATTTCTCCAGAAGGAATTTGATCGGATTCAGACCAATGATGTACATGTTTTCTCCATCGCCGTATATCTCTGTTCAGCGGGGTTGAGAAGTTTAGAGAGATAGTAGGCTGCCCTCTCTTTTCCTTCTTCATCTTCTTGTGCTAGGACAGCCCCCACTGCATCATCCAGGACTGAAACGTAAAGTATCAATGGTTTGCCTGGAGATGGTGGTCTCAAAACAGGAGGACTTGCTAAATAGTTCTTTAATCCATCGAATGCCTCCTGACACTTATCGTCCCAATCAAATTTGACTCATGGCTTGGTAAGCTCGTAAAACGGTTTACACCTTTGTGAGTGCTGGGAGACAAAACGGCGAATAAATTGTAACCTCCCGATTAATCCTCTCAACTCTTTCAAGTTTTTGGGAGGTGGCATTTCTCTAATAGCCTTCGCCTTATTAGGATCGATCTCAATTCCCCGTTTGCTGACGATAAATCCAAGCAATTTTCCTGAAGATACCCCGAATACACATTTCTTGGGGTTCATCTTTAACTGATATTCTCTCGACCTCTCTAATACCCTTGCCAAAACTTTGGCGTGCTCAGCCTTTGTCTTAGATTTAACCAATAAGTCATCCACATACACTTCCAGATCTATGTGCATCATGTCATGAAATATTGCCATCATGGCCCTCTAATAAGTGGCTCCAGCATTCTTTAATCCAAATGACATGACAACGTAACAGTATGTTCCCCAAGGTGTAGTGAATGACGTTTTCTCTTGATCCTCTTTTGCCAACTTAATCTGATTGTACCCTGAAAATCCGTCCATAAACGATAAGGTTTCATAGCCAACGATATTATCGATGAGTACATCAATATGAGGCAATGGAAAATCATCTTTAGGACACGCCCGGTTCAGATCACGGAAGTCAATGCAAATTACGACCTTCCCGTCCTTCTTCATAGCCGGGACTATGTTGGCCACCTATTGTGGATAAAGGACAACTCTAATAAATTTGGCTTTATGCAATTTGTCGACCTCTTCCTTCATCTTTAGGGCCATTTGTGGGTGGAATCGCCTTAATTTCTGCTTGACCGGGCTAGCTCCTTCCTTTAACGTCAATCTGTGTTCAACTAAAGATGAGTCTAACCCCGGCATATCTTCATAACTCCAGGCGAAAGTGTCCTTATAGTCCTCAAGTACTTGTACCATTGCCTTCTCATCCTCTGTAGAAAGATTTTTGCTGACGAGGACAACCTTAGGTTCGTCTTCAGTCCCTAAATTGATTTCTTTGATGGACTTTTCTACGGCAGCTGAGGGTTCATCGAATCTCTTCACTCCACTAGCATATGCCTCAGCTGCGTCCTCGTCATCTTCCTTATTTTCAATAATGGGGTCCTTTTCATGTACTAATTCATATACCCCGTACCCATCATTGACTGACTCATCATTCATACAGTCTTCTGGCATCTGAATTGGATTTTCTAAAAACTAAGGGATTAAAGAACAAGAAAAGCATTTATCAGCTAAGTCCTGGAGGTATCTATCTGAAATTCGTCTACCCTTAGGCTTCCTAGACTTCCTAACCTGATTAAACTGCCTAAAACTAGACTGCCTAACTTCACTAAACTCCCTATTATAACCTAATGAAGATGAAGCAGGATAGAAATCCTGGGATACAAGTGGAAATACAGGAGAATCCTCCCGAGGGGAGGGGCAGAGTAGATTTAAGAGAGAATCTTGACCGAAGGACCCGCGCAACGGGGTGCGATCGGACAAGTAAGATGTTTCCTCGATAAGGATCTGAGAAGAGTTTGTTGTAAAATTGGCGTTTTTTTTTTTATATCAGAGGAATTAAACATGAAACAGGAATGAATACAGATAGAAGGAGAATCAGATGGAGGAAGTGGCACCAAGGCCAGAGGATTAGGGGGATCATATAGCAATATGTCCCAGATCAAATCATACATCCTCTCTATATCGAGAGGAGGTTGTGGAGTAAAGTCCCGAGGGGACAGAGTAATCATAACGGGCGGTGCCCGTGGAATATCTTCAATAATGACCCACGACCAAGTCGGGGTCAAGAGCAGTGTGCGAAATAGAGTATGGAGCATGAAGACATGTGAAGGATATGTCCCCCTCCAGAGCAGATCTGTAGTGTAACCAGCTTCATAGGGGTCATCTGGCTCCCCTTCGTCGGTCTCTTCAGACAGCAATATCCGTTTATCAAAGATGGCACCTGGACCTTCAATCAGCTCGTCAATCTGCGGCGGCCACGTGGGTTCTGCAGGATCTTGGAACAATCTGTTCAGTGCAATGTAAAGGTCTCTCAGATCGAACCACCTGTACCATTCGCATTCAGGATCATGGAATTTTCTCCTTTTCATAGGCCGCAGAGCCTCCAAGGGTTGGTACGTAAGTAGTTCTGAACAATGCCTGGCCAAGTCCCTCCCATATATGTTATGGAAGTCAAAACACGAAGTAATGACCACCGTGTTGTCATGGCTAAGTATGGGCCCCTTCACAAAGTGTGTATACAGGGTCCATGTTAGGGGATCTCGACCTTCCTTGGGTGGTGTAGACATTGTCTCCCAGATTTTTCGACCTTCTTCAATCTCTGCTTGCTGAACCAGATCTTGCTTCAGTCTTCTTGGCCCATAGCCCAGACCACTTCCAGGTGCTGCTCGATAATCTTTAACAGGAGTGGTCCTGCCTTGCAACTGTGTGCTCAGACCTTTCTCAGGCTCGTAGCCGTTCTTCATCATAAATCTCCATCCTGGGGTACTCATGCACTTCCCCCTTTTCATGGCATCTAACGGGTATGGAGAAATAGTGGCGGCTTTTAGAGGATCAGCCACTGGATGGTAGACCTGTAATACCGACAGAAAAGGTTGTCGGCCAGGTAAAGCAGGAGATTTAATATTCAAGGTATGAGCAGCAGCAAGGATCGGCATGCTCGTCACTTTAATAATTCGTCCTTTGAAAGGGAATTTGAGGCATTGGTGATTCGTAGAGGGAATCGCCTCAAGAGTTTTGATATAAGGACGACCCAAAATGGCATTTATAGAAGGGTTGATTTCTAGGATGTGAAATTCGACCTCTGCATGACTTACAGGGCCTAGCTCTACCTTCAAATAAACCATTCCCAGAGGGGAACGGGTAGAATTGTCATATGCTGTCACAGAGATGGGGCTAGGCAGCCAATTTTCTTTGGGCACACCGCACAGCTCCAGGGTCTTTGGAGGTAAAACATTGATCGAAGCCCCTGTATCTACCAGGCATGCATCCACGGCCTTCTTACAGATGTTGACCGTGATGCTCAGAGCCATGCTTCTGGCTGCTGGCGGTGCTAGTTCCGATGTGTGAAATGTAATGGAGGGCTGATCGCCCTGAGGAACTAGTAGTGCTGCAATTTTTTCTACCGGCACGTCCTCATTGACCATCACCTTCTGTAGATATTCCATTAAGGCTTCTTGGTGAATCTTGGACCTTTTGATCAATTCAAGTACAGTGATTCGTGCCGGTGTCCTGTCCAGATGTTTCAACAAGTCATATTGAGTGCCTGGTGCACTCTCTTCATTATGGGCTTCCTCAATCGGCTGTGATGGGCCGTCTCTAACTGTGGACTGAGGAAAGACCTTGTTGAAAATTCTTCAACTCCGGAGCGCATGTTCCTCGACCGTGGAAGATCCGGGTGACACCTTAAGTACCGCAGGGTTGGATGGTGCGGATGATGTAGAGGGTTGGTTTGTAGATGATGGCGTAGGGCTAGGTGGCGATGACGCGGTGCGGATTAGAGGCCTAGATGGTTGGATGGTGGATGGGTAAGTGGTCGGTGAAGTGGGGAATGGCACGCGTAATAGCGGTCTGGATGGTAAGGGCATATCTGGGTAGGTGGTAGTGGTAGCAGGCGAAGTAGGAAATGGTACGCGTAATAGCGGTCTGGATGGTAGAAGGGGCGCGTGATTGGTTTGCGGGGGATTATATGGTGGAGGCGTAGGAATGTGGGGCGTAATGGGCTTAAGGAAGGCGGGTAGTGGTAATGGGTTATTGGGTGTGGGCGAGTGATATGTGGGTGTCGATAGAGGGGTGATGGTAACGGGTTGTGGCCTAGGTACGTGGATGGTGCGGCGTGGTGGTCGTTCTGCGGTACTCTGAAAGTGACCCGTTGAATAAAGAGAGGAAGAGTCCTCTATTCTCCACTGTTGCCCACGACCAGCCTCAGACTGGCTGTTCGTCAGAATGGGAGCAACTTGGTTTTGGTTCTGATGCTCTGGGAGTGGATTATGCACTATGCCCATATTGGGTGGTGGCGCTGCTTGTGCCGGTGGTCTTGCTTGCTGCTGCTGCTGCTGCTGCTGCTGCTGTGGTCTTCTCGCCTTCAGGACTGATATATACTTTTTCATCTCCTCCCAGTCTATGCCGCCCTGCTCATTGAGATCATGAATATAATCTCTGAACTGTAAGCAAGTGTCGATGGTATGCCTAGGTTTCCTATGGAAGTAGCAATACCTGGACGTGTCGGCATTTTGAGGCCAGACGGCCTTTTCCCTTGGCAAAACTAAGGGATTAGCTGCCATTAGAGCGCTGAAGATATCTGCCAAGGATTCTGGGAGGGCCGGGTATTCTGCCCTTTTCGGGCCTGGAGGTCTTCTCTGCTGGTTATAATCAGCAGGAGGAGGGACATTATGGTATGCCGGCGGTGCACACGGCTGATATTGCTGTTGCTGATATTGCTGCTGTTAGGGCTGCTGGTACTGCTGTTGCCGTTGCGGCGGCTGCTGTAGCTGTTGCTGTTGCTAGTTCTGGTTCAGCTGCTGGGGCCGCTGATACTGTTGCTGATAATGGGGATTCTGCTGCTGCCTGTACCCCTGCTGGTTTGGCTGCGGTGGCCTCTGGTACTGCTGCTGGTTCCTTACGAACAGGGGCGAGTTATTATTCATGCAACTGACTTGCTCGTGAGAGAGCGTGCCCTCAGTAGTCGGACCTGTGCTGGGAGAGTTTGGCACTGCAGGCTTCCAAGGTGAAGGCCTGCTAGGTCTGTGAGGATCAAAGACGCTAGAGAACGTAGCGTCCTTGAAGGCATTTTGGCAGTACCGTGCTCTTTCATACAGCTCTGCCATGTTGGTCAAATTGTTCAAGGAGAGGACTAACTTGAATTGGGCGTGGCGTTGGAAATTTACATCTTCACTTGCTCGGACTCGGACAAGTGATCTTTCACCTTTTCAGCCAGGCCCCGCCACCTGTCGGCAAAACTGACAAACTCTTCATCATGTTTCATCTTTTCTGCAATGAGGTCAGTGATGGACAAGGAGGGTGCAACTCTGTCCTAGTATCGTTGGATAAATTTGCGTGAAACGATACCGTAATCCTCTACTTCGGAGAGTTCCAGAGAAAAGAACCACTCGAGGGCTGGTCCCTCTAGAGATCTCCTGAACAAAAAGGCCAACGACCTCTTATCGTTCTGCCAGAAAGACGATTCGTACATAAACTCCTTCAGATGTGTGAAGGGGTTACCAGTACCGTTGTACTTTCGGTACACTGGCATTTCAGAGGGTGGTAGGTGGAATACCGGCAGGCTCGGCAAATTGATCTCTGGCACAGCTTTAACCCCCATCATCTTCTAGAGGTTATTAAATTGCTCATCCATACGCTCCATTTTGGCTAGCAACGCTTGCGTGGTCAGATCTGCCTAGGGAGGAGGAGGAGGTGGAGGTACTTGATAGGCCTGCTGCCTAGAGTACGTTGGACAGGGGGGGAAATAAAGAGGAGGTCCGACAGAGCTTCCGCCATGCTCAAGGGCATTTTGATAAACAGGCGTTTGCGGTCTAGCCGGTTGCCTAGAGGATGAAAGCTGCGGCCCAGCTGGCCGAGGAGTGATATGAAGGCCTTCCATGGCCTGATGGATGTAAGGAGGGTGAAGAGGAGGTTGTTGAGTAACCACAGGGGGAGCCACAGGGTTCAGCTCAGCAGGCTGCACGGGTGCCTTCCCCTTCAGAATAGACTGGATAGCCTCGAACTGCTGAGGGTCTAGTCGGGAGGCAAGAACTCCCAAAGCGTTGACGAGATCCACAGGATCAGAGGATGAGGGATCATTCTGATTCATGTCCCCCTCAAGATCGGGATTAGGAATCGCATATTCATGCGGGGGAAGATCAGGATATAGATCATGGGGATGAAAGAGACGGGTCCGGACGTTCCCATCATGTCGAAGCGGAACGGGGACGGAATTACGGGAGGCATCGGCATCTCTCCCGTTCTCATAGTTGTAGTCCGAATCGCGAGGGGCATTAGCATCTCCCTCGTAGTTGATGATGGCGTCTTGACCCATACTCAATTCCCTGCCTGATCGCAGCAGCATGATGTTAGATTCTTTTTTCAAAGATTTGACAAACAAGTTGCACAGAGATTAATCAATCAAGTGGATGCTTAACGTGATTTTAAGGTTCCTTGTTGAGTTATTTGAATTGGATTAAACCACAAATTCGCTCAGGGAAAGGATCCTAGTTTCAGTTCAATTTCCACCGTTATTCTTTAGGGCTTTCTCTCACAACGCTTTTGGAATGTAGCCGAGACTTCAATTGGTACAACCAGCCTGATGATCAAGGAGGAATACCTTGATTTTGAGGACTTATGGAGGCCTTAACGTCAACTTCTCTAGTCTGATCAAGGGACCAACCCAATCAGAGAGAGTTTCTGACGTCAAGTAGTGTGTTCCTAAGAAAAGGAGGGTATTCGCCTCAATGCGTATGTCCTACGGCCTGGATGGCCTCTAATGCTTAATAGTAATGGGTAGCTAGCACTCAAGCGACAAAAATCTGAAAACTGAAAAATAACTAAGAAACTGTCTGAATCGCGTCGATGGTAGTCGACGCTATTCAAAACAGAACTTAATTTTTTCGCAGAAACAGATGCAGACAGCAGAGAAGATATGAAGACTGAAAGGCGTCGAGGTGTATTGACGCGGTTTGAAATGCGTCAGTGCTCCTGGACGCTTTTTAGTTCGCAGAAACAGTTTTGCAGGAGGATTTTCTGGGTTGAATCCTCCTCAAACAGGGTAAAAGCAGTTAAATAATCAACTCATGCAGATTTTTTTTAGTTCCAGATTTTAACAGGATGATTTACTAACTAAACAACTAGAAAATCAATCAATCACACATCATTTTCATCACAAAAACAGCTTTTTAAACTAATCAAGGGGAGGGCAAGATCTTGCCACTGGGGTGTGCACGTGGTGCACGAGGGAAATTAATTTAAACTAAAACACTCACCAATTGGTGAGGACGTGTCGAGAGACACAAATGGTGCACCGTGGGTGCCCGATTGATGATAGCAAGAACAAAAAACTAAAAGATGGCGAGACCAAGTCCCATCGTGATCGCCAAAAAAGCTGTAGGTGCTTAGAATGACAGTGTGATTAACATGAAAAATCCTATGTTGTTTAGTGCAAAATAAACCTATTAAAAACAGCAACTACGTGAAGTGATCGCCAGAAACTTTTGACTTAAAAGTTTCAAAAGAAGTATTGATCGCCTACCTGTTTGAATGCGGAAGATATCGAGTCCTTGATTCCCCTCCTTCAGCCGGCTGAAGAAAGAGAGCCCTTTCTTGTTCTTTGTTCTTGCTGTTGAATTTGGAGTTTGAAGTTGAGGATTTGAGGATCGTCCAGAGTTCTTGTGTTGAGTGTTTGACTTCCTCCTTTCTCTTGTTGTTGAGTGCAGCAGAAAGTATAGAAAGAGGAATAAAGAAGTGATGAGAACTTAAGCAAAAACAGTATCTATTCTAATCATGGTATTGAACATGCAACTAAACATCAAACTTACTTGTTGGGATAGCTTTTGAAACCCCTTTATCAAATAGGTTTTTGAAAAGAAAAGAAATGATGTTGTGGTGTGTGTTGCATAGAGTGATGATGAAGAATGAGATTAATGAAGATGTAAAATGAAAACGCAGAAATGAAACACTTATGCCGACTAGATGAAGCTTTAAATTGGATGAAGAATGGACGCCGACTTCTGGAGACAGCAGCGCTTCGGCGTTTGGACGTCGTTGCTCCGATCTTCAACTTGCTATCGCTCAATTAACTCAAGATTACGCTTCACTCAAGATCACGCTTAACTTTTTTACTCTTCAACATGTAAGGTATTTATAGACTTCTTCTGCGTCCGCGATTAACATAGAAAAATCTAGGATTTATCCATCTTAACCGACAGATAAATACAGATTAATTCATCTTTATCTGTAATTATCTAAAACGCATCCACATTGGCTGACGCCTTTCAGATTAATTAAGATAAAGATAAATATCCGGAAAAACTTATCTTTATCTTTATTAGCTAAAACGCGTCTGTAGGTGCTTAGAATAACAGTGTGATTAACATGAAAAATCCTATGTTGTTTAGTGCAAAATAAACCTATTAAAAAAAAGTAACTACGTGAAGTGATCGCCAGAAACTTTTAACTAAAAAGCTCCAAAAGAGGGTATTGATCGCCTACCTGTTTGAATGCGGAAGATTCTGAGCTCTTGGTTCCCCTTCTTCAGCTGGCTGAAGAAAGAGAGCCCTTTCTTGTTCTTTGTTCTTGCTGTTGAGGTTGAAGTTGAGGATCGTCCAGAAATCATTTGATTTGTGCTTGATTTGCTCCCCTTTTGATTCTCCTTGCTCCGTACAGCAGAAAGTATAGAAGGAGAAATAAAGAAATGATAAGAATTAAGCAAAAATAGCATATATTCTAATCATGGTTTTGAACATGCAACTAAACTTGGGACTTACTTGTAGGGATGGCTTTTGACACCCCTTTATCAGATAGGTTTTTGAAAAGAATGATGTTGTGATGTGTGTTGCATGAAGTGAATGATGAAGAATGATTTAGAACTAATGAATGCAAAAATGAAAACGCAGAAATGAAACACTTCTGCCCAATGGTTGAACTCTGAATGGATGAAGATCTTGAAAGGACGCCAACTTCTGGAAATGGCAGCGCTTCGGCGTTCCGACGTCGTTGCTTCGATCTTCAACTCGCTATCGCTTCGATCAATAATGCTCAACCTCTCTTTTTTAATCACGCTTTTTTTTTAACTCTTCAACATGTAAGGTATTTATAGACTTCTCCTACGTCCGTGATTAACATAGAAAAATCTAAGATTTATCGATCTTAACCGACAGATAAATACAGATTAATTCATCTTATCTAAAACGCGTCCACAATGGCTGACGCCTTTCAGATTAATTAAGATAAGGATAAATATCCGGGAAACTTATCTTTATCTTTATTAGCTAAAACACGTCTACATGTGCAGACGTCTTTTACACTAATTAAGATAAGGATAAACATCCGTAAGAGAAGTAGAAATAGCCTAGGAAACCTAAAACGCGTCAGCTCTCACAGACGCCTTTTAGCTAATTAATCAACTGATTAAAAATCAAATTTAAACATTAAAATAGGAATAAACTCTAAATCGCGTCCACTAAGGTCGACGTCTTTTAGAGTTCTTCATATTTTTACTGGAATTTGAGCTAAAATCAATTCAATTGATTAACTTAAACATGTCTGTTCGACCCGACACTCAAAAATATCAATAAAAATTAATCAATGATTAAATATCAGACCATTCTGAGGCATTATTATATGATATGAAATTTACTCAAAATGACGTCAAAATTAGCGTGTCTACAGCTGCCTCACCTCGGCATCGTCTTTGCAAGGGAGTGAAATGAAATGGAATGTACTGAAAAGGTGATGACAAGGTGTGATGAGACACGCTCTTAACATCACATGATTAGAATTTTTCTCGAAATCATCAATGAAGATAGCTCAATGAAATTAATGAAATCAATCCTGTCTGGATGAGGTAGACAAGGAAATAAAATAAAGTCGATCAACCTCCTCGGAGTGGGAAGTATCCCTGGTTATAGACACTGTAGGTTTCATCATGGGGAGCGTTTGCCAGCCAATGTGGACGTGCTGCAGCCATGATGGATCTTAAAAGAAAACAAGAATATTGGATAAAGAATCCAAGAAATGATATAATTCCAAGGATATCTTCAAGCGAACCTCAAAGATAATCAAGATACTCAATTCATAATGGAATATTTCATATCATGTTAAAATTATTTGATTAATGGTCTGAAACTTAATCAATAATTAATTTTTATTACAATGATTTCAAAGTCCTACATGATGCATGCTGGGCTAAAAGAAAAATATAAAGTCAAATAAAATATAAATTAATCAAGGATAATATTGTTAAATTGTCATTAATGAGTCAAGATATCAATTCTTGTAATTCAGTGCTAAGCCGAAGCTCGTTTATCCACGCACCGTTTCACAAAAGTGGAACCATCGTCCTCACTAATTAACAATCCAACGGCCTATCCGTGCGATTAAGAATCCTCTGGAATTATCACTGTTTTTGTTGTAGGGGAACTCAAATTCCAGTTTCATCAAAACCACAAGGTCCTTGATATGATCTAATAAATACTTATCATATAGTAATGCAAATGATTTACATGGAATAATACAAGGGCAGAAATAATCGTCTTTTTAGCCACGGTTGAGACTTCTTGAATTCCCGCAATAGGATCTTCTTAACATTTCTAGCTTTACTCAGGTTTTCTTGAATTTCCTGCAATCAAAATCATTAGTAATTCCAAATAAATATTCAATTTAAACACCAAAAACCACAGAATTTCGAGTAAATAACAGAATTGATGAAACGCGTCGTGTCGCGCAGACGCCTTTCAGTGTTGAAACGCGGCAGTGCTCCTCGACGCCTTTTACTCACATAAACAGGTTTCTGGCTGTTCTCTACTCGAATTCCAACTCTACCAATGCACATCCCTTTTCCAATCCGGAAAAGTCTTCCTAGGATCACAATTCCTTCTATATAAACACCCTTAGGTTGTTCCCAAAGAATCCTACCATAATCCAAAGATCCTAGATTGAGTTTTCTTCCAAAGTTTCAAGGTTTTCGAAAGTTTCCAAGGTTTCCAAGCTTCAAGAAGGAGGAACTCCGAAAAAGGAGATGGATTCTTCAAACAAGAGGATGAAGATGTCTCTAGAGAAGTTCTCCGACGTGGAAAATCACCTCATTGGAAGAGATCCTAACCTTCAAGTAAGTTCAATCAACTTCCTTTCAATTCTTCTTTCATGTTCTTCGTGTTCTTCGTGATGTTCTTCAATCCTTCCTTTTGCTTTCAGAATTATCCTATGTTTCCTGGCCCAAGGAAGTTTACCTCTCTCCCTTGGATTCGTAAACTTGCAAAAAGTGTTAAGCTTTCTATGTAAGTGTTCATATCCAAGTGGAATCTTCAAGGTCTTGTGGTGCTCGCCAAGAATTACAAAAGTTCGAACGTAGATTGGGCGGCTATGGGTGCCTTGATCGAGTGGTGGCATCCCCAAACTCATACGTTCTTCTTCCAAGACTTCGAGTGCACGATCCTTCTAGAAGAGGTGAAGCTTCTATTGGGTCTCTCAAAGACCAAAGACAACAAAGATAAAATAGCCTTGACAAAAGAAAGAATCACCGGTCAACAGTTGTTGACATCGATCATGAAGGATCCTTCAGAAGCTAAAGGATACCTCACCAAAAAGGAGATCAATCTTGCAAACCTAGCCGAGTGGACTCTATATGAAATTGATGATCTAAGGGAGGATGAAGCGGAAGATGTGACGAAAGCTTTAGTCACATGCCTTGCCGGTGCCTTGTTCTTCCCTGCGCAGGATAATATCTTGGAAGATGATCAGGTTAGTGCTATATGCGCAATCTTTGAAGGTAAATCCATTAGCACTGCACTCTTGGCATATCTTTATAGCGGGCTTTCTGCGGTATCTGTGGGCCGTCCCCCTTATGGGTGCATGCTACTCTTTGCCTTATGGGTTGAACTTCACTTCAAGTTTGAGTACAGCAAGAAAAGGCCTCTGAATCCATCTCAGATCTTCTTGAGTAGTCCAATTCATTGCATTGCTAACATTGTAAAGTTCAATGAGCACATGGTTAACAAGGTTCCAAAACTCAAGACCCGGGCCGACTGGAGAAAGTATTTAAAGCTCATGACATCCGACATATTCGACTCGTCTCCAGTTGTTCTTGTTGGAAAGCCTGTTTGGGTGCGCCGTGCAGCAGGAGCAGATCTTAAGTTGATTGGAGCCACCGAGTTCGTATTATACAACCCACACCGGTGTCTTACTCAACTTAGCTTGGGCCGTCGTGAATTCCCTGAGTTCTCTCCCACACTCCCAATCAAGAAGCGTGACTTGGAATCCGACGAAGATTATGAAGCCGTACAAATCATCACAACCTTATGGAACCTTGGCTTTAGTTACCGTGTAAAATCCTCTAAAGATAGAGATAGAGGATTGAAATTTCCATACCTTAAAGGTCTTCATGAAATTCTTCCTTAAATGTCCTCTTTCTCTTTTTTTTTATGATGTAATAAAGGATTTCATTGAATAAAGAGTGATTTTTCTAGGCCTTGAAACTTTTCTTAACTTCCTGTGATGTGCACATGATTTTTCCTTTAGTAAAAACCAGATTTTTCCTGAAAATTCAACAGTTCGGGTTCTGTTAAATGTAAAACGCGTCCATTCAGAAAGACGCCTTTCAACCATAATTCTTTTTTCCAGAAATTCAATTTAGTCCTCAAAAACCTGATTAAACCTTAAATAGCGTCTACCCACATTGACGCCTTTCAACTCTCTCTCCTACTTTTTCCAGGATTCTGCCATTAATTCCGTGATTAATTCTCTGAAATGCGTCAACTTACTAAGACGCCTTTCATAATTTTCCTCTGTACGGCTCTGACCACAATCTTGAAACGCGTCAATACACGTGGACGTGTTTCATTCAAATTCAAACAGCTGTCCTTGCCGCCTCAACTTACGCGCCCTAAAATGCATCTGCATGAGTCGACGCCTTTCAACCTTTTCGTTACAGAGCCGCGAAGGCCCCCTTTCTTCCTCACTTTTCACCTTACCTTTCTCTTTCTTCACCGGCGGCGATCTCCGGCGATCTCACTCTCTCCCCCTCGAAACTCCCTCTATTCGAGCTATGGAACGTGGTGAAGGATCCAAGAACATGAAAACCTTAGCCAAGAGGCGGCGGAGGCAAGAAGAAGAGGCTCCCGAGGAGATTCCGGCGATGCTAGCCGAAGCTGCGACTTACTTGGAGGAAGAACTCCCTCCACCGGCACCCATAGCGGTGGAAGAAGAAGAGGAGGGCGACCTCCACACGGTAAGCTCTCTGTGGTTTGAGTGGGTGAAGAAAAAGAGGGGAGAAATGGGTTTCTTTAAGAAACCCGGAATCTGGACTTGAAAGGCGTCCAGACCAGGTGACGCCATTCAAAAGGCGTCACACTTGGCTGACGTCTTTCAAGCTAAATTCCGAATTTTAATTAGATAGAAAATAAATTTGAATTGCGTCAGGGAGTGTGGATGTGTTTTGAAACACGTCAGTATGTGCTGACGCCTTTCAAAACAGAAGTGATTTTCCTGTTTTTATTCATTACTGACCCTATCTTTTATGTTTTTTTTTTTATTTGCAGGGAGTGATGAGAGCCAGAATTTCATGGGACCTAGTGATAGGTGCCTATAGAGGTCTCCCGGATTTCCAGAAGGCGCGCCTGCGCCGGATGGGATTCGGCGAGGTAATAGACATCGAGTCATTTTGGCTCGATCTGGTCCTCCTGCAGGCATTACGGGAGAGGTGGCATGCGGAAAGCCGTGCTTTCCTAATGCCATGGGGGCATATGGTCCCCACCCTAGAGGACGTGGCCAGGATCACTGGCCTCAGGGTAGAGGGCCGACCTATGAGTGGGGTGACCTACCCCAACTATCAGGGATTAGCAGAGGCTCTATTAGGGATAGAGGTGTCCAGCCTAGGCAGAGAGTCTAGGATGGTTCCTAGGGTAGAAGTAGAGGCTGCCTTAGGTTTAGATGAGCCCCGACGTCGGTCTGACGAGACCTGGGAGGAGTTTAGGGATAGGCTAGCCGAGTCATCCTCCGCCGCATACTGTAGTGACCCGAGTCAGGGGGAGGAGGTAGATAGACAGCTTAGGGTCTTTTTAGTTTTCTTTTTTGGTCGGTTGCTCTTCGGTACGAAGGGCGACCACATCCACTGTAGATTCCTTTATATGTTAGATGACTTAGAGAGTCTAGGGGAGTATGCCTGGGGTGCGGCCCTTCTGGCCAATCTCTTTGCCGATATGTTTGCGGTCACGCCGGACCGTGAGACCACTGTCAGCGGCTTCTCGCCGTTCCTCCAGGTATTAAGTTATTTAATTATTTGTTTATGATATGCAATGCAATATGATATGATGCTTTTTCCTAACTTATATGTTCATAAATGCAGGTTTGGAGTTACTATTACTTCCCGCTCGGCAGAGCGCGGATCGTCCGACCCAGCGCAGTCCCATTGGCCTGCCGTTGGCAGCCAATTGTGGACACCGCCCCCCAGCACCATCAGCTGACGGCCCTCCGCCGTCAGTTCCTGGATTACCCAGAGCTCCTGGTAAGTTTTTAACTTGTTCAAATTTCTTAAATGCAATCTTTTATTCCTTAAATGCAATTTATTTAATGAATGCATCTAATCTATATGCAGGTGATCTGGCGCCCGTACCTTGGTATGGGCGAGGAGGGTCAGCCGTGGGTGACGGTTGGCAGGAGGAGGTTCGGCAGGCAGATGTGGTTGCACTGCATGAACGAGATTGAGCCCCTCCGCCTCCGGCTCTTGATGAGGACGCTGGGCCTCCATCAAGAATGGATCGACGAGGAGGTCCCGGAGGACGTCGGGAGGAGCATGAGGGGCAAGCAAGCCCTCACAGATTGGCGTGCGAAATTCCCGGAGCAATACGAAGACTGGCATCGCCGGGGTGTCAGAGTGGAGTCACGGGCGGAGAGTAGCGAGGCCTACCTCCAGCAGTACCGGGCTCACTACGCCGATCAGCTTCGGCTCCTCCGACCACTCGATGTAAGTATGCATTTATGCGTCTTTAATCTTATTATTATCTTGATTTATATTTGTGAATGAATGTATGTATGTGTGACTTGCAGGATGCACGTGATGCAGTCATCGTTGACCTACGGGCCCGCCTACATGATGCCGAGGCCCAGCTCGAACAAGTCCAGAAGGAGCTGTATGATCTGGTATGTATGCATAAATATGAGTGCATGTTTTAATTAATTAATTGTTTTGGCGATTAATCACTGACAGTTGTCTTCCGGTGCAGCGAGCCGTCTACACCCAGGCGGCTCCCCCTACCCACGGAGCGTCATCATCCTCCTCCTCTGCCTACGACGCTGCTCTGGCTGACCTCCAGAGTCAGCTTGCCTCTGCCATCCATCGAGCTTCTCTTGCGGAGGAGGATCGGGCTGCTCGGGTAAGTTCTTCAACTTTTAATTCCTGAACTTGATTTTGATTACTTGATTGTCTTGGACTAACAAAATCTTCTTCTGCAGGTTGCTGAGCTTCAGGAAGCCCTTCAGAGGGCTGAAGCGGAGCTGGAGCATGCCCGTGCTGCAGCGGCTCGGGCTGAGGCTGATGGGGAGCGGATCCGGGCTCTGGAGGAGCAGGTGGCACGTCTCTCCACTGGAGACCTTCCTCGAGAGTTTGCACACCTCCAGTCTCGACTGGGGTTCATCAACGAGGAGCGAGAGCGGGAGAGGCAGGAGCTGCAGAAGATGGACGCCGAGATATCTACTCTTCGGGTCCACCTTGGCATTGCAGAGCATGAGCGCCGGAGTGTGGAGGAGAGGTACAGGCGTGCTCGACAGCGTGCGCAGGAGCGCGGTTTGACGAGTGCTTTCACTGCCAGCACTGTTGTATCTTCCGGCCAGGCAGGGCCGAGTACGATGGGGCCACCTCCACCTCCCAGCCGACGACCAGCACCAGACGCACCTGACGAGGCCTAGAGCCAGTTGGATGAGGGCGGAGGGGAGAGCCAGCCTTGAGGGCTCATGTATCTTCTTTTCTTTTCATGTATCATGTACAAAACATTTTCTAATGATATACATGAAAGTTTTTGAGCTTCAATCTTGTGTTCCTGTGCTTGTCTTGTATTATGTACAATACTCAACAAACAGGTTAAGTATCTATTTAGGCTTAGCCCCTTGCCTGACCAAATAAATGGTCAATTAATTTTTCCTTCGATAAATGGTCAAGGGGCATAGCCTTTATTAACAAAGGTAATGAATTATAAACAAACTTAAGCAAAATGCAACATACAAGCAAACAGATGCTTACTGAAAATAAAAGGAATGAGACATACTAAATGCAACAAGCAAATGCTAATTGAAATATTTTTGTTGTTTTGAAATATTCATTTTTGTTTGGGTTTTGAAATATACGCTTTTTTTGATTTTTGGACATATATTTTTTTTTTGAATTTTTGACATATGTATTTTTTTATTTATTTTTGACATATGTATTTTTTTTGTTTTTTGTTTGACTAAAAGATCAGCATGGTACTTAGATCAAAAGATCATATTCATTTATCAACTTAATTCCCAAATTGTTTTTTAACAACTTAACTTAAACCCATCCTGTTTGAACTTGTGTTTCCATTCGTGATCCCATTTGATGATTTGATCCTTGGTCAATCTAAACCATTTCTTAAGTTTAGAGTACATCTCTCTAGGAAGAAAGAAGAATAAGTTTTAGAAAGCCCATGAGAGGGTTCCGGAGACTTAAAAAGATGTTCCTTTTCCTACCCTAGTATCCGTTGGGGTTCAGTCATTTCATTCCGGTGTATTTATCGACCTTGCGTTCCCTTTCATTTCATTTCATGTTCCCTTTCATTTCATTTCATGGCCTTGATGTAACGTTTGTAATGTAATGGCATTTTTGACATTTTGATTTTGCCCTTTTTGCTTTTGTTTTTTTCTATTCTTTTCTTTTTTTTCGGAACGGATCTCCCCCTTTTTTTTATGACGGCCTCCTACTAAGATGGCGGGTATTCTTGGTAGTCTATTCTAAGCCTCGTTCCGACATCATGGGCCGAGTATAAAATAGAATTTTTGCTTTAAAACGAATGATTTGTACTTTACTCTTTCAATCAAGCTTTTGATATTCTTTAGGACTTGGCATCTCTTGTTACTCACGAATCAAACGTGTCAGTGTGTGTAGTAATGTATTTGAAGTTAAGTTATCCAGACTAACAAAGAAATTTGAGTTTATAAACTTTCTTATTCCACTGGTCTTTGTACCATACTGATCGACTCTTTAACCTAAGGGTAGTATTTCTTAAGATGTAAGCCATTCCAGGGATGATTTAGCTCTTTTCCTTCTGCATTAACAAGACGATAAGCATTACCAGGAAAAGCGTGCGATACAACATAAGGTCCTTCCCAGTTGGGTTGGAGCTTAGAACGCGGACCACCAGGTTTTACAAAAATCCTTTTTACGACCATTTCACCGACTTTGAACTTTCGTTCAATGACTTTCTTTTGATAAAAACGTGCTAGTCTATTTTGATAAACTTTTGCATGATTAGCAACTGACCATCTTTTCTCATCTAAAAGTTCTAATTGAGCAAGGAGTTTGTCCAGTAGGTGTGCGGATTGAAGTTCGGTAGGCCCATAGAGCCTCAACCAATTTTTCTGGCCAGTCTGCGAATTTGTTAGATTTGCACGTCTTTTTGATGATTTTTATCAAAGTCTTATTTGTTGCCTCTGCTTGGCCATTGCCTTGCGGATAATAAGGAGATGAATGATGCAATGCAATTCTATACTTGTTGCAGAGGTCCTTCAATTCCTGTGACACGAACTGCGGTCCGTTGTCGGTGACGATGGTGCTTGGAATTCCAAATCGGGTGATGATGTTCTTCATAATGAATTTGCAAACGGTTGATGCTTTGATCTCCACGTACGCTTCAGCTTCTGCCACTTGGTGAAGTATTCCGTTGCCGTGAGAATGAAAGATTTTTGCTTGATGCCGGAATCTGGATTACCAAGGGGTCCAATAATGTCGAAAGCCCACATGGAGAAAGGCCATGGGGAAGAAACAGGATGGAGTGAAGATGCAGGAGAATGAATTTTGTCGGCGTGAAGTTGACACTTAGCACACCTACGGACATATCCTACGCAGTCTTCTTCCATGGTTGGCCAATAAAATCCTTGTCTAAGGATCTTCTTTGCTAGCATCTGTCCATTGACATGGCCACTACAAACTCCACTATGAGCTCCTTCCATAACCTTCCAAAGCTCATCTTTGTCTAGACATCTCAGGAGAACTCCATCAAAACCTGTCTTGTACAATGCTCCCCCAACTAGGGTGTATCGTTGAGCAACTCTCCTGATAGCTCTCTTCTCCTCAGTTGTAGCTTCCTCAGGATACGATTGATCTTCACAGTATTTTGCAATCTCATAATACCATGGCTTTTGTTCATCATCCATCTCTTCTAACAGCTCCATCAACATGATTTCTCTCTTTTCAATGATATCTCCGTCTCTGACTTTCTTCAGCAACTTCTCCTTAATTCTAAGAAATGAAGGATCTTTCACGGCGGGTGAAAGACGCCTATGAACTATGATTGATTCGAATTGCTTGCTGATTGGAAAATCAAGAGAAGATGCAAGTGAAGCTAGAGCGTCAGCTAAGATGTTTTGATTCCTAGGGACATGGACAAAGATCAATTTCGTGAAAAGCTTTGAGTAAGCAGAAGTAAGTTCTTGATAAGGCTTGAGCTTAGAATCAAGAGTTCGATACTTGGTCAGCACTTGGCGAAGAATCAGTTGACTATCACCCACAATCCTGAGTTTAGTGGCACCATAGATATGAGCAGCCTCGAGGCCAGCAAGGAGTGCCTCATATTCAGCTATATTGTTAGTGACTGGAAAATCAAGCTGAAAGGCTTGTGGAATGGTGATAACAGAACGATACCGATCCCTTTTCCATGAGAATTCAGAGTTCCGTCAAAATGCAGAGTCCACATATCATCTCTGATTTGATTTACGGACATCAGTTCCTCATCCGGAAACTCTGATTGTACTGGATCAAATCGAGGAAGGGGATGATGAGCAAGATGTTCTGCTATGGCATAGCCCTTGATCGCTTTCTGCTGAATATAAGTGATATCGAATTGAGATAGAAAGCTTTGCCATCGCGCTAACCTATCAGTAAGAACAGATTTCTCTAGAAGGAATTTGATCAGATTCATCCTAGCGATGAGATGGACTTCATGGGCCAGAAAATAATGCTTTAATTTCTGCACAACCCAAACCAATGCTGCACATGTTTTCTCCATCGCCGTATATCTCTGTTCAGCGGGGTTGAGAAGTTTAGAGAGATAATAGGCTGCCCTCTCTTTTCCTTCTTCATCCTCTTGTGCTAGGACAGCCCCCACTGCATCATCCAGTGCTGAAATGTAAAGTATCAATGGTTTGCCTGGAGATGGTGGTCTCAAAACAGGAGGACTTGCTAAATAGTTCTTTAATCCATCGAATGCTTCCTGACACTTATCGTCCCAATCGAATTTGACTCCCGGCTTGGTAAGCTCGTAAAACGGCTTACACCTTTGTGAGTGCTAGGAGACAAAGCGGCGAATAAATTGTAACCTCCCGATTAATCCTCTTAACTCCTTCAAGTTTTTGGGAGGTGGCATTTCTTTGATAGCTTTCGCCTTATTGGGATCGATCTCAATTCCCCGTTTGCTGACGATAAATCCAAGCAATTTTCCTGAAAATACCCCGAATACACATTTCTTGGGGTTCATCTTTAACTGATATTCTCTCGACTTCTCTAATACCCTTGCCAAAACTTTGGCGTGCTCAGCCTTTGTCTTAGATTTAACCAATAAATCATCCACATACACTTCCAGATCTATGTGCATCATGTCATGAAATATTGCCATCATGGCCCTCTGATAAGTGGCTTCAACATTCTTCAATCCAAATGGCATGACAACATAACAGTATGTTCCCCAAGGTGTAGTGAATGACGTTTTCTCTTGATCCTCTTCTGCCAACTTAATCTGATTGTATCCTGAAAATCCGTCCATAAACGATAAGGTTTCATAACCAGCAGTATTATCAATGAGTACATCAATATGAGGCAATGGAAAATCATCTTTAGGACACGCCCGGTTCAGATCGCGGAAGTCAATGCAAATTCTGACCTTCCCGTCCTTCTTCATAACCGGGACTATGTTGGCCACCTATTGTGGATAAAGGACAACTCTAATAAATTTGGCTTTATGCAATTTGTCGACCTCTTCCTTCATCTTTAGAGCCATTTGCGGGTGGAATCGCCTTAATTTCTGCTTGACCGGGCTAGCTCCATCCTTTAACGTCAATCTGTGTTCAACTAAAGACGAGTCTAACCCTGGCATATCTTCATAACTCCAGGCGAAAGTGTCCTTGTAGTCCTCAAGTACTTGTACCATTGCCTTCTCATCCTCTATAGAAAGATTTTTGCTGACGAGGACAACCTTAGGTTCGTCTTCAGTCCCTAAATTGATTTCTTTGGTGGGCTCTTCTACGGCAGTTGAGGGTTCATCGAATCTCTTCACTCCACTGGCATAAGCCTCAGTTGCGTCCTCGTCATCTTCCTCATTTTCATTAATGGGGTCTTTTTCATGTATCAACTCATATACCCCGTACCCATCATTGACTGACTCATCGTCTGTACAATCTTCTGGCATCTGAATTGGATTTTCTAAAAACTGAGGGATCAAAGTGCAAGAAAAGCATCTATCAGCTAAGTCCTGGAGGTATCTATCTGGAATTTGCCTACCCTTAGGCTTCCTAGACTTCCTAACCTGATTAACCTGACTAAAACTTGATTGCCTAACTTCACTAAACTCACCTAATGAAGATGAAGCAGGATGAAAATCCTGAGATACAAGTGGAAATACAGGGGAATCCTCTCGTGGGGTGGGACAGAGTAGATCTAGGAGAGAATCTTGACCGAAGGACCCGCGCAATGGGGTGTGATCGGACAAGTAAGATGTTTCCTCGATGAGGATCTGGGAAGAATTTGTTGCCAAATTGACATTTTTTTTTGGACAATGAAAGAATTAAACATAAAGCAAGAATGGATACAAATAGAAGGGGAATCAGATGGAGGAAGTGGCACCAAGGCCAGAGGATTAGGGGGATCATATAGTAATATGTCCCAGATCAGATCATACATCCTCTCTAGATCGAGAGGAGATGATGGAATAAGGTCCCGAGGGGACATAGTGATCATAATGGGCGGAGCCCGTGGAATATCTTCAGTTATGACCCGCGACCAAGTCGGGGTCAGGAGTAGTGTACGGAATAAAGTATGGAGCATGAAGACATGTGAAGGATATGTCCCCCTCCAGAGCAAATCTGTAGTATAACCAGCTTCATAGGGGTCATCTTGCTCCCCTTCGTCGGTCTCTTCAGACAGCAATATCCGCTTATCAAAGATGGTACTAGGGCTTTCAATCAGCTCGTCAATCTGCGGCGGCCACTTGGGTTCTGCAGGATCTAGGAACAATCTGTTCAGTGCAATGTAAAGGTCTAACAGATCGAACCACCTGTACCATTCGCATTGAGGATCATGGAATTTTCTCCTTTTCATAGGCCGCAGAGCCTCCAAGGATTGGTACGTAAGTAGTTCTGAGCAATGCCTGGCCAAGTCCCTCCCATATATGTCATAGAAGTCAAAACACGAAGTAATGACCACCGTGTTGTCATGGCTAAGTATGGGCCCTTTCACAAAGTGTGTATACAGGGTCCATGTTAGGGGATCTCGGCCTTCTTTGGGTGGTGTAGACATTGTCTCCCAGATTTTTCAACCTTCTTCAATCTCTGCTTGCTGAACCAAATCTTGCTTTAGTCTTCTGGGCCTGTAGCCCAGACCACTTCCAGGTGCTGCTCGATGATCTTTAACAGGAGTGGTCCTGCCTTGCAACTGTGTGCCCAGACCTTTCCCAGGCTCATAGCCGTTCTTCATCATAATTCTCCATCCTGGGGTACTCATGCACTTCCCCCTTTTAATGGCATCTAATGGGTATGGAGAAATAGTGGCGGCTTTAAAAGGATAAGCCACTGGATGGTAGACCTGTAATACCGACAGAAAAGGTTGTCGGCCAGGTAAAGCAGCAGATTTAATATTCAAGGTACGAGCAGCAGCAAGGATCGGCATACTCGTCACTTTAATAATTCGTCCTTTGAAAGGGAATTTGTGGCATTGGTGATTCGTAGAGGGAATCGCCTCAAGAGTTTTGATATAAGGACGACCCAAAATGGCATTTATGGAAGGGTCGATTTCTAGGATGTGAAATTCGACCTCTGCATGACTTACAGGGCCTAGCTGCACCTTCAAATAGACCATTCCCACAGGGGAACGGGTAGAATTGTCGTATGCTGTCACAGAGATGAGGCTAGGCAGCCATTTTTCTTTGGGCACACCGCACAGCTCCAGGGTCTTCGGAGGTAAAACATTGATCGAAGCCCCTGTATCTACAAGGCATGCATCCACGGCCTTCTTACAGATGTTGACCATGATCCTCAAAGCCATGCTTCTCGCTGCTGGCGGTGCCAGTTCCGATGTGTGAAATGTAATGGAGGGCTGATCCCCCTGAGGAACTAGTAGTGCTGCAATTTTTTCTACCGGCACGTCCTCATTGACCATCACCTTCTGTAGATATTCCATTAAGGCTTCTTGGTGAATTTTGGACCTTTTGATCAATTCAAGTACAGTGATCCGTGCCGGTGTTCTGTCCAGATGTTTCAACAAGTCGTATTGAGTGCCTGGTGCACTCTCTTCTTTATGGGCTTCCTCAGTCGGTTATGATGGGCCGTCTCTAACTGTGGACTGAGGAAAGACCTTGTTGAAAATCCTTCCACTTCGGAGCGCATGTTCCTCGACCGTGGAGGATCCGGGTGACACCTTAAGTACCGCAGGGTTGGATGGTGCGGATGATGTAGAGGGTTGGTATGTAGGTGATGGCGTAGGGCTAGGTGGCGATGGCGCGGTGCGGATTAGAGGCCTACATGGTTGGATGGTGGATGGGTAAGTGGTCGGTGAAGTGGGGAATGGCACGCGTAATAGCGGTCTGGATGGTAAGGGCGTATCTGGGTAGGTGGTAGTGGTAGCAGGCGAAGTAGGAAATGGTACGCGTAATAGCGGTCTGGATGGTAGAAGGGGCGCATGATTGGTTTGCGGGGGATTATATGGTAGCGATGTAGTGGTGTGGGGCGTAATGGGCTTAATGAAGGCAGGTAGTGGTAATGGGTTATTGGGTGTGGGCGAGTGATATGTGGGTATCGGTAGAGGGGTGATAGTAACGGGTTGTGGCCTAGGAATGTGGATGATGCGGCGTGGTGGTCGTTCTGCGGTACTCTGAAAGTGACCCGTTGAATAAAGAGAGGAAGAGTCCTCTATTCTCCACTGTTGCCCACGACCAGCCTCAGACTGGCTGTTCGTCAGAATGGGAGCAACTTGGTTCTGGTTCTGATGCTCCGGGAGCGGATTCTGCACTATGCCCATGTTGGGTGGTGGCGCTGCTTGTGCTGGTGGTCTTACTTGCTGTTGCTGCTGTGGTCTCCTCGCCTTCAGGGCTGATATATACTTTTTCATCTCCTCCCAGTCTATGCCGCCCTGCTCGTTGAGATCATGAATATAATCTCTGAACTAGAAGCAGGTGTCGATGGTATGCCCAGGTTGCCTATGGAAGTAGCAATACCTGGACGTGTCGGCATTTTGAGGCCAGACGGCCTTTTCCCTTGGCAAAACTAAGGCATTAGCTGCCATTAGAGCACTGAAGATATCTGCCAAGGATTCTGGGAGGGCCGGGTATTTTGCCCTTTTAGGGCCTGGAGGTCCCCTCTGCTGGTTGTAATCACCAGGAGGAGGGACATTATGGTATGCCGGCGGTGCACGCGGCTAATATTGCTGTTGCTGTTGATGATATTGCTGCTGTTGGGGCTGCTGGTACTGCTGTTGCCGTTGCGGCGGCTGCTGTAGCTGTTGCTGGTTCTGGTTCGGCTGCTTGGGCCGCTGATACTGTTGCTGATAATGGGGGTTATGTTGCTGCCTGTACCCCTGCTGGTTTGGCTGCGGTGGCCTCTGGTACTGCTGCTGGTTCCTCACGAACCGGGGCGAGTTATTATTCATGCTACTGACTTGCTCGTGAGAGAGCGTGCCCTTAGTAGTCGGACCTGTGCTGGGAGAGTTTGGCACTGCAGGCTTCCGAGGTGGAGGCCTGCTCGGTCGGTGAGGATCAAAGACGCTAGAGAACGTAGCGTCCTTGAAGGCATTTTAGCAGTACCGTGCTCTTTCATAGAGCTCTGCCATGTTGGTTAAATTGTTCAAGGAGAGGACTAACTTGAACTGGGGCGTGGCGTTAGAAATTAACATCTTCACTTGCTCGGACTCGGACAAGTGATCTTTCACCTTTTCAGCCATGCCCCGCCACCTGTCAGCAAAATTGACAAACTCTTCATCAGGTTTCATCTTTTCTGCAATGAGGTCAGTGATGGACAAGGAGGGTGCAACTATGTCCTGGTATCGTTGGATAAATTTACGTGAAACGATACCGTAATCCTCTACTTCGGAGGGTTCCAGAGAAAAGAACCACTCGAGGGCTGGTCCCTCTAGAGATCTCCTAAACAAAAAGGCCAACGACCTCTTATCGTTCGGCCAGAAAGACGATTTGTACATAAACTCCTTCAGATGTGTGAAGGGGTTACCAGTACAGTTGTACTTTCGGTACACTGGCATCTCAGAGGGTGGTAGGTGGAACACCGGCAGGCTCAACAAATTGATCTCTGGCACAGTTTTAACCCCCATCATCTTCTGGAGGTTATTAAATTGCTCATCCATGCGCTCCATCTTGGCCAGCAACGCTTGCGTGGTCAGATCTGCCTGGGGAGGAGGAGGAGGTGGAGGCACTTGATAGGCCTACTGCCTATAGTACGTTGGACAGGGGGGAAAATAAAGGGGAGGTTCGGCAGAGCTTCCGCCATGCCCGAGGGCATTTTGATAAACAGGCGTTTGCGGTCTAGCCGGTTGCCTAGAGTATGAAAGCTGCGGCCCAGCTGGCCGAGAAGTGATATGAAGGCCTTCCATGGCCTGATGGATGTAAGGAGGAGGAAGAGGAGGTTGTTCAGTAACCACAGGGGGAGCCACAGGGTTCGGCTCAGCAGGCTGCACGGGTGCCTTCCCCTTCAGAATCGACTGGATTGCCTCGAACTGCTGAGGGTCCAGACGGGAGGCAAGAACTCCCAAAGCGTTGACGAGATCCACAGGATCAGAGGATGAGGGATCATTATGATTCATGTCCCCCTCAAGATCGGGATTTGGAATCGCATATTAATGCGGGGGAAGATCAGGATATCGATCATGGGGATGAAAGAGAGGTGTCCGGACATTCCCATCTTGTCGATATGGAATGGGGGAAGAATTACGGGAGGCATCAGCATCTCTCCCGTTCTCATAGTTGTAGTCCGAATCGCGAGGGGCATTAGCATCTCCCTCATAGTTGATGATGGCGTCTTGAGCCATACTCAAGTCCCTGCCTGATCGCAGCAGCATGATGTTAGATTCTTTTTTCAAAGATTTGACAAACAAGTTGCACAGAGATTAATCAATCAAGTGGATGCTTAACGTGATTTTAAGGTTCCTTGTTGAGTTATTTGAATTGGATTAAACCACAAATTTGCTCAGGGAAAGGATCCTAGTTTCAGTTCAATTTCCACCGTTATTCTCTAGGGCTTTCTCTCACAACGCTTTCGGAATCTAGCCGGGACTTCAATTGGTACAACCAGCCCGATGATCAAGGAGAAATACCTTGATTTTGGGGACTTATGGAGGCCTTAACGTCAACTTCTCTAGTCTGATCAAGGGACCAACCCAATCAGAGAGAGTTGCTGACGTCAAGTAGTGTGTTCCTAAGAAAAGGAGGGTATTCGCCTCAATGCGTATGTCCTACGGCCTGGATGGCTTCTAATGCTTAATAGTAATGGGTAGCTAGCACTCAAGCCACAAAAATCTGAAAACTGAAAAATAACTAAGAAACTGTCTGAATCGCGTCGATTGTAGTCGATGCTATTCAAAACAGAACTTAATTTTTTCGCAGAAACAGATGCAGACAATAGAGAAGATATGAAGACCGAAAGGCGTCGAGGTGTGTTGACGCGGTTTTGAAACGCGTTAGTGCTCCTGGAAGCTTTTCAGTTCGCAGAAAAAAATTTGCAGGAGGATTTTCTAGGTTGAATCCTCCTCAAACAGGGTAAAAGCAGTAAATAATCAACTCATGCAGATTTTTTTAGTTCCAGATTTTAACAGGATGATTAACTAACTAAACAACTAGAAAATCAATCAATCACACATCATTTTCATCACAAAAACAGCTTTTTAAACTAATCAAGGGGAGGACAAGATCTTGCCACTGGGGGTGTGCACGTGGTGCACGTGGAAAATTAACTAAAACTAAAACACTCACCAATTGGTGAGGACGTGTCGAGAGACACAAATGGTGCACCGTGGGTGCCCGATTGATGATAGCAAGAACAAAAAACTAAAAGATGGCGAGACCAAGTCCCACCGTGATCGCCAAAAAAGCTGTAGGTGCTTAGAATAACAGTGTGATTAACATGAAAAATCCTATGTTGTTTAGTGCAAAATAAACCTATTAAAAAAAAGTAACTACGTGAAGTGATCGCCATAAACTTTTAACTAAAAAGCTCCAAAAGAGGGTATTGATCGCTTACCTGTTTGAATGCGGAAGATTCTGAGCTCTTGGTTCCCCTTTTTCAGCCGGCTGAAGAAAGCGAGTCCTTTCTTGTTCTTTGTTCTTGCTGTTGAGGTTGAAGTTGAGGATCGTCCAGAAATCCTTTGCTTTGTGCTTGATTTGCTCCCCTTTTGATTCTCCTTGCTCTGTGCAGCAGAAAGTATAGAAGGAGAAATAAAGAAATGATAAGAACTTAAGCAAAAACAGCATATATTCTAATCATGGTTTTGAACATGCAACTAAACATGGGACTTACTTGTAGGGATGGCTTTGAAACCTCTTTATCAGATAGGTTTTTGAAAAGAATGATGTTGTGATGTGTGTTGCATGAAGTGAATGATGAAGAATGATTTAGAACTAATGAATGCAAAAATGAAAACGCAGAAATGACACACTTATGCCCAATGGTTGAATTCTGAATGGATGAAGATCTTGAAAGGACGCCGAGTTCTGGAAATGGCAGCGCTTCGGCGTTCCGACGTCATTGCTTCGATCTTCAGCTCGCTATCGCTTCGATCAATAATGCTCAACCTCTCTTTTTTAATCACGCTTTTTTTTTAACTCTTCAACATGTAAGGTATTTATAGACTTCTCCTGCGTCCATGATTAACATAGAAAAATCTAGGATTTATCCATCTTAACCGACAGATAAATACATATTAATTCATCTTTATCTGTAATTATCTAAAACGCGTCCACAATGGCTGACGCCTTTCAGATTAATTAAGATAAGGATAAATATCCGGGAAACTTATCTTTATCTTTATTAGCTAAAACGCGTCTACATGTGCAGACGTCTTTTACACTAATTAAGATAAGGATAAACATCCGTAAGAGAAGTAGAAATAGCCTAGGAAACCTAAAACGCATCAGCTCTCACAGACGCCTTTTAGCTAATTAATCAACTGATTAAAATTCAAATTTAAACGTTAAAATAGGAATAAACTCTAAATCGCGTCCACTAAGGTCGACGTGTAACGACCCGCCACCCTATAATCGGGAATCCGATTACTAAATGGGTACCGAATCATAAATTTGGAACCAAACCAGGATCTAGTAAGTCTGGGAAATAAATAATAAACTAAGCTAAACATCCACATCGCATTGAATTGAAATGAAAGTGCAGAAAATTAAAATTATTACAATGCGACTCGATTACAGCAAATAATTACATACTCCAGCTGAAAGGAAATAATTAAACATACAGGCCAGAAATAAATAACAACTACATCGGGGCATACCCCGGAACAACTGCCGAATACGTACACCACACGACCGCGCACACCGCTCTAAGTCTGCTGGGAGTCCTCGCCTGAAAACCGCAGGGGTGAGTCTCAAGAACAAGACTCAGTAGTGATCCTTTGATCCCCACTGCCCACGCACACACCCACAAGTGTAAAGTACAGCTAACAGTGAAGTAACAAGTATAGTGGCAGGTACAATATCTAATTCTCTACGTGAGAACGCATGCAGTCGAAACATAATAAACATGCACATTCTAAACCAGCCGCTAGAAAATCCACAACTATAGTCCCGATAGAACTCGCCGACCGTACAAACAACGGTGGGAAAAACCTCGACCCGCTGAGACCAAGGAGTAGCCCCTCGGATAGCACGCTCGCTACTCCGGCCCAACTGGCTCAGGTGACTACCCCTTCCCCCAGCATGAGTGACTCTCCGAATGTACCACTCCGACACCGGTACTAGCTGACCCCGGGGTTCACCAGGTGACCCTCTCTCACTAGGCGTCACCCCGCCCACGCCCCCACCGGCACTGTGCTCACGCCCCCACCAGCACAGGGTGATAAAGTGCTACAATGTCACTCCAGGTCCACAGTAACTGAAAACCCAACACAGTGCGATCCGGTCACGTGAAAAGCCCGCGATCGCATAACACACATAGAATCATCCGATCATGAGGAATCCATCTCTTTCGGGTGCACTAAAACATGTGCTAACCATCTAACTAGCAGTATGAACACGTTTTACTGGCATGCATTAGTGAGATTCTGTCTTGAATCGCGTCGACCAAGGTCGACGCCATTCAAGCTCCAAGTACAGGTTTATATAAATCAGTCTTCAGATTCTGGCCTTAAAAGGCGTCGACCCCCATGGTCGCCTTTTAAAAGGCGTCGACATCCCCAGACGCCATTCAACACGAAAATCCGGAATTTCCAAGAGCTTTATTCAGGGGATTTCTGTGGTTAAAACGCGTCATGGACACCTGACGCCATTCAAAAATGCGTCGTTTACCCATGACGCCATTTAGCCACAGAATCCCCGACCTGGCAGTCTGCCTGTCAGTCGATTCCTGTCTAAAAGGCGTCGTGATGGCCCGACGCCCTTCAAAAAGGCGTCGTCCATGCACGACGTCTTTCAGCCCCAGGAACCAGGAACGCCCTAAACCCGAGGGCTCCCTTCCCAACCCCAAATAATTCCAAAATTCATTCAAACTGGGGGGAAACGAAGAACAAGACCATTCATAGGCAAACACCCCCATAGAGATCCTAAACATGCTCATTCTAACCCCCAAAACCGAAGATCTACCACATGCATATCGAGGAAAACATGATTTTAAACACGACGCTACGGGGAACGTCACCGTACCGGACACTCGAACTCCTCCAAGCTTCACGCCGTCCACCCTTCTCGCCCCACGCCGCCGCCGGTACCGCCGTGGCCGTCCTTGCTCCACCGTGACGTCGGCCGCCGTCCGGAGAGTAGAACGCCGCAGTGGAAGTGGAGGTGGTAGTGGTATGAGTTAGGTAGAGGATGGAGTGGAGGGAGAGGCGAAATGGTGGGAGGAAAAGAGGGAGGAGGAGGTGGTCGCCGCCGGTCGCCGGAGGAGGAGAGAAGGAGAGTAGGAGAAAATGAGGGAAAGGAGGAGGGTTCACGGGGTTAACCAGAAACTGGCTAAAACGCGTCGACATCCACGGACGCCAATCAGGTGATGTGACGGCCGCTCTGACAAGATTCTGAAACGCGTCGTCCTACACCGACGCCATTCAGACAACTTGTCAGGGCCGTACTCTGACACACCCAGAGTAGCAGTCTGAAAGGCGTCGACCCACGCGGACGCCATTCAGACGACCTGACAGGGTTGTACGCTCGCGGCCCAAGGTCAGTCCGCGTGGCCCCCACGTGGCAGAGCCTGAAACGCGTCGGCCACGGTGGACGCCGTTTAGAACGCGTCTCGAGGTCCTGACGCGATTCGACTCAGAACCTCCGCCCCTCACAAGGGCTAGAACAACAGGGTCTGACCCGAAAACCGGATCCGAAAGTCTCGATCCTTACATTCTCCCCCCTTTAAAGAAATTTCGCCCTCGAAATTGACTGCTAGAATCAACAAGGTCAAAACAAGGATACAAGTTTACAATAAAACTCACGAGAAGAGGTAAGGGAACTGCTCCCGCATCTCGTCCTCTCGCTCCCAGGTTGCCTCACCTCCGGAGCGGTACTGCCAAATCACCTTGACCAGCGGTACGACCTTGTTCCGCAAGACCTGCTCTCTGCGGTCCTCAATACGAACCGGGTACTCTGGAAATGACAGGTCCTCAGCGACCTCCAACTCTGAAAAGTCCAACACATGGGACGGATCCTGAACATACTTCCTCAACAAGGACACATGGAACACATCGTGCACTCCTGCCAGATTGGGCGGCAAGGCCAGCTGATACGCGGTTTCCCCGATTCGAGCAAGAATGGGAAAAGGTCCAATATATCGCGGACTCAGCTTGCCTCGCTTCCCGAATCTCATCACACCCTTGGAGGGTGAGACTCGGAGAAACACGTGGTCCCCAATCTCAAACTCAAGTGGTCTCCGTCGGATGTCGGCATAACTCTTCTGTCTACTCTGAGCTGCGGTCAACCTCTGCTGAACTGTCCTGGCGACCTCAGCACATTGCTGTACCAACTCAGGTCCTGCAATCTGCCTCTCACCTATCTCAGACCAACACACCGGTGATCGACACGGCCGCCCATACAAAGCCTCATAAGGCGCCATGCCGATGCTAGAATGGTAACTGTTGTTGTAGACAAACTCTACAGTGGACAAATGTTCTTCCCACGAACCTCCCCAGTCTAGGCAACACGCCCTGAGCATATCCTCCAAGGTCTGAATAGTCCTCTCTGACTGCCCGTCAGTCTCGGGATGGTAGGCCGAGCTGAAAGCCAACTGAGTCCCCAACGCCTGCTGAAAGCTCTTCCAGAATCTGGAAGTAAACCTCGGATCTCGATCTGATACAATGGACAAAGGGACCCCGTGCAGAGAGACGATCCGGTCCACAAACAACTTAGCCAGCTTGCCGACCGACCAGTCCTTCCTAATGGCTAGGAAGTGTGCCGACTTGGTCAGCCGATCGACGATGACCCAGATAGCGTCCCTCCTGCTAGGGGATGCAGGCAATCCCATCACAAAGTCCATCGTCACAAGTTCCCATTTCCACTCAGGATTCGGCAAGGGTTGCAGCAACCCTCCAGGTCTCTGATGCTCGGCTTTAACCTGCTGACATGTCATACATCTAGCCACATACTCAGTCACATCTCTCTTCATACCGGGCCACCAGAAGTGCGTCCTCAAACAGCGATACATCTTTGTTGTCCCGGGATGCACTGCATACCTCGATCGGTGCGCCTCATCAAGAACACATCTGCGCACATCCTCCTCAGTCGGGACATAGAGTCTGCCTCTGAATCTGACGGTACCATCATCCCATAACTCAACCTCAGACCTCTGGAGAATCTGGGGTAACTCCGCATCTGCCCTCTGAGCCTCAATCACAGCATGGTACACAGCCGGTCTCACAGTCAAGCTAACAAGTACTGCTCTATCTTCTTCACGTGGAACCCTAAAGGAGGATTCCACCACCTGCTCAAATAGTTTCCACTCCCGGACCATAAGGTATGACATGACCGTCTTCCGACTCAAAGCGTCTGCCACCACATTCGCCTTGCCCGGATGATAGGAAAGGTCGAAGTCATAATCTTTAATAAACTCCATCCACCTTCGCTGCCTCAGATTCAGGTCTCTCTGAGTGAACACATATTTCAAGCTCTTGTGATCTGTAAAAACCTGAAATTTCTCCCCATACAAGTAATGCCTCCAAATCTTCAGTGCAAACACCACAGCTGCAAGCTCCAAATCATGAGTAGGATAGTTTTCTTCATGCCTCTTCAGCTGCCGAGAAGCATAAGCAACTACCCTGCCATGCTGCATAAGGACTGCTCCCAATCCTCGACGGGACGCATCCGAGTAAACCACAAATCCACCTGACCCAGCTGGAAGCACCAGCACTGGGGCTGACGTGAGACGAGTTTTTAGCTCAATAAAACTCTGCTCACAATCCTCAGTCCACACAAAACGAACTCCCTTTCGAGTCAGCCTCGACAAGGGGGCCGCTATCGAAGAAAATCCCTGAACAAACCGTCTATAATATCCAGCAAGCCCCAGAGAGCTCCTGATCTCGGTCACTGAAGTCGGCATGTTCCAGTCCATCACTGCCTCTATCTTCGCTGGGTCTACTGCGATACCTTCACCAGAAATAACGTGCCCAAGGAAGTGCACCTCGTTCAGCCAAAATTCACATTTGCTGAACTTGGCATAAAGTTGGTGCTCCCTCAGGACCTGCAACATTGCCCGAAGATGAGCAGCGTGCTCTTCCTCAGAAGAAGAATAGATCAGAATGTCATCAACAAACACAACTACAAACTGGTCCAGGTAGGTCCTGAAGACTCGGTTCATCAGATCCATAAAAGCCGCCGGAGCATTGGTTAAGCCAAAGGGCATAACCAAAAACTCATAGTGCCCATACCGAGTCCTGAACGCCGTCTTACTAACATCCACATCTCTGATCCTCATCTGATAGTATCCAGATCTCAGATCGATCTTGGAAAATACCCTTGCTGTCTGCAGCTGGTCCATCAAATCATCGATTCTAGGAAGCGGGTACTTATTCTTTATAGTCACCTGGTTCAGCTGCCTATAGTCGATGCACAATCTCAAGGAACCATCCTTCTTTCTGACAAACAAAACTGGAGCACCCCATGGAGATGTACTGGGACGAATAAAACCCTTGTCCAACAACTCCTGCAACTGTGCCTTCAACTCAGCGAGTTCGGCTGGCGCCATCCGATACGGGGCCTTAGACAAGGGCGCCGTACCTGGTGCAAGCTCGATGGTGAACTCAACCTCACGCTGTGGAGGAAGGCCAGGCAGCTCTTCCGGAAACACATCTACGAAATCACAGACAACAGGCACCTCCCAAGGACTGGGACTAGCACGGACATCAGAAACAATAACAGAGGCAAGGAAAGCCTCACAGCCACCAGCAAGCAACCTCCGTGCCTTAAAGGCAGAAATAAGGATGCCCCGAGAAGAAAGCCTAATACCTTGGAAGAAGAAGGTCGGGATGTCCGGAATAGAGAAGCGCACCCTCTTCCTGTGGCAGTCTACCTCCGCATAATAGGCTTCCAACCAATCCATACCCAAGATGATATCAAAGTCACGAATAGCAAGTACGACCAACTGGGCAGGTAGCACATGACCCTCAACGGTCAAGGGAACATTCCTCAAACAGTTATAAGATATCATGAAGTCTCCAGAAGGAACTTCCACCATCAGACCATCAGACAACTCATCAACGGGTGCAGAAAGAATATCTAGGAACTGCTCGGAAATAAAAGAATGCGAAGCACCTGAATCAATCAACACATGCGCAGAGTTCCCAAGGACAGAGAGTGTACCTTCCACCAAGTTGGACGCGCGAGCCTCCCTCCTGGTGATAGCTAGCACTCTCCCCTGGGTCCTCGGCTTCTTCTGCTCACCTGAACCATGTCCCTGACCATACCCCTGCGGGCACTGCCTCGCCAGATGGCCCTGCTGGCCGCAAGTAAAACATCTCCTGGGAAGAGTGGGACACTGAGTCCCGCCATGGGCACTACCACACTGCTGACAAACTGCCGGAAGCCTCTGAGCTGGCTCCTGCTGTGCGCTGGACACTGTCTGACTCCGCTGCTCCTGTCTGGGCCGGCTGTTGCCGCTGCTGCCGCTACTGCTGCCACCACCCTTGAAGAATCTCCTGAATCGGGAGCCGAGAGAAGACGATCCCGATACGACTGAAGGAGCCGGTGCCGCCGCCTTACCCCTACCCCGAGATGGCCCCTGGACAGTCTGCCCTCTCTCCCGGGCCGACTGGATCTGCTGAGCCTCTACAGCTGCTGCACTCCTAACTGCTGACGCCAAGTCTGTACAACAATGGGACGCCACGAAGTTCCTCAAACTGAGCCTAAGCCCATCCACAAACCTCTCCGTGCGACTTTCCTCGTCCTGAGATATGAAAGCTGTAGGTGCTGAAAATGCTCGTGTGATTAATATGAAAAAGCTATGTTGTTTAGTGTAAACTAACCTATTAAAAACAGCAACTAAAGTGCAGTGATCGCCAGAAACTTTTAACTAAAAAGTTTCAAAAGAGATATATGATCGCCTACCTGTTTGAACGCGGAAGAATGAATCCTTGGTTCCCCTCCTTCAGCCGGCTGAAGAAAGAGAGCCCTTTCTTTGTTCTTTTGTTCTTGCTGAGTTTGAGGTTGAGGATCGTCCAGAAGTTCTTCTGGCTTGGTGCTTGATTTCCCCCTTTTGATCTCTTGTTGTTGTTGTTGAGTGCAGCAGAAACAGAGAAAGAAAACGAAATGAAGAAACACTAATGAGAATTTAAGTAGAAGTAATATCAAAACTAATCATGATTATAAACATGCTTAAACAGCAACTCACTTGTTTAATGGCTTTGAAACCCCTTAAATCAAATAGGTTTTGGAAGATTGATGCTGTGGTGTGTGTTGCATGAAGTGATTATGAGAATGAAATGAATGAACATGTAAAATGAAATTCAAAAATGAAACACTTATGCCCAGTTAGATTGAAGCCTTGAAAAGATGAAGATCTTGAAAGGGACGCCGACTTCTAGAAATGGTAGCGCTCCGGCGTTCCGACGTGGTTGCTTCAATCTTCAATTCGCTATAACGCTATGGCTCAACTCAATTCAATTCTTTTTTTTTTTTTTTTAACTCTTTGATGTGCAATGTATTTATAGGCATTTTCTGCGTTCGCGATTAACATAGAAAAATCTAGGATTTATCTACTTTAACCGACAGATAATTACTGATTAATTCATCTTTATCTGTAATTATCTAAAACGCGTCCACCATAGCTGACGCCTTTCAGATTTAATTAAGATAAGGATAAATATCCGGGAAAAACTTATCTTTATCTTTATTAGCTAAAACGCGTCCACGTGTGTAGACGTCTTTTACACTAATTAAGATAAGGATAAACATCCGGAAGAGAAGTTGAAACAGCTTAGGAAACCTAAAACGCGTCGACTTTCACAGACGCCTTTTAGTTAATAAATCAATTGATTAAAATTCAAATTTAAACGCTAAAATAGGAATAAACTCTAAATCGCGTCTACATAGGTCGACGTCGTTTAGAATTCTTCATATTTTAACTGAAATTTGAGCTAAAATCAATTCAATTGATTAACTTAAATATGTCTGTTCGACCCGACACTCAAAAATATCAATAAAAATTAATTAATGATTAATTATCAGACCATTCTGAGGCATTATTATATGATATGAAATTTACTCGAAATGACGTCAAAATTAGCGTGTCTACAAAAGGCACGAACCGCCCCAGCGAAACAAACTTCTCCTCGTACTCAAGCACCGTCATACCCCCTGCGTCAAATCCATAAACTCCCTCTCCTTGGCTCGCTGGACATGTCTAGGGAAATATTGTGCATTGAACTCCTTGACAAAGGTCTCCCAAGGAATTTCCCTAAGACTCCTGTCCCCATAAGACAAACTCTTCAGTGTAGTCCACCAGTCATAGGCGCTATCCTTCAGCATGAAGGTAGCCAGCGGGGTCCTCTCTACTACCGCACAGTCCATGGTGTCAAAAGTCTTCTCAATCTCTCTAAGCCAATGAATGGCCTCGTCAGGGTCGGGACGACCGGTGAAGTGAGGTGGCCTCAGCTTCAAGAACCTCTCAAGTGTAGCTGTGGTCCCTCCCCGAGTACTAGAACCTTCGCTAGGATCTCGTGTCTGATACCTAGCCATAGTATCCATCATGGCTTCCATAAACTGCTCAACACTCGGCCTCCCTGCCTCGGATCCACTAGGGGCATCTCCCCTCTCTCGAATAACTGGCATCCTCTTCCTGGGAGCCATCTACTCGCCTACAATTACAAAATCAAAAAGTTCTAATTAGAATCCTAAAACCTATGCTACCGTCGTGCCTGTACGGGATAATGTATTTATTTGCCGAATTTACAACATTTAACCTAGTTATTTATTTATTTGCCATACCGTATGCTCTGATACCAACTGTAACGACCCGCCACCCTATAATCGGGAATCCGATTACTAAATGGGTACCGAATCATTAATTTGGAACCAAACCAGGATCTAGTAAGTCTGGGAAATAAATAATAAACTAAGCTAAACATCCACATTGCATTGAATTGAAATGAAAGTGCAGGATATTAAAATTATTACAATGCGACTCGATTACAGCAAATAATTACATACTCCAGCTGAAAGGAAATAATTAAACATACAGGCCAGAAATAAATAACAACTACATCGCGGCATACCCCGGAACAACTGTCGAAGACGTACACCACACGACCGCGCACACCGCTCTAAGTCTGCTGGGAGTCCTCACCTGAAAACCGCAGCGGTGAGTCTCAAGAACAAGACTCAGTAGGGATCCTTCGATCCCCACTGCCCACGCACACACCCACAAGTGTAAAGTACAGCTAACAGTGAAGTAACAAGTATAGTGGCAGGTACAATATCTAATTCTCTACGTGAGAACGCATGCAGTCGAAACATAATAAACATGCACATTCTAAACCAGTCGCTAGAAAATCCACAACTGTAGTCCCGATAGAACTCGCCGACCATACAAACAACGGTGGGAAAAACCTCGACCCGCTGAGACCAAGGAGTAGCCCCTCGGATAGCACGCTCGCTACTCCGGCCCAACTGGCTCAGGTGACTACCCCTTCCCCCAGCATGAGTGACTCTCCGAATGTACCACTCCGACACCGGTACTAGCTGACCCCGGGGTTCACCAGGTGACCCTCTCTCACTAGGCGTCACCCCGCCCACTCCCCCACCGGCGCTGTGCTCACGCCCCCACCAGCACAGGGTGATAAAGTGCTACAATGTCACTCCAGGTCCACAGTAACTGAAAACCCAACACAGTGCGATACGGTCACGTGAAAAGCCCGCGATCGCATAACACACATAGAATCATCCGATCATGAGGAATCCATCTCTTTCGGGTGCACTAAAACATGTGCTAACCATCTAACTAGCAGTATGAACACGTTTTACTGGCATGCATTAGTGAGATTCTGTCTTGAATCGCGTCGACCAAGGTCGACGCCATTCAAGCTCCAAGTACAGGTTTATATAAATCAGTCTTCAGATTCTGGCCTTAAAAGGCGTCGACCCCCATGATCGCCTTTTAAAAGGCGTCGACATCCCCAGACGCCATTCAACACGAAAATCCGGAATTTCCAAGAGCTTTATTCAGGGGATTTCTGTGGTTAAAACGCGTCATGGACACCTGACGCCATTCAAAAATGCGTCATTTACCCATGACGCCATTTAACCACAGAATCCCCGACCTGGCAGTCTGCCTGTCAGTCGATTCCTGTCTAAAAGGCGTCGTGATGGCCCGACGCCCTTCAAAAAGGCGTCGTCCATGCACGACGTCTTTCAGCCCCAGGAACCAAGAACGCCCTAAACCCGAGGGCTCCCTTCCCAACCCCAAATAATTCCAAAATTCATTCAAACTGGGGGGAAACGAAGAACAAGACCATTCATAGGCAAACACCCCCATAGAGATCCTAAACATGCTCATTCTAACCCCCAAAACCGAAGATCTACCATATGCATATCGAGGAAAACATGATTTCAAACACGACGCTACGGGGAACGTCACCCTACCGGACACTCGAACTCCTCCAAGCTTCACGCCGTCCACCCTTCTCGCCCCACGCCGCCGCCGGTACCGCCGTGGCCGTCCTTGCTCCACCGTGACGTCGGCCGCCGTCCGGAGAGTAGAACGCCACAGTGGAAGTGGAGGTGGTAGTGGTATGAGTTAGGTAGAGGATGGAGTGGAGGGAGAGGCGAAATGGTGGGAGGAAAAGAGGGAGGAGGAGGTGGTCGCCGCCGGTCGCCGGAGGAGGAGAGAAGGAGAGTAGGAGAAAATGAGGGAAAGGAGGAGGGTTCACGGGGTTAACCAGAAACTGGCTAAAACGCGTCGACATCCACGGACGCCAATCAGGTGATGTGACGGCCGCTCTGACAAGATTCTGAAACGCGTCGTCCTACACCGATGCCGTTCAGACAACTTGTCAGGGCCGTACTCTGACACACCCAGAGTCGCAGTCTGAAAGGCGTCGACCCACGCGGACGCCGTTCAGACGACCTGACAGGGTTGTACGCTCGCGGCCCAAGGTCAGTCCGCGTGGCCCCCACGTGGCAGAGCCTGAAACGTGTCGGCCACGGTGGACGCCGTTTAGAACGCGTCTCGAGGTCCTGACGCGATTCGACTCAGAACCTCCGCCCCTCACAAGGGCTAGAACAACAGGGTATGACCCGAAAACCGGATCCGAAAGTCTCGATCCTTACATTACGTGTTTTAGACTTCTTCATATTTTTACTGAAATTTGAGCTAAAATCAATTCAAATGATTAACTTAAACATGTCTGTTCGACCCGACACTCAAAAATATCAATAAAAATTAATCAATGATTAAATATCAGACCATTCTGAGGCATTATTATATGATATGAAATTTACTCAAAATGACGTCAAAATTAGCGTGTCTACAGCGTCCACCTATGTAGACGTCTTTTACACTAATTAAGATAAGGATAAACATCCGGAAGAGAAGTTAAAATAGCTTAGGAAACCTAAATCGCGTCAGTACTGAAAGACGCCTATTAGCTAATTAATCAATTGATTAAAATTCAAATTTCAACGTTAAAACAGGAATAAACTCTAAATCGCGTCCACTAAGGTCCACGTCTTTTAGAATTTTGAATATTTTTGCTGAAATTTGAGCTAAAATCAATTTAATTGATTAACTTAAACATGTCTGTACGACCCGACACTCAAAAATATCAATAAAAATGAATCAATGATTAAATATTAGACCATTATGAGGCATTATTATACGATATGAAATTTACTCAAAATGACGTCAAAATTAGCGTGTCTACATGTATGAGTTGACGCGTTTTAGGTTTCCTAGGCTATTTTAACTTCTCTTCCGGATGTTTATCCTTATCTTAATTAGTGTAAAAGACGTCTACACATGTAGACGCGTTTTAGCTAATACAGATAAAGATAAGTTTTCTCGGATGTTTATCCTTATCCTAATTAATCTGAAAGGCGTCAGCCGATAAGGACGCGTTTTAGATAATTACAGATAAAGATGAATTAATCTGTATTTATCTGTTGGTTAAGATGGATAAATCTTAAGATTTTTCCATGTAAATCCGTGGACGCAGAAGAAGTCTATAAATACCTTGCATCTCGAAAGTTTAAAAAAAAAAAAAGAGAAGTTAGAATCAGAGTTAGTGATTGAAGATCGAAGCAACGACGTCCAAACACCGAAGCGCTGCTATTTGCAGAAGCCGGCGTCCATTCTTCATCCAATTCAAGGCTTCATCCAATCGGCATAAGTGTTCCATTTCTGCATTTTCATTTTATATCTTCATTAATTTACATTCTTCATCATCACTTCATGCAACACACACCACAGCATCATTTCTCAAAACCTATTTGATTAAGGGGTTTCAAAAGCCGTCCCAACAAGTAAGTTTGCTGTTTAGTTGCATGTTCAAAACCATAATTAGAACTGCTTCTGCTTAAATTCTCATCATCATTGTTTCTTCATTCTTCTTTCTATATTTCTGTGAGCTGCAAAAGAAGAATCAAAAAGGAAGGAAAGGAAGCAAATCAAAGGACTCTGGGCTATCCTCAACTTCAAACTCAACAGCAAGAACAAAAGAAAAGGAAGGGCTCTCTTTCTTCAGCCGGTTGAAGAGGGGGAATCAAGGACTCAATATCTTCCGCGTTTAAACAGGTAGGCGATCAAACCTTCTTTTGGAACTTTTAAGTCAAAAGTTTCTAGCGATCACTTCACATAGTTTCTTTTTAATAGGCATTATTTTGCACCTAAACAACATAGATTTTTCATGTTAACCACACAATCATTTTAAGCACTCACATCCATTACCTAGATCACGTCGACTAGAAGACGGGGAAGGAGATCGCGCCGATGTAGCCTACGTGATGAACAGGGAAGAGAGGAGAGGAGCACACCAGTTGCTCGTCGAGGCAGCCCGCTTGCTAACCAGAGGAGAGAAGAGTGGAGTGGTGCACCGAGCAGTTACGAGCCGAGCAGACGAGAGGGGCACTGCGTGCGCGGAGATGTGATGGCGTTGCGACGACGGTCATAGCGCAGCGAGCAAAGGCCGAGTGGAGCGGGGCGGAGGGCTTCACAAGCAGAGGGCGAGTGGAGCGGGTTGGAGCGCTTCGCGAGCAGAGGCCTAGCAACGTGTAGAGCCGGTGGTGGGCTTAGCAAGCAAAGGCTGAGCGGAGCAACACGAAGTGTTTTGCAGATATGGTTCACATCTGGAAAAAAAAAAAAGTTGTATTTCCTTTACTGAAATTTTAAGAGGGGTTTCAGACATGAGAGGTTGAATCAGACACTTATTTTGATATTTTTCCAAATAATCTGAATTTTAGGACGTCTAACCGATTCACATTAAGTGGCCCAATATGTTTTATTAAACGGGCCCTTAGTTATCCTAAATTATATGAGTCTATCCCTTGTTTCATCCTTTCCGATCTGAGTGTACGGTTTCCTTTGGTTTCATATAAAACAAGCTGAATGAAAGTTTTTTCTCGTGAGTGTAGCAAAATAATTTGCCTATTGATTGGAAAAATTTTAATCAATGGAAATCATAATTAGTTGATCCCTACTTTTCTTGTTTGTGGCATCCACAGAATAAGATGTAATGCTTTTTCACAACAATTGAAAAAACAAAATCAAAAGAACCACATGTCAAATTTTCTTTTCATTTTCTTGTAAATCTATTCCCTTACAAAACCTTTTCCATTCAAGTTAGCTTTATATAGAACTGTTGATGTTTAGTCTCATGTATTGAAAAAAATGTGGGCATGTTCCCTCTATATATATATTGACAGATTCCCTCAACTCAATTCCAACATGGATTAGGGTCCATGCCTTAACATGGTCTCAGAGCTGGGCTGCATGTTGAACTATTTGATTCAAATTTAAGTACAACATTCGACCTATTCAATAAAGGTCACTTGTTAGAATAATAAAAAATGCTTATATATATGGTGCCTACTCCCCTTAATACCTTAGGATTTTGAGTTGGACAGCCCTATAACTTCAATATGGTATCAAAGCCATAACCCGTGGGTTAAGGCTTCTAACACGCCACCACCTCAACCGCCGCCTGCAGCCATCACCAACGCCACCTGCCTGCTATCACCACTGTGCCACCCCTTTGTCTCTCTCTTCTTCTTCTTCCATCGTTGCTGTCCACCACCGTCCATCTATTGTCGCCACCACCACCGACATCCATCGCCATTACCATTGTGCCTCTCCTCTCTCTCTTTTCTTCTTATGGCCATGTCGCACAGGAGTTAGAGAACTCTGTGCGGGGACCTTCGCATCGCAGACTTGCGACCTTCTCCTATTATGGCTACCGTGTTATGGATGCATCACTCCCATGACTCTGTTTGGCACTTCGACCAGGCTATAGTTGTTACCACTCTCCCTCTTCTTCTATTTGTGACCATTTGTAGTTTTCTATTGGACTCAATTGTAAGGGGGATGGACCCTCTCTTCAAGCAGAGTTTGTTAGTACAAGCTCGCCTCTAAGATAGTCAGTGCATAAGGGTTATGTATATGTTGTTCTTTTTTCCCTATGCGCTGACCTTTAGTTGTTGTTAGAGCATTTGTTTGGCTTTTTACTTGGTTGTGGTAGAGGCTTTGGTTGGTTCTTATTGTCATGATGATAGAATAATTAAATCCACTCCTGTCCTGACCATTGATGGAAAACTTTATCATATGTTGGCTTCCTCTAAAAAGTTGCATGGGTCGAACTATCCCTAGTGGGCAAGATTTTTTCACCTCTTTCTATATTCTCTGTAGAAGCTTTGACATGTTGAGAAAGATCGACTACTAAGGAGGACAATAAGGCATATGAAGTATGGGAAGTTGATGATGTGATGGTGACTCGATTTTGAATAATAACTGTGAAAAGAGTATTTTTAGTAATATTATCTTTATGGAAATTGCTAAGGAGATGTGGAGACTCTTAAGAAAATATATTATGCAGAGCACAATATATCTCATATTTCTAACATTCATTCAAGATTGCTTAGTCTGAAGTAAGAAGGAAGACACGTTTCTCAATATTTTGCTAAAGTTCAAGGTCTAAGGAATGAAATGAAAGTGTACTAGCTTGCTGTACCTGATGCTGCCCAATTGGAGAAGTAGAAGGAAGAGTTTATTGTTGTAAAATTTTTATCTATAATGGATGATTGTCTCGAAAATGTTCGAGATAATTTACTTGTAGACACTCAAGTTCTTAGTGCTTACTCCTGTGTGCTTTGTGCGAGTACCAAACTGAACCTGAATGGGACTACATCTAGTGAGTTTGGAGACTCTGATAGTATCTTTGCTCTTAAAGCCAGAGTTCATGGTCGTAGGCATGATCGAGGCCGTTGTTCACCATGTGTTCATTGTAACAAGACCAAGCATCAATCAAATCCTTTTTGGAAGAAGTATGGTAGAGGTGGCTCATATATGCATCCTATTGCTAATCTTGGAGCCTCTAGTGAGTCTTAGCCTCTTGCTGTAGAGTACGCTCAGTAGCATGTGCCATAGCAACCTTTGGGACCATCGTCTGAAAGAAGAGTTATATTGTCCATCGAGGAGTATGAGGCATTCCAACGTCTACTGAAAGGCTTTTCTACATGTACATCTTTTCATGCCACCACATTAGGTAGTGCTTCTATAGTTCACAATAATTCCCCAAAGATTGCAAACCCCGGTGCCTCTTGTCACATGATAGGTAACCGCTCTGCTTTCTTTTCTCTCCACTTGTCTAACACACATTTGTCGATTGTTGTGGCAGATGGCTCCTATTGTAGGGAAAGAGACTATTCATCATTGACTCTGCATGATCTTCTTTATGTTCCATGATTTCCTATTGTCTTGTTATCCATTAGTCCTTTAACCCGCTCTTTAAACTGCTCAATGATATCCTATTCTTCTTACTGTGTTTTTCAGGACATCCAAATAAAGAATTACATTGGTGGCAGTCGTAAGTTAGGCGGGTTGTACTACCTTGTTGACGGGCCTCCCCAAAAACACAAAGCATCCTCTATGTCTGACACTTCTTTTTAGTGCACTGTCGGCTAGGGCATCCGTCTCATTTTAGGCTTCGTAATATTGTCCCGATTCTTTCTCAATGAATAATTTTCGGTGTGAAGCTTCTGAGCTTCAGAACACCATATCTTTTTTCTCCTAGTGACAATAAAAGGACTACTACTCTATTTCATCTTGTTCACCTCGACCAATAGGGGCCACCTCTGATTACCTCCAGATTAGGATTTCATTACTTCGTTACTTATATTGATGATTTTTCTTAGATGATGTGGCTATTCCTTTTGAAATCTAGATCAGTTGTGTTTGATGTATTCAAATCTTTTTATTGAGAAATAAAAACTCATTTTTCAATTCTATCAAAACTCTACACACAGACAATGCCAAGGAGTATGTTTAGTCATCTTTTGCTAGCATCTATTCTATAAATGGCATCATTCATTAGACATGTTCCTCATATACGTCTCAAAAAAATAGCGTTGCTGTGGAAGAATTGGCATTTACTTGATGTTGTTCGTACCATCATGTTTCACATGAATGATACCAAGTACTACTAAGGGAATGTTGTTATTACCTCCTAATATCTTCTTAATCGCCCATCAAGCAGGGTGCTTGATGGAAAAAGTCCAATTTCTTGCTCATATCCAAATGAAAATCCTTTCCCTCTTACTCCTCGTGCCTTTGGATGTAAGTGTTTTGTTCATGCTCTTGGACAAGGCCATGATAAGTTGTCTCCAAGATATGTTCCTTACATCTTTTTGGGATATTCTCATACCTAAAAAGGGTATCGCTACTTTGACCCTCGGCCCAAGAGGTCATTTGTTCTTACTGATGTGAGTTTCTTTGAGTCTATGCCATTTTATGCTTCCTCTTCTCCTCCACGGACTGCTCATGCACAGACTTCTCCATCACCCATTCTTCTTAATCTTATTTCTCTTTATATGCCCATTGCTGGCCCTGATCATTGTGTTGAGCCACTTGATAAGGGTTACATATTTAGACCGACTTATCAAAAACGATCTTACAGTACGCTATCAGCTGCGTTGTGACTGTCATCTTCATCTATAATGGCTCCTCTACCTACTAGTGAGACTTGTCTTCCCTCTTTTGATTTGCATCTTCCTATTTCCCTTCACAAAGGGAAACAATCTAGTATTGAGCATCCCTGAAGACTTCATTTCCTATAATGCTTTATCTCCATCTTTTTTTGAATTTGCCTTATTTACTTCTACACTTCCCATTCCCAGTCGATGTTTGAAGCACTGTTAAAACCTGAGTGGAACATTGCTATGGATGACGAAATGTCTCTCTTATTGTCTCGTGATACCTTGACCATTGTACTTCAATTGGCTTATGCTACTCCTATTTCTTGTCAGTGGGTGTTTAGTGTGAAGTATACTTCGAACAGTTCTATTGACAAATATAAAGCATGACACGTAACTAAGGGATTAACTCATACTTATGGGGTTGATTATTTTAAGACTTTTTCTCATGTTACACGACTTAACTCTGTTCGGACTTTGTTTTTCCTTGCCATCAATCATAGATGGACTATGTTTCAGATGGATATTAAGAATGTCCTTTTTATTTGGTGATCTTAAAGAAGAGGTAGATATGGAGCAACCTCCGGGGTATGTTGCTCAGGGGGAGATGGTATGCAAGTTGGATAAAGCAATATATGGCTTGAAAGAGAGTCCAAGGGTGTGGTTTGATAAATTTAGTCAAGTTGTATCTATAGTTGGATGAAAAAGAAGTCAGGTTGATAATTTGGTATTTGTTCGACGTAAAGTGGCTGATGTAGTGATTTTGGTTGTTTATTGTTGATGATATGATTCTAACTAGGAGTGATGTGGTTGCCATTAAGGAAGTTCACAAATATCCCGAAAGTCACATTGTACTAAAAATCTTAGTAGACCATGCTATTTTCTTAGAATTGAGGTTGCATATAGTCATGATGATGTTCCTTTGTCACAAAGAAAATATGTTTTGGATTTTTAAAGGAGATGGGATTGTTTGTATGTAGGCCTACTGATGGACCAATTATCTCTTAGCCTGACCTTTATGTTAAGGATGATCCAAAGCAGTTTGATGCTGTTACTCAATATAGGAAACTTTGTTTTAAGTTGATATATATGACAGTGACCCATCCTGGTATTGCTTTTGTTGTGTTAGTGATCAACCAGTTTATGCAGAAGCCAAGGCTATGTCATTGGGCAATAGCGTTGAAGATCCTACACTACATAAAAGGATCCTTCAGAAAGAGTCTCCTATATAAGAAATTGGGTCATTTATCTATTGATGTTTTTTCTAATGCTGATTATGTAGGGTCTCGGATGGATAGGCGGTTCACCTTAGGCTTTTGCACTTATGCTCGTAGTAATCTTGTCACTTGGGGAAGTAAGAAATAGAGTTTGTTGGTAGGTCTAGCACTGAAGTAGAACATAGGATAATGGCTCAGGCAATTGGTGAGATGATGTGGCTGAAATTCTTAATGGAAGACTTTGGGATAACTCATTGTGATCCTATGGTAATAGGATGTGATAATTAAGCTGCTATTCATATTGGGAGGAATCCTGTGTTTTATGCGCGAACGAAACATATACAGGTTGACTGTCAATTTGTTTGAGATTCAATTATGTCCCAAAGATTAGTACTTTGTTCACTCCTGTTGAGGATCAACTTACAAAACTTTTTACAAAGTTGCTTCGAGTTCGCTGGTTTGATGTTTTGTATAGCAAACTAGACATATGTGACATATATGTTCCAACTGAGGGGGTGTGTTAGAATAATAAAGAATGATTAAATACATGGCGCCTATTCCCCTTAATGCCTTAAGCTTTTGAGATGGATGGTCTTAAAACTTGAACATCGCTTATGTCATAATCATTTAGATTCAGCGCCCAGAGTTAAGGTTTAGTTCGATTTTGGAAAAACTCTAGGCCCCTTCCCCATATATGTCAAAGAATTCCCTCAACTCAATGTCTAAATTTTTGGTTTATAGTTAGGGCCTTAACAACAATGAAATACACCCTAAACATAAGAACCAAAACCCGATGAAGTGTGTCGGCAAGTTTAGTCCAACGTCAGGACCAACAAAACCCAAAGGCCACCTCTCTTGCGTTAAGAACCTGCGCACATTTCAATTTCTATCCGCCTTCAACCTTCCCTGTCATAAGGGTTGCATCCATGCCCGCTGATGTTTGATAAAATTTCGCACTGTTTGGCCTCCCCCTCTCAGTACTGTTGGACTCCGGTCCAAACAACTATTGAGAGGATCCCCTCTCCTTTTATAGTTGGCTCACAAGCACAGTCGGATTGTAAGCCTGTAAAAGGAGCCACACACATACCAGGTCCACCTCGGATTTGTATCAACTTGATCGCACGTTCTCCAACTATTATCCGAATTATTTTGCATTATTTCGGCTCTCCTCCTCCTCTCAATATTGTTGGACTCTGATTCAAGCAACTATTGAAAAGATTTCTTCTCATAAAAGAAGGAGAAAGATAATGAAAGGAAGATGCATCCTCGAGTGAACGGAATCTTCAATTTTTAACACATTCAAGACACTCTTTTCACATAATGCAAAGCTGGGGAAAATAATTCTCCATCCCTAATGAAGGATCCACCTAACAGCTAATTACTTTTGGAACGAGAATAAAGAAGCTCATAGAAGAAAGAGGAATTATCTCATCTTTTTTATGGGGTGATCTTAAAGAAGAGGTATATATGAAGCAACCTCCTAGGTATGTTGCTTAGGGAGAGATGTGTGCAAGTTGGACAAAGCAATATATGACATGAAAGAGAGTCCAAAGGTGTGGTTTGATAAATTTAGTCAAGTTGTATTTAGAGTTGGACGAAAAAGAAGTCAAGTTGATCATTTGGTATTTGTTCAATGTAAAGTGGCTGGTGTAGTGATTTTGGTTATTTATGTTGATGATATGCTGGGAGTGATGTGGTTGGCATTAAGGAAGTTCACAAACATCCTAAAAGTCACTTTGTTACTAAAAGTCTTGGTAGACCATGCTATTTTCTTAGAATTGAGGTTGCATATAGTCATGATGATGTTTCTTTGCCACAAAGAAAATATGCTTTGGATTTATTAAAGGAGATAAGATTGTTCGTATGTAGTCCTACTGATAGGCCAACTGTCTCTTAGCCTGACCATGATGTTAAGGATAATCCAAAGTTTGATGATGTTACTCAATATAGGTAGCTTTGTTGTAAGTTAATATATATAACAGTGACCCATCTTGATATTACTTTTGTTGTGTTAGTGATCAACCAGTTTATATAGAAGCCAAGGCTATGACATTGGGCAGTAGTGTTGAAGGCTATGTCCTTGGGCAGTAGCCTTGAAGATCCTACACTACATAAACGGATCCCTCATAAAGAGTCTCCTATATAAGAAATGGGGTCATTTATCTATTGAAGATTTTTCTAATGCTAATTATGTAGGGGCTCGGATGGACAGGCGGTTCACCTTATGCTTTTGCACTTATGTTGGTAGTAATCTTGTCACTTGGAAAAGTAAGAAATAAAGTGTTGTTGCTAGGTCCAGTGCTGAAGCAGCACATAGGATAATGACTCAGTCAATTGGGGTGATGATGTGGCTGAAATCCTTAATGGAAGACTTTAGGATACTCATTGTGATCCTACGGTCATAAGATGTGCTATTCAGGCTGGTATTCATATTGCGAAGAATTGTGTGTTTCATGAGCGAACAAAACATATAGAGGCTGGCTGTCAATTTGTTAGAGATTAGTACTTTGTTCACCCCTACTGAAGATCAACTTACAGATCTTTTTACAAAGTCGCCTTGAGTTGGCGATGTTTTGTATAGCAAGCTGGACACATGTGGCATATATGCTCAAACTTGGGGGGGCATGTCAGAATAATAAACAATGCTTAAATATATGGCGCCTATTCCCCTTAATGCCTTAAGTTTTGAGATGCAAGGTCCTATAACTTCAACATTGCTTAGGTCCTAATCATTTAGATTCAACATCCAGAGTTATGGTTTAGTTCTATTTTGGAAAAAATTCCAAGCCCCTTCCCTCAGATATGTTGAAGAATTCCCTCAACTCAGTGTCTAAATTTTTGGTTTAGAGTTAGGGCCTTAACAACAACGAAATACATCCTAAACATAAGAACCAGAACCCGATGGAGTGTGTCGGCAGGTTTAGTCCAACGTCAGGACCAACAAAACCCAAAGGCCACCTCTCTTGCGTTAACTGCGCGCATTTCTATACGCCTTCAGCCTTCCCCGTCAGAGAAGTTACATCCGTGCCTGCTGATGCGGCCCTAAAAGTTCCCTAAAACAATTTGTTTGATAAAATTAAGATGGTAGTTTGTGTAATATTTTAACTAGTATACATATTTATGTTTATCAATATTTGGAGCGATCTTAATAAATAATTTGGACAAAGGTGGCCCTGGTATGTGCGCTTTTACAGGCTTACAGCCCGACTGTGCTTGTGAGCCAACCATAAAAGGGGGACAAAGGTATTGAAAGGAAGACGCATCCTCCGGGTGAACTGAATCTTCAATTTTTAACAAATTCAAGACGGTCTTTTCACCTAATGCAAAGCCGGGAAAATAGTTCACCATCCATAATGAAGGACACACCTGACAGCTAATTACTTTTGGAAAGGGAATAAAGAAGCTCATAGAAGAAAGAGAAATTATCTCATCTTGCATTTAACGTGCAGGTATGACGTCAGTCAGTGGGATCTTTGCGCCGGTACCACCGAAATACGAACACGCAGCGGGATTCCTTAACTACCCTGCCGGTTACGCACGGGGTCGTGGCCTCAACTCCGATTGCGACAGGCGGCATTCCTTCTCTGCACCGTAGCAAGAGCGTCGTGCCGGTCGTCAAATGACGGATTAGGAAGCATCCAGTGTGCGTCTGCGCGAACAATGCACGCGCACACACAGCGGAGCGGCAGTTAATGCACTCGCAAGCCACTCGTCCGGCTTCACCCAATCCTCTCCCCATCTCCGCACACTACATAGCTGTGGCAAACCTAATCGAAACGTCTCTCCTTCTCACCCTCGTTCGCTCCGCTCTCCAGTCCAGCGCCCCCAACCTCGTCCCAGATACCAGAGCACTGCATATCTCTCAGTCCTTCTCCTTCTCTCCCCTTCTTTGTGTGTGTGTCTGTGTGATATCTTTTGTGATGGATCCTTCCGGATCAAGTTCCCATGGTGTAGGTGAACCATCGAATGTTGGCGAGCCGATGTTTACGTCCGAGTTGAGCATCGACGACTACGACATCTTGTCTTCTGACGACTGGTACATCCGTGGGGACCCCATCCAGTGTCATGTTCCTCAAAATGCCGTATCCTCCCACGGTAACACGCAAGGAGTTGGAGATTTCTTCGATCCCCCTTGCCCATTTCCACAGGAGTACTGGGCTGCCACCAAAGTGCCGCCAGCTCAGCTGGCCACCATCATTCCCGGAGTGGACAGGGAAGTTGTTAATCCTCAAGTAGAAGAGATGGAGGCATCTGGTCCTCCATCTGATCCTATGCTGGTGGAGATGGAGGCTTCTGATAATCCACCAGTGCAAAGGCAGACTAGTGACCTTCAAAAGATGGACAGGGATGCTCTAGATCATCTGATGGTACCCAAGGATGCTCTTAGTTCCACTGTCATGGGGGCAAAGAGTCATGAGTCCCCTGCAGTGGAAGCAGTGTCTCCCGCCCAACTCTCAATAGTCCCTTACCGACCGTTCCTCCCCCGCATGATCTTGCTAGGGAAGATCATCCCAGAGAATGGCTTCGAGTGTAATGATGGGGTCGAGTCTCACGATAAAGAAGGATGTGCAGTAGTGATCCCGCAATCAAGCAAACTAGAAACAATCCTGTCAACAGTGCCAACTTCCAGGAAACGGAAGCTGGAAGAGGGATCTCCATCGACAATGGCAGCTACAACGTTGGAAGCATCAAAGCGCTACGAAGTCAAGCCGAGACCCGCCTGGTTGCCGGATGGTTGGGAGTACGTAGATGTACCGAGGACCTCCGGCGCCACTGCCGGAAAGGTTGACCGGGTATTAATCTCGAAGCCTTAGCAGATCGATTTGGTCACCTATTTTCTCTATCATTCCTTCAGTACTAAGTTTTTTAGGTTTCTGTTCATGCATGTGTTTTCTCATTCGTGTATTTGATTTCTCGTCAAAACTATACCTTTATCTCTTTGTGCTTGGTCTTCCTTAGTGTCCTTATTTAGATCATAATGGGATGACCGTTGGTAGATGAATTGCTTGAAGGAGACAGTTGAGGTTAAGTTTGATTCCAATTTGACATTCAGTTCTCTGGAAACTCATGAGTTCATCATGATTGATGATCTCGTTGTTCAGAGTTCGTCATCAGCACATTAAAATAAACAGGGAAAGAAGGGAGCACAGAAAGAACTCCATTATAATCCAAAAAAAATTATGCATTCATAGATTTGTAGCTAGAAAAGTGAGCGGCTGCGTATTTAGTGTTTTCCATATGGGCAGCCATAAGTACTTATATTTTGAATTACAATCCCACTTACTGGAGGGGAGCTAGGATGAACACCTAAGTGCAGGGAGAGAAAATTCTCAAACTTTTCCTCATCCCCACGAGGGGTTTTCAAGGAAAACTCCCTCCCCACCTTTGCACTTATCTAGACCTGCACTTACCGGACGGGACTCTATGAATTATGATATATCTCATTTATAAGAAAATTTTATTGACTAAAAATGTAGAGAAAATATGCTACAAAAATGCAAAAGTTTTAACTCCATCCCACATAATACAAACTAGTCTAAATAGGTTAATAGTCATGCGGAAGAGCAAATTTTGCGTCAAATAGATATTTATAACTAATTATAAAACTAACGCCATTTATATGTATAACACAAAATTTTAACACCAAGGAAAAATTTGCCAGCAATAGTGCCACTTTTTTGTGTAAATGACTATGGAGTCTCTTTTTAGATATAGTGTGTTTGTTACTAGTACAATGGGGAAATACGAGTAAAACTATAAGTTCATGGCTGTAAAATAGTTATATAATATGACAATAAAAATACGATAAATATGAGAAATAAGAATAGTGAAAGGAATATAATGCCCACACGCAAAGTCTCAAAATTTAGAAATCCATTGGGGTGTTCATAAGGGTGAATAGGTTCAGCAAGGGCATGGGGATTGAGTTGGTAGGACAACTATACAACCACCCTACCCCATCCCCCACCATGGCCATCAACTATGATACTTTTTAGATCAACAAGGGATGTCAATATGAACTAACAGCTCGAAATTGAGTACTCCAGAATTCGAACTTAAACATTTTGCTTCAAACATAGTTCACTTAATGTCAATTGTTTCCAACTACTAAACCTCGCCATTCTATCAGGCACAATAGAGTCCTTCACATACATTTCTTTCACTTCGTTTCATCTGCCTTCTTAATACAACATAAGACCTTTCATTTTGCACATTCATGCATTCACTTCTTCCCACTTCTACATGTTTAGCATAAGGCATAAATAGATATGGCATATTGACTCGTTTTTTCTTAATTACCCGTTTTCTATTGTGAGTTTAGGACATTTGAACATACAGTGTTACCCATAAGAGATGGATCTTTAGCTATAACAGATACAACAATTACATAGACAATCTATTAGCACATTTCTATGACTATCATTACATGTGCTTCAGCGAATAAGACATCATTTTCTACATTTCATGTACATGTCCATTTAAGCAATTGAGAATTTTTCATTGAATGTACCATAGATTTAACTATTGCCTTCAACATTAAAAATATGTTTATAAATGACATATTGTGTTGAAGTTTTTTATGAACCAATCCATAATTAAGAAGTCTCTCTTAAACTTACTGTCATCATAATTATGTACATGTGAAAGCTAAGATATTGTATGAAATTATATCTAAAAATCAACCTTGTTACACAACAAATGCTGCATTCTAATTCATAGATTTTGAAGGATTTAAATACCGGTCATGTTCTATAAATGTGCATGACAACCCAAATTTTTAAGGTGTCTGTTGCATTCTTCCCTTTGTGAACTTGTTCGGTGCTCCTTAACATGTGCATGGCGGAAGTTTTGATTACAAACTCTATGGATCAAAATCATTGGAGTGTAGGAAGTTTCATATAGTCAAATTTGTAACTACTTATGTACAAGAAAGGGTTGTAAAACATCTTATTTGGTAACAACATGGTTGCCATTTTGTGGTATATGATATCAATATAATATCTATTTAAGATGAGGAAAAGAATGTTAGAATAAACCGCTCTTCACACTAACAGGATTGTCACAATGCGAAACATATTACATCCACAAATGAACTCATTTTATGAAATTATCTCTGCCCTGTATTTGTCATTGGACTATAAATAGGATATCGATGATAACGCTACTACTATATGGTGATCACTTTCACACATGAAAAACACTTTGATGGTAAATGTCATTTATTGGCAAAAAGTGTGAAGTTTAGGTGACAAGAGTAGTTACTATGTAGTCTCTTATAAATACTAGTTATGTAGTTAATTATTTACCATATAACGCATAATGTTTATGCAAGCACTAGGTCAGCAAACACAAATTATAATTGAGATCCATAGCGTTCTGGGCGAGATAGCGAAGCGTGTTTCGTAAGTCGGAGCGAGTGAGCCAACGCAAAGCTATCCGAAGATTAAATCCTGGCCTTCAATGCATTGAAGCGCGCAAACAAGCATCGGCCGCAACAACAAGAAACTATGACCAACAGACACTGCACTTCGGCTCATGGAACCTCTGCAACGACTATGAGGCATTAGTCAATTTCTCTCCCTTGTGATACTCGCTCGCAAGGAAAAAAGAATTAAAACCATACATGCCCAGACCCGGATGCATAAGGAACTGAGGGTGCCTGAATATGGCTTCCAGTTGCGGGCTTATGGTTGTTGATGGGGAATAAGAATAAGCACACTGAATGAATATGCATATGGGATGATGATTGCCAAAGAAAGCTTTCAACTCCATCAAATACTACGGGAAAAAATAAAAAAGATGACTAGGCATGGTTTATGCCATGATCACTATAGGTGTTCTTGGATTTCTGGTTTGATGACTTACTTCTCCCTTTCCGTTTCCTCCATGTTCTCGAATCCACCTATAATTTATCCTTTTAATTCTAAGATTGAAATTCTTCCATATTTCAGCAGTAGCATATTATTCCGAGCTAAGCTTGGATATAGAAGTCTTCTTTCGTTTCTCGATGGTGAAATAAGATCAAGCTCATGAGCTTATTATCCTAGGGTAGAACAAGTTGATAGGATCTCTTTTTACGTCCCCATGTTCCGATTACTTCGGAAGAATTAAACGAGGAGCCGTGTGAGGTATTAATCTCATATAGGGTGCAAGCCCCTTGTACTCCAAGAGTTAAAAATAACCGCCTTTCCAGTGCAAGCGCACCATGAACTAGATCAAAATCATTCCCAACAAATCCAGACGAAGTCCTCCCATTTATTTCATCGGATCCGGGTGGAGACCAAAGATCTTGAGTTACCGGTCTGACAAAACAACTCAAAAGATAAATAAGTGTCGTTAATTTCTTCATGCTTACCTGATGTTTTGCTGATAACTTGAAATAAGTACGCCTGTGACCCATCAAATTGCTTTGGTCAAATTTTGCTTGATTTTTTTAGATGATTAGTGGGGGTCATAGTGAAACAAAAAAAGAAATCAAGATCCCTACACGGAATTAGTTCTTGCTCCCTGTCCCTCCTCCCCCCCCCCCTTTTCGATCGAGGCAATAGAGAGATAAATTGATAAAGTTATCGAATCGTCGGATCCTAGTTCGGGATTAACGGGACGAGATTCCAATTTTCACGAATTTCACTTTCTTTTTCACTCAACAACATAATTTTGCTTATTTCCTTTTTTAAGGATCAATAAATCAAATGATATTTATGTTCCTATTTTTGTCACTTTCTTTTCCTCTGAATCAAACTTTTTTTTTGCTATAATGTTCATTATTTTACACAGTTAACTCACAAGAAGAACAAAATAGAATGCTATGTAATAAAATGCATGTTGATAAAACCACGTGACGACGTTAGTATTTTTTTATTATTATTACAAGAAAGGACTAACCATCACTAGAGGTGTAGGCAATAATAGAGAGAATAACCAATATGCAAGCAATAGGTTGCTTTGTTGCACGGTTGAGGTAGTCTTGGCTGGTGATTGGTGTAGGGTTGTGTTTGTGTGTGTCTGTGTGTGTGTGTGTGTGTTGTGTGTGTGTGTGTGTGTAAGAGAGAGAGAGAGAGGACTTCACTTCAGACACATATAGGTTTGACTTGGAGACCCCTCTCCCACTAGGGCATCAATTGAACATGTACATGCTCCTAAATAAAGATAGATGTATGGGAGGGGAAAAGGCTGGTGAGATGCATGGGTAGATTTTTTCTTAATCAGAGCTCAGTAGCCCCTTTGTTCTTGTTTTAAATAGAGAAGACGATGGATAAAAGGGGGATGTAAGAAGTGTTAAAGTAGGTAGATGGAGAGAGGAGGAGATGGCATACTTACAGTCGGTTAAGGAGTCATGCATGCAATAGCATATGGGAATTAGTATGTGGTTGCGAACAACATGGCAGATAGATAGATAGATAGGTAGAGAGAGAGAGGGGGGGAGAGGGAGAGAGAGAGAGAGTACCACCAATTTGGAAAGGCCAAAGCAGCATATGGTAGAAAAAATTGAGTCTAATGGTAGAGTGATTACTATGCAAATGCTCTATGTTTGATTATCTTCCATATTGGTGTAACAACAATAAAAAGTTTAATGTGCAACTTTACATATAGTAAACAGTATGTGGCATTTCATATGCAACTCAATTGGTGCAAATCTCGTTATCATCAATTTATTGTGATGGTAATTCTGTGTTGCCCCTATTATGTGGCAAAACTATATGATGATCAAGATGTTAGCATGTAAAACTAATTTATGACTACAACTTTAATGCCACGACAAATGCATCACTACCAAAAGCTTATTTCTTTTATTTAGTGACTATACAATTAGTCAAAGATGCCATAGAGGAAACTACTCAAGCTTTCTTGTTTTTATTAATTTTTTTTAATTTGTAAAAATCATTGTCACTTGGCAGTGCCTTTAAATAAGCCAACCTTATATAATTATCCCACATCTTTTATAATCGATCAAGCACTTGAAGGCTATCTCATGACATGATTAACATAACAAATATATGTTATATAGTATTGTTTAGATGTTAATCATGTGTGACACATTAAGTTAGCTTGAAAGTATGATAAAAAAATTTTGAGAATTTAAGAAAACTAAGATCTAGTTTAACTTTGCTAGAAAGTAAATGAATGTTCTATTTATAGTATGCTTACATGGAATGAATAATGCACAACAAACAAATTAGGATGTTGATGCCAAAGAAGTTTATGAACATTAAATAAAAGTTTAGATCAAACTAGTTAAGGAATATATGGCAAATAAAACATTGCAATAAGCCATGACCCCTTGTAGCCACTTGTTAGGGATCAATGACGGGCTCAAAATAATGGTCAAATAAGGTGGAATTGTCATAAATGAAAACAATTTGTGTTTGTAAAAACTTGGTTCAGATAGCAAAAAATATACCCATGCTTTGTCATCCCTCTGAATATATTAAGTAGGATTGGAATAACCACAAACATAGTATGCATATCACCTACTCACTTGGTAAAATATTCATATAAAACCCAAAGCTAGACAACATGTGAACAATGGTAATGTTTAGAATATATACTAGAATAACTTCTATAGTTACACAATAGAGCACATGTTCAAGGTGTGATCCAGATATATTCCTCAGTCAAAATCAGAATTGGGGAATAATAACAACACTATAAAGCCTATAGGTTATTATTATCTTGATTATAGTGTTTTATTATATTTAGTGTAGCTAGAACAAATGATAGTAAAAAGATTTCTTCATTGGAATATTAAAACTTTTAGGGTTAATGGAGTATTAGATAGCTTTTATTCAGTATTAATTTCATATTAATTTCTTTAAGTCTACAATATAAATGTTGAAATTCATACCTAAGTAATATAGAAGAGAGACTTGTAAAAGCAATTTGATAATTTTCTATATTTAGTTACGCAAGGTGTGGTTGATCCACAACCTACCTAGCAACTTGGATCCATAAGACATAGTCGGATCAGGAACTTTGCTTATTATTTTATAGATTGGTAATAATTTATAAACTACTAATTTTAATTTTAACATGTTCATAGTGTTAATAGAATCCTCTTCAATTTGTATCCCCTTCAATCCAAAAAAAAGAGGATCACATGTGGGTTAAGTCTTCCAACAATTCAATATGTGGTACCGTAACTAGAGAAAAGGGAATTGTAGTCCAATCAAAGCAATCCATAATATGTTTTTTTGGGTGGGTAGGGGGTGGGGAGTGAAGGGGCTAAATTTTGGTCCCAAATCTACAATGGGCCACATGGTTTAGTGATTCTACCACCCCTACGTTGAATGGATCAACCCACAATGTAAAATGTTATGTTATGATTAAAAATATGATTGAAGAAGGGAACTTTTCACTACATTTGTTACTTGTCTGCTAATGTTGAGGAAAGATTCTTTGACGGTGGTTTCAAGATGTGAATTAAGTCGTTTAAATAAAAGTACATTATCACTATAAATTCCACATAAAAGAGGTGCCAACATAGATTAATTAAGAATTCTAAACTACGTACTATATTTTCAAAATTACTTTCATACATTAGTCTTAGCTTACATGTTGTATAAGTTTGAAAAGCTTAAAAGGAAGCTTATCATAAAATAAAATATATCTTTCTTCGTGTGATCATTACCTACCTCTTGAAAGAACTGAACTTTAAGGTCCCTGAAGATCCCCACAAGTTTCCTTACTACCAACTCTCCTCCCTCGACTTCTAAGCCTCATAGAAGAATCTTGGTAGTGACTAACGTTACAACATACACAAGGGTCCTATAAAGACTAATCTCTCTCCATGTCTAAACTCTACTTGACTTTCCCCCTATTGGGTTTCCTACTGGGTTGTGGTCACCTTAGGAAAGATTTCTTCATCATGAACTTGAGTTTCAGAAGGAAGCAAACTTACACATGCACTGACCATATGTCAAACTAATTTTCTTGGTCAAAGATATCCTTGGACTTGAGTCTTGTACACCGCAATCAAGAACATGGTCTAGGAATAAACTGTGCTTGGATAGATCCGAAAAGAAAACACGATCTAGTAGATCTAATGGATTCTACATCTAATTAGATCTTAAGATCCTTTTACAACCTTTTCACATTGGGCTCCCCTCTAGTTTGTCTTCCATCTCTCCTAAAACTGAGTTCTAATCGGACTAAATACACTACGGTGTAGTCAGGTGAGAGTATAAGATACAACAAGCTAGTTAAAAGCATTAAAATTGATCAAATGAAGTAGAGAGTTTAACTTGAAAGACATTAGCTAATCGATATAAGAAAGCACACATTAATTGTTTAAATGGTCAGTAAAATGATTAAGTTCAATAGAAACACAACAACATATAGCAAGAAATCTAATAGTTACTTAATAGATGAGTTAATTGATTAAGTGAAGCAACCTGAAGACTTAATTGATACAAGTGGAGTTAATTGATTAAGTGGAGCAATCTAGAGACTTAATCCATACAAGGAGAGTTAATTGATTAAGTGAAGCAACTTGGATCCATACATCTAACCGATACAAGGGCAATTAATCGATTAAGTGAAAGCAACGTGGAGACTTAATCGATACAAAGGCGAATAATTAATTAAGTGGAGCAAAGGAGAGGGATTAACTGATACAAATAAGTTAATCGGTTAAGGGTGACTTAATCAAATGCTTAGTTGATATACTAAAGAGTTAAATCGGTTAACTGTGTCTTAGATAATTTATCAGATTATTTAAAAGTTCAGTATAAACTGACCTGTTACTTAAATAACTTATAATAAAGATTGTGTAACCTTTAGAAACTATTTATTCATTGGATAATTGATTACCAGTTGATCAAAGAATCACTTAATAAGCCAAATAGTGTAAATGGATTTAGATGAAAGTTAAAATGGACTATGGCATAATAGGTTTGAGTTTTGAGACCTTTATTATGACAATGATGAAAATGTATTTTTATGTCTTCCAAAAGGCATACCTAAATATAGTATCAAAATATTTAATAAGTCAAAACAACAATTTAGTAATTCCAACTATCGCTCATGTTTTACTAAAAAATATTATGCTTCTTAATCGTACTTTTTCCAAGATTTAAGGTTATTTATCTTAGGTTGCATGCCATTCACCCCTTCTATGAAGAATGATTTGAATAAAAGGTAGTATTAACATTGCAATAATGCAATTACATGATTTGACTTTTTTGGGCATATATATAGAGAGAGAGGGATCTAGAGAGCGAGGGAATAGTCTACTATATAGCTAGTGCAACTTGTATAGCTTGGCAATACAGTTCTTTGAACTATTCGATGAGATCTAAGCAAAAGTAAAAAGTAAATATTTAAATAAAATAGAATGTTGTGTGGTACCTACCCCTCAATTTATAGAGGAGCATTACATGTTACCTTTTGGGGTCCTTTGATCAAGGAGGGCACCCGACCTCTCCAACCCATGCCAGAATTCTATGTGGGATCAACTGGAATATGAGTAGGACGTATTTAGGGCCTAGGTTAAATTCAATAACTCCTCTCTCTCTCTCTCTCTATGTGTGTGTGTGTGTGTACACATTAAGAAACATTGTTAACATTAGTCATATTAACCAATAATATTATCTCCATCCCTTGGTAGTTTACTTTTGACCCTCAATTTAAGGGTGCAGTTCATTAGATGGGTACAGTTGAATTTTTTGATCAGACAATTTGAGAATTAAACTCCACTGCGTGGGATCAAACCTAAAGGGAGGTAATTGAATATTTCAAATATATATGTACATATATATATATATATTATGGAGATAATAAATTATCTTTTATAAGACTTCTATTTATATAAGCTAGTTTATCCAAGTACAATCTAAGCTCTTCTTTATAATGGGCTGCTAAAATTTTACGTAGAAATAAAATAAATTAGGTAATAATTGATTTAGGAAGGAAATTTAGTTGCGCACTAAGAAGAAACTATTGATTCTTCCCCCATTTGTTAGATTGTAGGTTCAATGATTTGCATAATAATAATCATAAATGATATAGAATGGGCATAAAAGAATGGTATTTCTATCTCTTTGATGGTGAATGAAGGACAACACCATATATATGTTTTGATGTGTACATGTGCTTGCATCTAGACCTACACGACTATGTATATGTGGGAGTACTAGTGGTAAAATATGAAAACTGCTAATCATATAAATAATATGTAGATCATAAATTAGCATCAAATTTATCAAATTTATCCATTCAATGGCAACAACAATATGGAAATTAAGCATTTGTTAGCATTTCACCCAATTCATTCCCATTTCACACATCTATCTCTTACACTTACCTCTTGCCAACATCACTAAAATTTGGTTCGTAAATGGATAATATAGTAGTCTATGTTCCTTTCTTCCAAGCCATAGGAAGAATCCTTTTTCTATATATATTATGATTTAAAAATTTAGAACCTATGTTAATATTTTCCTAAATATTTTTGGTCCTATTTGTCATCCCTAAGATTTTTTACTCATCTTAAGACATTCTCACGAATTAAGTTATCATGCCATTCAAATTGGACGCTTAGTTAACCATTAAACTCGTGGACTTGTAGCCAATTAAGTGTGTCACCCAATTTTTAGCCATTTACATAAGGTCAAAACCTAGCTAAAGTGGAAAACATAACACCTAGTTCGGGGGTACTGCCTAGTCGAGTGGATGACCCCAGCTTAGTGGCCACCCACTCTAATTGATGTCTAGGAGGATGGCCGCCCACTTCCGCTAGACAACCACACCTTTGGCTGGCTAGTACGGTAGATAGCCATCAATTTGGCCGCCCACTTTTAACTTCCCCAGCCTCTAGTCAAACATAAAAACCCCATTCCTATGCCACTCCCGCAACCTTCCTATTGGTCCTCAATCCTAAAACAAGGATTTCCACTCAAAAGTCCCCATTTTCAAAGCCTCATCAGTGTGTATCGTTAGGGGTGGTTGGAGCTTTAAGGTGGGGCATTGGGAGGAGTCATCACTGGAGGTCCATCATTCTTTGGAGCCCTACTGGTGGAGGATTTTGTGTGCAGATCATCGTCAAAGAACTAGACATCTTCTCTTCTAACCACATATCTTGTCACATGTTAATATTGATAGTGAATAAATTGAACATCATAAGGCCCTTTATTGGCTAGATGATAACCTTATAAGTTAGGCTTGACTTATTTGATTCATGTGCCCTTTTTTAATAGATGGGCCAAGCATAATGTTGATGCTAGGATTTTGCTTAAGAGAGTTACTTGGATGGAGGTATTTCACCTTCCCTCCTGGATATGCCCAATAGTAGACCTAGTGTAATTCTCAATGCAACAGTTGCCAACATAAAATTTTGTCACAGTAGTTTTGGGTGCATCTTACATTCCACCTCATTTCTTTGTTGTTAACATCATGATCTATCTAGTTGTGTCTGTATAGATTAAATAATTCCTATTAACATGTCTTTTCTCTAAAATTGTCTATAGCTACATTATAAATTAAAAGGTCTTTTATGGCTCAATGCTTGATGCTATGTCAATCTTAAATGACAAATAATTCATGTAAATATAATATTACATCTTTAAATATTCTAGTAAGAATTTGCCATTTATTACAAGTGACATAATTATGAGCAAAAATATTTTGAAGCCAATTTTTTTCATTAAGCTAAACATTTATATTGATATTGATCTCCAAGGAGACACCTCCCTCTTTATGATCCTAAAGGTACGGCATACCTAGCCATCTAAACAGACTTGTAAGAAATCTTATAAAGCATTTATAGCCTATAAAGTAATGTCCTTGTGAAATTGTGGATTGCAAAGTTTCAATCCCTTTGTTTTGTTTCTAAGTCATGATCTATTTTTTTAATTTGGTTTCATCACCAGTGGCTACAAGTTGTTCAAAAAGTTATACACCTTACCATTTTTCTCATTTATAACCAATTCATGTAATCATGTAGATGATGAATTTCATGGGAAAGTTCTTGAACCTTTGCATTTTGATTTTCTATCTATGCAATTCGTAGAATATATGCCCCATTAATATCAAGGGTATTTAGCCTACAACCCCCAATTCTTCTTCAAAATTTTATTTAGTTATTAATAAGATCTAAGGATAAGCATTAAATACTAGAATAGATTGTATAATATTTCCTCTCTGACATGTGCATTGAATGAAAATGAAACGATTCTTATGTAATATTTGATGATTATTGGCTATAAATGCGTATTATAACTATAATACATTTATGATGAATTAAATCACTCTAAATGGGAACAAATAATCTTTCTCATTTCTTGGTCTACCTTTCACATTGGCTTGCTTAATGTGAGTTGATTCACAATATGATAAAGAAATTTTCCATGAATTTTGTGGTACCTTTTCATTCCTTAAAGGTTGCCATTTGATTCTTTGTTATACACATCAATTGGAGAAGCAAAGGGGCCTACATTTTGCATAGGAGATTCAAGATCGTGTTACTATGTGATTTTCATTGAATTGACTTTCACAGACCGCCATTGAGAGTTGCACCATGCACCCATCATACCAAAATTTGGGAGCCTTACTCATTTTAGCCAATCTACACTTGGCTTGCTATGGTTGTTTTTATCCTACAAACTTAGATATGATTAGATTATATACTTCCTAGTATATATGGACTATGGGTGGTCCAAAAAGCCTTATAGATTATTTTTAATGACGAATTGTCTCTAAATTTCCTTATATTTCTTACTACATAAATTATATGAAAAGCACAATCATTTTACATTTGCACCTAACTTTGATTATAATTTACAAAAAAACTCATATATAAGTTTGTGTATAATTTCACTATCAAAATCCATTGAAATAAGCTAATATAGGTCCTCAAAGCCATCCTAGCATGTATTATTAATTTACTATCAAATCAAGTGTTGTTATGTAGCTCATTATCAGCTTTTGGAAAGAACATATCTGTCTCCCGTAGATTTATGGTTGTGATTATAATTTTTATTGTTCTTTGTCTGTATGGCAAGTATTGTTGTGGTTATCTAACAATCAATGTATAGAATGACTGGATATTGAGTCAATACTATAAGCTACAAATTTAATGCCCATGGAAATCCATGGTGGAAAAATGGGAAAAGACATGGGGATACTTTTATTCTTCTAAACCAAAAATTATAACCAACCATGCATTAGTTACTTCATATGTGTAATAATACTTGTCTCCAATCTACATAACTCGGTTTGTAATTCCTGCTTTATACATTTCTTCATTAGCAATTCACTGTTACTTTTCACTGCAAAGTGATGGTTTAATGGCTTTTTCCCGCCATAATTTCACTACCAGTAGCTAGGTGACATCAAATAGATGATGTGAGACGAGATTTCGATCCCACCAAGTAAACACATGACCCCAAGTAGTCAAGTGCTGGCATGTACCTCAATATACATCATTGGATATATTTTTTATTGGCCCCTGGTCTACATGTGGTAAATTTTGCACTATGTTAGTTGACAGAAAATCAAAGTCACGAAACGCCAGTTGGATACCAAACAAGGAAATTCTGATGGATCATATTTCATTTTTATTTTTATTTTTTATAAATTGAAAGATTGAAGCAAAACTATGGTTTGACATCCACAGTATTACTACTCCCCCATAGAACGGCTGAGGTTTAGATCAAGGCCGGAAGTCCTCTCCTACATTCAACATGGAAGACTTGTCAAGAGGGAGCGTAGATGAACCCTCTGCAACGCTCAGGTCAGCAGAACTTCGTTTCTCAATCCCTTCCTAACATTCTACTACACAAAATGCATGATTACCTTCCTTATCTATACTTTATTTATATGGTATGGGCATCAATGCTGGCCCTGGCTCCTTGGGGATTGTCCCGCTGGCTCCTTAAGAAGAGGCACCTTGAAAGCTTTCCATACCTAGGAGAGGTGTGTCGAAGGTGTGGGATTGACGTCCCAGAAGTCCCATTGCCGGGCTGCAGCTTTTCAATCCACCGCGTCATATATCCTGTCTTCTTGTGGTTTTTGGTATACTTTGATGAACTTCTTTCAAATTTACTATGAGAATTTCGTAAGTTTGATTGATATTCTATAAAATTTTTAGGATAACACCTGTGAGCAACAGTCACTACTACAGGAATGGGGGATATATCAATGGCTTAGAACTGCTGACAAAGATGAAAAAATGTAGACCAATATATGTAACACATATCGGCGGCTTCGACCATTGACATACGTATATGTCAACAATTATCTCAACGGTCCAGGCTGCTGACATATAGTTTGGCATATATTTTATATCAACGGTCTAAGACACTGACAAATACCAATATTAAGGAAAAAAAAATATTTTAAAATATTAATTAATTCTATAAGTTACAAAAAAATTGTATTTCACAATGATAACATTCATAGAAACATCCATACACAAATAAACTTATCTATGTATAAATAAATAGATCCGCATACAAATAAGCACATCCACAAAAAATCAACATTATAGATTAACAGAGAAATCTATATTTGTCAATAATATAAATGTACAAAAATAAAAATACAAATCACAATCGGAATCCTGGGCTCACTCATCATCATCATCAAAATCATCTCCTTACTCCTCAATCTCGGCCTCGGCGCCGCCCTCATATGCAGCAGCTCCCTGAGGCTGAGTAGAGTTATGCATTACCTGAAATCGGTTTATAAATGTGCTCATCTCTGTTATCTGCTTATGCATCCACTCTATCTCCTCTCTCTTCGCTTTGAGCTTCTCTTCTATGGTCCGCAACTATTCAACTTGCTGCTCAACCTGTCGTTAATAAATGGAAGAACTCGACCGTTCTCTCGGCGTACCACGTACGAAGTGTTTCTTGGCTATCCAGACAACGAATATGGCTAGATCGGTCCTTTCTCATGACTAAAATGAAAGCCTCCTCAGTAGAAAGGGGGGTTACTCTTCACATCGCTCTCCAAATAAGGAGTCATCAGTTGGGTCATCCTCTCCTATGTCAAAAATCGATAAACAAAGTCCTTATTAGTGATATAAACTTTTTTTTAGAATTATTTAAATAAAAATTAAAGATAAAAACAATTACGTATCGATTCCTACTCTCACATCTATCCAACGCTCACTGTCGTCCGAAAGGTTCTTATATCTACTCATCTCGAAAATCTCTAGATGCTCGGATCATGCTAATGAAGAAGACGATGTTCAAATTGTGTTAAAAAAATAACTAATAAAAAATTAATAATATAATTGAAGACTAATAATAAAATAAAAACTTACAAAATCATCCCTTAATAGATAATAACTCGTCTGGCCCCGCCTATATGGCGTAGACTATTTCTTATTGTTGTCAATAATTTTCTAAAGAAAAAAATATTAGTTATCAAATTTGTATCAAACAAATAAATATAAAGAATTAACATCTACTAAGCGTCATTATTGCCTACTCATCTGACTGTTCCATTTCTCGCACAGTGTCTGGCAATAAGCCAGAGTAACACCGCCGGGCACAAAAACAATTGTATCTTCCAAAGTATGGCCATATAAAACTAGGATATGATATGATTTTGACTTCATCATATATGAATATAGGAAAAATAATATAAAATTATATTATAAAGAAAAATAAAAAAATATTGACTTACTCTTTTCATCAAAATCCGGCGCGAGTTGCGATGCACGGGGGTCATGCATAAGCATCTCCTTATCTGTCTCGGGGGTTCGGTTCGACTGATACTTAGCTGCACATTATTATTAACTTAATTAGTAAAAATATTTCACAAATATATAACATTAACTTTGAATATCATTACCTTAAGACCTCTAACCATTGCAGTCTTATGTGTTGCAGGAAGAGTGAGAATTTTTTTTGCCATATCATTCAATGCAACTTTGCAACAACACCCATGCGAGATACAAAATTTCTCCCCTTCTCTCCAACGCCATGCCCACCGATCACTCATAGTTCCATCGCTGACCCATTAAATCAATTAATGTTTCAATAGTAATCGAAGTGAAACTTTAAGTTGTGAATTGATTATGATAGTGACAACGATTGTAGAAGAAAAAGACATGTTATGTAATCGATTGAGAAACAAATGATTAACGATATTGTAGTTAACATTCATACTGTTAATCGATTAGCAATAGGCACTTAATCAAAGCCTCAGTTAGTCCTTAGTCAAAGTGATCAAAGATCTGTTAAAATCGACCAAGTGTCAAAACTGATAGAGTTTAGACAGTGTATAAAGTCAGAGTCTAACCAATTAAATCAACTTTAGCAAGCTCCTAATATTAGTAGGTTATTACCAAAAAATATGATAGAAATAGCTCCCTATCTAAATCAACCAATTAGCATACATAAGCACTTAGTGACTACTGGCATATTCAAAGTTTTGTTATCATCAAGCAAATATTAAGAGTTTTATTATCATCAAAATAAAGGAGAACAATTAAAGACATAACACAACAATCTCCTACTCAACGCTTTGCTACTGAGACAATTAATCAAGCTAGTTGACAGTAAGGTAATTTGCCATCGAACGATTCGAGTATGATCAATTTAGTGAACTCATTTACCAATGAGTGCCTACAGGTTCGTCTTCGTATCTCCACACAAATGACTATGAGACCCATCACCCTCATCATATAAGCAGGAGTAACCTGTACTAGTCTCCTTAGATATTTGATGTCTTGCTCAAATATCTTTTACCTAGGAACAATTAAGAATGTGCATTTAAAGGATACTAATCTCATCATAATTTAATATCCAATGCATACATTCACAGACTTTGTTATGAGGTGTTTAATAGAATTACACATAAGAAATATAAATGCCATTATTATTATTAAATGAACAAAAGTATACATAGAGTATGTGATTGGCTTGATGGATACATATAATACTAACATATGTAACTTCCAAATTTCTATCTAAACTCCTACTAAGGTCGTAAAGTGTTCTTTATCCCCTCCTATGAGCCCCTTAGATAAAAAAAAGTGGATGAGGACAATAGTAATGGAGGAAAATCCACCCTTAGATTATCCACAAGTAAAGGCCACCCTTCGATTATCCATAAAGTAGATTTTCAATTCGAACAGATTTATAGGGTGTTAGATTACACTTTTTTAGCTATTTTCTCTCTCTCAAATATTATTTTGAAAAGAAAGCACAAATTACTTTTCATTTAGATTGTTCTTTTCCTATTTTTAAAAGTAGATTGGAAAAATAAAACTCTTTCAAAATAAAAATAACTCAACCCTTTTTTTTTCAAAAGAGGTGCAATGTGGGACTTTGATTTTGGCATTTCCTTCTCCCTCTTTGGAGACTCGACAACTTCTATCACTACTCTTATAAATTATCGCATAGACTCTATTTCTCTATCTCCCTCCAAATGTGTCTCCATAATTTCTAGAAGTGGTATAATCTTAGAAAATAAGTCAAGATCTGATTATATTATTTTTAAAACTTGAAACAAAATATTAAGTAAAAACAAATTTAAAGTTATAGTGGTTCTAAAAAAATAGATAATTAATTTAGGCCCCTTAACAGGGAGTGGAACCTATTTTCCACCCCTTGTCAGATGGTCCTTTACCCAGCTTCCCTTATTTTCTTAGAACCTTACTTGGAGCCTCTTACCCTCATCTTCAAAGAGAACTCCATTTTCAAGGTTTATAAAATAATCCTCCCAATTTTGTTATTCATTTTTTAACACACACTCACCTTTGATCCTCTTCTCTTAAAAACCGCCTTATACCCTATGCACTTTTCGTCGTAAATTTTTTCTTTCTTTTACTTTACCTAATATTTTTATAAAATTTTAAAAAAATAATTAATAGATAATTAATACTTATAAATCTTAAATTATCTTCTTAAAATACAATATGTCACGTAAACCTCCCATCTTTTGTCTTCTTCTCCCAAAAATTGCCACATCTCAGTGCATTATTCATCATAATTTTTTAATGTTACTTTAATCAATATTTTGATAAAATTTTAAAAAATATTTACAAAATAGTATTTAATAATTTTAAATTATCTTATTAAATATAATTCATGTACACACTCCCTATCTTTTGTTTTCCTTTCCCAAAAAACTGCCACATATCCCTAAGTACTACCCATCAGGAAAAAAATTTCCTTATTAGTATTTAATAATCTTATTTTATATTATATAATACATGCACACACTCTCTTTCTTTAATAGTATTTATTTTAACAGTATAACGAGAAATAATAATAGTTTAAAATATGAAAATTTTAACACTAAAATATTTTTAAAGATTTTTTGCATATATATCCATCAAATTCACTATATTTGCATATATACCCCCAACTCTCACATGTTATCATCAATACCCTTGAAATCTTCAGAATGTTGCATTTTTACCTGTCTCCTCAAACATAGGTAAATTTCCACAAAATATGTCAAAAACATTGCATAAATCATGATATTATTGGAGGTTTCGGGGGTACACAGTGCAAGATTTTAGTGAATTGAGGGGTACATATGCAAAATATTAGTGAATTGAAGGGTATTTATGTAAAATCATTATATTGAGGGGTATAAGTGCAATTTTCTAAAGATTTCAGAGGTACTAATGCTAATATAGGAGAGTTGAGGGTATACATGTCGTTGGCCCCAGTGTATATGGTAAACCCAAGAGGGGGGATAAATTGGGTTTGACAATTTTTGCTTTTGTTCTTTCACTTTGATTGGAGAATAGGAGAAGAATGAGGAAGAATAAAGGGAGAATAAGCTTAATTTAGCTTTGATAAGCGGAATGGCTAGCGCCACTTTGATTGGAGAAAAGGAGAAGAATGAGGAAGAATAAAGGGAGAATAAGCTTAATTTAGCTTTGATAAGCGGAATGGCTTATACCGGTGCAGAATAGCCTATACGGAGAATAAGGAGAATAAGCAATTCGACCCTAGACCCAAGAATTGCTTATCCTTCTTATTCCGCCAGTGGGTCCCACAGAATTATCAAAGCTAAGCATCCCTTATTCTAGTATACGCTATTCCGGATAAATAATTCCGGATTAACCTATTCTGCAATCAAATTGAGGCTTAAAATTTGAGCACAAGAAGATCAAATGTAGATAGAACTAGTATACACACAAGGCACACACGATTTATAGTGGTTCAGTCCCAATCAATTGCAACTATGTCCACTCCTCTACATTTCGTACAGAAAATCACTAGATGAATAATCTAGTACACACGCTAGTTATGGCCTAGCAAGCCTTATACATAGTGTTTTAAAAACACCCACGATGGCAAAAGACCAACACACACAAAAGACACCAACAAATAAGAGTGATCACACAATAAAGAAGAGAAAGAAAGAGGAAGCTTGTTGAACCAATCGATGCCAGAAGCCCTCACCCAAGTGCAGCAATGGAAGAACACATAGGAGGAGCCAATCTTCTTTTGAATTCTCTCTCTTTCTTCACTTCTAGGGATCTTTCCTCTTTAGGAAATGGCTCTCTAGAATACTTCTCTTGAGTGGCAAAAAGTTGAGTTTCAATTGGTGCAACTTCTGTTTTATAGAGGCTTCAAACTAAAAGAGTCGTTGGTGGTAGGTGAGGCTCTAGTGGCTATATTTCCTACTGACACAATCCTGAAAAAGTATAAAATAGTTGACTATCTCGATGGAATGGGTCGACCAATTTGAGTCGATCGACCAATTTCTTAGGATTGGTGTACCATTTTTGCAATAATTTCTGTTTGAAAAATCTATTCAAAATAGTCGGCCATTTCGTCTAAAACTGTACTTTTTGACATATTTGATCCATTTGGTTCTTGTAATGACACACTTAAGATTTTTACTTGTCATTCACTTAAACGACATGTTAGAATCTTCTCACGATTTTGTTATCATCAAAATCAAGTTCTGGAGAAAACAATCTCTCTTTTTTTGATGATGACAAAACTTTGCGATTCTAAAGCAATAAGAATAGTCACTTAATCTTACTCAAATAATTGTATAAGCCACGTAAGAAACTATTAATAACAAACCATCACAAGACAAACAAATCATCAAACCATTCTCTCCATTTTTGTCATCACAAAAGGGGTAAAGAAAAACTCAAGAAAGGGAATTAAACTAAATATTCCCACCAAAGTTCAAACTAATTCAAAACATGAGTTTAAACAAACTAACTCAGTTAAACTACCGAATCAAACTAAAGTTAATCCATATATGTCCATTTCATTCAAAGTCAAACTACTAGGATATATTAGGAGCAATAGGTGGATCAAGATGGGGTTATCAAGGGTTGGAAAATTGGTTTTGAAAGAAATTCTACATGTCGTCGAGCTTTTGGCTCCACCCATCGCTAGCGAGCTGCAGGTTGTCCATCTTTTTAATCAAGGTATCTACCTTTGTATCAATATTGTCTAGCCTTTCCTCAGCCTGCTCAAGTCAATCATGTAAATAATCCCAAGTATCATTGTTTACATCATCACAAGCCTGTAGTGATGGCTCCCCCTCAACAGGAGTCTCCATCTCATAATCCTCATCATCCTCATCATCATCTTCAAATTCTTCTTATTCTTCTTCATCTTCCAGAGTGTCTTCATCCATATCTTCCTCTTCCATAGGAGCCTTTCCCTTGGGATCTCTATAAAGATTTCCATCAATGACTTCCATTTGCAATTTGTGAAGCATAAGCTTGTTTTACACATTTGAGGGATGAATGTATTCATTTTTTTCTCTCATTTAGGTCCACATTATAGTGCCTTAAAATCTTGGTAATCACAGAGGTATAAGGGAGACTTCTTCCTGTGCGGTTGACCTTCAAAATCAAGTCTAGAATGAGTGGTGCCAACGTTACTTGATTTCCTATAACCAAATAAAATAAGATGATCAAGTGCTTGTGGGTCACTTCATCCTGACTTCCTGCCTTAGGAATAATTATGCTGGTGAGCATGTAGTGAAGAATTTGCAAGATTTGCAAGATTTTGCAAAATTCATCTTCATTTAGCAGGATTTTGACTCCTTTCACAAAAGTGAAGGCGTTGAGCCTCCCATGAAAATTATTTGAATAAAATTGTCACACAAACAATGGATAATAGTCAAAGTAACACATCATAAATTGTAAACATTCTTGAACCACAAATATTGATATGACCACTTGTACTAACTATCCTAAATTCCTTAAATCGACCCAATTTAGAGGGGTGATGCTTTGGTTTGCAAACCTTTCTTTGAAAATTGCTTTAGCTTACGTAGTAGGAAAGTATGCCGGAGGAGGAGCACCGCGGTCATTTGTAGTCTTGGTCCTTCTCTCCCTTGGAACTTCTCCTTGATCTTCTCTTTCTTTGGATCCTCCCTCTTCTGAATGGGTTCTGGTACGACCCCTTCGTAGAACTACTTGCTTCAACATTATAGAAGGAAGTGCAAGAAAGGATAGAAGTGTGGTGGGAGCTGTTAGGGTTGAGAGTTGGTGGTAAAAATGAAAGGGATTCTTGGAGAAATGGTGTCCGAGGTTGAAAGGGGTATAGGATGGTGAAAAGGGATTGGGGCACAAAAAGGGGTGTGGCCCCTATTTAAAGAAAAATCTTGAGAAATCGGCCGACTTGATCGTCGATTCCGGAAATGGTCAACCGTTTCAATAGAAATGGTCAACCATTTTTTCAAAGCATTCTGCGAAAATAGGTCGTTTGAATCGGACAACTGTTTTTTAGAAACAGTCGATCGTTTTTGTCAGAATTTCAATTCTAAGTTGTTTGAGATACTTTCTAAGAAATTTGCCTACAATATTGATTTATGATATCTAAACATTCATTTTATGAATACTAAAGCATGGTGAACTGCCATTAGACTTGAGAATTCATCTTCCAATCAAACTTATACATACCAAGTTCACGCCTAATTGTAGAGAACCTCTCCTCACTCAGCGACTTAGTGAAAATATGAACTAGTTGATGTGTAATATCTATAAGCATTAGTTCAATGTCACCCCTAGACACATGATCTCTAATAAAGTGATGGCGAACTTCAATGTGCTTAGTGCGTGAGTGTTGAATTGGATTTTTAGTGAGATTTATCGAACTAGTGTTATAGCAATAAATTGAAATTTTATCAAAATCATATCCACAGTCATTCACTTGATGTTTTATCCGAAGCACTTGTGTGCAACAGCTACCTGCGGTGACATATTTTGCTTCGGTACTTAATAATACAATAGAATTCTGTTTTCTATAGGACCAAGAAATAAGGCATCCTCCTAGAATTTGACATGTTCTTCTGCTACTTTTTTTATCCATTTTACACCCAGCGAAATCAGCATCGGAGTAACTCATCAAGTTAAATGAACTGCCGATAGGATACCATAACCCAACATTAGTGGTGTGCAAGATATCTAAAAATACATTTAACGACAATCAAATGGGATTCCTTGGGTTTAGTTTGAAATCGAGCCCACATACATACGCTAAATTGAATATCTGTCTCACTTGCAATGAGATATAAGAGTGAGCCAGTCATACCTCTATATAGCTTTGTATCCACCTCCTTACCATTTTCATCTCCATCTAATTTGGTGGATGCAGCTATAGGGGTTGTAAGCGACTTTGCCTTTTCATATTCGAACTTCTGCAAGAGTTCTCTTATGTACTTTGCTTGGTTGATGAAGATTCTGTCCTTTTATTATTTGATTTGAAATCCAAGAATGAAATTTAATTCTCCTATGAGACTCATTTCAACCTCCCCCTGCATGATCGTAGAAATCTTGACAAAACACCTCATTAGTAGCTCCAAACACAATGTCATCAACATAAATGTGAAAAATAAGCATGTCGTCATCTTGATTCTTAATAAAGAGTGTATTATCTACAAGACTACGTTTGAAACCATGTTTAATTAAAAATGAATTCAAGTGTTCATATCATGCACGTAGAGCTTGCTTTAGGCTATACAGAGCTTTTTGTAATTTAAAAATATGATTGAGGAACTTGGGATCTTCAAATCTCTGCGGTTACTCGACATAAACTACTCCTTTAATAAAATCATTTAAAAACTTATTTTAACATCTATTTGAAAAATTTTAATGTTTTTAGAACATGTATATGGAACTAACAATCTTGCTTTGTTTTGGATCACCACTACGGTCTCACTAAGTATGTTTCGAAAAACTCGCTTAGTTCCTATAATGGGATGATTTTTCAAACAGGGAATTAGAGTCCATATTCTATTCCTCTGAAATTGGTTGAGCTCTTCGTGCATTGCCAAGGTCCAAAATTCATCATTTAGAGCATCATCAATATTCTTTGGTTCAATTTGAGAAATAAAGGCTAAATAGTCACATTCAAGCACTTGCCTTTTTGATGACCTAGTTTGCATACCGGATGATGGGTCTCCTATTTTGTTCTCCTTTAGATGACTCTTCATAATCTTCCATAGCCTTGGAAGTCCTTTTGGTGCTCTTGAAGTTGGTTGGAGGGACTCTATTGGAGGATCCTCTTTATCATCACCATTGGGTGTAGCGCACCCACATCTACCTCCCGTAACTCGCTCGCCCAACCGTCACCCATGGTTGTGATGGACATAGGTGTCCTCAAAGGCAATCATAAGGCACCTATTACAATCTGGTTCACTAATAAATGACATTTATTTCATTATATAGATTGACACATTTATAATTGTGCATAATGATGTCCATGAATGTATGCAATAGTCATCAGATTATGATGAGATCATAATAATGAGACTGATGACTTATAAACACATATTCTTAATTGTTCCTAGTCGTAAGCTATTTGAGAAATACATCAAACATCCGATAAGACTAGTACAGGTTATTCCAGCTTATATGATGAGGGTGACTAATCTCGTTAGTCATTTGTGTGGAGACACTATGGTGAACCTATAAGTGCTCATTGGGGAATGAGTTCACTGAACTGATATGACATGAATAGCCGAATGGTAATTTACCTAACTGTCAACCAGCTTGATTCATCGTCACAGTGGCGTGGTTGATCTTTAGACTTGAGACACCAAAGACATCTTGTCGGTGGACTTTTGGACTTTGACCTTGGTTTATAAATCCCTATCCATAGGATCTCTAATAGTCAAGGATCGGATCCAGCAGAAGACCTTCGAACATGATTGAGTGTTCAATAGAGGATCATTCGCTCTTTAACCGTAGAAAGAATGCTCTAGGATACATCCGTAGGAGGCTCAGGCCAGAGTGATACAATATCAAAAAAGGTATTTTCTAAGATTGTACAGCATAATCTAATCCAAGTGAGTTGACCACCTAGGATTTGACAGTTGACCATACCCTAGGTCGACTCGAGAGCATTGTGCAAACAAAGGATTATAGCCACACGGTAATTATGGACGGACAGGTTCTATGAGTGGATTGCTAAACCCCATTACCTTCTGGGATCATGCGGTGTTGCTTGACACCAAACTTGATTAGAAGTCCAACCGAATTTACATGAGATGTTAATTTGGTTAAGTAATTAATTAAATATTAGATATTAATTAATTAATATAAGTCGATAAGTAGTTATTAGACTTAACGGGCTAAAAATCGGACTGGTTAATGGGCCTATAAGGTCACAGGTAAATAGATTCGCAGTCGGTGGTACTTAAGTGGATTTATATGAACTCGAGAATTTTTGAAAAGTCACGCCAACTTAATATATATATGGGCTGTTGAGAAACCCTGGGCCAAAGCTCCAGGGTCTCCCCTTGCTGGCCACCCCCCTCTCTCTCCTCCTCCTCTGGGCACCCCTCTCAGGGCGCCGGGTGTTTTCCCGTCTCCGCCGCACACAAATCATGAAAGTCGGGAATTCTCGTCCGCGTGTTCTAGACGCTGTTGCGATGAAGATTCCTCAGCGAGTGCGCTGACCTGGATGAGGGAGCGAGGATGAACCACCGCGGAGGATCGCGTGGATATCGCTAGAGGCCGGATGCTTGTGTGGCTAGCAGCATTGCCTCGACCGAACCAACATGATCATAGATTCGAATCTACGTACGGTAATTCAATCGCTCCCGATTTTTTGGTTTTACCACTTTCATTCTGAAACGGATCTGAGGGCATTGGGGGGGATAATTTTGATTGTTTCCGCTGCATTCTTCGCATCCCGCCTGGATCCCAACAGTGATATCAGAGCCATGTTCCGCTCTAAGCTGTTTCGAGATGGCAAAATTAATATTCTAAAATGATTTCCATGCATTAATTCGTCTTTCCGTGTATAAATTGTTCATGGGATGAACTTAAAATTTTAAATTTAATTTTTCTACGTAAAAAATGAAATTTTTTAGGTTTTTTTTCGCGTTCTTCATGGAGATGAAGAACTAGTTTTGTAGGCTTCGAAGTGGGTTCAATGGTGGTCGGCCACCACTGTTAGCTTGCTGGTACGAGCACCTATCCCTCTCTGTCCCCGAAAGGTTCCTGTTACGGCCGGTGGTGGAGCCTCCCTCTCTGGATTTCTCCAAATGTTGGAAGAGAAAGGCAAGGGGATAGCCATGGTTTGGAAACTAGTTAACTATGATTTTGGGAGCCACCGGCGGCACAGGGCTCGCCGGCCGGCCATCGCCAGCGTCGGGGACGATGGTGGCCACCCCCATTGCTACTTCCGGCCGCCCCTGCTACTGGCGCTAGCAGCAGTGCCGCCCCATACGCAACAACCTATAAAAGGGGGAGGGGAACCTAGCCAGGCGAGCCAAGCGCTGGGACCTGGACCGAGCAATCCTGAGCCTGCAGAATCGGCACCTGGACTGGGTCCAGGCTTACCCACCCCTTTAAGACTGGGTCCAGCACTGGCCCGAGCCCAGGCACCCATTTGGGGCCTGCCTGGCTCGAACCAGGCTACCTGGGCCAAGTCCTAGGCCCAGGTCCCAAGGGGCCAGCCCATTAGAACCCAACCTTATAACCTCATTTAACCCCTTTTTCCCTCTGAAGCTCTTATTAAACTAAAACCGCACCCCTATTTATTGGAAACTGAAAGTAATTATTGTTTAAAATAGGTTTTGAACTTAAATTTAAAATTTTCAGTTAATAGTGGGTTGTTTTTAAGATATGATCTTAAAAGGGATATCAGATTAAGATGTGCTCTTAAATATTATTAACAAGTGTTGTTAATTTATTTTTAAGTTGTGACCTTAAAATTGATTAACAAATGTTGTTGATTTTATTTTAATTAAGTGATTAGATATATTTAATTTCTTAACAATTGTTGTTATGAAATTAATTTTAATTAAGGGACACTCAATAAAAGGTTATTAAGTGATTAATTAACTATTTTCAAATGTTATAACAGGATTAATTATTTTTTGAGAATGAACCTTAATAAGTTATTAAGGATTAATTAAGTCTTAATAATAGTTATTAAGATAATTAATTAATTTTCTCAAAGATCGCTTAATTAAAAATTTTATAGATCTAATTTACTTAAAAAATGGACCTTTTAATAAAAGTTATTAAGAGATTAAATTAAGTCTAATTGTTAGACTAATCTTATTTAGAAATGTTCTAATTAATATTTGTTAATAATTGTTATTGAGAAATATTATTTAATAAAGGGGTTCTTAACAAATGATTGTTAAGGAATTAAAATTGAAATTATAGATTCTTTTATAAGAGTTATTAAGGATTTTTTTTTAATTCTATCTAAATGTTAGATTATTTTACATTAACAATTGTTGTTAATATGATTTAAGATTAATCTAAGTGTTAGATTAATTCATTTAGAAGTGTTCTAAATATTGTATGGAATATTTTACAATTTTAATTTTAGCTTTGTGTGCACATGATGATGTGTTTAATACTTTAAGTTAGATTTAAATGCACATTAGAAAATAAGATTTTTAAAAATTCAAATTATCCAATTTTGATTGGTACCAAGGTTTTGCAAAAATCAAAATTATTAATTTTCAAAATTTTAGCCTTTATATGATGTATTTGATCATGTGTAGATGGTTAAAATTTGTACTGGTCATAGACATGCACTTTGGTTAATTTCATATCATGTGATGGTAGGTGATTATGTGGATCATTTATGGAATGTGATATGGGTTAATTAAGTGTTAATTAATGAGGCCTGCGAGCCTTCCTCTCCCTCTCATTCCGATGTAATTCTATCTCCTTCTATTATTGTACTCGTCCATAAGGCTTCCTCTTACAATTAATATGTATTTGAAATATGTTTCAAATTCAAAATTAAATGTAATTTATCGTGTTGGCCAAGGAGAGGTGAGGATGATCCACAAGTGCAACCAGGAAGACATTAGGAGATGTGATCACCAGAGCCTATGTGTTTGCATGTTTTTAGATAAGATAATTGTTATATTTTGAATGATTAATTGTACGGCTCTAGTTAATCACCATGTTGTCCATGACCACATAGTAAACATGTATGGTTGATACATGTTTTACTTTTGATTATGAATCAATTGCTATTATCTTGGTATAGTTAAATATATTAAGTACATTTATAAACTATCGCCTAGGTAGAGACCAAGATAAAAGTTATCTAAAATCCTCGCTAAAGTCTAAGCCGTAATGTGAGTAGTTGAGAACTTACTGTGTGGTCCTCTATCGTTATAGTCATAAGACTCAAATTACTTTAAGCAGGTTTGTTGTACTACCACAAGGCTAATCTAATTGTAAGGAGAGACTCTAGCTATGGCATAAGATGCCTTTTGAACGGGATAGAGGAACCATGTAACCTTGTTGTGCTATCCATAAGGGCTACATGCAAATCTATGCCCGTCTCGTAACAATGGTATTGTGTAGACCAGAATTATTATTTTGTTGTGCTATCCACAAGGCCATTAAATCTCTGGAGACCAAAGTTATGATCAAATATTGCTTGAAGTTGCAAGTCCCATGAGATGGGTGCTCATTTATTGTATTAAAGTTTGTTGTGCTATCCACAAGGCCATTAAATCTCTGGAGACCATTGAGATTCTGATCCCCATTAGGAGACTGTCGGCACCTCCCGTTCTATATATCTGAGGGTTATATAGTCCGTCAAAAAATAGTGGGATATAATTTAAGAAAAAAGACCAGAATTGAATTATAAGAACTATCCGCCTAAATCACATTATTTTCTCTATTAACTAAAATGTCGTCTATTAATCCGAGATTTGTCATACTGAATGCCAATACTTCTCATATTCAGATTGGCTAGAGGACTCTGAAGAATGTCTTCAATACCGAGTGATAGCCACTATCCTAATCAGATATCATGAAATCTCTTACTTAGAGATACCAAGGTGAAAGGTACTCATGGTATGCTTTTATGAAAGGCAGTGGTTGTCGTGACACTTATTGGATAAACTAAGAAGAAGAAGTATTCATAGCATGCATTTGAGTAAGGCAAGAGGTAAGATCTTAAATGGTCGAATCTACACCTGAGAAAGAGAAAGGTAATTCAACTAAAAGAGAGACGGAATAGTTCTCCCACTGCAACCAATAAGGATATTGGAAAGGACAAAACAAATATGAAACTTGGAAGAAGTTTTGGATATTCTTATTATCAATTTTTGCATGTCTATCAAGTTCAGAACTTAATAATATTGCTTAAGGATATTGTACCTATTAGAAGCAAGTAAATTTTCAGAATGAAGATGTGTACAAATGGACCAATTAAAACTTATATGGTAAAATGAAGGAAATGATCAAGGTCAAAGTGTTGACTTGGACAAGTTTCTCATCAGTAGTTACCATAATTAAGATTATTATAATTCTACTTATCAAAACTACTTGTCTTGATGATGACAAAGGTAGTTGGATATTAAAAAATATTCCCTCAATGTGATTGTGGAAAAGGTGTATATGATGCAACTTTAAAGCTTTTAGAATATCCAGAAAGCATGTTATGATTTCAAAGATTAATTTTGAATCAAACTGAAACTTTCCAAAGTTCCAATCAGAGTTTTGACCGAATGGTCAAACACCAAGTGATCATTAAGAATGACCATGGATTGTGTGTGTTCAAAGAGGACAGTGGGAGCACGTTCTCATTGGTCATGCTTTGTGATAATAACAGCAAAGTCATTAGGAATGACATCAGAATGTTACCATCAGTAAAAGTATTATTATCCATGTACTTCTCCAAAATAAGTTCGGGTGCAACATCCTGCGTATTGAGAATACGAATCTATTAAGATAGATCGATAAGGATGTTACCATCAATTAAAATTTACCTGTATGTCAAAATGTTTGACATGATAAATTCCATAATTAGTCTCAATTGTTAAGACATGGAATTTATTTCTTTAAGGAAAGGTTCCTTGAAGAAAACAGGATGAACCTTGACAGAATGAGTGAAACACATCACTATGTACTTAAAAAGTGCTAAGGATCTACTCCTGTATTATGGAGAGGATGATTTAAAACTATGAGATCACACTGACTCAAATTTCAATCACACATAGATTTAGCCTTTTGTTAAGAAAGTAGTGGATTTGAAGAACTCAAAGCTAGAAACAATTGCTAACGTGGTTATAGCTGATATTGTTAATAGAACAGTATGGAGTGGATTGGAAGGGTTCCAACGTAGATCTCACTATTAAGATGGCGACATAAATAATTGATATTGTTATTGGAATAGTATAGATTAAAGAGTTCATCTGTGAACTAAATGTAGTTCTAAAAGGTCTCTAATCATGTCCTGTTGTTATAGGACAATAGTGGGAGAGATCAATTTTGTGGTCAAGCCATAGTCTCATCAGAAGTTGTAAAAACATTATGAGGTTCTTTCATAAGTTAAGAGACAAAGGATTAAGAAGAAATAACGTAATGAAAATTATTCAATCTTTGAATGATTTAGTAGATCCCTGACCAAGCCTTAGTCGCAGACTTTATGTAAGCATCACCAAGATCTGATGGAGATCAAATGCGAATGTGATTGGCTTGAGTCCAAGTGGGAGATTGATGGACATAAGTGTCCTCAAAGCCAATCATAAGGCACCTATTACAATTTGGTTCACTAATAAATGACATTTATTTCATTATGTAGATTGGCACATTTATAATTACGCATAATGATGTCTATGAATGTGTGCAATAGTCATCGGATTACAATGAGATCATAATAATAAGACTGATGACTTATAAATAGATATTCTTAATTGTTCCTCGTTGTAGGCTATTTGAGAAAGGCATCAAATATCCGGTAAGACTAGTACAGATTATTCCAGCTCATATGATGAGGATGACTGATCTCGTTAGTCACTTGTATGGAGACACTATGGTGAACCTGTAGATGCTCATTGGGGAATGAGTTCACTGAACTGATCCAACATGAATCGCCGAATTATAAGTTACCTGACTGTCAACCGACTTGATTCATCGTCACAGTGGCGTGATTGATCTTTGGACTTGAGACACCAAATACATCTTGTTTGTGGACTTCTGGACTTTGACATTGGCTTACAAATCCATATCCATGGGATCTTTAATAGTCAAGGATCGGGTGCAGCGGAAGACCTTCGAAGATGATTGAGTGTTCAATAGAGGATCATTCACTCTCAGATAACTAGAGATCGAATACTCTAGGATAGATTTGCAAGAGTCTCTGGCCAGAGCGGACACAATATCAGAAAAGATGTTTTCTAATATTGTACAGCGGAATCTAATCTAAGTGAATTGACCATCTACGGTTTGATAGTTGACCATACCCTAAGTCAACTCGAGAACATTGCGCGAATGAAGGATTATAGCTACGCGGTAACTGTGGACGGATAGGTTCCATGAGTGGATTGTTGAACCCCATTACCTTCCAAGATCATCTGGTGTTACTTGGCATCCAAATTTATCGGAAATCCGACCGAATTTACATAAGATGTTAATTCAGTTAAGTAACTAATTAAATATTATATATTAATTAATTACTATAAGTCGATAAATAGTTATTGGACTTAACGGGCTGAAAATCGGACTGGTTAATAGGCCTATAGGGTCACACGTAAATAGTTTCTCAGTTGGTAGTACTTAAGTGGGATTTATATTAACTCAGGGACTTTTATGAAAAGTCACGCCGACTTAATATATATATGGGCTGTTGAGAAACCCTGGGCCAAGCTCTAGGGTCTCCCCTTGTTGGCTGCCCCCCTCTCTCTCCTCCTCCTCTAGGCACCCCTCTCACGGCGCCGAGTGTTTTCCCGTCTCCGCCACATGCAAATTCCGAAAGTCAGGAATTCTCGTCCGCGTGTTATGGACACTGTTGCGGCGAAGATTCCTCAGTAAGGGCACTGATCTAGACGAGAGAGCGAGGATGAAACACCGCAGAGGATCGCGTGGATATCGCTGGAGGTCGGACGCTTGTGAGGCTAGCAGCATCACCTCGACGGAACCGACACGGTCGCGGTTTCAAATCCGCGCACGGTAATTCAATTGCCCCCAATTTTTTGGTTTTACCGCTTTCATCCCGAAACAGATCTGAGGGCATCGGGCGAGATAATTTTGATTGTTTCCCCTGCATTCTTCGCGCCCCGCCCACATCCCAACAGGTTGCGCCTCATCTCCCATACCTAGATTGGGCCTCCAGATAACTTGCATTGCATCCATTTAGCTTAGTCAGGACATAATTATAGCAATTAAATAAATAAGGAAATAAAACCAAGTAAAGAAAAGGAACTCATCAGCAACTCAAGATAATTAAGAAACTGTCGGCACATGGCTGTGAGCTAGTGATGCTGTGGTGCTATATCTATCGTTGACCACCACCTGCGAGCCAATGAGATGGCATCTGGGCGAACCTGGCACGCTCATCCTAAGGGAAAATAATAATAACTCAAAATCTACATGCATAAGCATTTTAGGTTAGATCATGCATCATATTATCATCATTATGCATCATATAATCATTTTAATGAAACAAAAACAAAATAAGCATATCTGAAGAAACAGCGGAAAGCTGCTGATGGTGGCACGGTCCGACATGACCGTAGATAAATCGGTGAAGGCATAGGCCAAAAGGATTGCTCCGCAAGCATACTCCTCTACTCTCTCCAACTCGATTAGAATCTCAAGGAAGCGACAATGGATGTCATCTCCCTTGGTCCCAAAGTGTAGCCTCCCAAACAAAAATAACATAAATAGTCAGAGATCCCTGTCCACTTTCTCTTTGTCATCCTCATCCCAACAATATGCTGCACCTATTGTCCGGGCTAGTCTTGCAATGAACATCTCATGGGACTCATCGACTCTTTGTCGTGGGTCCTTCAGCCCGAGGACATCCATCACCTCTACGCGAAGCAATGTCCTGGACTCTCTCCCAGGGGTGGCTACCATCAACCCCAGCAACCTATCTACCATATCCGGGTAGTCAGGGAAGGTATGACTGCTGACTACTCTCCCCTCTACTATGACCCCAATGATCCTAGCCATGTCCTTCAAGCTAGGGACTATATGTCTCCAGGGCATCAGGAATGTCCAACTCTTAGCATACCATCTCTCCCTAAGTACCTGTAGGAGAACCAGGTCCAGCTAGTCCCATCTGTCGCAGCCTAGCCTTCTGGAAGTCTGGCAGGCCCTGGTACGCGGCAATGACCAGATCCCACGAGATCCTGGCCCTCATAGTACCCTACAAGTATCCAAGAAAACATTGATTAGTCATCAGGAGATAAGTTAAAATCCATTTTCATATCATTTGTTGTATGTTGACCATTGCCCTGAATAGCGTCGGGGGTGGTCGACGCCTTTTGAATGGCGTCGACTAGATCCGACATGTTTCAAGCCAGCATTTGTGGACCCATTCGAGCCCACTTTTCGATCTCCCCGCCCACTAACTTCTATAAAACCAAAGTTTTGAAAACTTACCATGGAGTGGCCGGCTTCCTCAGCCGCTGTTGCTGCTTGTACACCCGCCAGAGCCACAGGTGGAGCCTCCTTCTCCTCCCTAAATGCCGCCGCCGCTGGTAGCATGGCCGCTTCATCAATCACTTCTTGGACCAGGGCCTCGCCGTCGTCGCCTTCATCTAACTCCACAATCGGCACGGCGGCGACTCGTTGCCATTTTTTGCTAGGACCTCCGCTTTCCATTGAGAATAGGATGGTGAAGAGCTCGTGGGAGAATGGAAAGATGAGGGGATGAGAGAAGGGAAGATGAAGAGAGAGAGCCAGATGGGAGAGAGCTCATCGGAGATGAGAGATGGCTGAAGTCGGAGCTTTTGCCGTAGGGGCTTAGAATCACCTGAGCCAAAGAAGACGAGAGGAGAGAGAAAGGAGAATGAGAGAATGAGGAAGAAGGGGCTCGGGCAGTTAATAATGTAAATCGCGTCGAGCACAGGGGACGTGTTTCAGTGGCATACAAACTGAGGCACAGTTTGAAATTAGTTGAAAGGCGTCAACCATGGTCGACGCATTTTAAAGGATTATTACCATGGTTGAGCATAACTGTACTATGGTAAACCATGAAAAACATCAAAGGCATCGACCATAAACGACGTGTTTCATAGAATTAATTTACTGAAATTGATAGAAAGTATGGTGAAAATCATGAAGGGCGTCGACCACGGCCAACCTGATTCAAAAAATTAATGCATTGAAAAAAAATTTAAAAAAATGAGAAAAATCATGAAAGACGTCGAGCATGGTCAATGTGATTCAAAGCCATTTGCATAATAATTTCAATATTTTTGAAAATTGAATTTGACTGACAGACGTCGCTTTGAGTGGATGCCATTTTGATTAATGCACCTCGAACACTGATTTCTGAGGAAAATGAGGAGTGTTACTGAAAGAAAAATATTGAAAAATTGCATAATGAGAAGAAAGGTTTTCCATGGCATGAAGGGAATGATTTTCTATTGAAAATAAATTCGTAAAGCATATCAACCTTTGGGAGGAAGCTGTGAACTCTCGGGCCTAATTTTCTGAAGCTCTTTTACAGAGTTTTTCCAGAGCTCTCTATTCGTTTCATGAGGAAGTTTGACATTGTGGATGAAGCCGATGTTCTATAAAGTTGTAATGAGTTGTCGCCTAGAAGTCTTCATCAGTTCCCAAATTCCGCCTTTTGATTGGAGAAAGATTGGAAATTTTCACGAAATTCATGGCGCGGCATGCTAAGTTGAGGATGACAGTGATGAGGATTATAAAAGAGGAATTTGGTTGCACCGATCGATCAGAACTTTGTGCCTGCGCAACGATGCACTCGAACTGCCTTTTCCTGGAGAGCAAGTGGTGTGGATTCAAATCCAGTCCTCGGCATAGTTTTGAGATAGTTACGCCAGTTAGCTCAAGTTTTGATGTTGGGCACACGATTGGTCATGTTGTTGTTGAACTTTACTGCACTGGCTATATGGTAGATGAGACTGCCTTGATAGATCTTGGACATCTTGGGAACCTCTTCTTCATTATGGTTGAATTTGAAGTGGAGATCAATCTATGGACTAATAAGAAGCATGCTACCATAAGGAGGCTGACCAGTAAAAGCTGTTAAGAGCCCACTGTAGAGATAGGCTAGAACTACTATGCTTACATATTTCCCCCTGAATATCCCACAAATAGCACTGAGCTAATCTTCTAGTAATATATTGTCTTGGGCAGGGAATAGGAGAGCTCTAGCCAAACACACAGTGAATGCAATCATTGTGGTCTTTGTGTCTTTCTCCTTTGCATCCTCTATCTTCTTCAAAGTCCATTATGCTAGCTTTACTAGATTGATTTCCTTAGGAGTGAGATCACTCTGAATCTCTTTTGGACTTTCCATAATCTTCTCCAAGAACTTGTGAGAAGTGATTTTCTTCCACATGAGTAGCATGTCAATCACATCAAGTTCTTCACTATTTGTCTTGAGCTTTGGGAGTCCTAAGAGTAACTCAGTTTCTTCCAATAGAATGGTAGCTCCGAAGGAGGGGAAGAGGAAAGTGTGTATTTGAGTATGACACAATTCTATAAGAGTGCCCATCACGGCCCAATCCATCCATACACCCTTGTAATGCTTAGCATGTACTACCAAGCCTTGGATATGCCACTTGCAAATATAAGATTGCATAGAGAGATTGATTTTCTCCACAAGTTTTGGTATCTATGGAACTAGAGTAAATCTTCTTGGGCCATAAAAGAGAGGATATCCCTTGAATAAGAGAAAAGAAAAAGAGAGAAGAAATTGGCAAAGGTCTCATCACTATGAAAAAATTGGAGCATGGATAAAAGATGTTAGAAAAAAAAAAAGAATGAGAAAAGGGGGAAGAACTTACCTTCAAATTTGGATCTCGTCCACTTAGATGGCCCTCTATGTTAGAGAGTCTCTTCGTCTACCTCTTCGCCTTCTTGTGTGAAGAAGAATCCCTTGAAAAGCTTGATATCACTACTTTCTTCCTTCCCTTTCTTTCTTCTTATTGATCTTGTTGAGAATCCCCTAGCCTCTTATCTTCTAGAGCTTGTTGTGATAAATTTGGCCGTATGAGAGTGATTATATAGAGGGATTCACGCTTCTTGAAGACCCATTCCAAGTCTAAAGAGGGTGTTAACAAGAGGAAATTTGTGTTCGGAGAGGAGTCAGAAGAGAGTTCTTTCAGGAAGTTGAATCACCTCGCCTCAAGCCGACGCATTTTGAATGACGTCGACTCAGGACGATGCCTTTTAGAGAAATTTTGATTGCTTTATAAAATTGATTACCTAATGATGATTATATATTTGCAGGTTGTCGCTGACAAGTTTTTAGTGCAGGAAAATCAAGATGATAAAATGCTATGAAGTTTCATTGTGATCACTGAACTGCGGTTATCTCTTTATCTGTATTCTTTCATGTATTTGATTTGCATTATCATTACTATATGATAAACAGTTAGCATATCATATCAAGGACGTTGTGGTTTTGTTGAAACTTGAATTTGAGCTCCCCTCTATCAAAATAATGATTATTCGAGAGGATTCTTAATTGAACAAATAGGCCGTTGAATTGTTAATTGATGGGGACGATGGTTCCACTTTTGCAAAACAGTGTATGGACAAACGAGCTTCGACATAGTATTGGATTGCAGGACTGGCATCTTGACTCATTGATAATAATTTAGCAATATTATCTTTGATTAACTTATATTTTCTTTGTTTTAATTTTTCTTTTTAGCCCAGCATGCATTTATGTAGGAATTTTGAAATCATTATGATAAGGATTAGTTAATTATTAAATATTAGACCATTGTTCTAATAAGTCCCAACGTTATATGAAATATTCCATTCTGAATTGATCTCTCAATTGTCTTTGAGGTTTCTTGAAGATATTTTTGGAATTCTCTCTTATTTAGATCTTTGTCCTATATTTCTTTGTTTTACTTTAGGATACTATAGTTGTAGCATGTCCATATTGGTTGGTAATCATTCTCCATAATGAAACCTACATGGTTTGTGACCTAGGGTACTTCCTCCCGTGGAGGTTGATCACCATTTTCTTTTATTTCCTCTATCTATCTCATCTGGATATGATTCATTCCATTGATCTCTTTGAGCCGCTTCATTGATTGTTTTGAGAAAAATTCTCATCATATGATGTTGAGAACATCTCTCATCACACTTTGGCATCATCTTCTTAGTTCGTTCCGCTTCATTTCATTCACCGCCATTCATTCCATTTCGCTGTATTCTCTTGCAAAGCCGATGCCAATGTAGAGCAGCTATAGACATGCTAATTTTGACTTCACATTGAGTAAATTTCATGTCACATTTATGATGTCCCGAAATGGCCAAATTTTTAATCATCGATTGATTTTTACGTAGTTTTCTTGAATTTTATCTAATTAACATCACTCATGGCCAACGTCTTTTAGATTAATACAGGAAATTAATTTTGGCTTAAATTCCTTAGTCGATAAGGATTAAGTTGAATGGCGTCGAGCATGGTCGATGTCTTTTAGCTTCTTAATCATGTCTGATTGTCAATTTGACTCTCAATCAATTTCCTATTTAACTAAATAGTGTCTTTCATGGTCGACGTATTTTAGAGATTCCATAGATATTTTTTCTTTTTTCGAGTTTATCTTTCTCATTTTGGCCCCTCTAAAGTTGTTCTGATAGGTCGACGCCTTTCTATTAGGCGTCACTTGGGAGCGACGCGTTTCAGAGAAATATTGATATGCACGGTTTGGTCGAGATATTGTAGTTTCGGTGATGGAAAGGTTTCTAATTTGATGGTAATTATCTGCAGTGTTTCGAGGGCCTAAGTAGAAGATTTTGGGGCTTAAACTCCTCCAAAGAGTGCTCTATATATGTATACCCCTTTGAGCCTTTAAAAATATTGGGCATTGCATGATTTTGAGCTCTTCTCAAGGTGAAGGAGGAGCCTACTATTGAGAACGTGGACAAGTATTGGTTTTTCCTTCCAAGCTTTCCTTTGGAGTGTAGAAGGATGGTGGCTCTAGAGGGGCCAACCTTCTTTCCTTTTCTTTTCTAGTTTTCTTCCAGTTCATTGGTTTTTTTTTATTGTTTTCATTAGAATATTCATCATCGTCACTATTTTCTCACACAATCACTCCATTAACACCCACTATTGCATATGGGTTTTAAAAAGAGCATCAAACAAGTGAGTTTTCATTGTGGAGTTGCATGATTCTATGTTCATTAGAATAGATACTATACCATTTTCATAGTTATAATCCTATTTTTATTTACCTTATTTTTTTGTCTTTCTTACAAGGAATTGGCAGAAGCAAGGAGAAGTCAATCAAAGAGAGTGAATCAAAAGAAGGCTCTTTCTTTTCGGTTGGCTGAAGAGGAGGAAATAGAAGAATCCACAAAATCTTCCCATATTGAACAGGTAAGTAGCGATCACCCTTGTTATTTTTCATTGAGATCCTTGATCTCTGGCAATCACGATCTATGTTTTTCATGTTTTTATGTTGATATTTGATTCATGATATGATAGCACACCAATTGAGCACTCACAGCTAGGATCATTTAAGATGGTTAAACCTACTAGATTGAGCCTTTCGCTTTGATACCACTTGTCGGCCCCAATGTATATGGCAAACCCAAGAGGGGGGGGGGGGTTAATTGAGTTTGAAAATTTTTGCTTTTAAAAACTTTTAGGATATGAAATTTGAGCACAAGAAGATCAAATGTGGATAGAACAAGCACACAGAAAAGGCACATACGATTTATAGTGGTTCAGTCCCAATCAATTGGGCCTATGTCTATTCCTCTACACCTCCAAGAGAAAACCATTAGATGAACAATCTAGTACATATGCTAGTTGTGGCCCAGCAAGCCTTGCACATTGTGTTTCAAAAACACCCATAATGGCACGAGACCAACACACACAAAAGCCACCGATAAGAGTAATCACACAAAAAAGAAAGAGAAAGCTTGTTGAAGCAATTGGTGCCACAAGCACTCTCCCATGTGTAGCAATGGAAGAAGACTTGTGAGGAGCCAATGAATTCTCTCTTTTTCTTCACTTCTAGGGATCTTTCCTCTCTAGAAAATGGCTCTTTAGAACACTTCTCTTGGGTAGTAAAAAGTTGGGCTTTAATCGGTGCAGCTTCTCTTTTATAGAGGCTTCAAACTAAACGAGCCATTGGTGGTAGGTGAGGCTCAAACGGCTATATTTCTCACTAACACATTCCTAGGAAAGTAGAAAATGGTTGACCATCTTGATGGAATCGGTCGATGGATTTGAGTCAGTCGACTGATTTCATCGGATCAGTCGACCGTTTTGCAGTCGTTTCTATTTAAAAAACCTATTCATAACAGTCGGCCGTTCGCTATGTGCCAGTCGGCCGTTTGGTCTAAAACTATACTTTTTGACAAGTTTTGATCAAATTGGTCCTTATAATGATACACTTAAAATTTTCACCTGTCATTCACTTAAACGACATGTTAGAATCTTCACACAATTTCGTTATCATCAAAATCAAGTTCTGGAGACAACACGGGCATATATGTGAAAAATCTTATTTTTAACGTGAATACGTACCACCTTCGCACTACAATACTTTAACAAGTCCTAGGCTTAAAGTGCCTTAATGTTAATGTATATTATTGCTCACTTTAAAGTATCTTAATGGTAAAGTTTTATGGCGTTAAAATATTTTCATCGTTGCATTATATTGTTAACATATTATACTATGAGAAAATTATAGTCTAATGAGAAGACAAAAATACATTAATACTATAAAACTTCAACACTTAGACACTTTAGTACTTACTCCTATCATAGTATAAAGGTGTTATGCCCAAGACCCGAGTCAATTTTTATTTTTATTTTTTACTCAGACTCTGACTGTGTAATCTCATAATAAATCCCATCATAATGACTAGATATGAGAGCTAAACAACCATAAGATAATTTAAATAAATGTCATAACCATCAATTAATCCAACATAGCCAATACTAAAGTCCACAAATTATAATATTCATCATTTAGTATTTAAATTCTTAGTCTCTCCAAATAAAGAAACTACATCACTATCTCATAATTCCCTACAATATCAAACTACTAATTTGATAACCAACAGATCTTCTGAAAATTCAACATACTCAATTCCCCACCTAGGCGAATCTTGAATTGACCTCTAGGGGTGTGCACTGTTCGGTGTAAACCGATAACCCGAACCGAACCAAACTGAACCAGTCGGTCTGGTTCGGTTATTATTTAAAAAATTCGGGTTTTTTAATCTAACCGAACCGAAGTTAATAATTCGGTCTGGTTCGGTTTATCTCTCTCAAAAATCGAACCGACCCGTAAAAACCGAACACTTGTAAAATATTTTGAAAATTGAAACCGCAGCCCGCCAGGTTCGAATATCCGTCCCCTTGCTGCATAGCATCCCACGTCCCAACCAACTGAGCCATCATTTCTTTTTGTAATTTTATACTTCTTTTTATATTAGATGTGTTTACCTGGTTAAAGTTCCCAAAATAAAAAGGGTTTCAAAACCTGCTCACCTGACGGCTGACGCCTCACGCCTCGGTGTGGCTCCATCCTCCAGCTTTCTCCAAACCAGCGATCCGACCACCAACATTTCCTCTCAACCTGCTTCCCTGCACGCCCCACCTTCCCCGCCGGCCCGCCGTTGCTCATTGTCGGTGCTGGGTTTCCGGCAGCCGCTCCAACGCCTGCCTGGCCGCCTCAGCCCTGTCGTCATCCAAGCCCCCCACGCCGAGATCCAGCGGCCAGCATTTTCTCAAAGCCTGTGGCCCTGCACACCCTACCTTCCCCTCCGCTGCTCATTACCGGTGCTGGGTTGCCGGCCGCCGTTCCAACGCTCGCCTCGGCCCCACCATCGCGACGTCGCCCAAGCCCCCAACGCCGAGATCCGGCCGCCAGCATTTCCTCTCAGCTTGCGGCCCTGCATGCCCCCACCTTCCCCGCGCGGCCCGCCGCTGCTCATCACCGGTGTTGGGTTGCCGGCCACCGCTCCAACGCCCACCCCGGCCCCGCCGTCGCCCAACCCCCAACGCCAAGATCCAGCCGCTTCTCACAATGATCTGCTGAAGCCATCACCGTACATTGATCCATTTGGTTTGGCTTCTGCACAAGACCAATTTTTTTCTCCTCATTCCACTTGTATCAAGCAGTTAGCTCTAGATCTAGTTCTACTTTCAGTTCGAATGCTACGTTCGGCTAAGAAATAGACGGTTCTGACCATTTTCTCTCCATTGATATGTGAATAGAGGTTTTGTGCAAACAACCAAAAGACAGATTTGCATTAGATTTCTGTTTTTCATTTTTGGTTCCTTCTGATTTAGCATATATCAAGTGATGTGAATGGGACATGGGATATTTTTTGGTGCTTTTGATTTAGCACATATCAAGAAGTGTAACTGGTTTACATTACGTCCATGGATTGCTTTTACTGTTTTTCATCTTTTTTTTTCTCAACTGTATCAAAGCATGTTTTTTTGGTTCTTGTCGCTTTTCTCTCCCTTATTCATCCTCTCAGTGACGAAGTTGGAGGTTTTGAGGGTGTGTTGTTCGGAGCTCTCTCAAGCTATTTAGAGCACACTGATTTAGAGATAGTGGGTGAGAAATTTGCTATTTCTACTTGTTTGGGGAAGACGACTTAGTGACGGTGTAAGAATCTCTTTTCATTTGTACTGTTCCTCGAGATTATGGTGAGGTCTCTCTCTACTCTCTCTATGGATGTAGGCACATAAAACATTGTTGTCTTCTCTTGTGATGTGATTGTCTATTTTACCATATTATTAGGGCACCTTGTATCAGCGCTGCAATGCCCCCCATTGGCTAAAAAAGAGACGGTTCTGACCATTTTCTCTCCATTGATATGTGAATTAGAGGTTTTGTGCAAACAACCAAAAGACATATTTGCATTAGATTTATGTTTTTCATTTTTGGTTCCTTCTGATTTAGCATATATCAAGTGATGTATATGGGACATGGGATATTTTTTGGTGCTTTTGATTTAGCACATATCAAGAAGTGTAACTGGTTTACATTACGTCCATGGATTGCTTTTACTGTTTTTCATCTTCTTTTTTTTTCAACTGTATAGGAACTCTTTACGGATTGGATTTAGCTCTCACTCTTTACGGATTGGGTTTAGTTCCCATCTTTGATTGAGATAGTGATTTTTACAAGATAAAACGGTGTCAACAAGTGAATCTTATAATGTGAATTCTATATTTTTTATCAATAAATTTTTATCTTAATCTATCTAATATGTTTATCTCACATAAGTTAATTTGAATCTCTTTCAACATATGTCAAATGCTGGTGATACTCAGGCAAATGAGGGTGCAAGTTCAGATCCTAATGCTACTACTCAAGCAAGTGTTGTTGCAGTCTCCACTTCTTTACAGGCAAACTCAAAGAGGAAAGAAATGAGTACAAGATCAAATATATGGGAGTACTTCACAAAGATTGATGGAGAAAAATGTAAGTGCAATCATTGTGACCGTGTATATAATTGCAATACATCAACATGTGGGACGAGCACACTACGAACACATTTGAATGTTAGATGCAAGAAATATTCCTTTAGTGCAGCCAATGCTACTGATGCTAGACAAACACAAATTAGTCTTCAAGCTACTACTATTAATGAAGGAGGGGAGGGTGAGAATAAGACTACAATGACAAATTGGAAAGTCAACCAACAACTCATTAGAAAGGCATTGGCATATATGATCATCATTGATGAGCTTCCATTTAGATTTGTTGAAGGACAAGGGTTTAGATATTTTTGTAATATTTCCCAGCCCAAATTTGTTATTCCTTCGAGAACCACAATTGCAAGAGATTGCTATGAAGTGTATGTCGAGGAGATGTTGAAGTTGAAAAGTTTTTTGAAAAGTAATTGTCGGAGGATTTGCCTCACAACAGACACATGGACATCTTTACAGAGAATCAATTATATGTGTCTAACAGCTCACTTTATTGATAATGACTGGAAGTTGAACAAAAGAATCTTAAACTTTTGTCCAATTTCTAGTCATCGTGGTGAAGCCAATGGCAAGGCAATTGAGAAATGCTTAAATAGTTGGGGCATTGAGAATGTTATGACTATTACAGTTGATAATGCTAGTTCCAATGATCTTGCTATTGCATATTTAAAGAGGAGAATTAACAACTGGGATGGAAGTGTCTTAAAAGGGGAGTTTCTTCACATGAGATGTGTTACGCACATTATGAATTTAGTTGTGAATGATGGTCTCAAATTAGCAAATGATTCAGTTATTCGTGTTCGAAATGTTGTAAGATATGTGAGGCAATCTCCATCAAGACTTCAAAAATTCAAGTGTTGTGTTGAAGAAGAAAAAATTCAAAGTAAGAGTTTGCTTTGTCTCGATGTCCATACAAGGTGGAACTCAACCTTTATGATGTTAAATACAGCTTAAAAATTTCAGAAGGTATTTGAGAGATATGAAGAGCACGATCCTTTTTTTAGAAGTGAACTTAGTCATGGAGATGGCTTAGGAAAGCCTCAAGATGAAGATTGGGAGAAGGTTAGAGATTTGACAAAATTGTTAGAGAGCTTCTATGATCTTACCATAAGGGTTTCAGGAGCACTATATGTCACTTCTAACACCTACTTTCATGAAATTAGTAATGTTGATTGTCTCTTGAATGAATGGTGTGATAGTGATAATCTTGTTTTTGAGGAAATGGCTTTCAAAATGAAACAAAAGTGTGATAAATATTGGGGAAATCTAGAAAGATTGAATCTTATGATGTTTATTGCTGTGGTTCTTGATCCTCGATATAAACTTGAGTATGTTGAATTTGGAATATCTCAAATATATGAAGGTGAAAAAGCTTCGTTGTTGAATAAGAAAGTGAAAGCCACACTTTTTGTTTTGTATGATGAATATAAAAATATGGATACAGTTTCAAGTGGACAGCAAAGAAGTAGAGTTCAAAGTGCATCTTCTAGTTCAAGTGCAATTGCATTAGATGGTGAGCAACCGGCTACAAAAATGACAATTCTAAAATCCCGGTTCAAGCAACACAAGGCTGAAAGAGAAAGTGGAGATGTCAAGTCTGAGTTAGTTAAATATTTAGATGAAGAGACAGAAAATGATGTTGACTCATTTGATATTTTGGCTTGGTGGAAAGTCAACAGTGCAAGGTTTTCTATTCTCTCACTTGTGGCACGTGATGTGCTAGCTATTCCTATATCTACTATAGCATCATAATCGGCATTTAGCACCGGTGGTCGTGTTCTTGATGCATTTAGAAGTTCTTTGTCTCCAAAGATAGTAGAAGCACTTATTTGCACTCAAGATTGGATTCGGCTATCAAAAGATCGACTTAATGTTGAAGAGAAATTAGAAGAAGTTGAGCAATTAGATGAAGGTAAATTTTATTTTTTACCGTTTATTTATGAAGTGATCATTATATATTTGTTTGTGTATTAAAATAACTCTCTCTTTAAATCTCTCTCTCTATATATCTCTCTACAGAACTTTCTTGTGTCACATGTGCACCTGCTGTCATTGATATTGCGTGAATATGGGTAAGTATTTCTTAACTATGTTTTTTTTCTTCAAATATAGTTGTTAAACTACTTTCTACTATGATATACAACTTATGCCGATTTTTATGTAGGTTATAGATGACTACAAGGATTTGCAAAGCAAGAAGATATTGAACTTGGGACTTATTTGAGGCGATATAGCCATATATGTTTGTAGCTGAAGCAAATTGTCTTGTATTTGAATTTGGATTACTTTCTTATTTGTATTAAGTTGGAGAGTTGTAATATTTTGTGGCCATCTCATACATTTTATACTGTTTGTTAGTTTAACTTTAGTATTGTATTGGAAGTAGAACTATTAGACTTTTGAATCTCTTGTGAGTTTCAATCATGTTTGAATACTCTATCATCTTATCACTTTCAATCTTTTTTCAAGTCATTAAAAGTAGGCTTTGATGTGATCACATGTTTAGATTTTTTTTCATCATGTTTGTAGATGATGAAATCATGAGCTTTGATGTGAATGGTAAATGAAACATGAGGTCATCACTCTACGATCTCTCTGTAGGAAATAGAAGGGTCTTGATATTGAGGTGTATTTTCTGCAACTTTTTAAAGATTCTATGTTATTTTTGTTTTTCTAAATATGCTAGCAATATGGATTGGATGATGGTTTTCTTAGTACTTCTATTTTAAATTGGATTTTGCTACTGATTTTTACCTTCTTGTTTGAGAATGCTTGCACTATGAAGTTGCTCTCATGTTCTTTTTATGTTGTAAAATACTAAACTGAAAATACACTTTGGGGGCAGACCCTACGGTCTGCTAGGAATTATTTATCAACTTATGAATTAGATAGTTTTTCATACCAACCAGGTTTTAAGGCACCATATCTTTGTTTATATGTGACCGTGCTCATTTTGTTCTATCAAGCTCTACCATCTAGGAAGTAAATTTGGATATGCCAAATGGGGTAGCCTACAGGTTAAAGCCCATATAACAGAGACTACAAATCATATTTAGATAGGCAGGTCAACTGGTTAAAAAAGCCCATGTAAAATAAGATTATAAACAAACTACATAGCCAAACCCACATGTTAAATCATATTTAAATAGACAAGTCAATTGGTTAAAAGCCCATGTAAAATAAGACCATAAACAAATTAAATAGCCGAGCCCACAGCCACAGGTTAAAGCCCATGTAAAAATAGACTGCAAACCAAATTTAAATAGGCCCATTGATTAAAGCCCAAAAGCCCAACCCGAACAGTAAAACCGAACCGAACCGACCCGGTTCGGTTCGGTTCAGTTCGGGTTGAGCTGAAGATCGGTTCGGTTCGGTTCGGGTTATAAAAAATTTCGGTTCGGTTCGGTTTTTGTCAAAAATACACGAACCCGGACCAAACCGAACCGTGCACACCCCTATTGACCTCTCTTAAAAAATAGCTAGTCGGATTTATGAGTCTACCACTTAGTAGACTCCATATCATCCACATGACTTAACATATAGTAAGTTTGCAAATCATATTACACAACTATGCTTAACATGATCTTACATATTTCTACATATATCTCAAATAAGAACATGATACAAAATATAGCCAGATATAAGTTTATCAAATCAAATGTACTTTCTAATAGTATGAATATATCAACTAATATATAACATATATGGCATAATCAAACTATATCAAACATATCAAATTCTATAATACATTATCAGAATGTATCACATATCGAACATAACATATTAAATTATCTGGGTGTTATGTATCGTCGTCTCCTAAACACATCTGATATCAAATAACAAATATCATGACATAATAGCTTATTAAGTGAGATTCATATTGTAACGACCCGCCACCCTATAATCGGGGATCCGATTACTAAATGGGTACCGAATCATTAATTTGGGACCAAACCAGGATCTAGTAAGTCTGGGAAATAAATAATAAACTAAGCTAAACATTTACATCGCATTGAATTGAAATGAAAGTGCAGGAAATTAAAATCATTACAATGCGACTCGGTTACAGCAAATAATTACATACTCCAGCTGAAAGGAAATAATTAAACATACAGGCCAGAAATAAATAACAACTACATCGGGGCATACCCCGGAACAACTGCCGAAGACGTACTACGCAGGGCCGCACACGCCGCTCTAGGTCTGCTGGGAGTCCTCACCTGAAAACCGCAGGGGTGAGTCTCAATAACAAGACTCAGCAGGGATCCTTCGACCCCCACTGCCCACGCACACACCCACAAGTGTAAGGTACAGCTAACAGTGAAGTAACGAGTGTAGTGGCAGGTACAATATCTAATTCTCTACGTGAGAACGCATGCAGTCGCGATATAATAAACATGCATATTCTAAACCAACCGCTAAAAGAGTCCACAACCGTAGTCCCGATAGAAATCGCCAACCGTGCAAACAACGGTGGGAAAAACCTCGACCCGCTGAGACCAAGGAATAGCCCCTCGGATAGCACGCTCGCTACTCCGGCCCAACAGGCTCAGGTGACTACCCCTTCCCCCAGCACAAGTGACTCTCCGAATGTACTAGTCCAATACCAGTACCAGCTGACCCCGGGGTTCACCAGGTGACCCTCTCTCACTAGGCGTCACCCCGCCCACGCCCCCACCGGCGCTGTGCTCACGCCCCCACCAGCACAGGGTGATAAAGTGCTACAATGTCACTCCAGGTCCACAGTAACTGAAAACCCAACACCGTGCGATCCGGTCACGTGAAAAGTCCGCGATCGCGTATCACACATAAAATCATCCGATCATGAGAAATCCATTTTTGCCATGTGCACTAAAACATGTGCTAACCATCTATCTAACAATATGAATACGTTTTACTGGCATGCGTTAATGGGTTTCTGTCTTGAATCGCGTCGACCGAGGTCGACACCATTCAAGTTCCAGGTTCAGGTTTATACAAAGAAATCTTCAGATTTTGGCGTTAAAAGGCGTCGACCCTCCTGGTCGCCCTTTAAAAAGCGTCGACGAATACCGACGTCTTTATCACGAAAAACCCAGAATTTCTAAGGCGCAATTCCTAGGAATTTCTGCGGTTAAAACGCGTCATGGACTCCCGACGCCGTTCAAAACGCGTCGTTCATTCGTGACGCCTTTCAACCACAGAAACTCGAACCGCAGACTGTGAGTCAGTCGATTCCTGCCTTAAAAGGCGTCGTGATGGCCCGACGCTCTTCGAAAAGGCGTCGTCCATGCACGACGTCTTTCAACCACAGGAACCAGGGTCGCCCCAAGCCCGAGGGCCCCCTTTCCAAACCCAAAATAACCCCAAAAATACACAAACTGGAGGGAAACGAAGAGCAAGATGATACAAAGGCAACCACCCTCATGAAAATCCTAAACATGCTCATTCTAACCCCCAAAACCAACGGTCCACGACATACTTAAACAGGGGAAAAACATGATTCAAACACAATGCTAAGGGGACCGTCACCCTACCGGACACTCGATCTCCTCCAAGCTTCAAGCCGCCCGCCCGTCTCGTCCCACGCCGCCGCCGGTACCGCCGTGGCCGTCCTTGCTCCACCGTGACGTCGGCCGCCGTCCGGAGAGTAGAACGCCGCAGTGGAAGTGGAGGTGGTGGTGGTAGGAGCTAGGTAGAGGATGGAGTGGAGGGAGAGGCGAAATAGTGAGAGGAAAAGAGGGAGAAAGAGGGGGCTCGCCGTCGGTCGCCGGAGGTGAAGGAGAGAAGGAGTAGGGGAAGAAGTGAGGAAATGAAGGAGGGCTCGCGGGGTTAACCAGAAGCTGGGTAAAACGCGTCGACATATACGGACGCCTATCAGGTGACGTGACGGCCGCTCTGACAAGATCCTGAAACGCGTCGTCCCACACGGACGCCATTCAGACGATTTGTCAGGGCCGTACTCTGACACACCCAGAGTCGCAGTCTGAAACGCGTCGTCCTCTGTAGACGCCGTTCAGACGACCTGACAAGGCCGTACCCACGCGGCCCAAGACCAACCCCCGCGGCACCCATGTGGCATCCACGTGGCAGCACCTGAAACGCGTCTGCCACAGTGGACGCCGTTTAAAACGCGTCGCCAGGTCCTGACGCGATTCAACACAGAAATCCAGCCCCTCACAAGTGTTAGAACAACAGGGTCCGACCCGAAAACCGGATCCGAAAATCTGGGTCACTACAATCTCCCCCCCTTAAAAGAATTTCGCCCTCGAAATTGACTGATAAGATTAACAAGGTTAAGATAGGGATACAAGTTAACAAGGAAAACTCACGAGAAGAGGTAAGGGAACTGCTCCCGCATCTCGTCCTCTCGCTCCCAGGTTGCCTCACCTCCGGAGCGGTACTGCCAAATCACCTTGACCAGCGGTACGACCTTGTTCCGCAAGACCTGCTCTCTGCGATCCTCAATACGAACCGGGTACTCTGGAAATGTTAGGTCCTTAGCGACCTCCAATTCTGAAAAGTCCAACACATGGGACGGATCCTGAACATACTTCCTCAGTAAGGACACATGGAACACATCGTGTACTCCTGCAAGATTGGGCGGCAAGGCTAGCTGATACGCGGTCTCCCCGATTCGAGCAAGAATGGGAAAAGGTCCAATGTATCGCGGACTCAGCTTGCCTCGCTTCCCGAATCTCATCACACCCTTGGAGGGTGAGACTCGGAGGAACACGTGGTCCCCAACCTCAAACTCAAGTGGTCTCCGTCGGATATCGGCATAACTCTTCTGTCTACTCTGAGCTGCGGTCAATCTCTGCTGAACCGTCCTGGCGACCTCAGCACACTGCTGTACCAGCTCAGGCCCTGCAATCTGCCTCTCACCTATCTCAGACCAACACACCGGTGATCGACACGGCCGCCCATACAAAGCCTCATAAGGCGCCATGCCGATGCTAGAATGGTAGCTGTTATTGTAGGCAAACTCCACAGTGGACAAGTGCTGTTCCCACGAACCTCCCCAGTCCAGGCAACACGCCCTAAGCATATCCTCCAAGGTCCGAATAGTCCTCTCTGACTGCCCGTCAGTCTCGGGATGATAAGCCGAGCTGAAAGCCAATTGAGTCCCCAATGCCTGCTGAAAGCTCTTCCAGAATCTGGAAGTAAACCTTGGGTCTCGATCTGATACAATGGACAAAGGGACCCCATGCAGAGAGACGATTCGGTCCACAAACAGCTTGGCCAGCTTGCCGACCGACCAATCCTTCCTCATGGCTAGGAAGTGTGCTGACTTGGTCAGCCGATCAACGATGACCCAGATAGCATCTCTTCTGCTAGGGGATGTGGGCAATCCCATCACAAAGTCCATCGTCACAAGTTCCCATTTCCACTCAGGAATCGGTAAGGGCTGCAGCAACCCTCCAGGTCTCTGATGCTCGGCCTTAACCTGCTGACATATCATGCATCTAGCCACATACTCGGCCACATCTCTCTTCATACCGGGCCACCAGAAGTGCCTCTTCAAACAGTGATACATCTTTGTTGTTCCGGGATGCACTGCATACCTCGAACGGTGCGCCTCATCGAGAACACCTCTGCGCACGTCTTCCTCAGTCGGGACATAGAGCCTGCCTCTGAATCTGACGGTACCATCATCCCACAACTCAGCCTCGGACTTCTGGAGAATCTGTGGTAACTCAGCATCTGCTCTCTGAGCCTCAATTACAGTATGGTATACAGCCGGTCTCACAGTCAAACTAACAAGTACTGCTCTGTCCTCCTCACGTGGAACCCTAAAGGAGGATTCCACCACCTGCTCAAACAATCTCCATTCCCGGACCATAAGGTATGACATGACCGTCTTCCGACTCAAGGCGTCTGCCACCACATTCGCCTTGCCCGGATGATAGGAAAGGTCAAAGTCATAATCTTTAATGAACTCCATCCACCTTCGTTGCCTTAGATTCAGGTCTCTCTGGGTGAACACATATTTCAAGCTCTTATGATCTGTAAAAACCTGAAATTTTTCCCCATACAAATAATGCCTCCAGATTTTCAGTGCAAAGACCACAGCTGCAAGCTCCAAATCATGAGTAGGATAGTTTTCTTCATGCCTCTTCAGCTGCCGAGAAGCATAAGCAACTACCCTGTCGTGCTGCATAAGAACTGCACCCAAACCTCGACGGGACGCATCCGAATAAATCACAAATCCACCTGACCCGGATGGAAGCACCAGCACTGGGGCTGACGTGAGACGAGTTCTTAGTTCAATAAAACTCTGCTCACAATCCTCAGTCCACACGAAGCGAACTCCCTTTCGAGTCAGCCTCGACAAGGGGGCCGCTATCGAAGAAAATCCCTGAACAAATCGTCTGTAATACCCGGCAAGCCCCAGAAAGCTTCTGATCTCGGTCACTGAAGTCGGCCTGCTCCAGTCCATCACTGCCTCGATCTTCGCTGGGTCTACTGCGATACCTTCACCAGAAATAACGTGCCCCAGGAAGTGCACCTCGTTTAGCCAAAATTCACATTTACTGAATTTGGCATAAAGTTGGTGCTCTCTCAGAACCTGCAAAACTGCCTGAAGATGAGCAGCGTGGTCTTCCTCAGAAGAAGAATAAATCAAAATATCATCCACAAACACGACCACAAACTGGTCCAAATAGGTCCTAAAGACTCGGTTCATCAAGTCCATAAAAGCTGCCGGAGCATTGGTTAAGCCAAAAGGCATAACCAAAAACTCATAGTGTCCATACCGAGTCCTGAAAGTTGTCTTGCTGACATCCACATCTCTGATCCTCATCTGATAGTATCCAGATCTTAGGTCGATCTTGTAAAACACCCTCGCCGTCTGCAGCTGGTCCATCAAATCATCAATTCTAGGAAGCGGGTACTTATTCTTTATAGTCACCTGGTTCAGCTGCCTATAGTCGATGCACAATCTCAAGGAACCATCCTTCTTTCTAACAAACAGCACTGGAGCACCCCATGGAGATGTACTGGGGCGAATAAAACCCTTGTCCAACAACTCCTGCAACTGCGCCTTCAACTCAGCGAGTTCGGCTGGCGCCATCCGGTACGGGGCCTTAGACAAGGGCGCCGTACCCGGTGCAAGCTCGATGGTGAATTCGACCTCTCGCTGAGGAGGAAGGCCAGGCAGCTCCTCAGGAAAAACATCAATGAAATCACAAACAATAGGCACCTCCCGAGGACTAGGACTAGCACGAACATCAGAAACAACCACAGAGGCTAAGAAAGCCTCACAGCCACCAGCAAGCAACCTCTGTGCCCTAAAGGCGGAAATAAGAATGCCTCGGGAAGAGAGCCTAATACCTTGAAAGAAGAAGATCGGGGTTTCCGGAATAGAGAAGCGCACCCTCTTCCTGTGGCAGTCCACCTCTGCATAATAGGCTTCCAACCAATCCATACCCAGAATGATATCAAAATCACGAATGGCGAGCACCACTAACTGGGCAGGTAGCAAATGACCCTCAACGGTCAAGGGAACATTCCTCAGACAGTTATAAGACATCATGTAGTCCCCAGAAGGAATTTCCACCATCAGACCATCAGCCAACACATCAACGGGTGCAGAAAGAATATCTAGGAACTGCTCGGAAATAAAAGAATGCGAAGCACCCGAATCAATCAACACATGCGCAGAGTTCCCAAGAACAGAGAGTGTACCTTCCACCAAGTTGGACGCGCGAGCCTCCCTCCTGGTGATAGCTAGGACTCTCCCCTGGGTCCTCGGCTTCTTCTGGTCGCCATGACCCTGCCCCTGACTATACCCCTGCGGGCAATGCCTTGCCAGATGGCCCTGCTGGCCGCAAGTAAAACATCTCCTGGGAAGAGTGGGACACTGAGTCCCGCCATGGGTACCACCGCACTGCTGACAAACTGCCGGAAGCCTCTGAGCTGGCTCCTGCTGTGCACTGGACGCTGTCCGACTCTGCTGCCCCTGCCTGGGCCTGCTGCTGCCGCTACTGCTGCCGCCACCCCTGAAGAATCTCCTGAATCGGTCACCGAGAGAAGACGATCCCGATCCGACTGAAGGAGCCGGTGCCGCAGCTTTACCCCTGCCTCGAGATGGCCCCTGGACAGTCTGCCCCCTTTCCCGGGCCGACTGGATCTGCTGAGCCTCGACAGCTGCTGCAAGGCTAACTGCTGACGCCAAGTCTGAACAACAATGGGACGCCACGAAGTTCCTCAAACTGAGCCTAAGCCCATCCACAAACCTCTCTGCGCGACGTCTCTCGTCCTGGGATATGAAAGGTACGAACCGTCCCAGCGAAACAAACTTCGCCTCGTACTCAAGTACCGTCATACTCCCCTGCGTCAGATCCATGAATTCCCTCTCCTTGGCTCGCTGGACATGCCTAGGGAAATATTGTGCATTGAACTCCTGGACAAAGGTCTCCCAAGATATTTCCCTAAGGCTCCTGTCCCCATAAGACAAACTCTTCAGGGTGGTCCACCAGTCGTAGGCGCTATCCTTCAACATGAAGGTAGCCAGCGGGGTCCTCTCAACTGCCGCACAGTCCATGGTGTCAAAAGTCTTCTCAATCTCTCTAAGCCAATGAATGGCCTCGTCAGGGTCGGGACGACGGGTGAAGTGAGGTGGCCTCAGCTTCAAGAACCTCTCTAGTGTAGCTGTGGTCCCTCCCCGGGAGCTAGAACCCTCGCTAGGATCTCGCGTCTGATACCTAGCCATGGTATCCATCATGGCCTCCATAAACTGCTCCATACTAGGTCTCCCTGCCTCGGACCCACTAGGGGCATCTCCCCTCTCTCGGATAACTGGCGTCCTCTTCCTGGGAGCCATCTAATCGCCTACAATTACAAAATCAAAAAGTTCTAGTTAGAATCCTAAAACCTATGCTACCGTCGTGCCTGTACGGGATAATGTATTCATTTGCCGAATTTACAACATTTAACCTAGTTATTTATCTATTTGCCAGACCGTAAGCTCTGATACCAACTGTAACGACCCGCCACCCTATAATCGGGGATCCGATTACTAAATGGGTACCGAATCATTAATTTGGGAAAGTCTGGGAAATAAATAATAAACTAAGCTAAACATTCACATCGCATTGAATTGAAATGAAAGTGCAGGAAATTAAAATCATTACAATGCGACTCGGTTACAGCAAATAATTACATACTCCAGCTGAAAGGAAATAATTAAACATACAGGCCCGCTGAGACCAAGGAATAGCCCCTCGGATAGCACGCTCGCTACTCCGGCCCAACAGGCTCAGGTGACTACCCCTTCCCCCAGCACGAGTGACTCTCCGAATGTACTAGTCCAATACCAGTACCAGCTGACCCTGGGGTTCACCAGGTGACCCTCTCTCACTAGGCGTCACCCCGCCCACGCCCCCACCGGCGCTGTGCTCACGCCCCCACCAGCACAGGGTGATAAAGTGCTACAATGTCACTCCAGGTCCACAGTAACTGAAAACCCAACACCGTACGATCCGGTCACGTGAAAAGTCCGCGATCGCGTATCACACATAAAATCATCCGATCATGAGAAATCCATTTTTGCCATGTGCACTAAAACATGTGCTAACCATCTATCTAACAATATGAATACGTTTTACTGGCATGCGTTAATGGGTTTCTGTCTTGAATCGCGTCGACCGAGGTCGACGCCATTCAAGTTCCAGGTTCAGGTTTATACAAAGAAATCTTCAGATTCTGGCGTTAAAAGGCGTCGACCCTCCTGGTCGCCCTTTAAAAAGCGTCGACGAATACCGACGTCTTTATCACGAAAAACCCAGAATTTCTAAGGCGCAATTCCTGGGAATTTCTGCGGTTAAAACGCGTCATGGACTCCCGACGCCGTTCAAAACGCGTCGTTCATTCGTGACGCCTTTCAACCACAGAAACTCGAACCGCAGACTGTGAGTCAGTCGATTCCTGCCTTAAAAGGCGTCGTGATGGCCCGACGCTCTTCGAAAAGGCGTCGTCCATGCACGACGTCTTTCAACCACAGGAACCAGGGTCGCCCCAAGCCCGAGGGCCCCCTTTCCAAACCCAAAATAACCCCAAAAATACACAAACTGGAGGGAAACGAAGAGCAAGATGATACAAAGGCAACCACCCTCATGAAAATCCTAAACATGCTCATTCTAACCCCCAAAACCAACGGTCCACGACATACTTAAACAGGGGAAAAACATGATTCAAACACAATGCTAAGGGGACCGTCACCCTACCGGACACTCGATCTCCTCCAAGCTTCAAGCCGCCCGCCCGTCTCGTCCCACGCCGCCGCCGGTACCGCCGTGGCCGTCCTTGCTCCACCGTGACGTCGGCCGCCGTCCGGAGAGTAGAACGCCGCAGTGGAAGTGGAGGTGGTGGTGGTAGGAGCTAGGTAGAGGATGGAGTGGAGGGAGAGGCGAAATAGTGAGAGGAAAAGAGGGAGAAAGAGGGGGCTCGCCGCCGGTCGCCGGAGGTGAAGGAGAGAAGGAGTAGGGGAAGAAGTGAGGAAATGAAGGAGGGCTCGCGGGGTTAACCAGAAGCTGGGTAAAACGCGTCGACATATACGGACGCCTATCAGGTGACGTGACGGCCGCTCTGACAAGATCCTGAAACGCGTCGTCCCACACGGACGCCATTCAGACGATTTGTCAGGGCCGTACTCTGACACACCCAGAGTCGCAGTCTGAAACGCGTCGTCCTCTGTAGACGCCGTTCAGACGACCTGACAAGGCCGTACCCACGCGGCCCAAGACCAACCCCCGCGGCACCCACGTGGCATCCACGTGGCAGCACCTGAAACGCGTCTGCCATAGTGGACGCCGTTTAAAACGCGTCGCCAGGTCCTGACGCGATTCAACACAGAAATCCAGCCCCTCACAAGTGTTAGAACAACAGGGTCCGACCCGAAAACCGGATCCGAAAGTCTGGGTCACTACACATATCATGGATCATAACATTAAGGCAAATTAACATTATTTCAAAGAAATAGCTAATCAAGATGATTAAAGGATTTAAATGACTAGGCTAAATTCAAATGAACATATTAGAGTAAAAATTTCATATTATATGCTAATCAAATATATCAAATCACATCATAATAGACACGCACCCAGACCACAACATAAAGAGCCAAACAAAACAAATACCAAAGCAACTAGTCAAATGATGCAAAGGTCTTAGTTACTGCACAGAACTGTGAAGTCTAAGTCCCACACAACTCCAAACTGCTAGGGGGTTATGTATCACCATCCCTTAATTTAGCCGGCCAAAAATTAGGATTCCACCCATTTGCCCTCGGGTCCAAATAACATACTCTATCCAATATCGATGCTTATAATGGAATCAGGCCAAATATCTCGTTTAGTTGCCAATGTCCAAGTAAAGTCAAATATTATGGCACAATCATATTAACAGAGGTCAAATGATGGCAAACAATAAACATAGATATGAAATTTTGACTAACAAAGTACTACATATAAGTCAAAATATATGCTTTTATATACAAAATAGCCACTTAAAGAACCATCATGGTCATATAGGAAGAAAATCAAAGTAAAGCTTATCCCAATAGATTACTGGACTGAAAATTAAGCTTCAAGAATTTTCTCAGAATGTTTGGATAAATAAAAAAAAAAATCAGCCACTAAAACTAATTTTCTGAACAAAAAAGTCAATAAATAGCCGAATATTATCAAAAGTAATTCAAAAATTACCAAACTTGGTAAACATGTCAAATAGGTCATATAAAATGTGGACAAGTTTTCATCAAGTATTGAATTGGTTTGATATGATTTTGGACTCCCGCTTCGATTATGAACATTCAACTTTAATAAAATTTTAGAAAATAAAAACAAAGAGTAAAATAAATATAAAACAAGGTCATAAAATTCTCAAACTTTAAAAGGATTCAAGGATAATATAGAAAAGGTCTACACAAAATTTGACATTATTTGTACATGAATCGAGTGGGATAGAAGAACCACAAGCTGAGATTAAAAATTGTCTGGATATTACGGAATAAATAGCAAAAGAACTCATAAAATTATAAAATTTATTGTTCACGAATATAACATCCAAAATAAGCTTATGTAAAAATTTTAGCTTAATTAGACACCAGCCCAAGTTGTACAAACATTTATAACTTAGGCGATGATAGTTGGATACAAAACAAACTAAATGGATCGATCGTAGATGTTGAGAAAATAATCATATAATAAATAATAAATAAGATCATAAAAATATAAAATTTTATAATCATTGAGTATACATAAATATAAAGCTTCTTAATTATTGATTAACATTTAAAAAATATTAAAAAATATATAATTTTTAGTATAAAATAGATCATGCTTAAGGTTATTCGCCTACCTCTTAAAGAAAGATTGGTTCTTCGTTCTTCTATGGATTCCTTGTTAGTCTTAGGTAGCCTATAAGCCAATATGACTGTATATAATCTCATTCATTTATTAATAAAATCGCATTATTTTATTATCTGTAATTCATTTTATTATCGTTTCATAATGAAGTCAGTAAATATGTGCAACAGTGATCAGATTATGCTGATATCATACTAATAAGATTGATCACTTATACACATATTCCTAATTGTTCCTAGTCGGTAGATGTCTAAGAAGGACATTAGACATCCGGTTAGACTAGTACATATTACTCCTACTCATTTGATGAGAGTGACTGATCTCATAGTCACTTGTGTGAAGACACTAAGGCAAATCTATAGGTGCTCATTAATGAATGAGTTCACTGAATTGATCCGACTGAATCGCTGGATGGTAATGTACCTAACTGTCAACCAGCTTGATTCAATTGTTCCAACTGTGTGGATGGTCCCTAGACGTAAGAGACTAAGGACACCTTGTCGAACTTCTATACTTTGACACGGATCTCCATTCACGGGATTTTAAATAGCTAAGGATCGGATACAGCAGAATGTCGTCAAAGAGAATTGAGTGTTTAATAAGGGATCATTCGCTCTCAGTATTCACAGAGAGAATGCTCTAAGTAGGATGCACAGGAGTCCGTAGCCAGGGTAGACAATAATATTGGGAAAGGAGCTTTCTGATATTATATAACAATATTCGATCCAAGTTAGTCAACCAGTTAGGGTTTGATAGTTCACGGTACCCTGAGTTGACTCAGAGCATTGCGCGAATGGAGGATTAAATCCACGTGATAGTTGTCGGCAAAAAGATTCCAAAAGTGGGTTACTTAACCCCAATACCTTCCGGGTTGACGCAGTGTTGCTTGGAACCCAACGTGATCAGAGGCCCAATCGAAGTGTATATGCGACATTAATTCGATTGATTAATTAATTAATAAGGAGTTACTGGACTTATTGGGCCATTAACTAGACTGGTACTTGGGCCTAGAGGGTGACACGCAAAGATTCTGAAGGCGATGGATTAAAAGTGGGTTTTATACATTTTTGCGATTTTTGTGAAAAATTACACAAGGAGCATAAAACATAGGGAGAGGGCTGAGCAGGCCAAGCATCTTACTCAATCCTAGCAGCCCCCTCCTCTCCACCTCTCTCTCTAGCGCCCCTGGCCGGCCCTCTTCTGTGGGCTCTGCTTTGCTGACTTCTTTAACTCCTATGAGACAGGAATTTGGCCTCATGTTCCGGTGATCGTCACGGTGAATGGTGGCTTCTTCGAGCACTGCAAGGAATGAGGAATGTGAAGAAATCTATTGCGAGGAGAATTGCGTGGACTTTGCTAGAGGTCCAGCATCTACGCAGTTGGCGGCATCACACTGATGGAACCGTTTGAACGTGGATTCGAATCTACACTGTTGGGATCGCTGTGTCGGGATCCGATCCTAAAACGCAGCGGAATAAAATTTTCGGGACCGGATCTGTCCCGTTTCGGTCGTTAAAACTAAAACCGATGTAGATCGATTTACCTTGCGCGGATTCGAATCTGCGTCCGTTTTCCGGTTCCGTCGGAGCGATGCCGCAAGTCACGCAGATGCCCGACCTCTAGCGGTATCCACGCGGTTCTCCTCGCGATGGATCGTCCTCACTTCCTCGCTCGCTGCGGCGCTCGAAGATCCCGTCTGACTGCGCGTGATCCGCCGCGACATGCGGATTCAGAATCCCCGTCGAACGGGAGGTGAAGCAGTTGGGAATGGCACGCCCAGAGGAGAGAAAAAGTGGGGAAGAACGAATGATGTCTAGGTCAGGGTTGCTGGCCCCGGACGTAGAATCCGTTCTTTTATAAGAATTCAGTTTGCGGTTTTTCACAAAAACCCAGACTTATCCGAAATCCTGTCGGATTATCCATCGACTTGAATACCATTTGCGTGTGACCCTCTAGGCCCAATTACCAGTCCAGTTAATAGCCCATTAAGTCCAGTAACCCTTTACTGACCCACTGAATTAATTAATATCCTTATATTCAATTAATCAGCCGAATTTAATGTCCCACAATAAATTCGGACGGACTGCCGATCACGTTGGATGCCAAGCAACATCGCGTGATCCTGGATGGCACTGGGGTTATCCCAACCCTCTATTGGAACCTTTCTGTCATCGGTTAGCGCGCGGATATAATCCTTCATCCGTACAATGTTCCCGAATCAACCTAGGGCATGGTTTACTGTTAAACCCTATTTGGTCGATTCACTTGAATCAGATGCCGCTAATCTGAATCCGATAACTCCTTATCGATTACAGAGTCCGCCCTGGCCAGGGACTTTAAGCGCATCATTCCCGGAACATTCTCTCTCAAACAACCGAGAGCGGATGATCCTGTATTGAACACACAATTACCTTCGAGGGCATTTCCCTGAACCCGATTGCTTGACTTATTGATATCCCATGGTTAGGGATTCGTTCGTCAAGGTCAAAGCTCATAAACCTACCAACAAGGTATCCTTGGAGTCTCAAGTCCAAGGATCATCCATGCAACCGTGACAATTGAATCAAGCTGGTTAACAGTGAGGTGATTACCATCCAGCGATTCATAGTCGAATCAGTTCAGTGAACTCATTCACCAATGAGCACCTATAGGTTCTGCATAGTGTCTCCACACAAGTGACTTATGGGATCAGTCACCCTCATCATATGAGCTGAAGTAACATATACTAGTCTATCCGGATGTTCGATGTCCTATCTCAAACATCCTATGACTAGGAACAATTAAGAATATGTGTTTATAAGTCTTCGGTCCCGTAATTATGATCTCATCATAATCCGAAGACTATTGCACATGTTCATGGACTTCATCGTGATACGATAAACACAGATCAAATTAATTACACACAATGAATTATTGCCATTTATTAATAATCTGAATATGTACACAATATCGGATTGCCTTTGAGACCATCTAATACTAACAATCTCCCACTTGGGCTAAAGCCAATCACTTTTATACAGAATACCCATATTCTCTAAGTGACGCTCAAAAACATTTTGAGACAAAGGCTTTGTAAGTGGATCTGCTATGTTGTCGGCTGAAGGAACTCTTTCCACCACGACATCTCCTCGAGCTATGATCTCTCTGATCAGATGAAAGCGCCGCAGAATGTGCTTCAACTTCTGATGTGACCTCGGCTCTTTCGCTTGAGCAATCGCCCCTTTGTTGTCACACAGCAGTGGGACGGGAACAGATATGCTTTCCACCACACCAAGATCGCCGATGAATTTCTTCATCCACACAACTTCCTTGGCGACTTCAGCAGCAGCAATATACTCGGCTTCCGTTGTCGAATCAGCAGTGGTTTCCTGCTTGGAACTTTTCCAGCTCACTGCTCCCCCGTTGAGTGTGAAAATAAAACCTGATGTTGACTTGCTGTCGTCAGGATCAGACTGAAAACTCGAGTCAGTATATCCTGGCAGCTTTAAGTCTCCTCCTCCATAGACTAGAAATAGATCCTTAGTCCTTCTCAAGTACTTAAGGATGCATTTCACAGCCTTCCAGTGTTCATCACCTGGATCTGCCTGATGTCTGCTCGTAACACTTAGAGCATATGCTACATCAGGTCTGGTACATAGCATGGCATACGTGATGGACCCTATGGCAGAAGCATAGGGGACTTTATCCATCACTGCCCTCTCTTCAGGTGTCTTGGGAGACTGACCTTTAGAGAGTGAAATTCCATGTCTCATCGGTATGAGACCTCTCTTGGAATTTTCCATGCCAAACCTTTTGACAATGGTTTCTATGTACATGGATTGGGTTAAAGCTAGCATCTTCTTTGATCTATCTCTATAGATCCGTATTCCCAATACGTAAGATGCTTCTCCCAAATCCTTCATGGAGAAGTTCTTTGACAGCCATATCTTTACTGATGACATCATTCCCAATGAGTAGGATGTCGTCAACGTAAAGAACCATAAATGTGATTGCGCTACCACTGTTTTTCTTCTATACACATGGCTCATCTTCATTCTTAATGAAGCCATAAGATTTGATCGCCTCATCAAATCTTATGTTCCAGCTTCGGGATGCTTGCTTCAGTCCATAAATGGACCTCTGCAACTTGCATACCATGTCTGGAGATTCTTTGGATGTGAATCCTTCTGGTTGTATCATATACACCTCCTCCTCAAGGTTTCCATTGAGGAAGGCAGTCTTCACATCCATCTGCCAGATTTCATAATCATGGTAGGCAGCAATGGAAAGAAGAATTCTGATGGACTTAATCATAGCAACGGGTGAAAAGGTTTCGTCATAGTCAACACCTTGTATTTGACGATAGCCTTTTGCCACTAATCTTGCCTTATAAGTCTCAATACGTCCATCTGCACCGATCTTTCTTTTAAAGATCCATTTGCAGCCGATAGGTACTATACCATCGGGTAAATCTACCAAGTTCCAAACTTGGTTGATGTACATGGACTGTATTTCAGAATTCATGGCTTCCCGCCATTTCCCAGCCTCTGAACTTTCAATGGCCTCCTGGTAAGTCTTGGGATCATCATCCTCATTATAGAATATCCTTGAACCATCCAAATTAATATGTCCCACATATCTTTCTGGTGGTTTAGGTACTCTTTCAGACCTACGAGGTTCCTGTGTATCATTTTGAACAGGTTCAGAAACTGACGGTTCATCTGATGAACCATTGCCAGTTTGTGGGTCTGGAACTTCTTCCAGAATTACTTTACTCCCACTGTCCTTCTGGAGAATATAATCTTCTTCCAGAAAGACAGCTCTCCTGGCCACAAACACCTTTTGTTGGCCAGGATGATAGAAGTAATATCCATAAGTTTACTTTGGATATCCCACAAATCTGCATTTGTCAGTTCTGGATTCCAGCTTATCTGCGTCATCTCTTTTAACATGAGCAGGACATCCCCAGACTTTAACATGTTTAAGGTCTGGTTTCCTTCCATTCCATATCTCATATGGAGTGGTCTCAACAGATTTGCTGGGTACCTTGTTCAGGATATACATAGCCGAGCTAAGTGCATATCCCCATAAGGACACTGGTAATTTGGACATGCTCATCATGGATCGCACCATTTCCATTAATGTGCGATTTCTCCTTTCTGATTCACCATTCATCTGAGGTGTATAAGGAGGTGTAAGCTGAGAAAGGATACCATTATCCTTTAAGTATTTAATGAACTCAGTACTCAAGTATTCACCACCCCGATCAGATCGGATGGTTTTTATACTCTTTCCTGTTTGTTTTTCTACTTCATTCTTAAATTCTCTGAATTTCTCAAAGGCTTCAGATTTATACTTCAATAAGTATACATATCCAAACCTTGAGTAATCATCAGTGAATGTAATGAAGTATGAGAAACCACCAATGGCTTGGGTTGACATAGGACCACATACATATGAATGTATGAGTTCTAATATGCCTTTGGCTCGTTCTCCAGTTACACTAAATAGAGACTTAGCCATTTTACCCATTAAACATGACTCACAGGTTGCATATGATTCATAATCAAATGGATCCAAATATCCATCTTTATGCAACCTTTGGAGTCTGTTTTCACCAATGTGTCCAAGCCTACAATGCCACAAGTAGGCTTTGTTCATTTCATACTTACTTCTTTTAATCGAAGAACCGATATGTAAATTATCATAAGACACATTCAATAGATACAATCCATTGGTCAAAATAGCAGAAGCTATTAATTTATTTCTGAAATAAATTGAACAACTCTTGTTCCCAAAATTTAAATTGTATCCAATTCTATCTAAACATGAAATAGAAATGATGTTCCTTATTATGCTAGGTACATAATAACAATCATCTAATAAAAATGTGTCTCCGGATGGTAGCTTGAGCTTCACTGTCCCCACAGCGATCGCCGCAACTCTTGCGCCGTTACCTAGCCTCAGCTCCACCTCGCCGGTCCTCAGCTTACGTTTTCTTGTCAGTACCTGCACAGAATTGCAGATATGAGATACACATCCAGTATCTAATACCCATGATGTACAATCTCTTATTGACAAGTTTACATCTATCATATAGATACCTGAAGCGTCCTGCTGCTTCACAGTTCCTTGAGCCTTGTCCTTGAGGTATTCCTTGCAATTCCTCTTCCAATGCCCTTTCTGGTGACAGTAGAAGCAATCACCTTTCTCAGTACTTTTACCCTTGTCTTTCTTGACACCCTTTGCCTTTCTCTGAACCTTGTTCTTATTCTTTCGAAAAGCTTGGACTGCAAGTCTTTTTCTGTTGGTCTTACCAACCATTAGGACTTGGGGTTTATCCTTCACAAGGTTCCCCTCAGCAGTCTTTAACATGTTCAGCAGTTCAACTAAGGTGGCCTGGATCTTGTTCATGTTGAAATTGATGATGAACTGAGCATATGAAGGTGGAAGTGAAGACAACACAAGGTCTGTGTGCATCTCCTTGGGAAGTGTAACCCCAAGAGCATCCAGCCTCTCCACCCACTCAATCATCTTCAGCACATGATTCTGTACTGAAGTTCCTTCTGCCATCTGAGCTTTGAACAGATTCTTCGATATCTCATATCATTCGATTCTGCTCTGCTCGCCAAAGAGCTCCTTCAAATGGAGCATGATGGATCTAGCATCCATCTCTTCATGTTGCCTCTGCAACTCATTGCTCATAGAGGCTAACATATAGCATTGGGCCATGGTGGAATCCTCCTTCCATTTTTCATACGCTATCATTTCCTACTCTAGAGCATCTAATGCTGGTTCAGCAGGAGGTTCAGTATCCAAGACGTAGGCAATCTGCTCAGACCTGAGGACTATCTTCAGGTTTCTGAGCCAGTCTTAGTAATTGGTACCTGTCAAACGGTTGGCATCAAGTATGCCTCTCAACGGGTTATGGTGAGACATTCTCGCCTACAGGAGATAATCAATCGATAATTAGCAGATATTCAGATTAACTAAAACAAGATATGGTCTTTTATTATCTAGTTTTACTCCCACTAATTTTCGACGGACTGTATAACCTTCAGATATACAGAATGGGAGACGCCGACTGTCTCCTAGTGGGGATCAGAATCTCCAAGCATCACAGTATGACCTCGGGTAAACACATAGTATCATACTGCTATCTCAGAGCAATCATCTCATGATAATTGCAACTCCTTGCAATATCCGATCGTACTTCGGCTCCCAAGTTTAATGGTCCCGGGTAAACACAGTAGACCATTATCCCCGGTCTAAGCTTTACCATCAATACGTGACAGAGTAAAGTAGAAACATAGTTCCCGGGTAAACACGTGGATGACTATATCGTTCCTCTACTCTTATCCAAAGGCATCTTATGCCATGATCAACAGTCCTCTCATCAGTTAATGGCAAACCTCGGGTAAACACATAGTATCTGCCACCACCGAATTAAGTTCTATCAATCATATTGATGGAGAGCCACGCGGTACATTCTCAATTACTCGCGCTACGGCTTAGAGTTTGTAACGAAGGTTTTACTTATTTAATTTGGTCTCATCCTAGGTGATAGTATTAAATATATCGAATATATTTATTAATACTAATAACCTAGCAAATATAAAGCACACGCATCACATACATGTCATTAGTGTGGTCATGGACGGCACTGCAGTTTAACTTGAGCCAGACAGTCAAACGCACACATACACACAATATAACAACTTATATCATGAGTCTGCAAACCCATGAATGCAATGAACTCCTTCATTTTCATCTGGTCAGCAGTTGTGGATCATCCTCGCTCCGCACGCATCCGCCTCGATCAAATTACATCGTAATTCTCAATTACACGATAATTTAAATGAGGAAGCCTTCTGGCGATTACATCAAGGAGGAAGGTAGAAGTACAATGGAATGTAAGAGGGAGAGGTTCGCAAACCTCTATTTATTAATACACAATAAACCACACAATCACATTCCACATCCACAAGTAATGCCCGTCCATGACCACCATGTGTTTTATTAAACAAACCACACATGAATTGCACATCAAATGGCTAAATAAAATTTTCGAAAATAATATTAATTTTGGTTTCATAAAACCAGGGACCAAACAAACTTTGGATTATTTGGAATTTTTCGAAAACTTTAGTATTTATTGCAAGCATGCTAATTTAAATCCAATTTAAACAAGCAAATCAATAACATATCAAAAATGCATTAAAATCTAAAATTAACGGCTTCAGAAATATTCCATGCTCAATTTGAACAATTCAAATATTTATGGGGTTAATCTAACAATTAGATTGCATAATGTTTAATCTAACATTTAGAATTAATTCAATTAACAACCTTTTGTTAATTAATTAACATAATAAACCTTAATAAGGGCCCAATCAAAATTGAATTTAATAAAAACAGTAAAATCATATTTTACAGATAATTATTAAACCAATTTTATAATTAATTTTTTTTAAAAAAAAATTGAATAAACTGGGCCCCTAAAGGGCTCAGCCCTGCTGAGCCCCTGGCTCGAGCCAGGGCCGAGCCAGGGCTCAGCCAGGGGCCCGGACCCAGGCCCGCAGGCCTGGTCCGGTGCCTGGCCGGCCCTGGCTCGGACCCCTGGCCCGGGCCAGGGTCCAGCCGGGCAGACCCGGTCGGCGGCTAGGGAAACCCTAGCCGCCCGGCCGGGTAGCCCGAGGGTTCCTTGCTGTGCAAGGAACCCGACGGCGCCGGATCCCTTTTGGGGTTCGTCTCCGGCGCCGGCCTGGCGGCGGCCGGGGACCGGACCTCGTCGCCGGCGTAGCTTGTACCTCCGGCGAGCTCCGGCGACCGGTGATGGCCACGGAGGTGCCCCGGAAAGGGGTTTATTCGCCCCCCTTTTTCTCCCAAAAAATCTGGTTTTGCAGGTTTCTCAAACCCGTGGGGAGGAAGAAGAAGGTCCATGGCCGCTCTTCCACGGCTTCCCATGCCACCAACAACTCGACCAGGGTCATTGGGCATGATCTACAGCGATTAGAACCCCTTAAAATCCATCTCTATGGATCCGACCACATCAAAAACGGCATGTTCTTCGTCCAACGAAGAACACGACGAAAAACCCCCAAAAATAAATTTTTCTTCAGATTTAAATCACGATCTCATCGCAGTAATCATCTAATGATTATAAATCTTTCAAGAACATAAATCTAAGCATTGAATAAATTCAAAAACCATAAATTTTAGAGACCGAAATGGCGAAAACACAGTGGAACCTGGCTCTGATACCACTGTTGGGATCGCTGTGTCGGGATCCGATCCTAAAACGCAGCGGAATAAAATTTTCGGGACCGGATCTGTCCCGTTTCGGTCGTTAAAACTAAAACCGATGTAGATCGATTTACCTTGCGCGGATTCGAATCCGCGTCCGTTTTTCGGTTCCGTCGGAGCGATGCCGCAAGTCGCACAGGTGCCCGACCTCTATCGGTATCCACGCGGTTCTCCTCGCGATGGATCGTCCTCACTTCCTCGCTCGCTGCGGCGCTTGAAGATCCCGTCTGACTGCGTGTGATCCGCCGCGACATGCGGATTCAGAATCCCCGTCGAACGGGAGGTGGAGCAGTTGGGAACGGCACGCCCAGAGGAGAGAAAAAGTGGGGAAGAACGAATGATGGCTAGGTCAGGGTTGCTGGCCCCGGACGTAGAATCCGTTCTTTTATAAGAAGTCAGTTTGCGGTTTTTCACAAAAACCCAGACTTATCCGAAATCCTGTCGGATTATCCATCGACTTGAATACCATTTGCGTGTGACCCTTTAGGCCCAATTACCAGTCCAGTTAATAGCCCATTAAGTCCAGTAACCCTTTACTGACCTACTGAATTAATTAATATCCTTATATTCAATTAATCAGCCGAATTTAATGTCCCACAATAAATTCGGACGGACTGCTGATCACGTTGGATGCCAAACAACATCGCGTGATCCTGGATGGCACTGGGGTTATCGCAACCATCTATTGGAACCTTTCTGTCATCTGTTAGCGCGCAGATATAATCCTTCATCCGTACAATGTTCCCGAATCGACCTAGGGCATGGTTTACTGTTAAACCCTATTTGGTCGATTCACTTGAATCAGATACCGCTAATCTGAATCCGATAACTCCTTATCGATTACAGAGTCCGCCCTGGCCAGGGACTTTAAGCGCATCATTCCCGGAACATTCTCTCTCAAACAACCGAGAGCGGATGATCCCGTATTGAACACACAATTACCTTCGAGGGCATTTCCCTGAACCCGATCGCTTGACTTATTGATATCCCATGGTTAGGGATTCGTTCGTCAAGGTCAAAGCTCATAAACCTACCAACAAGGTATCCTTGGAGTCTCAGGTCCAAGGATCATCTACGCAACCGTGACATTTGAATCAAGCTGGTTAACAGTGAGGTGATTACCATCCAGCGATTCATAGTCGGATCAGTTCAGTGAACTCATTCACCAATGAGCACCTATAGGTTCAGCATAGTGTCTCCACACAAGTGACTTATGGGATCAGTCACCCTCATCATATGAGCTGAAGTAACCTATACTAGTCTATCCGGATGTTCGATGTCCTATCTCAAACATCCTATGACTAGGAACAATTAAGAATGTGTTTATAAGTCTTCGGTCCCGTAATTATGATCTCATCATAATCCGAAGACTATTGCACATGTTCATGGACTTCATCGTGATACGATAAACACATATCGAATTAATTACACACAATGAATTATTGCCATTTATTAATAATCTGAATATGTACACAGTATCGGATTGGCTTTGAGACCATCTAATACTAACATACACATGGTGAGGTCTGAGCATCGTTTTTCTAGTTTTGTTCTTCGAGATGGACAGGGATTGCGTTTGTTTTTTAATTTAATTTTAATTTTCTACGTCAGTGATCCCGAGAAACGAGAACCTAACAGTGGTCCCTGAGCCAGGTTCCACTGTTTCTTGTCCGTTTCGATCTACGAAATAGATTTTTTTCATGTTATATTCTATGTATAGTTTGATTTTTGTGTTAGAACGGAGTTCATGAGATGAACACTGATGATTAGATTGTAATTTTAACATAAAAAATCAATATTTATTTAATGATTTTTCGCGTTCTTCGTCGAACGAAGAACGGCAGATGTTGTGGCCTCCTTTACGAACTATTGCGAACGAGAAAAAGGAAAGGGTAGAGGGGGAGGGGGGCTCAGGAATCTACTAGAGAAAGGGGGCGCTGTCGGCGGGACCGGCCAGTGCTGGTGCCACCATCGGCGACGACGTCATCTGGTGCCAGCAGTCCCGCTCCACCGGACCGCAACCCACCACCGCGGTCGTAGAAGTAGGGGACGGGAAGCGGTAAAGGGTAACCCCTGTGGCAGCTAGGGTTTCATTCCTAGCCGTACCAAGGGTCGGACCCTTGGCTTGGGGTAGCCCCGAGCAAGGGCTCAAGCCCTGCCCCAGCCTAGACTCGAGCTAGGGGCCCATTAGATGGGCGCCTAGGCCCGAACCCAGGGGCTGGGCCAGGCTCAACCGTGGCTCGAGGCCAGGGTTCAGTTGGACTGAGCTAGCCCAGGCCTATTCAAACCCCAGCCCTAATTAAATTAAAATTACATTTTAATTTTGAAATTCAAAATTATTTCGAATTTTTTTATTTAATTTTATTTAATTGAGATTTAAATGATTTTAAATAATTTTAATTATCAAATGTTGTTAATTAATAGTGTTAATTATTAGTTTAGGGGTTAAATTAGTAATTAACTCTAACCGTATGATCTAAAAGTTAGATTAGTAGTTACTAATTAATAGTCTAATTGTTGGATTATTTGTTGATGATTAATCTAAATGTTAGATTAATTTTGAATTATTCGAAGTGTTCTAATTAGCATAGAATGTTCTGAATATTATTAATTTGGAGTGTGTGCACATTAGATGGGTGTTTAACGCATTTAAATTTGATTTAATATATGTCTAAGTTAATAAATGAGCTTTCGAAAAATCAAATCCCAATTTTGATTGAAACCAAGCTTTATAAAAGTTAAAATTATTTATTTTCAAAACTCTTTTATTTAGCCATGTGATCTACTCTTGCATGTGTGAAATGAATAAAAGACACCGTGGTCATAGACGTGCACTTGTGAATACTTCATACGATGATGTATGAATGTGGGCCGTAGATGTATGGTTAGTTTTATTAATTGTTAATAAATAGAGGTCTGCGAACCTCTCTCTCTCTCTCTCATACTCTGATGTACTTCTACCTCTCTCCATTTTGTACTCACCATAAGACCCTCTTCAATTTTACATGTAAATTGAGAATTTAATGTAATTTGATCGAAGCAACCGAGAATGGAGCAAGGATGATCCATAGTTGCAACCAGGAAGGCCATTGCAAGGAGATCTTTGGCATACATGTTTGTAGACTATCTGATATAAGTGTTATATTAGATTGTGTATGCATTTGATGGTTTGGCTCTAGTCAAACCATTGTCATATCCATGACCACACATGACATACATGGGATACATTATTATATTTTGATTATAAAGCAAAGCAGATATAGTATGTAGTAAATATATATGATAAATTTATATACTATCACCTATGAGAGACTAAGATAAAAGTTATTTAAGACCCTTGCCAAATTCTAAGCCAGAGGATGAGTAATTGAGAGTTTACTACTATTGGGTTTGTTGTGTCAGATCAGAATAAAACGCAATGGAAAAATTAAGTCAGATCCATGCCGTTTCGTAGAAATAAGTCAGATTGTAAAAATGGTTTTTCACCTTGCGTGGATTCAAATCCGCATTCGTCCAGTTCCGTCAAGGTGATGCTGCAAGCCATGCAGGTGCCCAACCTCTAGCGATATCCACGCAGTACTCCTCACGATGGATCATCCTCGCTTCCTCGCTCGGTGCAGCGTCCGCGGATCCCGTTGGCTGTACGTAATTCTCCATGACATGCGGTTTCAAATTTCCCGTCGAACGGGAAGCGAAGTAGGCAGGAGTCGGAGCGGAGCCTCTAAGGGGCCGATATTTGAGAGGGGCGCCCAGGAGAGAGAGAGAGGAGAGAGAGGGGGGCAGCTAGGTCAGCTATGAGTTCCTGGCCACCGAGCTCAAAGTGGTACTCTTATAATAAGTGGTTTCGTGGTTTTTTTGAAAAACCCACACTTATTCAAAACCCCGTCAAAACATCCATTGACTTGAAAACCATTTGCATGTGACCCTCTAGGCCCAAATACCAGTCCAGTTAATGGCCTATTAAGTCCAGTAACCTTTTACAGACTCACAGAATTAATTAATATCCTTATATTAATTAATCAGCCGAATTTAATGTCGCACAATAAATTCGGACGGGCTTCCAATCACGTTCGGTGCCGAGCAACACCGCGTAATCTCGAAAGGCATTGGGGTTTCTGCAACCCGATATTAGAACCTTTCCATCATCAGTTACTGCACGGATATTATCCTTCATCCGTACAATGTTCCTGAATCGACGTAGGGTATGGTTTACTATTAAACCCTAGTCGGTCGATTCACTTGAATCAGATGCTGTTAATCTATATCCGATAACTCTTTATTTGATACAGAGTCCAACCTGGCCAGAGACTTAAGCACATCATTTCCAGAACATTCTCTCTCCTATTACCGAGAGTGGATGATTCCGTATTGACCACACAATTACCTTCGTGGGCATCTCCCTGAACCCAATCATTTGACTTATTAATAACCTATGGTTAGGAATTCGTTAGTCAAGGTCAAAACTCAGAGACCTACCAACGAGGTATCTTTGATGTCTTAGGTCCAAGGACCATCCACGCAACCATGACAAAAGAATCAAGCTGGTTAACAGTTAGGTAGCTACCATCCAGCGGTTCATGGTTGGATTAGTTCGGTGAACTCATTCGCCAATGAGCACCTACAGGTCCAACATAGTGTCTCCACACAAGTGACTTATAAGATTAGTCACCCTCATCATATGAGCTGAAGAAACTTGTACTAGTCTATCTGGATGTTTGATATCCTTCTCAAACATTCTCCAACTAGGAAAAATTAAGAACATGTGTTTATAAGTCTTCAGTCTCGTAATCATGATCTTATCATAATCTGAAGACCATTGCACATGTTCGTGGACTTCATCATGATACGATAAATAAGTATCGAATTAAATACACAATGAAATTATGTCATTTTATTAATAGACTGAATAAAACGTAGTATTTGATTGCCTTTTAGCCCACCTAATACTAACAATCTCCCACATGGACTAAAGGCAATCACTCTTATGCTGAATACTCATATTCTTTAAGTGACGCTCAAACATATTTTGAGACAATGACTTCGTCAGTGGATCTGCTATGTTGTCGGCTGAGGGAATCCTTTCCACCACGACATCTCCTCGAGCTATAATCTCTTTGATCAGGTGAAAGGGCTTCAGAATGTGCTTCGACTTCTGATGAGACCTCGGCTCTTTTGCTTGAGCAATCACCCCATTGTTGTCACACAGTATTGGGACGGGACTAGAGTTAGTTTCCACCACAACAAGATAGCCAATGAACTTCTTCATTCAGACTGCTTCCTTGGCGGCTTCAGTAGCAACAATGTACTTGGTTTATGTTGTCGAATCAATAGTGTTTTCTTGCTTGGAACTTTTCCAACTCACTGTTCCCCCATTGAGTATAAAGACAAATTCCGATGTTGACTTACTATCATTCGGATCAGATTGAAAACTCGAGTCAGTTTATCCTTGTAGCTTTCAGTCTCCTCCTCCATAGACCATAAACATATGCTTCGTTCTTCTCAAGTACTTAAGGATACATTTCATAGTCTTCCAGTGTTCATCACATAGATCTACCTGATGTCTACTCGTAACACTTAGAGCATATGCTACATCAGGTCTAGTACATAGCATGACATACTATGGCTGATGCATAGGGAATTATATCCATATTGTTAGTATTAGATGGTCTTAAAGCCAATCCGATACTATGTACTGATTTAGATTATTAATAAATGGCAATAATTCATTGTGTGTAATTAATTCAATCTATGTTTATCGTATCACGATGAAGTCCATGAACATGTGCAATAGTCTTCGGATTATGATGAGATCATAATTACGGGACCGAAGACTTATAAACACATGTTCTTAATTGTTCCTAGTCATAGGATGTTTGAGATAGGACATCGAACATCCGGATAGACTAGTATAGGTTACTTCAGCTCATATGATGAGGGTGACTGATCCTATAAGTCACTTGTGTGGAGACACTATGCTGGACCTATAGGTGCTCATTGGCGAATGAATTCACTGAACTGATCCGACTATGAATCACTGGATGGTAAACACCTCACTGTTAACCAGCTCGATTCTTTTGTCACGGTTGCGTGGATGATCCTTGGACCTGAGACGCCAAAGATATCTTGTTGGTAGCTTTCTGAACTTTGACCTTGACTAACGAATCCCTAACCATGGGTTATCAATAAGTCAAGCGATCGGGTTCAGGGAAATGCCCTCGAAGGTAATTGTGTGTTCAATACGGGATCATCCGCTCTCGGTAGTTTGAGAGAGAATGTTTCGGGAATGATGCGGTTAAAGTCCCTGGCCAGGGCGGACTCTGTATTCTATAAGGAGTTATCGGATTCATATTAGCGACATCTGATTCAAGTGAATCGACCGAATAGGGTTTAACAGTAAAGCATACCCTAGGTCGATTCAGGAACATTTCACGGATGAAGGATTATATATGCGTGCTAACCGATGACAGAAAGTGTAAGGACTGAGGTTTCGGGTTATGTATTCGGGTCGGGTTCGGGCCGGATCCCTTGGTTTGGACCCTGTGGGGTCTTGAGATTCCTGGCTGAATGGCGTCAGCACTGCTCGACGCCTTTCAAAAGGCGTCAGGTTGTGTGGACGCCATTTAGGTCTGCAGGTTGTTGTGCCACGTGTGCGCCACGTGGGCGGGTTTCGGGCCGCGAGAGTACGGCCCCGGTCACATCGTCTGAACGGCGTCCATGTTGGTCGACGCGATTCAGACTGTGACCTCTGCGATGTCAGGGTACGGCGCCAGAGCGTGTCAGTACGGCCTGTCCTGTCATCTGATAGGCGTCTACCTTGATCGACGCGTTTTAGCTGGATTCAGATTGACCCCGCGAACCTCCCCTTCTTTCCCTCATTCTCGCCTTCACTCTCTCTCTCCTCGCCCTCTCCGCCCTCTCCGACTCTCTTTTCCCCTTCCCTTCCTCTTCTTCCTCTTCAATCACTCCATAGCCTCCTTACCTCTCACCTCTACCCCCACCACCTCCTTCGCGGCGTTCCATTCTCCGGACGGCGGTCGACGTCCCGGCGGAGTGGCGGCGTCCTCGAGGGTACCGGCGGCGGTCTGCGGTGCGGCGGGTCGGCGGCGAGGAGCTTGGAGGAGTTCAAGAACCGGTAGGGGGACGAACCTTGCATGTGTTGCTCGTGTTTTCTTTGGCGTGACATGACGTGTTTTGGGCTAGATTGAGTATGTTTAGGGGGGGTTTCCTTGTGGGAATGGCTGTGCTTGTGATCGTGGATTCGTAGCATGCTTGTGGTGGTTGTATTCCTCTTCCTCCCCTTCTGGTTTTGGGGCTTTTCGGGGTGTTTGGGATTAAGGGAGAAACCCTCGGTTCGAACCAGGGAACCAGGTTTCTGGCGCTAAACGGCGTCGTGCCTGGTCGACGCCTTTCAGAAGGGCGTCAGGGCAGTACGACGCCTTTTAGGGCAGAAACCTCCCTGTTCGAGATTTTGCAAGATAGGGGTTCTGGCACAAAATGACGTCATGGATGGACGACGCCTTTCAGAAGGGCGTCGGGACATCATGACGCCATTTAGACAGGAAATCAGTCCGAGTGAGGGTCTGTAAATCTGGAATTTCGGTGTGAATGGCGTCTGTGGAAGTGGACGCGTTTCAAATAGGCGACTCCCTATGACGACGCGTTTCAAGGAATAATCTAGCTTTATTGAACCTGTCTGAGGGGCTTGAATGGCGTCGACCTCGGTCGATGCGATTCAAGACAGAACTGTAAGAATCCTGGTTTTATCATGTGTTTCATTGTGGGACGATTCAATGCATGCTTTACGTTGTACACTGAGACTGAGGACTCCTGCGTGAATGGAATTACATCATGTTAGATGTGTGTATGTGCTTATGCGATTGTGGATTGGAATAACTGTGGTTTACGTTTGTCACCATGGACCGATGGGGACAGGGTCATGGTGTGTGTGAGGCATTGTGCCGTACCGGTGGGAGAAGGGGTACATGTTGTGTTTTACCTTTGGCTGAGGGAAGCAGGATCGCCTTGAGCCCGACGGGCCGGAGTAGCCGGTGTGCTATCCGAGGGGTCGCTATTTGTCCTCAGCGGGTCGGGGTTTCCCGGTTTGTCGTGGCAGCTTCCGGCGCGTTTCTTGCTGTGGTACTGTTGGAGTTGTTTTACCCCTGTAGCCACTGGGCCTGATGTGACCTTTGATCAAGGTTACGAGTGGTACCCTTAGCCCTTTGGCCTGACGCAGCCCGGGAGGTTAGGGTTGTGGGTAGTTCCTGTAGCTTCGGCTTGACGGGGGTTCGCCGGTCCCCAGGGCCCTCCTGAATCGCTGAGGCCTAGCATGGAGGCAATCCGGACGGTAGGACAGTAGTCTAGACTGCTTGTGTGCACACGTAGCTGGCAGTGGCGGTACACTGGTTCCAGCTAGTCCTAGTTTGACTCACTGCCTCACCCTACAGTGCCCCGGAACACTGTAGGGGTGGATAGGCGTGAGCAGTGGTGGTAGTGTTGGGAGGCGACATTTGACTGCGGTCGACAGTGTGGTTCAGTCGCTTCGTGGACTTTGGTTGTGAGATGTGACTCTGTGTTGGGTTCTTCGGGTTGCTAGAATGGTTCTTGCTACACTGCTTATCGTACGTTTCATATCAGAGTTGGATGCTATGTTTACTGCTTTATTTAATTGCCATGGCATGAGATACCTTATGGTCGGGGTAAAGGAGCCATGTAGCCTTATTATGCTATCTACAAGGACTGCATACAAATCTATGCTCGTCCCGTAACGATGGTAATGCTTAAACCAGAATTAATGACTTGTTTTGCTATCTATGAAGTCGTTAAACCTCTGGGGACCAAAGCTATGATCAGATATTGCAAGGAGTGCAACTTACATAAGATGGGTGCTCTTTGGTTGTATTACAACTTGTTGTGCTATCCCCAAGGCTATATTACAAGTCATTGATATTATGATTCCTGCTAGGAGACCGTCGACATCTAACATTCTGTTTATCCTAGGTTTATATAGTCGGTCGAAAATTAGTAGGAGTTAAAATTTGATTAAAAGTCTATATCTTGTTTTAAATTTAACAATTGAACATCTGCTAAATAAATTTCATTTTTCTCCTGTAGGCAAAAATGTCATCGAATAACCAACTCCTTAGCATATTTGATGTCAATCGTTTGATAGGCCCAAACAACTTAGATTGGCTTAGAAATCTGAAGATTGTCCTCAAGTCTGAGCACATTGCCTACGTCCTTGAAGATGATCTTCCTGCTGAACTAGCATTACAAGCCCCTGAGGTAGAGATGATTGCATATGAGAAATGGAAGGAGGACTCCACTCTGGCACAATGGTATATGGTTGCTTTTATGAGCAATGAGTTGCAGAGGCGACATAAGAACATGGATGCCAATCCCATCTTGCTCCATTTACAGGAGCTATTTGAGGACCGAACTAGGATAGAAAGATATAAGATATCTAAATTCCTATTTAAAGCTCAGATGGCAGAGAGATCTTCAGTGTAGACCCATGTGCTGAGAATGATTGAGTGGATTCAGAGATTGGAAGTCATTCGGATTCCTTTACCCAAGGAGATGTACACTAACCTCGTCCTCGCCTCATTCTCTGCATCATATGCACAATTCATTGTTAATTTCAACATGAACAAGATATAGACTTCCTTGGCTGAGTTTCTTAATATGCTGAAAACTATAAGGGGCAACCTTGTGAAGGAAAAGCCCAATGTCCTCTTTGTTGGTAAGACAATGGCGAAGGAGTAGAAAAAGGTAATTGCTTCTACTGCATGCAGAAGGGCCATTAGAAGAGGAACTGCAAGGAGTACATCAAGGATCAAGCCCAAGGAAAGGTGAAGCAATCGAAAGCTTTAGGTATATATATGATAGATAAAAACTAGTTTGTAAGAGATTCTACATCTTGGGTCTAAGATACTAGATGTTCTTCTCATGTCTGCCATGATGTGCAGGTGCTGACAAGTAGGCGCTAGCTGAGAAAAGACGAGGTGTATTTGAGGCTAAGGAACAACGCAAAAGTTGCGGCCATTGTTGTAGGGACAGTGAACCTCAAGCTTCTATCAAGAAACGTCTTATCATTAGATGATTGTTATTATGTATCTACCATAATAAAGAACATCATTTATGTTTCTTGTTTGGACAAGATTGGATATAGATTGACTATTAAGAACAAAGGTTGTTCAACTTATTATAGTAATAAATTAATTACTTCGGCACATTTAGTCAATAGTCTATATCTTTTAGTTGTTTCTTATTATAGTCTCTATATTGGTAATGCTCTTAAGAAGAGTAAGAATAGTATGAGTTAAGCTTATATGTGACATTATAAACTTGAACACATTGGTGAAAGTAGGCTGCAAAAGTTACACAAACATAGTTATTTAAATGCATTCGATTATGAATCGTTTGCAACATGTGGGTCCTATTTGATGGGTAAGATGGCAAAGTCTCTATTTAATAGACATGGAGAGTACGCCATGGACATCTTGGAACTAATACATTCGGATGTATGTGATCCCATGTCCACCCATGCCAAAGGTGGCTTCTCATATTTTATCACGTTCACTGGTGACTTCTCGATATTCGGCTACGTGTACTTAATGAAGTACAAGTCAGAAGCGTTTGAGAAGTTCAAGGAGTTCAAGAATAAAGTTGAGAAGTAGATAGGATGGAGTATTAAAGCTCTTCGATCTGATCGGAGAGGAGAATACTAGAGTACTTGTTTCACACAATTCTTAAAAGATAATGGTATCCTTTCTCAGCTGACCCCTCCATATACATCACAGATGAATAGTGTATTACAAAGGTGAAATCTCACCTTGTTGGATATGGTGCGATCTATGATGAAATTTTCAAACTTACCAGTGTCCTTCTAAGGGTGTCCTACATATCTACTGAACAGAGTATCCAACAAATATTTGACATCTACTCCATATGAGATATGGAAAGATACAAATTTAGAATTTAAACATATTAAAGTCTGGGGTTGTCCTGCTTATATAAAAAAAGTACAATCCAGACAAACTGGAATCTATAATTGATAGATGCAAATTTGTGGGATATCTAGAGGAGACATTTGGATACTATTTTTACCATTCTGTTGAATAAAAGGTGTTTGTAACCAGAAAAACTGTCTACCTAGAAGAGGAATACCTTCTCCCGGACGACAGTGTAAGTAAAATGGTATTGGAAGTGGTTTAGATCCCCAAACAGTTGCAATCTCATTGGATGAGCTATCAATTCCTGAACCTATTCAGATACACACAGATGAGGCTCAGAGATCTGGTAGAGCACCTAGACTATTTGTCGGACATATCGTAGAAGGTGAGTCTAAGGTGGTGACTAATGAGGATAATGATCATAAATCTTACCAGGAGGCCATTAAAGGCCAAGAAGCTAGGAAGTGGCGAGAAGTCATGAATTCTAAAATCCAGTTCATGTACACCAACCAAGTTTGAAACTTAGAGGACTTGCCCAAGGGTACTATACCTATTGGGAGCAAGTGGATTTTTAAGAGAAATATTGGTGCACATGGAAGGGTCGACACTTATAAGGCAAGATTGGTGGTAAAGAATATCGTCAAAGACCAGGAATTGACTAGGATGAGACTTTCTCACTAGTTGGCATAATAAAGTCAATCAGAGTTCTTCTCGCCATAGCAGCACACTACGATTATGAGATTTAGCAGATGGATGTGAAAATTGCCTTCCTCAATAGTAACCTTGAGGAAGAGGTGTATATGATACAACCAGAAAGTTTCACATCTAAGGAGTTTCGAAAAAAAAGTGTGCAAGCTTTAGAGGTCCATTTATGGACTGAAGCAGGCTTCCCCGAGCTGGAACATAAGATTTGATGAGGCTGTCAAGTCTTATGACTTCATTAAGAATGAAAACGAGTCATGTATGTACAAGAAGATCAGTGGGAGTGCAATCACCTTCTTACTTCTTTACGTAGATGATATTCTACTTATTGGGAATGATCGTAGATGATATTCTACTTATTGGGAATGATGTAGCTATATTATCATTAGTAAAGGTGTGGTTGTCAAAGAATTTCTCTATAAAGGATTTGGTAGAAGCATCCTACGTATTGGGAATACGGATCTATAGATATAGATCAAAGAACATGTATGGGATGACCCATTCCATATACATAGATAGCATCGTCAAAAGGTTTGGCATGAAAAGTTCCAAGCGAGTCTCATATCAATGAGACATAAAATTTATCCCTCAAAGGAGTAGTCTCCTAAGACTCCAAAGAGAAGGCAGTTATAGATAGAGTACCCTATGCTTATGCCATAAGATCTATCATATATGTCATGCTATATACAAAGCCTAATGTTGCATATGCTCTAAGTGTTACGAGCATATTTAAGGCTAATCCAGGTGAAGAGCACTGGAAGGCAGTAAAATGTATTCTTAAGTACTTGAGTAGAACTAAGGATATGTTTCTTACCTATGGAGCAGGTGACTTGAGACTGCGAGGCTTTACTAACTCGAGTTTCCAGTCAGACCTAAATGATAGCATGTCTACATCTGATTTTGTGTTCACTCTGAACGGAGGCATAGTGTGCTAAAAGAGTTCCAAACAAGAAACCGCTACAGATTCGGCGATAGAAGCTGAATACATCGCTGCAATTGAAGCTGCTAAGGGAGCACTGCGGTTGAATAAGTTTATTAACGACCTCGGCGTATTTCTCAGTATCTCTGATCTTGTTCTACAGTTATGTGATAACAATAAGACAATTGCTCAAGCGAAAGAGTAGCGGTCTCATTAGAAATCGAAACAGATTCTAAGGCACTTTCATTTTATCAGAGAGATCACTTTTAAAGGAGATGCAGTGGTGGAAAGATTTCCATCCGCCGACAAAATAGTAGATCCACTCACAAAGTCATTGTCTCAAATTGTGTTTGAGTGTCACTTAGAGGCTGAGCTAGCCAAACATCTTGCTCAGCCCTAGCCGCCCCCTCATCTCTCCCTCTCCCTCTCTGGCGCCCCTGGCCGGCCCCCTTCTGTAGAAATATGTTTCGTCAACTTCTTCAACTCCCGTGAGATGGGAATTCCGCCGTATGTTACAGTGGTCGTCATGGTGAACGATGACTTCTTCGAGCACTGCGAGAAACGAGGAATGTGAGAAAATTCGTCGCGAGGAGAATCGCAAAGACTCCACTAGAGGCTGGGCATCTGCGGATGGCGCTTCACACCGATGGAACCAATCAAATGCAAATTCGAATCCATGCAAGGTGATGTATGATCACCGTTTTTCTTGTTTTGTTCTTCGAATCAGACAGTGATCGCTTTTGTTTTTTAATTTAATCTTAATTTTGCTACGTCCGCGATCCCGAGAAATGAGAACCTAACATTCTTTACTATCTATTTATTATTTATTCCTTTTTTAAGATCTTTTACACATTCTCTAAACTCTTTCTCACCTTTTCTAAGCCTCTTAGAACCCATCAAGCATTAGAGTTAATGCTTTTGGAGTTTAACTCTTTCTTCTCTAAAAGACAACACTATAAACATACCCTGCAAGAGGAGTTGCACCCCTTAATGGCTCCAGCACAAATCCAAAGGCTTATTTATAGCTAACTTATCTTTTCGTACACAATACTAACTCTTCTTTCCTCTTTAGGATTAGTGATTCATCCTACAAGACTCTCTCTTCAAGTTAAAGTCACAATCCTAGTGCAAACTGGACTTTACTTTCGCAACTTGCAGTTTTCTTTTCTTAAAACCTTTAAATATGAACTCTTAAATGTCAGAATTAAGAAAAACTGTAAGGATTGAGGTTTCAGATCCGATTATTGGGTCAGTTTCGGGGTCGGATCCCTTAGTTGGGCCCTGGTGGGGCTGAGACTTAGTTTCAAGCTCGATGGGGTTAAAACGGCGTCCAGCTAGGTGGACGTGTTTTAGGCTGTGCAACGTGGGCGCTACGTGGACTGGCCTTGGGGCGCGAGAGTAAGGCCCCGGTCATATCGTCTGAATGGCGTCTTGGATGGACGACGCGATTTAGAGTACGACCCTGGGTTGTTAGTGTATGGCCCGGTCTTGTCATCTGAATGACGTCGGGCTTGCACGACGCATTTTACCCAACTTCTGTTTAACCCCATGAACCCTCCTTCCTTTTCCTCATTCTCTCCTTCCTCTTCTCTCTCCTCTCTTCCTTCCGGCGAGCCGGCGAACCCCCTCCTCCTCTCCTTGCTTTCCTTCCTTCCTTTCCTCTCTCCATTCCTCCTCTCCCTCCACTCCATCAACCTCCTAACTCCCACTACTACCACCACCATCTCCTCCGCGGCGTTTTTCTCTCCGGACGGCAGCCGACGTCCCGGTGGAGTAACGGCGTCCATGGTGGTACCGGCGGCGGCGTGTGGCGAGGCAGGTTGACGGCTTGGATCTAGGAGGTGTTCGAGTAACCGGTAGGGTGACGATCCCGCTGTATTTTGTTTAAAAGCATGTTTTTCCCGCTTTGAAGCACGTTTAGGTTAAGCATGTTTAGGGGACTTTTGGGGTGAAAATATTAAAGGCATGTAATGAGAAATTAGGTGTTTTAATGGGTATTTAGGTTCTTCTCTTCCTTCTCCACTTTGTTCGCATTTTTACACGATTTGGGGGAGGAAATACCACCCCGTGGATTGGGGGATGGCGGAGGAAGAACCTGTCTGTCAGGGTTAAATGGCGTAGGGGGACAGCGACGCCTTTTAGAAACGCACTATCCGAGGGGTTGTTGTTTGGTCTCAGCAGGTCGGAGTTTCTCGCGTTCGGCCGTGTGGTTGGCATGTTTTGCCGACACGCTGGTTGTGGGCTCCGTGGTAGAATGGTTTCAGAATTGTGCATGTTATATTTCGACTGCATATGTTTTATATCGAAATCTAAGAGTTATGTTTACTGCTTTACTTTCCTAAATTATCTGTAATTGCGTTGCTACACTTGTGGGTGCGCGAGTGGGTGGTGGGGATCGAAGGATCCCTACTGAGTCTTTTCGACGAGACTCACCCTTGTGGTTTTCAGGTGATGGTTCCAGGCAGACGTAGCGAGGAGAGCGTTGTTTTGGGTCACACGCCAGCAGCCGTTGTTCCGGGGTATGCCCAGATGTAGTTGTCATTTTATTTTATGGCCTGTATGCTAATTTATTTCTTTTTAGTTGGAGTATGTAATTATTTGTTGAGTCGAGTCGCATTATAATAATTTTTAATTCTTGCATTTCTTTTTCAATTCAATGCGATGTGAATGTTTAGCTTAGTTAATTATTTTTTTTCCAGACTTATCTAGATCCTGGTTTGGCTCCAAATAAATGATTCGGTACCCATTTAGTAATCGGATCCGCGATTATAGGGTGGCGGATTGTTACAGTTGGTATAAGAGCATTTGGTCTGGCAAATAAATGAATAATTAAGTTAAATATTGTAATTTCGGGAAACAATTACATTATCCCGTACAGGCACAGCGGTAGTGTAGGTTTTTAGGATTCTAATTAGAACTTTTCGATTTTTGTGATTATAGGCGATTAGATGGCTCCTAGGAAGAGGATGTCAGTCATTAGAGAGCGGGGAGATGTCCCTAGTGGATCTGAGCCTGGTAGGCCGAGTATGGAGCATTTCATAGAGGCTATGATGGACACGATGGCTAGATACCAGACCCGAAACCCTAGTGAGAGTTCTAGTGCTCGGGGAGGGTCTTCAGCTACACTGGAGAGATTCCTGAAGCTGAAGCCGCCTCATTTTACCGGTCGTCCCGACCCTGATGAGGCTGTTCATTGGTTGAGGGAGATGGAAAAGACTTTTGATACTATGGATTGTGCGGCGGTTGAGAGGACTCCGTTGGCTACCTTCATGTTGAAGGATGATGCCTACGACTGGTGGACCGCTTTGAAGAGCTTTTCATATGCGGATAGGAGTCTTAGGGAGATTCCATGGGAGACATTTATGAAGGAATTCAATGCTCAGTACTTCCCTAGGCATGTCCAGAGGGCCAAGGAGAGGGAATTTATGGAATTGACCCAAGGAAGCATGATAGTGCTTGAGTACCAGATGAAGTTTGTTTCACTTGGGAGGTTCGTGTCTTTTATCTCAGGAGACGAGGAGCGTCGGACTGAGAGGTTTGTGGATGGACTGAGGCCCAATTTGAGGAGTTTTGTGGCCTCCCACTGTTGTACAGATTTGGCATCGGCGGTTAGGTGTGCCGCGGCAGTAGAGGCACAGCATGAACAGTTAGCTCGAGAGAGGGGACTTGCTACTTACGGGCCAGCTCATGGCAGAGGAAAGACAGCAACAGCCACAACTCCTTCGTCCGGATCAGGATCGTCTTCACTCGGCTCTAGATTCAGGAGGTTCTTTCGAGGAGGTAGCAGCAGCGGTAGTAGTAGACCCAGACAGAGCCAACAGAGTCAGTCGGTTTCCATTGCTCAGCAGGAGGCAGCTCAAAGGCTTCCGACAGCTTGTCGACATTGCGGTGGTACTCACGGTGGGACTCAATGTCCTGCATTTTTGGGGAGATGTTACATTGTGGCCAGCAGGGCCATTTGGCGAGGTATTGCCCGCAGGGGCATGGTCAGAGGCAGGGTCAGGTGACCAGAAGAAGCCGAAGACCCACGGGAGAGCTTTAGCTATCACTAGGAAGGAGGCTCGTGCATCCAACTTGGTGGAAGGTACACTTTCTATCCTTGGAAACTCTGCGCATGTGTTAATTGATTCGGGTGCTTCGCATTGTTTCATTTCTGAGCAGTTCGCAGTTATTCTTTCTTCACCCGTTGTTGAGATGTCTAATGGACTGATGGTAGAGGTTCCTTCTGGGGATTTCATGTTGTCTTATAACTGTTTGAGTAAGGTTCCCTTGACCATTGAGGGCCATGAGTTACCTGCCCAGTTAGTTGTGCTTGCTATTCGCGACTTCGATGTCATCTTGGGCATGGACTGGTTGAAGGCTTTTTATGCCGAGGTGGACTGCCATAGGAAGAAGGGTGCGTTTCTCTATTCCGGACATCCCGACCTTCTACTTCCAAGGTATTAGGCTTTCTTCTCGTGGTATTCTTATTTTTGCCTTTAAGGCCCAGAAATTGCTTGTTGGTGGTTGTGAGGCTTTCCTTGCCTCTGTTGTTCTAGCTGATGTTAATAGTAGTTCTAGTCCTTGGAAGGTGCCTGTAATTTGTGATTTTGTTGATGTGTTCTCTGAGGAGTTGCCTGGCCTTCCTCCTCAGCAAGAGGTCGATTTTACCATAGAGCTTGCGCCAGGTACGGCGCCATTGTCTAAGGCCCCGTATCGGATGGCTCCGGCTGAACTCGCTGAGTTGAAGGTGCAGTTGCAGGAATTACTAGACAAGGGTTTTATTTGTCCCAGTACTTCTCCGTGGGGTGCTCCAGTTCTATTTGTCAGGAAGAAGGATGGTTCCCTAAGGTTGTGTATCGATTATAGACAGCTAAACCAGGTGACGATAAAGAACAAGTACCCACTTCCGATGATCGATTATCTGATGGATCAGTTGCAGTCTGCGAAGGTGTTTTCAAAGATTGACTTGAGATCAAGATATTATCAGATGAGGATTCGTAAGGTTGATGTTAGTAAGACAGCCTTTAGGACTCGGTATGGACATTATGAGTTTTTGGTTATGCCTTTTGGCTTGACCAATGCTCCGGCGGCTTTTATGGATTTGATGAATCGGGTTTTCAGGGCCTACCTGGATCAGTTTATGGTGGTATTTGTAGATGATATTTTGGTATACTCTTCTTCTGAGGAAGAGCATGCCACACATCTTCACGTGGTATTGCAGGTTCTGAGAGAGCACCAACTCTATGCCAAGTTTAGCAAGTGTGAGTTCTGGCTAGACAAGGTGCACTTCCTGGGGCATGTCATTTCTGGTGATGGCATTGCAGTAGATCCAGCCAAGATTGAGGCAGTAATAGATTAGAGCAGACCTACAACAGTAACTGAGATCAGGAGCTTCTTGGGGTTAGCAGGATATTACAGATGATTTGTCTAGGATTTTTCTTCGATAGCGACCCCCTTGTCGAGGTTGACTCGTAAGGGAGTTCGTTTCGTGTGGACCGAGGAGTGTGAACGGAGTTTCATTGAGTTGAAGACTCGCCTCACTTCGGCTCCAGTGCTGGTGCTTCCATCAGGTTCTGGTGGGTTTGTGGTTTATTCAGATGCATCACGTCGAGGTTTGGGTGCGGTTCTGATGCAGCATGGTAAGGTTGTGGCCTATGCTTCTAGGCAGCTGAAGAAGCATGAGGAGAACTATCCCACTCATGACTTAGAGTTGGCAGTTGTGGTTTTTGCACTGAAGATTTTGCGGCACTATTTGTATGGAGAGAAATTTCAGGTCTTTACCGATCATAAGAGCCTGAAGTATGTATTCACGCAGAAGGATCTGAACTTGAGGTAGTGCAGGTGGATGGAATTTATCAAAGATTATGATCTCGACCTTTTGTATCATCCGAGCAAGGCAAATGTGGTGGCAGACGCCTTAAGTCGGAAGACAGTCGTGTCATATCTCATGGTTAGAGAATGGAGGCTATTTGAGCAGGTTGTGGAATCTTCCTTTAGGATTCCGCGAGAGACTGACAGAGCCGTGTTGGCCAGCTTAACTGTGAGGCCAGTAGTGTACCATGCCGTAATCGAGGCTCAGAGGGCAGATGCAGAGTTACCGCAGGTTCTCCAGACACCAGAGGTGGAGTTGTGGGATGATGGTACAGTCAGATTTAGAGGCAGACTCTATGTCTCAGCTGAGAAAGACGTGCGCAGGAGTGTCTTGGATGAGGCGCACCATTCTAGATATGCAGTGCATCCCGGAACGACTAAGATGTATCATTGTTTAAGGAGGAACTTTTGGTGGCCCAGTATGAAGAAGGACGTGGCTAATTGTGTGGCAAGGTGCCTGACTTGCCAGCAGGTTAAGGTAGAACACTAGAGACCAGGAGGATTGTTGCAGCCCTTGCCGATCCCGGAATGGAAATGGGAACACGTGACTATAGACTTTGTGATGGGATTACCTGTGTCCCCTGGTAGAAGAGACGCGATCTGGGTCATTGTTGATCGACTGACCAAGTCAGCACACTTTCTGGCTATTAGGAAGGACTGGTCAGTCGGTAAGTTGGCTAAGTTGTTTGTGGACCGGATCATCTCTCTGCGCGGGGTGCCCTTATCCATCGTGTCAGACCGGGATCCGAGATTTACTTCTAGATTATGGAAGAGTTTTCAGAAGGCCTTGGGCACGCAGTTAGCCTTCAGCTCAGCTTATCATCCCGAGACTGATGGGCAGTCAGAGAGGACCATTCAGACACTGGAGGATATGCTCAGGGTATGTTGCTTAGACTGGGGAGGTTCTTGGGAGCAGCACTTATCTACAGTGGAGTTTGCCTACAACAACAGTTATCATGCTAGTATCGGCATGGAGCCTTATGAGGCATTCTACGGGCGGCATTGTCGATCCCGTGTGAATTGGTCTGAGATTGGCGAGAGGAAGATAGCAGGGCCAGAGCTGGTACAGTAGTGTGCTGAGGTTGCCAGAGTGGTGCAGCAACGGTTGACTACAGCTCAGAGTAGACAGAAGAGTTATGCAGAAATCTGTAGGAGACCACTTGAGTTTGAGGTTAGGGACCACGTGTTTCTCCGAATCTCACCCTCCAAGGGTGCGATGAGATTTGGGAAGCGAGGTAAGTTGAGTCCGCGATATGTTGGGCCTTTTCCCATTCTTGTTCGAATTGGGGAAACAGCGTATCAGCTGGCCTTGCCACCCAGTCTTGTAGGAGTGCACGATGTGTTCCATGTTTCTTTGCTGAGGAGATATGTTCAGGATCCATCTCATATTTTGTACTTTTCAGAGTTGGAGGTCACTAAGGACTTGTCCTTTCCAGAATTTCCAGTACGTATTGAGGATCGCAGGGAACAAGTCCTCCGGAACAAGGTTGTTCCTCTGGTTATGGTCATTTGGCAGCATCGCTCCGGGGGCGAGGCGACCTGGGAGTGCGAGGATGAGATGCGGGAACAGTTTCCCTACCTTTTCCCGTAAGTTCTCTTGTAAGTTTGCATCATTACATTTTCAACCTCGTTAGTTATAGCAGGCAATTTCGGAGACGAAATTCTTTTTAGGGGGGGAGAATGTAAGGATTGAGGTTTCGGATCCGATTATCGGGTCAGTTTCGGGGTCGGATCCCTTAGTTGAGCCTTGGTGGGGCTGAGACTTAGTTTCTTTTTCGCGTCGAGCTTGCTCGGCGTGGTTCAAACGGCGTCCAGCTAGGTGGACGTGTTTTAGGTTGTGCCACGTGGGCGCCACGTGGACTGGCCTTGGGGCGCGAGAGTACGGCCCCGGTCATATCGTCTGAATGGCGTCTTGGATGGACAACACGATTTATACGACCCTGGGTTGTTAGTGTACGGCCCGATCTTGTCATCTGAATGACGTCGGGCTTGCACGACGCGTTTTACCCAGCTTCTGTTTGACCCCGCGAACCCTCCTTCCTCTTCTCTCCCCTCTCTTCCCTCCGGCGAGCCGGCGAACCCCCTCCCCCTCTCCTTGCTTTCCTCCCTTCCTTTCCTCTCTCCATTCCTCCTCTCCCTCCACTCCATCAACCTCCTAACTCCCACCACTACCACCACCATCTCCTCCGCGGCGTTTTTCTCTCCGGACAACGGCCGACGTCCCGGTGGAGTAACGGCGTCTACGGTGGTACCTGCGGCGGCGTGTGGCGAGGCGGGTTGGCGGCTTGGATCTAGGAAGTGTTCGAGTAACCGGTAGGGTGACGATCCCGCTGTATTTTGTTTAAAAGCATGTTTTTCCCACTTTGAAGCATGTTTAGGGGACTTTTTGGGTGAAAATATTAAAGGCATGTAATGAGAAATTGGGTGTTTTAATGGGTATTTAGGTTCTTCTCCTCCTTCTCCACTTTGTTCGCATTTTTATACGATTTGGGGGAGGAAATACCACCAAGTGGATTAGGGGATGGCGGAGGAAGAACCTGTATGTGAGGGTTAAATGGCGTCGGGGGACAGCGACGCCTTTTAGAAAGGCGGCTCCCACCCACGACGCGATTTAAGCCCAAATAACAGACTCTGTCTCTTGGCTGATGAGCGTCTAGAGATAACGACGCCTTTCAAAAGGCGGCTACATATGATGACGCATTTTAAGGCCATTTTCGAAGTCAGATTTCACATGAACCAGTTTAGGAGGCTTGAATGACGTCGGCCTTGGGCGACGCGATTCAAAACAGAATCACATTAATTCATGCTATTAACATATCTTTACACTGTTAGATACTTTGGTTAAATGCATAGTTGAAATCGTACTTGAGGATGATGATTTTTACGTGATCGGATCGCACCGTGTTGTGTTTCGTGCGACCGTGGACCTAGAGTGACAATTGTAGCGCTTAGGCACCCCGTGTCGGTATGGGAGGGACACAGCGCCGGTGTGGGAGTGGTGGGGTGACGCCTAGAGAGAGGGTCACCTGGTGTACCCCGGGGTATAGCTAGTACCGGTGTGGGAGTGGTACATTTGGAGTGTCACTCGTGCTGGGGGAAGCAGAACCACCTGGAGCCTGTCAGGCCGGAGTAGCCATGCGCTATCCGAGGGGTTGCTGTTTGGTCTCAGCGGGTCGGAGTTTCTCGCGTTCGGCCGTGTGGTTGGCGTGTTTTGCTTTGTGGTCTCCGTGGTAAAATGGTTTCAGAATTGTGCATGTTATATTTCGACCGCATATGTTTTATATCGAAATCTAAGAGTTATGTTTACTACTTTACTTGCTTAAATTATCTGTAATTGCGTTGCTACACTTGTGGGTGCGTGAGTGGGTGGTGGGGATCGAAGGATCACTACTGAGTCTTTTCGATGAGACTCACCCCTGTGGTTTTCAGGTGAAGGTTCCAGGCAGGCGTAGCGAGGAGAGCGTTGTTTTGGGTCGCGCGCCAACAGACGTTGTTCCGGGGTATGCCCCGACGTAGTTGTTATTTTATTTTCTGGCATGTATGCTAATTTATTTCTTTTCAGTTGGAGTATATAATTATTTGTTGAGTCGAGTCGCATTGTAATAATTTTTTATTCTTGCACTTCCTTTTCAATTCAATGCGATGTGAATGTTTAGCTTAGTTAATTATTTATTTTCCAGACTTATCTAGATCCTGGTTTGGCTCCAAATTAATAATTCGGTACCCATTTAGTAATCGGATCCCCGATTATAGGATGGCGGGTCGTTACAAAAACTCTCTTCTATAAAATTTTAGAATTTTTTATTATCTTTTCGATATTACTAACCTCACAATAGACTTTTGTATAAAATGTTATCTCTATTTAACTAACCTGCTATCTTGAGTACTCTGAACCTAGAAAATTTAATAGATTCTATTTTCGTCTAAAGATGTCTTAATTCTGACTAGTAAACAACTTATTTTAAAAATATGCTCTGCATAAAAATCATACAATTTTGAGTTATCATTCTAATTAGAGTTATCTTATCTAATTTAAAATTTTTTACATAAAGTTATTCTTGAAACACTAGGACTGTGCTAAGCAAATATGTGCATAGAATCTTAGTTCGAATAGGAATCTAATTATGACTTTCTACCTACTAATTGGAATCTTAATCATACTGAAATTTATTGTGTTCTACTTTTAATTTAAACAAATATGTCTTACATAATTTTTCAGATTGTGGTTAACCTTAATTATGCTTTCTCTTCTTTCCAAAATTTAATCAGTTCTATTAGGACTTGTTTCCACTTGTAGCACTTTATAAAACTAAACATTGATATTCGTTTACCTTGGAAACGTATTAATTAATAAAACTTGCCTTATACAGTGTTATAGATCTTTTCATGCTCTTTTCAACGGCATAACTATGTCTCAGTATAAGTTCTATATAGAAAGTTATCATTATTTTATTATGTTGGTGTCTAATATACATAACCCTAGAATTTTAACTAAGTAAGTGGGTTGTTATTACTATCATTATTGAGCTAATAGACTTTCATAATTGAGTTAATTAGACTAAATTAAATTACTTAAACTCACTAGTGCACTCTCATAATTAGTTATTTGGTCTACGATAATTATGTATTTTTGGACATTAAAGGGAAAAATTCATACATTACACTCATGATTTTATATGTAAAATTGATGGAATGATACATAATTAAGTACTCTTTCCAAAGATATCAATTTTGTTAAATTCTGAGTAATTAAAAATATTGTCATTTTATTTGAAAAATTGAGTATGAGAGCATTTATAGTTTTACGGTAATTTTTGATGCGCGAGGGATGTTTAAATAATTTTGTCTTGACATAATATTTTTTTTTGTTCACTATAGAGACTTAACTTGAAATTTTTGTGTGAACAGAACATAAAAAATATGTGATGCAATTGGTTGGACCCTCTTCATTTTCTTTCTCCTCTCTCCTCCACGCTCTCTCTCTTTTCTTCTCCTTAGCTTTCTTCTTCCTCTTTCTCTCACATGAACCCTCTTCTCTCCCTACTTTTCTCTCTCTTCCTTTCTTTCTCTCTATGGCTCACTTATTCTCTCTCTCATCCTCTCCCTCTCTCTCTCTTCTTATTTCTCTGTCTCTCTACTTCTCTCTCTCTCTCCGGACTCCACACTCTCTCTTTTACTTTCTCTTTGTTCTCTCTCTCTCTCCCATAGACCCTCTCTCTCTTTCTATGCTCTCTTTCTCTCTCTCTCTATTTCCCTCTCTCTCTTTCTTCTCTCTTCTACGCCCTTTCTCTTCTCTTTGTCTCTTTCTTCCTCTCTCTCCCTTCCTCTCTCTCTCTGCCTGCAAGCCCACCGTGCCACTCGGTGTTCGTGCAATAGGGCTTCGTCGCCCATGCTTGGGCGGGAAGCGCCTGCCGCCATCTCCATGCCATGTGGAACATTCAAGGGCATTCCCACCTACATCGCCGCTAGCACGCCGCCCATACCTACGCCCCCTAGTGCGCCTCTGCTTGCTGTCGTTCTTGCCTGCGCCAACCTCGCCACACGGCACCTCCAGCGCTAGTGCTTGCCCATAGGTGCGGCCCAATGCGCCGTCACCTTGCCTTGCCCCTACTGCCTTCCAGTCGCCTAGCGCTGTGCGCTCGAGCCGTCCAGCTGCCCATTGCGCCGCAGTTCTTCAAGCCCTCTGCTGCATTACTGTCTCTAATGTTCTACTGCTCTCTTTTTAGCTTTCCATTTATGTTTTTTATTTGGTTAGATTATTTTTCCTAGGTTAATTTTAAGGCAACATTTTACTATTTAATTTCATTCACAGAACTTTATTGTAATAATTTTAACTTAAAAATTTTGGTGAAATATCATTGCCCTCAGTCTTGTCTTCTTAATTTAATCTCTCACTTCCTACTTGACTATTTTTATTTCTCTTTTCTTTTAGAAATAAGTTAGTTAATTATATTTGCATGTTTTCTAAAATCTGCTAGATGGTTAGTTGTGCTATAGTGTCAATTGGACATGTTAGAAAACATTTAAATCACGCAATTAATTTCTTGCCAATGTTTTATTAGTTTTCTAAATTTAGGTTCAAGTTCACATTAGTTAGAATAGATGAATTAATTAGTTAGAAGTTTTTTAACATTAACCTCTTTTCTTCTCAAATTTCTCTCTCTTTTAAGATTTTTAATTAGAGTTCAAAGTTTTCAAATCTAATGTCGATTTCTCCGTGGGATCGACCCGGTTCCCAACACTTAACTATTTTCAAACCAATTGTGAGTCCGGATTTTCGAAGTTGATATGTGCTAGTGTTAACGTTACATTTAGTGGCTATCAATTTTTGACACCGTTGTCAGGAAATTAGATTTTTAGTTTTGATAATCTTGGATTCATTGTACATATTCATACTAACTTTTTTTTATTTTTTAGCTACAAAAAAGAAAAAGAAATGTGAAAATTGTAAAAGGAAATAAAAATAGTCCTCCCGGTGAGTTTGTTCCAACTTGCCCTTCTTTTTAATTTCCTTTTTTGTTAGTTTCCTAACATAGTTAAGTTTTCATTAATAATAATAAAAGAATCAGAAAGAATTCAAAAATAAAAATCTTCATCTCAAGATTAGAAAATCTCCATGTTTAGGTTATGTATCGTGTTGCATTTTTAGCTGGTTTCATTTCTTACAAAGTTTCCTTTTTGTTGAAGTTGTGGGGAACAAGGTGAGACTTCTAACCATCCTAAATACTATGTTCATATATTTCCATGGTTGCATAGAACCTCTTGTTTGAATTGGTTGTGAACTTTACATAAAAATATCTTAAGGACAAACCAATTAATAAGATAAAGTGGGGATTTTATCACCCCTCCTTGGCCTAAAAACAACCATCTCCTGTACTCTTGCACTAACCCAAGCCCATTAAAATTGAGTAGAAATTAAACCTAGGATTCAGAATGAGATTTGGGCCTAGTTTAAACCCACTATCACTTTTCAAGATCGGCGTCTAAGATTAGAGGTCAAATAGCAAACACCGAAGTTGGTCAGTAGTTATTTAATTAGATCCCTACAAAAGTAGGGAGAGCCTCCCACTATCCCACCTCTTACTTGGCCGGTTGACAATTGTGAGTGTGGACTTAGGTTAGACCTAGGTTAATTTGTGAGAAATACATCATTTATGTTAGTTTAACCATAGCTAACTTAGGACTAATTGTGTGCTAGCTTGTTTGCATATATATATATATATAAGAAATCCAACCTGGAGTGGATCCTAATGAAAAGCAGGTCAACCCAACCCATTATGCTATTAACTATCCAAATAGGATCTAGTTTCTCCAATCCACTCAAAAGTAGACCCATATTGCCCAAGGATTTTTCCTATCCAATTCTATTTTCAAACACCTACAACCTGGGCTCGAGAGATCATCCTCATTTCTCTTGGCAATTTCAGCAAGTCAAAAGTCTGCCTATCTTTCAAATTTGGCTCAATATCAAAACAACTCCCAAGAATAGGCCACCCAAAGTTTCTCTCAAATGGGTAATGATCCTATAAGGACCCACAAATAAATTCCATTTACATAAAATGTTTACTTATGATTGTAATAAATCTTTAATGCAATTAAGTTGTTAATGAGTTTTACAAAAGTATACATAATTATGAAAAGGGCAAATGTGTAAATTCTTAAAAAGCCTAAATATAATTATAAAAAATTTAAGAATAAAGTGTAATTGATAATTTTTATAGAGTCTTAAGTTAATCTTTTAAGGTCCTAAAACTATTTTCAGTTTGCCAAAAGATGACTCGATAGTTTGTTTTATGAAGAAGAATATAAGATACGGATATAGATACAATTAATTAAAAAGAATGAGGAGGATGGAGATAACTTAATCCTTAAGTTATCTTCTTGCCACCTCATTGTGCCACGTCGGCATGTCATGATGAGGGGGGACTCCTTGTTGTGTCACCTCATCATGTCATGATGAGGGGGGGACACCTCGCCATGCCACCTAAGAGTATAATCATTCTATTATGTTCTTTAGTGATGATGGGAATGGACACCTAATGGGAGCATGTGTTAACGTTTTATTGGTTCTCTTTAGTTATAAATAAGGGGGTAGGGCTTTATTTCTTCTCCAACGCAAGGATGAGATAGAGAGAAAGAGAAAAGGATTCAGAGCGAGAATACGAGTAGCTCACGAGGTCTTCGCATGCATGTGGAGGACAACTATAGAAACACTAATTTTGACATCATATCAAGTAAATTTCATGTCATAATAATAATGCCCCGAAATGGTCTGACCTTTAAACGTTAATTAATTTTTATTAATTTTCTCGAAAAATTGGTTGAATGACGTCGCCCAAGGACGATGCCATTTAGTTTTTTAGCAGAAATTAATTCGAAATCAAATTTCCTACTCGGGATAGAAGTAACTAAATAACGTCACCCGAGGGGGATGTTATTTAGGTTTCTTAATTCGTTTCAATTTTCAATTTGATTTTAGTTAATTTCCTAATTAACTGAAAGACGTCACTCAAGAGAGACGCCATTTAGGTTTCCTAATATTTTTCGGTTTCCTTTCAGGATTTTTATTTCTGTTTTTAACGCTTAATTGGCTGAAAGACGTCTCCCTTGAGAGACGCGTTTTAAGCTAATTCTGATAAGTCTAATTTGGTTGAGAGCATCTGGTTTCCAAGGTTGGGAAGGACTCAAATTCTTCATGTTTATCTGAGGAAGGTTGCAGAGGCACGAGGAAGCCCTTTGAAAGCCTTATACCTCTCCAAAACCTAATATTATATATACCTACCCTATTGGCCTTTGAAAAAAGTTGGCAATTGTAGAAATTGAAGCTCTCTCAAGGTGTTTTGGAGGCTCTCAAGAAGGAGAATGTGGACAACATCCCAAGGCTTCTTCTTCTTCATTATTTTCCTCCATTGGAGATCAAGAAGACCAAGGCTTTGAAAGGGCCAAACCAACCATCTTCCCTACCCACTTTCTTTCTAGTTTTCATATATTCATCATAGTTAAATCACTGTTTTTCATATTCATCATCTCATCACTCCATAGCTCTAATCTCCTTTTACTTGTTTGTTTGATTTTTCTGGCAAGGTTCAAAGAGAAGGGTTGAAGGTTTTGAAAAGCTTGGAAAAAGAAGGAGAAAACAATATAAAAACAAGAGTAAATAAAAAAAGAAGGGCTCTTCTCTTTTGGTTGGCCGAAAGAGAGGGACAAAGAACCCAACTTCTCCCAGTTGCAAGGTTAGTAGCGATCAACTTAATTTTTGAAACCTTTGGTTTCTGGTGATCCCGATCTTTAATCTAGTTTGTTTTGTTATTCATATGAATATGATATTCATGATAATCACACATCATATTTGAGCACTTACAGCTTTTTGGCAATCACAGTGGGACTTGTCTTGTCATTCTTTTTCTATTTTACTCTTGCTATTTCCATTGGGCACCCTCGGTGCACTACTTGTGTCTCTCAGGCACCCTTGATGATTTGTTAATTGGTGGTTTGGGTTTTATCCCCACGTGCACCTCATGCACATCCCTTGTGGCAAGGTCTTGCCCTCCCCTTGATTGCCTTGAGTTGTTAGTTTGAGAATATATGTGTGTTTGAATGATATCCATGTTTGTTTGCATAATAATCAACCTATTAAACTGAGTTTCACATGCTTAACTGATTGATGTTTACTTTGTTATCTAGAGAGGGGATTGCCCCTTATTTTACTATATGTTTACTGTTTTCGGCCTCCAAATCACGTCTGGGCAGAGCAACGCTATTCAAAGCGCGTCGCCACGCTCAGATGCTATTTAGACTCCATTTCCTTACTAAGTTGCTACCCGAGCCACTATGAACAGAAGGGTTACTGGATTGAATAGCGTCTGTGAACAGCGACGCTATTCAAGCAATTTTCCTCCTGCTCATTAGTCCTCAAATCTTTGATCTTCTTGCTACTTATATTTATCCATTATATTGCATTAGAGGCCATCCAGGCCACCGGTCATTTGCATTGGGGCTTACCCCCCTTTTATAGGAACACCCTTCTTAGCACTCTCACCTCTCTCTAACTAGGTTGGTCCCTCGATCAGACTAGAGTGGTTAGTGTTAAGACCTCCATAAGTCCCTAAAAGCGGAGAATTCATCTCTGTTCATCGGGCTGGTTGTACCATTTGAAGCCCCGAATAGATCTTCATAACGCTACAAGCAAGCCATAGAACATAACGGCGGAAAAAATTGAATTGAAACTAAGATCCATTGTTAAGTGAATTCCTCTTTAAAAATCTGCTTAAACTCTACAAGGAATCCTGAGACGACGTAATCATCAACTTGTGTGTTAATCTCTGAATAATTTGTTTGAATTCTTGATAATCAAACACACTGATGTTACGCTTAGGTAGGACCATCGGCATGGTTGCCCTCGAAAAAGAAGATCTGGTTGAATATGAGGGAGATGCTCATGCCCCTCAGATGTATAAACCCACTTACTCTAAAGATGAGAGAGATGCTCATTCCTCTCATAATTATAATCAGTTCCAAAATATCTATGAGGGAGATGCTTATGCCCCTCAAGCTCAAATTCATCCTGATCAATATTATATGAATTCGGGTGACCTCTCCCGTGTTCATGTCATCTCCAACCCCACTTTTGAGAGAGCCCATGATCAAGTCGGGCCTTCATCCAACCCTCCGTCTGATTTAGCTACTCTTATGGGAGCTCTGGCTACGCATGTGAATCCTCGTCAACTAAAGGCAATCCAATCTATTTTAAAGGGAAAGACTCTCTTGGGTTCGTCTGAACCAAATCCTCCGATTCATCCTACTGTCCCTCAAGTCCCTGTCCATGCCATGGAAGGCCTTCACATTTCCACTCCTCGGCCCATGGGCCATCAACACTCCAGTTCGCGACATCCTGTTAGGCCACAAACTTCAGTTTAGGGCATGGCAGAAATGCTGCCAATTCGCAACCTTATTGTCCTCCTGTTCCTACTTATTCTAAGGGACAAGCTTTTCAGCAACCACCTCCTCCACCAGCAGATCCAACAACTCAGATTTTGCTCAACAAAATCACTCAGATTGATGAGCAATTCAAGCAGTTTCAAAGAACCATGGTGTAGACACGCTAATTTTGACGTCATTTCGAGTAAATTTCATATCATATAATAATGCCTCATAATGGTCTGATAATTAATCATTAATTAATTTTTATTGAACTTTTTAAGTGTCGGGTTTAACAGACATGTTTTAAGTTAATCAATTGAATTGATTTTAGCTCAAATTTTAGTTAAAATATGAAGAATCCTAAAAGGCGTCGACCTGTGTGGACGCTATTTAGAGTTTATTCCTATTTTAACGTTTAAATTTGAATTTTAATTAATTGATTTATTAGCTAAAAGGCGTCTGTAATGGTCGACGCGTTTTAGGTCTCCTAAGCTGTTTTAACTTCTCTTCCGGATGTTTATCCTTATCTTAATTAGTGTAAAAGACGTCTACACACGTGGACGCGTTTTATCTAATAAAGATAAAGATAAGTTTTCCCGGATATTTATCCTTATCTTAATTAAATCTGAAAGGCGTCAGCCATGGTGGACGCGTTTTAGAAAATTACAGATAAAGATGAATTAATCAGTAATTATCTGTCGGTTAAGATAGATAAATCCTAGATTTTTCTATGTTAATCGCGAACGCAGAAAATGCCTATAAATACATTGCATATCAAAGAGTTAAAAAGAAAAAAAAAGAGAGAGAGAATTATTGAGCCATAGCGTTATAGCGATTTGAAGATCGAAGCAACAACGTCGGAACGCCGGAGCGCTGCCATTTCCAGAAGTCGGCATCCTTCTTCAAGATCTTCATCCCTTCAAAGGCTTCAACTAACTGGACTGGGCATAAGTGTTTCATTCTGAATTTCAATTTTTACATCATTCATTAGTTTCATACTACATATTCACTTCATGCAACACACACCACAGCATCCATTTTTCAAAATCCATTTGTTTTAAAGGGGTTTCAAAGCCATTAAACAAAGATCAAAAGAGGGAAATCAAGCATAAAGCCAGAAGAACTTCTGGACGATCCTCAACCTCAACCTCAACAGCAAGAATAAAAAGAACAAAGAAAGGGCTCTCTTTCTTCAGCCGGCTGAGGAAGGGGAACCAAGGACTCATTCTTCCGCGTTCAAACAGGTAAGCGATCAAACTTCTTTTGAAACTTTTTAGTTAAAAGTTTTTGGCGATCACTGCACTTTAGTTACTGTTTTAATAGGTTAGTTTGCACCTAAACAACATAGTTTTTCACATTAATCACACAAGCATTTTCAGCACCTACATCTCTTTTTGGCGATCATGATGGGACTTGGTCTCGCCATCTTTTAGTTTCTCTTTTATTCTTGCTGTCATCATATCGGGCACCCACGGTGCACCATTTGTGTCTCTCGACACATCCTCACCAATTAGTGAGTGTTTAGTTTAATTAATTTCCCTCGTGCACCACGTGCACACCCCAGTGGCAAGATCTTGCCTCCCCTTGATTAGTTCAAAAAAAAAAAAGCTGTTTTTGTGTTAAAAATGATGTGTGATTGAGTGATTTCCTAGTTGTTTAGTTAGTAAATCATCCTGTTTAAAATCTGAAACTAAAAATCTTTGCATGAGTCGATTATTTACTGCATTTTACCCTGTTTGAGGAGGATTCGACCCAGAAAATCCTCCTGGAAATCTGTTTCTGCGAACTAAAAAGCGTCCAGGAACAGCGACGCGTTTCAAAACCGCGTCATTGCACCCAGACGCCTTTTAGTTCCCAGACTGTCTCTGCTGTTTGCATCTGTTTCTGCGAAATAATTAAGTTCTGTGTTGAATAGCGTTGACCATCATAGACGCGATTCAGACAGTTTTTAGTTATTTTTCAGAGTTGTTTCTGCGAAAGAATTAAGTTCTGTTTTTGAATAGCGTCGACCATACTCGACGCGATTCAGACAGTTTCTTAATTATTTCTCAGTTTCCAGATTTCTGTGGTTGAGTGCTAGCTACCCATTATTTTATTAAGCATTAGAGGCCATCCAGGTCGCAGGACATACGCATTGAGGCTAAAACCCTCCTCTTCTTAGGAACACATTTCTCGACATCAGCAACTCTCTCTGATTGGGTTGGTCCCTTGATCAGACTAGAGAAGTTGACGTTGAGACCTCCATAAGTCCCCAAAATCAAGGTATTCCTCCTTGATCATTGGGCTGGTTGTACCAATTGAAGTCCCGGCTAGATTCCGAAAGCGTTGTGAGAGAGAACCCTAGAGAATAACGGTGGAAACTGAACTGAAATTAGGATCCTTTCCTGAGCGAAATTGTGGTTTAATCCAATTCAAATAACTCAACAAGGAATCCTAAAATCACGTTAAGCATCCACTTGTTTGATTAATCTCTGTACAACTTGTTTGATTAAATCTTTGAAAAAGGAATCTAATAGCATGTTGCTGCGATCAGGCAGAGATTTGAGTATGGCCCAAGACGCCATCATCAATTACGAGGGAGATGCTAATGCCCCTCGCGATTCAGACTTCAATTATGAGAACGGGAGAGATGCTGATGCCTCTCGTAACTCTGTCCCCATTCCAGTTCGACATGACGGGAATGTCCGAACTCCCCTTTTTCATCCGCACGATCAATATCATGATCTTCCCCCGCATGAATATGCGATCCCCAATTCCGATCTTGAGGGGGATATGAATCGTCATGATCCCTCATCCTCCTATCCTATGGATCTCGTCAATGCCCTGGGAGTTCTTGCCTCCCGACTGGACCCTCAGCAATTCGAGGCCGTCCAGTCTATTTTGAAGGGGAAGGCACCCATGCAGCCTGCTGAGCCGAACCCTATGGCTCCCCCTGTTGTTCCTCAACAACCTCCCCATCCTCCTCCTTATATCCATCAGGCCATGGAAGGCCTTCACATTACTTCTCGGCCCACTGGGCCGCAACTTTCATCATCCAGGCAGCCGGCTAGACCGCAAACGCCTATTCATCAAAATGCCCTCGGGCATGGCGGAAGCTCTGCCGGATATCAACCTTATTATCCTCCTTGTCCAACGTACTCTAGGCAGCATGCCTATCAAGTACTTCCTCCTCCTCCTCCTCCCCAGGCAGATCTGACCACGCAAGCATTGCTGGCCAAGATGGAGCGCATGGATGAACAGTTCAACAACCTCCAGAAGATGATGGGGGTTAAAGCTGTGCTAGAAATCAGTTTACCGAGCCTGCCCGTATTCCATCTGCCACCCTCTTAAATGCCAGTGTATCGAAAGTATAACGGTACTGGTAACCCCTTCACGCACCTGAAGGAGTTGTACGAATCCTCGTTCTGGCAGAATGATAAGAGGTCATTGGCCTTCTTGTTCAGGAGATCTCTAGAGGGACCAGCCCTCGAGTGGTTCTTTTCTCTGGAACCCTCCGAAGTAGAGGATTACGGTATCGTTTCACGCAAATTTATCCAACGATACCAGGACAGAGTTGCACCCTCCTTGTCTATTACGGACCATATCGCAGAAAAGATGAAACCGGATGAGGAGTTTGTCAGTTTTGCTGACAGGTGGCGGGGCCTGGCTGAAAAGGTGAAAGATCACTTGTCCGAATCTGAACAAGTGAAGATGCTAATTTCTAACGCCACGCCCCAGTTCAAGCTAGTCCTCTCCTTGAACAATTTGACTAATATGGCAGAGCTCTATGAAAGGGCACGGTACTGCCAGAATGCCTTCAAGGACGCTACGTTCTCTAGCGTTTTTTATCCTCACAGACCCAGCAGGCCTCCACCTCGGAAGCCTGCTGTGCCAAATTCTCCTAGCACAGGTCCAACTACTGAGGGCACGCTCTCTCATGAGCAAGTCAGTACTATGAACAATAACTCGCCCCAGTTTGTGAGGAACCAGCAGCAGTACCAGAGGCCACCGCAGCCGAGCCAACAAGGGTACAGGCAGCAGCAGAACCCCCATTACCAACAGCAGTACCAGCGGCTCCAGCAGCCGAATCAAAACCAGCAACAGCTACAACAACAGCCGCAACGGCAACAGCAGTATCAGCAGCCACCTCAGCAGTATCAGCAGCAATAGCCACAGTACCAGCCGCGTGCACCGCCGGCGTACCACAATGTCCCTCCTCCTGGTGACTACAACCAGCAGAGGAGACCTCCAGGTCCGAAGAGGGCAGAATACCCGGCCCTCCCAGAATCCTTGGCAGATATCTTCAGTGCTTTAATGGCAGCCAATGCCTTAGTTTTGCCGAGAGAAAAGGCCGTCTGGCCTCAAAATGCCGATATGTCTAGGTATTGCTACTCCCACAGGCAACCTGGGCATACCATTGACACCTGCTTTCAATTCAGAGATTATATCCATGATCTCAATGAGCAGGGCGGCATAGACTGGGAGGAGATGAAAAAGTACATAACAGCCCTGAAGGCGAGGAGACCGCAGCAGCAGCAGCAGCAAGCAAGACCACCGGCACAAGCAGCAGCACCACCCAACATGGGCATAGTGCAGAATCCACTCCCGGAGCACCAGAACCAAAACCAGGTTGCTCCCATTCTGACGAACAGCCAGTCTGAGGCTGGTCGTGGGCAGCAGTGGAGAATAGAGGACTCTTCCTCTCTTTGTTCAACGGGTCACACTCAAAGTACCGCAGAGCGACCGCACCATCCACATACCAAGGCCACAACCCGTTACCATCACCCCTATACCCACACCCACATATCACTCGCCCGCACCCAATAATCCATTACCGCTACCCACCTTCCTTAGACCCATTACGCCCCGCACCACTACGCCTCCATCATATAACCCCCCGCAAACCAATAACGCACCCCTCCTACCATCTAGGCCTTTATTACGCATACCATTTCCAACTTCACCCGCTACCACTACCACCTATTCAGATATCCCCTTACCATCTAGACCGCTATTACGCGTACCATTCCCCACTTCACCAACCACTTACCCATCCACCATCCAACCCTCTAGGCCTCTAATCCGCACCGCGCCATCACCACCTAGCCCTACGCCATCACCTACATACCAACCCTCTACACCATCCGCACCATCCAACCCTGCGGTACTTAAGGTGTCACCCGGATCCTCCACGGTTGAGGAACACGCGCTCCGGAGTGGAAGGATTTTCAACAAGGTCTTTCCTCAGTCCACAGTCAGAGACGGCCCATCACAGCCGACTGAGGAAGCCCACAATGAAGAGAGTGCACCAGGCACTCAATACGACCTGTTGAAACACCTGGATCGGACACCGGCACGGATCACTATACTTGAATTAATCAAAAGATCCAAAAGGTGATGGTCAATGAAGACGTGCCGGTAGAGAAGATTGCAGCACTACTAGTTCCTCAGGGGGATCAGCCCTCAATAACATTTCATACATCGGAACTAGCACCGCCAGCAGCCAGAAGCATGGCTCTGAGTATCACGGTCAACATCTGCAAGAAGGCCGTGGATGCATGCCTGGTCGACACAGGGGCTTCGATCAATGTTCTACCTCCGAAGACCCTGGAGCTGTGCGGTGTGCCCAAAGAGAAATGGCTGCCCAGCCCCATCTCAGTGACAGCATATGACAATTCTACCCGTTCCCCTCTGGGAATGGTCTATTTAAAGGTGGAGCTGGGCCCTGTAAGTCATGCAGAGGTCGAATTTCACATCCTGGAAATCGACCCTTCCATAAATGCCATTTTAGGTCGTCCTTATATTAAAACTCTTGAGGCGATTCCCTCTACGAATCACCAATGCCTCAAATTTCCTTATAAAGGACGAATAATTAAAGTAACGAGCATGCCGATCCTTGCTGCTGCTCATACCTTGAACATTAAATCTGTTGTTCTACCTGGCCGACAACCTTTTCTGTCGGTATTACAGGTCTACCGTCTAGTGGCTGATCCTCTGAAAGCCGCTACTATTTCTCCATATCCGTTAGATGCTATCAAGAGGGGGAAGTGCATGAGTACCCCAGGATGGAGGATCATGATGAAAAACGGCTACAAGCCTGGGAAAGGTCTGGGCACACAATTGCAAGGTAGGACCACTCCTGTCAGAAATCATCGAGCGGCACCTGGAAGTGGTCTGGGCTATAGGCCAGTAAAACTGAAACAAGATCCAGTCCAGAAAGCAGAGATCAAAGAAGGCCCGAAGATCTGGGAGACAATGTCTACGCCACCTAAAGAAGGCCGAGAACCCCTAACATGGACCCTGTGTACGCACTTCGTGAAAGGGCCCATACTTAGCCACGATAATACGGTAGTCATTACTTCCTGTTTTGACTTCCATGACATATACGAGAGGGACTTGGTCAGACATTGTTCCGAACTGCTTACATACCAATCCTTAGAGGCTCTGCGGCCTATGAAAAGGAGGAAATTTCATGATCCTGAATGCGAATGGTACAGATGGTTTGATCTGAGGGACCTGTATATTGCACTGAACAGACTATTCCTGGATCCTGCAGAACCTAAGTGGCCGCCGCAGATTGATGAACTGATTGAAAGCCCTGGTGCCATATTTGACAAGCGGATACTGCTATCTGAAGAGACTGATGAAGGGGAACCAGATGACCCCTATGAAGCTGGTTACACAACAGATCTACTCTGGAGGGGGACATATCCTTCACATGTCTTCACACTCCATACTCTGTTCCGTACACTGCTCTTGACCCCGACTTGGTCGCGGGCCATAATTGAATATATTCCACGGGCTCCGCCCGTCATGATTACTCTGTCCCCTCGGGACATTATACCACAACCTCCTCTCGATCTAGAGAGGTTGTATAATTTGATCTGGGACATATTACTATATGATCCCCCTAATCCTCTCGCCTTGGTGCCACTTCCTCCGTCTGATTCTCCTCCCATTTTTATTCATTCCTGCTTTATGTTTAATTCTTTCATTACCAAAAAAAAAACGCCAATTTGGCAACAAATTCTTCCCAAATCCTCATTGAGGAAACATCTTACTTGTCCGATTGCACCCCGCCGCGCGGGTCCTTCGGTCAAGATTCTCTCCTAGATCTACTCTGTCCCTCCCCTCGGGAGGATTCTCTTGTATTTCCACTTGTATCCCAGGATTTTCATCCTGCTTCATCTTCGTTAGGTTATGATAGGCAGTCTAGTCAGATTAGTCAGGTTAGGAAGTCTAGGAAGCCTAAGGGTAGGCAAATTCCAGATAGATACCTCCAGGACTTAGCCGATAAATGTTCTTCTTGTTCTTTGATCCCTCAGTTTTTAGAAAATCCAATTCAGATGCCAGAAGATTGCATGGACGATGAGTTAGTCAATGATGGGTACGCGGTATATGAATTAATACATGAAAAGGACCCCATTGAGGAAGATGACGAGGACGCGGCTGAGGCATATGCTAGTGGAGTGAAGAGATTTGATGAACCCTCAGCTGCCGTAGAAGAGCCCACCAAAGAAATTAATTTAGGGACTGAAGACGAACCTAAGGTTGTCCTCGTCAGTAAAAATCTTTCTATGGAGGATGAGAAGGCAATGGTACAAGTATTAAAGGACTATAAGGACACTTTCGCCTGGAGTTATGAAGATATGCCGGGGTTAGACTCATCTTTGGTTGAACACAGATTGACGTTAAAGGAAGGAGCCAACCCGGTCAAGCAGAAATTAAGGCGATTCCACCCACAAATGGCTTTAAAGATGAAGGAAGAGGTCGACAAATTGCATAAAGCCAAATTTATTAGAGTTGTCCTCTATCCACAGTGGGTGGCCAATATAGTCCCGGTTATGAAAAAGGACGGGAAGGTCAGGATTTGCATTGACTTCCGTGATCTGAACCGGGCGTGTCCTAAAGATGATTTTCCATTGCCTCATATTGATGTACTCATCGATAATACTGCTGGCTATGAGACGTTATCATTTATGGATGGATTTTCAGGATATAATCAGATTAAGCTGGCAGAAGAAGATCAAGAAAAAACGTCATTCACTACACCTTGGGGAACATATTGTTATGTTGTCATGCCATTTGGATTGAAAAATGCTGGAGCCACTTATCAAAGGGCCATGATGGCAATATTCCATGACATGATGCATATAGATCTGGAAGTGTATGTGGATGACTTATTGGTTAAATCGAAAACAAAGGCTGAGCACGCTAAAGTTTTGGCAAGGGTATTAGAGAGATCGAGAGAATATCAGTTAAAGATGAACCCCAAGAAATGTGTATTCGGGGTATCTTCAGGAAAACTGCTTGGATTTATCGTCAGCAAACGGGGAATTGAGATTGATCCTAACAAGGCGAAGGCTATTAGAGAAATGCCACCTCCTAAAAATTTGAAAGAGTTAAGAGGATTAATCGGGAGGTTACAATTTATTCGCCACTTTGTCTCCCAGCACTCACAAAGGTGTAAGCCGTTTTACGAGCTTACCAAGCCGGGAGTTAAATTTGATTGGGACGATAAGTGTCAGGAGGCATTCGATGGATTAAAGGACTATTTAGCAAGTCCTCCTATTTTGAGACCACCATCTCCAGGCAAACCATTGATACTTTACATTTCAGTCCTGGATGATGCAGTGGGGGCTGTCCTAGCACAAGAAGATGAAGAAGGAAAAGAGAGGGCAGCCTATTATCTCTCTAAACTTCTCAACCCCGCTGAACAGAGATATACAGCGATTGAGAAAACATGTGCAGCATTGGTCTGGGTTGTGCAGAAACTGAAGCATTATTTTCTGGCCCATGAAGTCCATCTCATCGCTAGGATGAATCCGATCAAATTCCTTCTAGAGAAATCTGTTCTTACTGATAGGTTAGCACGATGGCAAAGCTTTCTATCTCAATTCGACATCACTTATATTCAGCAGAAAGCGATCAAGGGCTATGCCATAGCAGAACATCTCGCTCATCATCCCCTTCCTCGATTTGATCCAGTGCGATCAGAGTTTCCGGATGAGGAACTGATGTCCGTAAATCAAATCAGAGATGATATGTGGACTCTGCATTTTGACGGAGCTCTAAATTCTCATGGAAAAGGGATCGGTATTGTTCTGTTATCACCTGAAGGTATCACCATTCCACAAGCCTTTCAGCTTGATTTTCCAGTTACCAACAATATAGCTGAATACGAGGCACTCCTTGCTGGTCTCGAGGCCGCTCATTTCTATGGTGCCACCAAACTCAGGATTGTAGGTGATAGCCAACTGATTCTTCGCCAAGTGCTGACCAAGTATCAAACTCTCGATCCCAAGCTCAAGCCTTATCAGGAGCTTACTTCTGCTTACTCAAAGCTTTTCACGAAATTGATCTTTGTCTATGTCCCTAGGAATCAGAACATCTTAGCTGACGCTCTAGCTTCACTTGCATCTTCTCTTGATTTTCCAATCAGCAAACAATCCGAATCAATTATAGTTCATAGGCGTCTTTCACCCGCCGTGAAAGATCCTTCATTCCTTAGAATTAAGGAGAAGTTGCTGAAGAAAGTCAGGGACGGAGATATCATTGAGAAAAGAGAAATCATGTTAATGGAGCTGTTAGAAGAGATGGATGATGAACAGAAGCCATGGTATTATGAAATTGCAAAATATTGTGAAGATCAATCGTATCCTGAGGAAGCTACAACTGAGGAGAAGAGAGCTATCAGGAGAGTTGCTGAACGATACACCCTAGTTGGAGGAGCATTATATAAGAGAGGTTTTGATGGAGTTCTTCTGAGATGTCTAGACGAAGATGAGCTTTGGAAGGTTATGGAAGGAGCTCATAGTGGAGTTTGTGGTGGCCATGTTAATGGACAGATGCTAGCAAAGAAGATCCTTAGACAAGGATTTTATTGGCCAACCATGGAAGAAGACTGTGTAGGATTTGTCCGTAGGTGTGCTAAGTGTCAACTTCACGCCGACAAAATTCATTCTCCTGCATCTTCGCTCCATCCTGTTTCTTTCCCATGGCCTTTCTCCATGTGGGCTTTCGACATTATTGGACCTCTTGGTAATCCAGATTCCGGTATCAAGCAAAAATCTTTCATTCTCACGGCAACGGAATACTTCACCAAGTGGGCAGAAGCTGAAGCGTACATGGAGATCAAAGCATCAACCGTCTGCAAGTTCATCATGAAGAACATCATCACTCGATTTGGAATTCCAAGCACCATCGTCACCGACAACGGGCCACAGTTCGTGTCACAAGAATTGAAGGACCTCTGTAACAGGTATAGAATTGCATTGCATCATTCATCTCCTTATTATCCGCAAGGCAATGGCCAAGCAGAGGCAACAAATAAGACTTTGATAAAAATCATCAAAAAGACGTGCAAGTCTAACAAATTCACAGATTGGCCAGAAAAATTGGTTGAGGCTCTATGGGCCTACCGAACTTCAATCCGCACACCTACTGGGCAAACTCCTTATTCCTTAACATTTGGAATGGAGGCGGTAGTTCCATATGAGATCCTCATACCGTCATTAAGAGTACAATTGAACAAGGAATTTTCCATTGATGAACATCGTTCAGTACTCTTTGCTCAATTGGAACTTTTAGACGAGAAAAGATGGTCAGCTGCTAATCATGCAAAAGTTTATCAAAATAGACTAGCACGTTTTTATCAAAAGAAAGTCATTGAACGTAAGTTCAAAGTCGGTGAAATGGTTGTCAAAAGAATTTTTATAAAACCTGGTGGTCCGCGTTCTAAGCTCCAACCCAACTGGGAAGGACCTTATGTTGTATCGGATGCTTTTCCTGGTAATGCTTATCGTCTTATTAATGCAGAAGGAGAAGAGCTAAAACATCCCTGGAATGGTTTACATCTTAAGAAGTATTACCCTTAGGTTAAAGAGTCGATCAGTATGGTACAAAGACCAGTGGAATCAGAAAATTTATAAACTCAAATTTCTTTATCAGTCTGGATAACTTAATTTCAAGCCCGTTATTGCACACACTGACACGTTTGATTCGTGAGTAACAAGAGATGACAAGTCCTAAAGAATATCGAAAGCTTGACCGAAAGTGTAAAGTACAAATCATTCGTTTTCAAAAAAAATTCTGTTTTAAACTCGGCCCATGATGTCGGAACGAGGCTTAGAATAGATTACCAAGAATACCCACCATCTTAGCAGGAGGCCGTCATAAAAAAATGGGGGAGATCCGTCCCGAAAAGCAAAGAAAAGAAAAGAAAAAGGGGCAAAAAGCCAAATCATAAATCAAAAGGGCATTACATTACAAACGTTACATCAAGGCCATGAAATGAAATGAAAGGGAACGCAAGGTCGATAAATACCCCGGAAAGAAAATGACCGAACCCCAATGGATATTAGGGTAAGAAAGGGACATCTTTTTAAGTCTCCGGAACCTTCTCATGGGCTTTCTAAACTCATTCATCTTTTCTTTCTAAAGAGATGTACTTCAAACTTAAGGAATGCCTTAGATTGACTAAGGGTCAAATCATCAAATGGGATCACGAATGGAAACACAAATTCAAACACGATGGGTTTAAATTGAGTTGTTGAAGAATAATTTGGAAATGAAGTTAATAAATGAATATGATCTTTTGATCCAAGTACCATGCTGATCTTTTAGTCAAAATCCCAAAAAAAATATATATGTTTCAAAATTCAAAAAAAATGCATATGTTTCAAAATTCAAAAAAAATGCATATGTTTCAAAATTCAAAAAAAATATATATGTTTCAAAATCCAAAAAAAAACCAAAAATACATAAGTCAAAAACCCAAAAAAAATACATAAGTCAAAAATCCAAAAAAATACATGTTTCCAAAAGCCAAAAAAATATACATATGTTTCAAAATTCAAAAAAAAAATACACATGTCAAAATTCAAAAAAAGGCATATATTTCAAAACCCCAAACAAAAATGAATATTTCAAAACAACAAAAAAATATTTCAATTAGCATCTGCGTGTTGCATTTAGTGTGTTTCATTCCTTTTATTTTCAGCGAGCATCTGTCTGCTTGTATGTTGCATTTTACTTAAGTTTGATTATTCTCATTACCTTTGTTAATAAAGGCTACGCCCCTTGACCATTTATTGAAGAAAAGATTGATTGACCATCTATTTGTTCAGGCAAGGGGCTGAGCCTAAATAGATACTTAACCTGTTTGTTAAGTGTGTACAGGATAAACACAAGAACACAAGTTTGGAGCCAAAAGTTTCATATATGTCATCAAAAGGAGTTTTGTACATGATACATGAAGAAAAGAAGATACATGAGCCCTCAAGGCTGACTCTCCCCTCCGCCCTCGTCCAACTGGCTCTGGGCCTCGTTAGGTGCATCCGGTGCTGGCTCTCGACTAGGAGGTGGAGGTGGCCGCATCGCGCTCGGACCCGCCTGACCAGAAGACACGGCAGCACTAGCAGTGAAGGAACTCGTCAAACCGCGCTCCTGTGCACGCTGTCGAGCACGCCTGTACCTCTCCTCCACACTCCGGCGCTCGTGCTCTGCAATGCCAAGCTGGACTCGAAGAGTGGATATCTCAGTATCCATCTTCTGCCGCTCCTGCCTCTCCCGCTCTCGATCCTCGTTGATGATTTCCAGACGAATCTGGAGGCGCGCAAGATCTCCAGTGGAAAGATGAGCCACCTGCTCCTCCAGAGCACGGATCTGCTCTGCATCAGCCTCAGCACGAGCCGCTGCAGTACGGGCATGCTCTATCTCCGCTTCAGCCCTCTGAAGGGTTTCCTGAAGCTCAGCAACCTGAAAGGAAGTCATTATTAGTTCAAGGCAATCATCGAGTAATCAATTTCAGCATTCAAAAGTTGAAGAACTTACCTGAGCATCACGGTCCTCCTCCGCGAGAGAAGCCCGGTGGATGGCAGAGGCAAGCTGACTCTGGAGGTCAGCCAGAGCAGCATCATGAGCAGCAGAGGATGAAGACGAAGCTCCGTGGGAAGGAGGAGCCGCCTGGGTGTAGACGGCTCGCTGCACCGAAAGACAACTATCAGTGGTTAATCGCCAAAACAATTGATTAAAAACATGCATTCATATTCATTCATACATACCAAGTCATATAACTCATTCTGGACTTGTTCTAGCTGGGCCTCCGCATCATGTAGGCGGGCCCGGAGGTCGACGATGACCGCATCACGCGCGTCCTGCATGACATACATACATTCATTCACAAGCATAAATTAAGATAATAATAAAATTAAAGACGCATGAATGCATACTTACATCGAGTGGTCGGAGGAGCCGAAGCTGATCAGCATAGTGGGCCCGGTACTGTTGGAGGTAGGCCTCGCTACTCTCCGCTCGCGACTCCACTCTGATGCCGCGGCGGTGCCAGTCCTCGTACTGCTCTGGGAACTTGGCACGCCAATCGGTGAGGGCTTGCTTCCCCCTCATGCTCCTTCCAATGCCCTCCGGGACCTCCTCGTCGATCCACTCCTGGTGGAGGCCCAGTGTCCTCATCACGAGCCGGAGGCGGAGGAGCTCGATCTCATTAAGGCAATGCACCCACATCTACCTCCCAAACCGCCTCCTGCCAGCCGTCATCCACGGCTGACCCTCCTCATTCATGCCCAGGTATGGGCGCCAGATCACCTGCATATAGGTTAGATGCATTCATAAATAACTTGCATTTAATAAACACAAAAAAGATTGCATTCATTTAATAAAATTGAACAAGTTTAAAGTTTACCAGGAGTTCTGGATAATCCAGAAACTGACGGCGGAGGGCCGTCAGCTGGTGGTGCTGTGGAGCCGTGTCCACAATCGGCTGCCAACGGCAGGCAAAAGGGACGGCATTTGGACGAACAATCCGCGCTCTGCCGAGCGGGAAGTAGTAATAGCTCCACACCTGCATTCATGAACATCTAGGTTAGAAAAAAGCATCATATCATATTGCATTTCATATAACGAATAATTAAACAAGTTAATACCTGAAGGAATGGCGAGAAGCCACTGATGGTGGTCTCACGGTCCGGCGTGACCGCGGATAGGTCGGCAAAGAGGTGAGCCAGAAGGGCTGCACCCCAGGCATACTCTCCTAGGCTAGCTAAATCATCTAATAAATAAAGAAATCTACAGTGGATATGGTCGCCCTTCGTACCGAAGAGCAACCGACCGAAAAAGAAAACTAAGAAGACCCTGAGCTGTCTATCTACCTCCTCTACCTGGCCAGGATCGCTACAGTAGACTGAGGAGGACGACTCGGCTAGTCTAATCCTAAACTCCTCCCGGGTCTCGTCAGACCGACGCCGGGGTTCATCTAATCCTAGTTCAGCCTCTACCTCTACCCTAGGAACCATCCTAGACTCCCTGCCTAGGCTAGATACCTCTATCCCTAACAATGCCTCAGCCAATCCCTGATAGTTGGGGTAGGTCACCCCGCTCACAGGTCGGCCCTCTACCCGGAGGCCAGTAATCCTGGCCACATCCTCTAGGGTGGGGACCATATGTCCCCACGGCATCAGGAAAGCACGGCTTTCCGCATGCCACCTCTCCCTCAAAACCTGCAGCAGGACCAGATCAAGCCAGAAGGGCTCAATGTCCAGCACCTCGCCGAATCCCATCTGACGCAGGCGCGCCTTCTGGAAGTCGGGGAGCCCCCTGTAAGCCCCTATTACTAGGTCCCAACTGATTCTGGCCCTCATCACTCCCTGCAAATAAAAACATAAAATAAAGGGTCAGTAATTAATAAAAATAAGGAAAATCAGTTCTGTTTTGAAACGCGTCATCACACGCAGACGTGTTTTAAAACACGTCCACGAGCCTTGACGCAATTCAAACTCTTTATTCCTAATTAAAAAATCCGGAATTTATATTGAAAGACGTCGACCCATGATGACGCCTTTTGAATGGCGTCATCTGGTCTGGACGCCTTTCAAGTCCAGATTCCGGATTCCTTCAAGAAACCCGTTCTCCCCTCTTTTCTTCACACCATCATGCCCACAGGAAGCTTACCGTGTGGAGGTCGCCCTCCTCTTCTTCTTCTACCGCCATAGGTGCCGGTAGAGGGAGCTCCTCCTCCAAGAAAGCCGCCGCCTCCGCAAGGGCCGCCGGAACCTCCTCGGAAGCTTGTTCTTCTTGCCTCCGCCTCCTCTTATCTATGACCTTTGTCTTCCCAGAGCCTTCACCGCGCTCCATGGTTTGAGAAGAGGGAGATTTAAGGGAAAAATTGCCGGAGTTCGAAATCGCCGCCGGAGAAGAAGAAGAGGTTTTGTGGAAAGTGAGGAAGAAAGGGGGCCTTCGCGGGTCTGTTAACGAAAGGGTGAAACGCGTCGACTCAGGGTGACGCGTTTTACGGGCACAAAAGTTGAGGCGGTACTGACAGAGGTTTGAATTTGACTGAAAGACGTCCACATAGGTTGACGCGTTTCAGTATTTTCGTCAGAGCCGTACAGAGGAAAATCATGAAAGGCGTCGTCTTGTCTAGACGCGGTTCAGAGGATTAACCATGGAATTAATGACAGAATCCTGGGAAAAAGTAGGAGAGAGAGTTGAAAGGCGTCATGTTACGCAGACGCGTTTTAAGGTTAAATCTGGTTTTTAAGGAATAAATCGAATTTCTGGAAAAGAATTATGGTTGAAAGGCGTCATTATGGAAAGACGCGTTTTAAGGTTAAAATCGGGTTTTGAGGATTAAAATTAATTTCGGGAAAAAGAATTTATGATTGAAAGGCGTCTTTCTGAATGGACGCGTTTTACAGAACCCGAACTGTGGAATTTTCAGGAAAAGTCAAGTTTTCTCTAAAGGAAAAATCATGTGCACATCACAGAAAGTTGGGGAAAGATTCCAAGATATGGAAAATCACTCTTTATTCATTTAAACCCTTTGTTACATCATAAAAAAAAAAAAGAGAGTAAGAGGACATTTAAGGAAGGATTTCGTGAAGACCTTTAAGGTAGGGAAATTTCAATCCTTTATCTCTATCCTTAGAAGATCTTACATGGTAACTGAAGCCAAGATTCCATAGAGTGGTAATGATTTGTACGGCTTCATAGTCTTCGTCAGATTCCAAGTCGCGCTTCTTGATCGGAAGTGTGGGAGAGAACTCGGGGAATTCACGACGGCCCAAGCTAAGTTGAGTAAGGCACCGATGTGGATTGTATAGCACGAATTCGGTGGCTCCGATCAACTTAAGGTCTGCTCCTGCTGCACGGCGCACCCACACAGGTTTTCCAACCAGGGCAAGTGGAGACGAGTCGAATATGTCGGACGTCATGAGCTTTAAATACTCTCTCCAATCGGCTCGGGTCTTGAGTTTTGGAACCTTGTTAACCATATGCTCATTGAACTTTACAATATTAGCTATGCAATGAATTGGGCTATTCAAGTAAATCTGAGATGGATTCAAAGGCCTTTTCTTGCTGTGCTCAAACTTGAAGTGAAGTTCAACCCACAAGGCGAAGAGTAATATGCATCCATAAGGAGGACGGCCCACAGACGCTGCAGAAAGCCCACTATAAAGATATGCTAAGAGTGCAGTGCTGATGGATTTACCTTCGAAGATTGCGCATATGGCACTAACTTGGTCATCTTCTAAGATGTTATCCTGCGCAGAGAAGAACAAGGCACCGGCTAGGCATGTAACTAAAGCTTTTGTTACATCCTCCGCTTCATCCTCTCTTAGATCATCAATTTCGTACAGCGTCCACTCGGCTAGCTTGGTGAGATTGATCCCCTTTTTAGTGAGGCATCCTTTAGCTTCTGAAGGATCTTTCATGATAGATGTCAACAATTGTTGACCGGTGATTCTCTCTTTCATCAAAGCTATCTTCTCTTTGTTCTCTTTGATTTTTTGGAGACCTAAAAGAAGCTCCACCTCCTCTAGAAGAATCGTGCACTCGAAGTCTTGGAAGAAGAACGTATGAGTTTGGGGATGCCACCACTCGATCAAGGCACCCATAGCCGCCCAATCTGCGTTCGCGCTCTTGTAATGCTTGGCAAGCACTACAAGACCTTGAAGATTCCACTTGGATATGAATACTTGCATGGAAAGCTTGATGCTTTTTGCAAGTTTACGGATCCAAGGTAAGGAAGTAAACTTCCTTGGGCCAGGAAACATGGGATAGTTCTGAAAAAAAAAAGACGAAGAACATGATGAGGAACGTGAAGAACATGATGAAGAACGTGAAAAACATGAAGAGAATTGGGAAAGAAGTTGATTGAACTTACTTGGAGATTGGGATTTCTTCCATTGAGATGATTCTCCACATTAGAAAACTGCTCCAAAGACATCTTCATCTTCTTGCTTGAACTTTTTCGGAGTTTTTCCTTCTTGAAGCTAGAAAACCTTGGAAACCTTGGAACTTTGAAGAAACCTTGAAGAAAACTCAACTCTTGATCTTTGGATTGTAGTGGGATTGCTTGGGAACGACCTAAGGGTGTTTATATAGACAGCATTGCGATTTTAGGAAGACTTTTCCGGATTGGAAAAGGGATGTGCATTGATAGAGTTGGAATTCGAGTAGAGAACAGCCAGAAAATTGTTTCTGTGAGTAAAAGGCGTCGAGGGTAAGCGACGCGTTTTAACGTTAAAAGGCGTCTGCACGACACGACGCGTTTCAGCTCTTTATATGATTTATCCGAAATTCCATAAATTGAATATTTTGTTTGGAATTATTAACAATTTTGATTGCAGAAAATTCAAGAAAGCTACATAAAGCTGGAAAATATTGAGAAGATCTCACTATGGGAGTCAAGAAGTCCTGACCGTGGCTAAAAAGACGGTTATTTCTACCCTTGTATTATTTCATGTAATTATTTTGCATTCGCATTACTATATGATAAATATTTATTAGAGCATATCAAGGACCTTGTGTTTTGATGAAACTGGAATTTGAGTTCCCCGACAACAAAAACAGTGATAATTCCAGAGGATTCTTAATCGCACGGATAGGCCGTTTGATTGTTAAGTAGTGAGGACGATGGTTCTACTTTTGTGAAACGGTGCGTGGATAAACGAGCTTCGGCTTAGCACTGGATTACAAGAATTGGTATCTTGACTCATTAATGGCAATTTAACAATATTATCTTTGATTAATTTATATTTTATTTGACTTTATATTTTTCTTTTAGCCCAGCATGCATCATGTAGGACTTTGAAATCATTGTAATAAGGATTAATTATTGATTAAGTTTCAGACCCATTAAATCAAACAATCTCAAAACATGATATGAAATATTTCATTCTGAATTGAGTATCTTGATTATCTTTGAGGTTCGCTTAAATATATCCTTGGAATTCTATTCTTTCTCGGATTCTTTATCCAATAATTCTTGTTTTCTTTTTAAGATCCATCATGGCTGCAGCACGTCCACATTGGCTGGCAAACGCTCCCCATGATGAAACCTACAGTGTCTACGACCTGGGGTACTTTCCACTCCGAGGAGGTTGATCGACCTTATTTTATTTCCTTGTCTACCTCATCCAGACAGGATTAATTCCATTGATCTCCTTGAGCTATCTTCATTGATGATTTTGAGAAAAAATTCCAATCATGTGATGTTAAGAGCGTGTCTCATCACACCTTGGCATCACCTTTTCAGTACATTCCACTTCATTTCACTCCCTTGCAAAGACGATGCCAAGGTGAGGCAGCTGTAGACACGCTAATTTTGACGTCATTTCGAGTAAATTTCATATCATATAATAATGCCTCATAATGGTCTGATAATTAATCATTAATTAATTTTTATTGATCGGGTTTAACAGACATGTTTTAAGTTAATCAATTGAATTGATTTTAGCTCAAATTTTAGTTAAAATATGAAGAATCCTAAAAGGCGTCGACCTGTGTGGACGCTATTTAGAGTTTATTCCTATTTTAACGTTTAAATTTGAATTTTAATTAATTGATTTATTAGCTAAAAGGCGTCTGTAATGGTCGACGCGTTTTAGGTCTCCTAAGCTGTTTTAACTTCTCTTCCGGATGTTTATCCTTATCTTAATTAGTGTAAAAGACGTCTACACACGTGGACGCGTTTTATCTAATAAAGATAAAGATAAGTTTTCCCGGATATTTATCCTTATCTTAATTAAATCTGAAAGGCGTCAGCCATGGTGGACGCGTTTTAGAAAATTACAGATAAAGATGAATTAATCAGTAATTATCTGTCGGTTAAGATAGATAAATCCTAGATTTTTCTATGTTAATCGCGAACGCAGAAAATGCCTATAAATACATTGCATATCAAAGAGTTAAAAAGAAAAAAAAAGAGAGAGAGAATTATTGAGCCATAGCGTTATAGCGATTTGAAGATCGAAGCAACAACGTCGGAACGCCGGAGCGCTGCCATTTCCAGAAGTCGGCATCCTTCTTCAAGATCTTCATCCCTTCAAAGGCTTCAACTAACTGGACTGGGCATAAGTGTTTCATTCTGAATTTCAATTTTTACATCATTCATTAGTTTCATACTACATATTCACTTCATGCAACACACACCACAGCATCCATTTTCAAAACCCATTTGTTTTAAAGGGGTTTCAAAGCCATTAAACAAAGATCAAAAGAGGGAAATCAAGCATAAAGCCAGAAGAACTTCTGGACGATCCTCAACCTCAACCTCAACAGCAAGAATAAAAAGAACAAAGAAAGGGCTCTCTTTCTTCAGCCGGCTGAGGAAGGGGAACCAAGGACTCATTCTTCCGCGTTCAAATAGGTAAGCGATCAAACTTCTTTTGAAACTTTTTAGTTAAAAGTTTCTGGCGATCACTGCACTTTAGTTACTGTTTTAATAGGTTAGTTTGCACCTAAACAACATAGTTTTTCACATTAATCACACAAGCATTTTCAGCACCTACACATGGGTGCACAAACTACTCCTGAAATGGCTATTCCCGATCTACCAATTTTCCATTTGTTGCTTTTTGAGATGCCAGTGTACCAAAAGTATAAGGGCACGAGCAATCCTTTCATTTACCTCAAAGAATTCTTATATGAATCCTCCTTTTGGCAGAATGACAAAAGAGCACTGGCTTTCCTATTCAGAAAGAAGGGCCGGCCTTGGAGTGGTTCTTTTCTTTGGATCCCAGCGATGTTGAGAACTTTGATATAGTATCGAACAAATTCCTACAAAGGTATAAGGATCGGGTGGCACCTACCCTATCTATCACAGATCTGGTTAATGAGAAAATGAAGCCAAATGAAGACTTTGTGGTATTCGCCAATAGATGGCGATCAATGGCTGAGAAAATAAGAGACCACTTGTCTGAGCTGGAGCAAGTGAAGATGATGATTGCTAATACCACACTGCAGTGCAAGTTAGTCTTAACACTGAACAATCTGACTACCATGGCAGACTTATATAAGAGGGCGCGCTATGCCCAAAATGCCTTTAAAGATACTACATTCTCCAGTGTGTTCAATCCTCATCAAACCTATAGGCCACCACCCAGGAAGCCTAACATTCCAAATGTTACTACAACTGAACATACCACTGAAGGAACCATATCACATGAGCAGGTCAGCATCATGAACTATAACCATGCTCAGTTAGTCAAAAGTAAGCCACCACAGTACAATGCATAGAGACAACCAAATCAGTAGGGCTATAGGCCACCTCCTCAGCAATTTCAACAACAACATCCCCAGCAACTTCAACAACCATAGTTTCAGTAGCTCCAGTTACCCCAACACCCCCCTCAGCAAGTATACAATCAACCCCGGCAGCAGCCGAATTACAACCAAGTTCCTCCTCCAAATGACTACTCCTAACAAAGAAAACCTCCCGGTCCAAAGAGAGCAGCCTACCCCCAATTGCCGGAGTCACTCTCTGATGTTTTCAATGCTCTCATGGCGGCCAATGCTTTGGTATTACCCAAAGAAAAGACCATATGGCCTCCGAATGCAGATGCCTCTCGATACTATGTGTACCATCGACAGTCTGGGCACACTATGGATGCATGTTTTCAATTCAGGGACTACATTCACGATCTAAAGGACCAAAGATGTATACATTGGGAAGAAATGAGGAAATTCATAACCGCCCTGAAGGCGAGAAGACCACAACAACAACAACAACCATAGCAACAACAACAACAACAGTAGGTTCAAAGAGTCCCAGTCCAGTAAGCGGCACCCTCACAAAATATGGGAATTGTACAAAACCCGCTACCGGAGCATCAAAACCAAATTGCCCCAATCCTCACAAATAGCCAATCTGAGGCTAATAGGGGATAGCAGTGGAGGGTGGAAGACATATCGTCTATATATTCCACAAGCCACAGCCGAAATATTACCTTACAACCACCACACCACATCATACGCATCCCTAGACCTTCACTAACTCCACCCCAACCTACCACAATTACACCATCACCTACCATCCTTAGGCCTACACCCATTACTCCCATTCCACCACCCGCTTTCCTCAAACCTGTCACCACCATGTTACCACCACTAAATAACCCTCCACCACCCTTATACAAACCTATCCTTCTATCTAAACCACTGCTACTCGTACCATTTCCTATGCCATCATCCATCCAACCTACCAAACCCCTCATCCGCATTACCCAATCACTCGTTACCCTTACACCAAACAACCCTCCATCATTCACTCACGAACCCCTTATGCCATCCAAACCGTTATTGCACACCCCATTCCCTACATCATCCTCACCTACCTACCAGCCCCTCACACCATCCAAACCCCTCATAGTCTCGACAGTATTTAAGGCATCGCCTGCATCATCCATTGTTGAGCTTCGGAGCGGCTGCATCTTTAGCAAAGTCTTCCCACAATCTGCTGTTCAAGAAGGACTGTCACAAGCAGTGGATGAAGTACAAAACGAAGAGAGTGCACCAGGCACTCAATATGATTTACTGAAACATCTGGACAAAACACCAGCACGAATCTCTATACTCGAGCTGATTAAGAGGTCCAAGACATACCAGGAAGTCCTAATGGAGTATTTACAAAGGGTAATGGTCAATGAAGATGTGCCGATAGAAAAGATCACTACCTTGCTGGTTCCACAGGGGGAGCAACCATCTATCACATTCCACTCTTCTGAGTTAGCACCCCTAGCAGCGAAGGGCATGGCTTTGAGCATTACAGTCAACATTTGCAAGAAAGCTGTAGACGCTTGTCTATGGACACTGGGGTGTCTATCAACGTCTTACCGCCGAAAACACTAGAGCTGTGTAGGGTACCTAAAGAAAAATGGTTGTCTTCTCCTATCTCTGTCACTGCTTATGACAACTCCACCCGTTCTCTTCTAGGAATGATGTACTTGAAAGTTGAATTGGGACCGGTTTGTCATGTCGAAGTTGAATTCCATATTCTCAAGATTGACCCCTCGCTGAAAGGGATACTCGACCGTCCTTACATTAAACTACTTGAGGTTATCCCATCTACAAATCATAAATGCCTCAAGTTTCCCTATAAAGGACGAGTCATTAAGGTCACGAGCATTCCTATTCTTGCTGCTGCTCACTCTTTAAATTTAAGTCCAACTCCAGTGTCTCCATCTGCTCGACAACCCATCTTGTCTGCGCTACAGACTTATATTCCAACAATTGATCCACTGAAACCCGCCATTCCTTCATCCTATTCAATTGATGCTGTAAAAAGGGAGAAGTTCATGATTACCCTTGGCTGGAATATCATGATAAAGATTGGGTACCAGCCCGGAAGAGGTCTGGGCACACAGCTGCAGGGTAGAATTAAGCAAGTGAAAAATGACAGAAGGATGCCTGGCAACGACCTGGGCTATAGTCCAGAGAAGGTAAGACACACTATTATACAGCAGAAAGAAGGTGAAGATGGCTAGAAGGTGTGGAAGACAATGGTGACACAATGTAAGAAAAATCGGGACCCCTTGACTTGGACCTTATCCACACATTTTGTTAAAGGGCATGTGATCTGACATGACCATGACAACACTGTGGTAATAACGTCCCACTTCGATTTGCATGACATCTATGGGAGGGAACTAGCCAGGCAATGCACGTCGTTACCGACATACAAATCCTTGGAGGCTTTGCGGCCGATGAAAAGGAGAAAAATTCAAGATCCGGAGTGCGAATGGAACAGGTGGTTTGATACTTGGGCCCTGTACATTGCATTGAATAGATTATTCCTACATCCTACTGAACCACAGTGGCCGCCACTGATAGATAAGCTGATAGAAGGGCCTGAGGCGATTTTCAATAAAAGGATCTTGCTAAGCGATGAGACTGATGAAGGGGAGCCAGATGACCCCTATGAAGCTAGTTTAACAATTGATCACCTCTGGAGGGATACTTACCCCTTACATGTTTTCACCCTCCATACCTTGTTTCGCACTCTGCTTCTAACCCCGACTTGGGCGAAGGTCATTACTGAAGATATATCCCAGACACCACCTATTATCATTACTTTGTCCCCTCGGGACATTCTTCCTCGGATTCCTCTCAACCTCGAGATGATCCATGATTGGATCTGGGACTTACTATTGTATGATCCCCCTAATCCTCTGGCCATGGTGCCATTTTCTCCTCCCCATGATCAACCCTCCTTCCAAACTCATTCATGTTTCATGATAAATACTAAAAATTCTAAAAAAAAATGCCAATTTAGCAACTTCCTCCTCCTAGATCCTCATTGAGGAAATATCCTACTACTTGTCTGAATGTACCCCATTGCACGGGTCATTCGGGCAGGATTCTCTCCTAGATAAACTATGCCCCTCCTCTCGAAAGGATTCCCCTGTACTCTCTCATGTATCCAATGATTTTTATCCTTCTTCATCCTCTTTAGGTCAGGATAGGAAGTCTAATTGTGGGGAGTCTAGTGAAGTTAGGCAATTTAGGGAGTCTAGGAAATCTAAGGGTAGACAAATTCTAAATAGATATCTCCAGGAAATAGCTTCTAAGCGCTTTCCATTCTATCAGACCGCTCAGCTGTTAGAGAATCCAATCCAATTGTCAGAAGAGTATGAGGCAGATGAATTGGTTGATGACAGGTATGGGGTGTATGAATTAATCTATGAGAAAGACCCCATCGTTGAAGAAGAAGAAGATGAGGACGTAGCTGAGGCGTATGCTAGTGGAGTAAGGAGATTTGTTGAACCTTCAGCTGTTGTAGAAGAACCAACCAAAGAAATCAATTCAGGAACTAAAGAAGAGCCTAAGGTAGTCCTCACTAGTCAGAATCTTTCTAAATTAGACGAAGAGGCTTTGGTTCGAGTTCTTAGAGATTACAAGGATACTTTTGCCTAGAGCTATGAAGACATGCCGGGGTTAGATTCTTCCTTAGTGGAGCATCGATTAACATTGAAATTTGAAGCTAACCCGGTTAAACAGAAATTAAGGCGATTCCACCTAAAAATGGCTTTGAAGATGAAGGAAGAGTTCGATAAGTTGCATAAAGCCAAATTTATTAGAATTGTCCTCTATCCACAATGGGTGGCTAACATAGTCCCGGTTATGAAGAAGGATGGAAAAGTCAGGATATGTATTATCCTAGATCTGAACCGGACATGTCCTAGATATGATTTCTCACTGTCTCACATAGATGTGTTGATCGCTAACACAGCTGGATTCGAGACTCTATCATTCATGGATGGCTTTTCCAGGTATAATCAAATCAAATTGACAGAAGATGATCAGGAGAAAACATCATTTACTACTCCATAGGGAACATACTGTTATTTAGTCATGCCGTTTGGGTTGAAGAATGCTGGAGCCACCTAGCAAAAGGCAATGATGGCCATATTCCATGACATGATGCATATAGATTGGGAAGTGTATGTGGATGACCTTCTGGTTAAGTCTAAAACTAGAGCTGAGCATGCTGAAGTTTTGGCAAAGGTTTTGGAGAGATCAAGAGAGTACCAATTAAAGATGAATCTAAAGAAATGCGTATTTGGTGTCTCATCAGGGAAGTTGTTAGGATTTATCGTCAGTAAACGGGGCATTGAGATCAATCCCAACAAGGCTAAAGCCATCACTGAAATGCCACCTCTTAAGAATTTGAAGGAACTGAGAGGATTAATTGGGAGGTTGTAGTTTGTTCGCCACTTTGTCTCCCAGCACTTACAAAGATGTAAGCTATTCTACGAGCGTACCAAGTCGGGAGTCGAATTCGATTGGGACGATAAGTGTCAGGAGGCGTTAGATGGATTGAAGAAGTATCTTGCAAGTACTCCTGTCTTGAGACCACCATCTTCAGGCAAACATTTAATTCTATATATTTCTAGCATGGATGATGTAGTGGGGGCTGTCCTAGTACAAGAAGATGAAGAAGGAAAGGAGAGGGCAGCCTATTATCTCTCTAAACTTCTTAACCCCGCTGAACAGAGATATATGGCGATGGAAAAAACATGTGCAACACTTGTATGGGTAGTTCAGAAACTAAAACACTATTTTCTGGCCCATGAAGCCCATCTCATCGCTAGAATAAATCCTATCAAATTCCTTCTCGAGAAACCTGTCCTTACAAATCGATTAGCACATTGGCAGAGCTGTCTATCTCAATTCGACATCGTCTACATTCAGCAGAAAGCAATCAGATGCCATAACAGAACACCTTGCTCATCACCCTCTTCCTATATTTGATCCAGTCCGATCGGAATTCCCGGATGCAGAACTGATGCCCATAAACAAAATCAAAGACGATATGTAGACTCTGCATTTTGACGAAGCTCTAAACTCTCATGGTAAGGGTATCAGCATTGTTCTCCTGTCACCTGAAGGTGTCACCATTCTCCAAGCCTTTCAGCTTGCTTTTCATGTTACAAATAATATAGCTAAATATGAGGCTCTTCTTGTCAGCCTTGAAGCTACTCATTTCCATGGTGCCACCAAACTGAGGATTCTAGGTGATAGTCCATTGATTCTTCGCCAAGTACTAAACAAGTATCGCACTCTTGATCCTAAATTTAAGCCTTATTAGGAACTTACCTCAGCTTATGCCAAGCTCTTCACCAAATTGATCTTTGTCCATGTTCTTCAAAATCAGAACATCTTAGTTGACGCTCTAGCTTCTCTTGCATCGTCTCTGAATTTCCTAATCAGTAAACATCCTGAATCAATCATCATCCATAGGCGCCTCTCTCCTGCTGTAGAGAGCCTTTCTTCCTTAAGGTTAAGGAGAAGTTGTTGAAGAAGGTTAGAGATGGAGATATTGTGGAGAAGAGAGAAATCATGTTATTGGAATTGCAAGAAGAGATGGAAGATGAAGAGAAACTATGGTTCTATGAAATTGCTAAATTTTGTGAAGATCAGTCATACCTTGAAAAAGACATTGCTGAAGAGAAAAGAGCTATCAGGAGAATTGCTCAGAGGTATACTCTAGTTGGAGGGGAGTTATATAGACGTGGATTTGATGGTGTTCTTCTACAATGCTTAGATGAAGATGAGCTTTGGAAGATCATGGAAGGAGCTCGTGCTGGAGTTTGTGGTGGCCATGTAAATGGACAAATGTTATCAAAGAAAATCCTTAGATAAGGATATTATTGGCCAACCAAAGAATAAGATTGTGTAGGGTATGTCCGTAGGTGTGCTAAGTGTCAACTTCATTGCGACAAGATCCATTCTATGTCCGTAGGTGTGCTAAGTGTCAACTTCATGCCGACAAGATCCATTCTCTCGCATCTTCACTCCATCCTATTTCCTCCCCATGGCCTTTCTCCATGTGGGCATTTGACATCATTCGACCTCTTGTTGATCCCAACTCCTCGACCAAGCAAAAATCCTTCATAGTCACTACGACGGAGTATTTCACCAAGTGGGCCGAAGCCGAAGCTTACACGGAGGTCAAAGCGTCAACAGTATGCAAGTTCAACATGAAGAATATCATCACAAGGTTCAAGATTCTAAGCACCATCGTCACCGACAATGGACCGTAGTTCATTTCACAAGAGTTGAAGGACCTCTGCAATAGGTATAAAATTGCATTGTATCATTCGTCTCCTTATTATCTACAAGGCAGTGGCCAAGTAGAGGCAACTAATAAGACTTTGATTAAAATCATCAAGAAAACATGTGAATCTAATCGCTACACAGACTGGCCAGAAAAGCTTATTGAGGCTTTATGGGGTCACCGAACTTCAATCCGCACTCCCACTGGGCAGATTCCCTATTCCTTAAAATTCGGAATGGAGGCGGTAGCTCCATATGAAGTTCTCATTCCGTTATTAAGAGTACAATTGAATAAGGAGTTTTCCATTGATGAACAACGTTCTGCACTCCTCGCTCTGTTGGAACTTTTAGGCGAGAAAAGGTGGTCAGCTGCTAATCATGCACGGGTTTATCAAAATAGACTTGCACGTTTTTATCAGAAGAAGGTTAATGAAAAAAAATTCAAAGTCGGTGAAATGGTGGTCAAAAGAATTTTCATAAAACCTGGTGGTCCACATTCTAAACTCCAACCCAATTGGGAACGACCTTATGTTGTAAAAGATGTCTTTCTTGGTAATGCCTATAGGTTAGTTAACGCAGAAGGTTAGGAGCTATCTCATCTCTGGAATGGTCTGTACTTAAAGAAATATTACCCTTAGACTTTACGTTATGTCGACTAGCATGGTGCAAAGACTAGTGGAGTCAGAAATTTGAAATCCTAAATTCCCTCATTTGTCTTTAATAGTCTAATTCATGAGCATCATAAACACAAAAACATGCTTTGTCCTTGAGTAACAAGAGATGTGAAGTCTAAGGAAAACTGATAGTTTGACTTAGAGTGTAAAGTATAACCCATTCACACTTTGTTATTCCATTTTATGCTCGGCTCGCAATGTCGGAACGAGGCTCAGGATAGACTACTGAAAATACCCGCCGTCTTAGTAGGAGGCTGTCATAAAAAAATAAATGAAAAAAAAGGGAGAAAAATAAAAGATCCACCCCACAAAAGAAAAAATCAAAAGGTAAAAGCCAAATCAAGTACAGAAGGCCACAAATGTCAAATCAAAAAGCCAAATATCCAAATGAAAGGGAGCGCAAGGTAAAAAATACCACACAAAGTGAAAATGACTGAACCCCAACAGACAATAGGGTAAAGGATGGATATATTCCTGGGTCTCCAAAACCCTCTCGTGAGCTTTCTAGACCATTTCCTCCCTTCTCCCTAAGAGGCGTACTCTAAGCTTAAGTAATGGCCTAAGTCGACTGAGGGTTAGATCATCAAATGGGATAAGGGACACAAGCACCATAAAAGCACAATGAACTTGTATTAGGTTATTTAAGAATAATTAGAGAATTAAGATAACAAATAACTAGGCTCTTTTGATCAACGTACCATGCTGGTCTATAGTTTAAATAGATATTTTCAAAACTACAAAAAAATTGAATATTTCAAAAGAAAAAAAAATTGAATATTTCAAAACCACAAAAAAATGGAATATTTCAAAAGCAAAAAAAATGAATATTTCAAAACCACAAATTGAATTGAATATTTCAAAAGAAAAAAAAAATGAATATTGGAAAACCACAAAAAAAAAAAGGATATTTCACAACACAAAAAAAAATAGAACATTTTGAATTTCAGTTAGCATCCGCTTGTCACATCATGTGTTGCATGTTTTTAATTTTCAGTGAGAATCTGTATGCTTGTATGCTGTATTTTTAATTATTGTCTTTAATTACATTTTATTCACCTTTATTGAATAAAGGCTTTGCCCCTTGACCCTTCTACCAAGGATAGAATCAAGAAACCAGTTATTTAACCGGGAAAGAGGCTAAGCCAGAACAGATACTTAACCTGTTTGTCAAGACGTGCACAGGGCACAGGTACAAAAGAAGAGACGCAGACAGAACAAGTATAAAAAGATTCCATTCATATTCAAAAGTGTTCATGTACAAGTGTGAGTCAGTCAGTAGGACTTCAAAGCAAAAGGAAAACACAACAAAAGAAAGATACATCATGCAACCCTCACGGCTAACTCTCTCCAGCTCCCTCGTCCTACTAACTCTGGGCCTTATCTGGTCCATCTGGCCCCCGAGTCGACAGTGGTGGTGGTCCCATAATACTTGGCCCAGCTTGGCCTGAGGAGATGGCAACACTTGCGGTGAAGGCGCTCGCATGACCTCGCTCCTGGGCTCGCTGTCGAGCACACTGGTAGCGGTCCTCTACGCTACGTCGCTCATGCTCCGCCATAGAGAAACGACCCTAAAGATGCTGGACCTCTGCCATCAGCTGCGCTTGGTCACGGTCACGCTCCTCCGTCAAGATCTCCAGACACATCCGGAGGTGTGAAAGCTCATGAGGAAGGTCGCCGATGGAAAGCCTCGCCAGCTGCTCCACCAGCTCGGTGACACGGGCCGCTCTACCTCGAGTCTCCTCCAAATCGGCTTTGGCCTTCTCAGAGGCCTAGTAGAGCTCACAGACCTGCAACAGAAGACACTGTTAGTCAATCAAGTAAGTAAGATTCTCAAGCAAGAGTGAAGAAATCAAAATTGAAGACTTACTCGGGCAGTGGCATCTTCTTCGGCCTGGGAGGCTCGGCGGATGGCGGAGGCCAGCTGGCTCCGCAGGTTAGCGATGGTGACCTTATAAGCGGCACTAGAAGAGGAAGCGCCAGATGTGGAGGGGGGAGTTGCGTGCGTATAGGCAGCCCGCTATAACAAGAAGGGAACCATTGTCAGCGGACAAGTGCCAAAACAGTTTAATAATAAAAGATGCATTCATAATTCATGACATTCATTCATTTCATACTTACTAGTTCATTCAGCTCCTTTTGGATCTGCTCCAGCTAGGCCTCTGCGTCTTGGAGTCGGGCCCAGAGGGTAATGATTGTAGCATCTCGAGCATCCTGCACATTCACATCATGTCATTCATACATTTACTAATGTAAACAAGATAATAATAAAAATAAAAGAAGCATAGCATCATACTCACATCGAGTGGACGCAACTACTGCAGATGGGTGGCGTAGTGGGTCCGGTAGTGTTGGAGATAGCCCTCGCTACTCTCCGCCTATGACTCAACCCTGCCCCGGTGCCAGTCGTCGAACTGGTCGCGGAATTTGGCACGCCAGTTGGTGCGCACCTGCTTGCCCCGCATTGTCCACCCGATCCCCTCCGAGATCTCCTCCTCGATCCATTCTTGGTGGAGGCCCAACGTCCTCATCACCAGTCGCAGTTGCAGGAGCTCAATCTCTTTCAAATAGTGTATCCAGACTTGACGCCCGAATCGAGCTCGACCCTGCTCTACCCAAGACTGGCTTGCATCGTCCATATCGAGATACGGACGCTAGATAACCTGCATTCATATAGTTTAGTCGTATTGCATTTCATATAAAAAGAAAAATTAAACAACAAACAAAACAAGCCATGTCATATAAACATTTAAATCATCTAACATTAAAATAAATAAACAATTAAAATGAATATTCAATCAAATGTTTAAGAAATAAATTTAAATTTTCATAAAAAATGTTAATTAAGAATTTTAACAAGTATTTAATAAAACATTTAAACAACCTAAAAAACATTTTAATTAATTCTAACAAAACATTTTAAAACATGAAACATAATAATTGGAAGGAAAGAATTTTAAAACTTACCAGCAGCTCTGGGTAGTCCAAGAACAGACGGCGGAGGGCCGTCAGCTGATGATGTTGTGCCTCGCCCTGCCTAGAGGAAAATAGTAATACGTCCAAATATGCATACATGAACATATAGGTTAGAATCATAAGCATCATGTGCATTGCATAACAATCAAATAACAATGAAATGAATTAATAAAGAAAAATTATTACCTGAAGGAACGGCGCGAAGCCGCTAATGGTGGTCTCCCGATCAGGCATGACCGCGGAGAGGTCAATGAAGAGGTGGGCTAAAAGAGCCGCACCCCACGCGTACTCGCCTAACCTATCTAAGTCGGCAATGAGACTTAGGAAGTGACAATGGATGTAGTCGCCCTTCGTTCCGAAGAGGAGTCTACTAAAGAAAAATACTAGAAACATCTTAAGGTCCCTATCTACTCTATCTCTATCACTCGAATCCTGGGAATACACCTCACTAGCTGCCCTAGCTAGTCTCGCTCTCAATCCCTCCTAGGACTCATCTGTCCTCTGCCTAGGCTCCACTAGTCCTAGCGATCTCTCTAGTGCAGTCCTAAGGAGAGTCCGAGACTCTTGGCCCTCAGGCCCCGTCACCTCTAATCTTAGGAACTCCTATGCTAATCCTCGGTGCTCAGGATATGTGATCCCGCTAACCGCCCAACCTTCTACCCGGAGGCCAGTGATCCTAGTAACGTCCTCTAAGCTAGAGATCATATGTCCCTAGGACATTAAGAATGCCCGACTCTCTGCGTGCCATCTCTCTCTAAGGACCTGAAGAAGAACTAGGTCCACCCAAAAAGGCTCTATCTCTAACACCTCCCTAAGTCCCATCCCCTATAGTCGCACCTTTTGGAAGTTCGGGAGACCTCTGTAGGCGACTACACCAAGTCCAATGATATCCGGGTCCTCATCGTGCCCTGCATTGTCCAAATAATTGATCAAAATCATCGTCAGAATATCATAATCAATTTTTAAAATATTTGAGGATTAATCACCATTTTTTAATGGTGTCGGGCAAGACTGACGCGTTTCAAACAGCGTCGCTGACCCCAGACGATTTGACCATAGGTTCCACAACTTGTGACCGAGCCCCTCTTTGCCCCCAAATTTGAAATCTTAACATATAAAAGGGTATTTGGAGCTTACCAAGCGTGGACCAGCCTCTTCGACCAGTGCCGCTACTGCTTCACCTTCTTGAGCTGCGGGAGGGGCTTCTTCGGCCTCCATGAAGGCCGCCACCTCCGCGAGGGCTTGAGCCTCACTTACTACTTCAGGGGCTTCCTCCTCTGCCTCCACATCTACGGCGCAGATAGGCATGACCCGACAATGTTTCACGTCGATTCCACTAGGTCCTCCTTACTCCATGGTAAGGCACGAGAGAGAGTGTGTGAGGGAGAGAGTTTGTGAGGGTGAGAAAGGGAGTGGGAAGAAAGAGGATGGTCGGTGGTGAGGAGGAGACGTTGGTGCCGCAGTGAGATGGTCGGAGATGGAAGAGGACCGCCGGAGAGCCTAGTGGTCGCCAGAGAAGGAAGAGAGTGAAGAGAGAGAAAGTTAGGGAGAATGAGGAAGAAAGGGGCTCTGGCTCGCAAACCCCTATTTGAATTGTTTAAATCGCGTCTGGCAACAGCGACGCCATTCAGTGGTCCACAAACTGAGGCGATAAAAGAAAATTTTGAAATTTGTTAATAGCGTCCCTTCTGAGCGACGTGTTTTAAATTAACCACTCTTTTCGGCCAGGTCCGTACCACGGAAATCAAAAGAGATAAGAGAACCGCGTCTCGCAAGATAGACGCTATTCAAGAATTTAATTCTCTGAAAATTGAAGAAAGTACGGAGTAATCATGATTAGCGTCTTGATACGAGGACATGATTCAGTGGATTAATGGTTCGAAATTCTAGAAAATAGGAGAGAGAAAGAGAAAGGAGTCGCCATATCCAGACGTGATTTTGGATCTTTGAGCATTAAATCTTTTTTTTCGGAAATTGAATTTTGTTGAAACGCGTCTCTCTAAGTCGACGCGATTTGCATTTAATGAGCTCGAACCTTTGTACTTTTAGAAAAAAGAGCACTTTCATTCCAGGAAAAATTCCAGAGAAATTGCAAAATATTAAGGAATGATCTTTATTGCAATAAGGAATAATTTTTCATTGAAATAAATTTGAAAGAATACATCAAAATTTTGGATGAAATTGAGAGTTTCAAGATCGAATTTTCTTAAGTTCCTTTACATATGTTTTCCATAATTCTTGATTGGCTTCATGAGGAAGTTTTACACAACGGGTGAATCTGATGTTCCACAGAGTTGCAATGAGCTAAGTCGTTTCAAGGTCTTCATCAGTTCCTAAAGCCCGCCTTTTGATTGGACAAAGTGAAGAGATCTCAAGAAATTCATAGCGAGCCATACCAAATTAAGGATGACAGCGATGTAGATTATAGAGAACAAGCTCGGTCGCCCCGATTAGTCGGAGCTCTATGCCAGCACCACAGTGCACTCGAACCGCCTTTTCCATGAGAGCATGTAACGTGGATTCGAATCCAGTTCTGGGCATAGTCTTGAAATAAGCGGGCCAGTCAGCTCGAATCTTGAGGTTGGGCACTCGATTGGTCATGTTGTCGTTGAACTTCACAATGTTGGCAATATGGAAGATAAGAGTGCGTTGATACATTTGGGATATCCTTGGAACTTTTTCTTCATTATGGTTGAATTTGAAGTGGAATTCCACCCATAGAGGTAAGAGCAGCATTCTGCCGTAAGGAGGTTGACCTATAGAAGCTATAGAGAGCCCACTGTAGATATAGGCTAAAATTGTTGTGCTGATCTGTTTTCCTTCAAAGATCCCATTGATTGCGCTGATCTGATCATCTTCCAAAATATTATCTTAGACAGGGAATAGTAAAGCTCTATCCAAACATACAGTAAACGCCATCATCACAGCCTCTATATCTTCTTCCTTGAGATTTTCTATCCTTTTCAAGGTCCATTCAACTAGCTTTGCAAGATTGATCCCCTTTTGAGTAAGAATGCCTTGAACTTCTTCTGGATTCTTCATGATCTTATCTAAGAATTGATGACCAGTAATCTTTTCCCTCATGAGCATCATCTCAGTCAAATCATGTTCATCATTGTTAACCTTAAGCTTAGGAAGGCCCAATAAGAGTTCAACTTCTTCTAAGAGAATAGTGGCTTCAAAAGTGACGAACAGAAAAATATGAGTTTGAGGATGCCACAGTTCGACTAAAGCACCCATCGTAGCTCAATCCATGCATGCGCTCTTGTAATGTTTGGCATGGATAATCAATCTTTGGATGTGCCACTTGGATATATATGATTGCATGGAAAGATTGATTTTTCCAACTAGCTTTTGGATCTATGGAAGAGAAGAAAATCATCTTGGACTAGGGAAGAAAAGATATCCCTAAAAAAGAAGATTGGCATAATTCTATCATGCCTATGAAGAATTTGGAGAACATGTAGAGAGTTGCAAGAAGAAGAATTGATTAGAGAGAGAATAGCTTACTTGTAAGTTAGGATCTCGTCCACTTAGATGACCTTCCACTTCATGAAGCTTTTCGATCATCATCCTCATCCTTTTGCTTGAAGAATTCATCATCTTCCTTGAATTAATTTGATCTTCCTCCTTGATTTCTTCTTGTTCTTCCCCTCTTTCTTGAGCGTTGAAAAAGATTTCCTAGCTTTCCCTCTTGATTGCTTGTTGAATTGAATTGAATTGAAGAGAGGGAGGTTTTATAGAGTGATTTGAGAAGTTGGGAAACCCTTTCAGAATTAGAAGAGGGATGTGTATGAAGGAAAGTGGAGTTTGGATTGGAGTCAGAAAGAAAGACAATTTTTGTAAGCTAAATAGCGTCTGGACGGGGTGACGTTATGTAAATGACGTCCGCGAACAGCAATGCCATTTGATGAGTTTTTTGAATTTCTGACACTTTTCAAAAAAAGTTCCATATTTACTGATATTTGAAGTTGATTATCTATTTACTTGAAGTTACTGACAGATTTTGAGTGCAGGAAATACCAAGAAAATGAAAAATGAAGCTGAAATTTCAATAAAGGTCCTACTGTGGGAGTCTCATGGAGTCCTTACCGTGACTAAAAGGACGGTTATCTTTATCCCTGTATTCCTTTATGTATTTGATTTGCATTGGCGTTACTATATGTTAAATATTTATTAGATTATATCAAGGACTTTGTGATTTTGATGAAACAGGAATTTGAGTTCTCCTCTATAAAAAACAGTGATAATTATAGAGGATTTTTAATTACACGGATAGGCCGTTAGATTGTCAATTGATGGGGACAATGGTTCCGCTTTTGTGAAACGGTGCGTGGATAAACAAGCTTCGACTTAACACTGAATTGCAGGATTGGTATCTTGACTCATCAGTGCCAGTTTAACAATATTATCCTTGATTATTTTATATTTTATCTCGTTTTAATTTCTTTTTTTTAGCCCAACATGCATCATGTAGGACTTTGAAATAATTGTGATAAAAATTAGTTATTCATTAAATTTCAGACCGTTGTTCAAAATAAATCCTACCGTGATATGAAATATTCTATTCTGAATCGATCTCTCAATTATCTTTGAGGTTTTCTTGAATATATGTTTGGAATTCTATCTTTGTTTGGATTATTTATCATATATTTCCTATTTTCTTTTAAGATCCATCATGGTTGTAGTACGTCCATATTGGCTGGTAATCTCTCCCTATGATGAAACCTGTAAGATTTGTGACCTAGGGTACTTCCCCTCGTAGAGGTTGATCGTCTTTATTTGTTTTTTTTTTGTTTATCTCATCCAGACAGGATTGACTCCATTGATCTCTTCGAGGTACTTCACTGATCATTTTGAGAAAAATTTCCATCATATGATGTTGAGAGCGTGCCACATCATACCTTGGCATCACCTTTTCAGTACATTTCATCCTATTTCACTCCTTTGCAAAGTCAATGATAAGGTGGGACAACTGTAGGCACGCTAATTTTGACATCATATCGAGTAAATTTCATGTCATAATAATAATGCACCGAAATGGTCAGACCTTTAATCGTTAATTAATTTTAATTGATTTTCTTGAAAAATTGGTTGAATGATGTCGCCCAAGGACGACGCCATTTAGTTTCTTAGCAAAAATTAATTTGAAATCAAATTTCCTACTCGGGATAGAATTAACTAAATAACGTCGCCCAAGATGGACGCTATTTTGGTTTCTTAATCCGTTTTGATTTCCAATTTGATTTTAGTTAATTTCCTAATTAACTGAAAGACGTCACTCAAGAGAGACGCCATTTAGGTTTCATAATGTTTTTCGGTTTCCTTTCCATTTTTTTATTTCTGTTTTTAACGCTTAATTGGCTGAAAGACATCTCCCTCGAGAGACGTGTTTTAGGCTAATTCTGATAAGTCTAATTTGGCCGAGATCATTTGGTTTCCAAGGTTGGGAAAGACTCAAATCCTTCATATTTATCCGAGGAAGGTTGCGGAGGCGCAGAACAGCCCTTTGAAAGCCTTAAACCTCTCCAAAACCTAATATTATATATACCTACCTTATTGGTCTTTGAAAAAGGTTGGCAATTAGAGAAATTGAAGCTCTCTCAAAGTGTTTTGGAGGCTCTCAAGAAGGAGAATGTGGATAGCATCCCAAGAGTTCTTCTTTTTCATCCTTTTCCTCCATTGGAGCTCAAGAAGACCAAGGCTTTGAACGGGCCAAACCAACCATCTTCCCTACCCACTTTCATTCTAGTTTTCATATATTCATCATAGTTAAATCATTCTTTTTCATTGTTCATCATCTCATCACTCCATCATACACACACTCACTACATCTTTTTTATACCCATGTTCATGTTAAGGGTTTAAAAGACCAAAAACAAGTTCAAAGAGAAGATTTGAAGGTTTTGAAAAGCTTGAAAAAAGGAGAAAGCAATCTAAAAACAAGAGTAAATAAAAAAAGAAGGGCTCTTCTCTTTTGGCTGGCCGAAAGAGAGGAACAAAGAACCCAACTTCTCCCAGTTGCAAGGTTAGTAGCAATCAACTTAATTTTTGAAACCTTTGGTTTCTGGCGTTCACGATCTTTAATCTAGTTTGTTTTGTTATTCATATGAACATGATATTCATGACAATCACACACCATATTTGAGAACTCACAACTGCGTGAGAAGATTGTCGTGGTGCCAACTGCATGCATAGGAGAGGAGATTCCTATCATGCCTAGGCGAGTTTCGTAGCGTAGTTGAAAGGCAAGTGACAATTAACCACAAACCATCAACATCTTTATCTACAGAAAATGCTATTTTCAACACTATTTTCCTACAGGCTATCCATATAAAAACCTGTGTCATTTTTAAGATAATATTCGTGATTATTTGCATGAGCATGTTTAGCTTAGTTTATACATGTTTTTGCATAGTCTAGTTCTGCATTATACAGATTTACGTTGCATGTTTAAGATGTTAATGATGTGGATGCACTAGCCAGTAGCCTGGGAACTAAGTGCCATATGGGCCAAAGGACTACGTTATGGGATCCACCTCTTGAATCTCTTGTGGAACAAAGAGCAACATGACGGGAGCCACCTCCTAAACCCTATACGGGCTACCTCTAGAATCCCTTGTCTATTCGATTACGACTATGAAGTTATTTATGTGTTTAAACTCGAGGCAGTGGGTAAAATCTTGGAAGGTCTACCTACTTGCGGACACACCGATTAGGTGGGACTTGTGGTGTTGTTGCCCAATTTGTAGCCGCAGGCTTAGTGGGTACTACCGGACCACTAAGTGAGTAAAGATGATAATGATGCCACTATATCGTGTTATGGTTGCTTGTCCATTCTAAAAAGTGATAAGAAGATGATATGTATGATCATGTTAAGTTAAGTCATGTTAAAATAAAAGATGCATGTTTAGAGATAGGTTACATGTTAAGTTCATATTTCATGATTATTATTTTATGATTATATGCATATTTAAGAATTGCTCATATACTTCATGCATGCTAGTGACACTTGTCATGACATCATGCTAAAAGAACATGTTTAACGCATAGGCATGTATATATGATATGAATGTGCATGTTATTTAGATATTTATCATGCCTTTTCTTTAATGCTATATTGTATAGAACGCCTGTGGTTTTGTGAATTATGAGCTTGTTGAGTCGGTCTGCACCCACGCTTACTCACTAACATTTTTCAGGTGAAGGCTAAGGCTAGGGGTTAAGCTTGAAGAAGGCGGTCAGGAAGCTTGTTTTCAAGAGTTATGGAGAAGTAGGTGACAATTTTTGTAATTGTTAGTTTATTTGAGACCCAAGTGATGTAATATTTTTTATTTGAACATGTCGAGATCTTAGATAATGTTGGTGTTTTGAATTAGTGAAATTATTTGTGGTTATGATTGTTGATTCATGGTGTTATGAATGTTTGCATGTGCTTACTCTGGAATAAGTGGATGTTTGGGTTGTTCCCACTGTGGCGCGCCCATCGATACTGCGGTAGGTCGGCACGACTGAAACGGGTCGGCGGGGCATTACAGATCCATTGTCCAATTCCTAGAACATAGGCTGGGAAAATCACCCTTACTACTCTTGGGAACCATAGGAAGCCTAGGCCTAAAGTCCTTCTGTCCAGGTCCAAACCAACACAACTGTTATGACTAAGCCCATCTTAAAGTTCAGTTTGACTATCCGATATCCACTTACTCTCCCACTCTTTGGTCTCCACAATTGGAGAATCAGCCCACTTACCGACCTCCACAACAATTAAGTCAACATGAGGATGAACAATTCAGGATGTTTGAGCAAATTGTCTTGGCCCAATAACAAATCATTGACATAATGCAGACTATGGTAGACTATTTAACTAAAGTCACTTTTAGGATGGACTCGAAACAAGTGCCTAGCAAGTCCATTGAAAATCTTGAAGATCTATTACCCGATTTTGGCCAAGAATTCAACTTACCAATTCAACCTGAGATCTCTCATCCCAAGAATAGCCACATCATGTCTGATCTTGAAAACAAAGAGAGTTTTGAGAGTCTTATCAGGACGAAATAGGGAATGCTAACACAAATTACTCCATAAATATAGAAAACCCTAAGACTGACCAACAAGGGGAATCTAAGATCACACCTATCATTAAAGTCACCCCTGAGGAGAGCTTAAAGGAAAAAGGGAAGTGAGTGATATTTTTTATATTAATCCGGACTTTGAACACTTTTTGTTTCCCATAGAGCAAGTAAACACCTACTTGGACCTTGAGCATTTTCCCTTTCCCGCAAAGTGTGGGAATGCATTACATGATTCTACTCATGCCCTCAATCCTAGGCCTAGATGCACCTTTACTAACCTTGTAATATGAGCCAACACTGCCCTCTCATAAATCTCCTCCATAACATGAGTTCAAACCTTTACCATGCACATGCATGGATCATACCAATACGGAGGAGAATGCAAGGCTAGGTAGGGTGATGCAAATATAGTTGAAGCTCATGTCAGTTATCTTGTAGCCTACTGATCAATCTATCAAAAGACCTCATGGACCAATCCATGAGGTTTTGATGAGGGTAGACACTTGTCTCTCATATGCCGATTTCTTAATTCTTGACATAGAATCTTGCCAAAACCTTAACCAAAATCTTATCATCTAGGGTCGTCCAGTCTTGGCTATTGCTAATGTCAACATCAACTGTCAATCTGGACTCGGGAACATTTCACACAGGGATCAAAAAGTCTAAATTTACATTTCCAATCTCAAGAAATCCTTACCAAGAGAGGAAAGAAGTTACATTGTTAATATGGTCCCAGATTCACAAGAAATCAATCTTTATTTAACCATGTTGAAATTTTTTGTTATTTTTGGCCTCAAAATTAACTCTTCGGCCTATGGGTGCATGCAATGCTTGGCCCATTCCAACCAACAAATTTTAAAATGCATGCACTGAAATTTGTGTCCACAAGCATTTGATAGCATTCCCATTACGTCTGATTGAAGATGTTAAACTTCGTGCTTATTAGGAGGCAACTCAATATTTTTGGATAATATAGTATCTATCTCTTTTTTTTCTTGTCAGGTGTCAATAATTCAAGTAGCAGCTGGATTTGGTATAAAGCGGTTGCAAACCCGGACATCTCAGGTTGCCTCTTTCCCTGCCATTTATTTTGGTCCTATGGTTGCACAGTTCTGTCACATTTTGCATACGCCATTAGGGACAATGGCATTTAAGTTGGGGGGAAGGAACCACAGTGCTTTCATATAAAATCTTTTGAAAAAAACTTATCTTTTTGACAGACAAAAATTGTCTAAAATTTTTTAAATGTTCTACATTTTTATAGTCCAAATGAGTTTTCATTCGATCATGCTTCATTGATAAGGGAGTCCTAAGCAAAACAATTTCGTGCTAGTCAATTGGTTAAAGCTTAGAAGTTCAAAATATTTTCTCTCTCCAAAAAAAGCCATCGAAGGAAAGATTTTCATACACACACGACAACTTGGGGTGAGTGGAAGACCTTGAAAGTGTAGAGTGGTTAGAGTTGGCCTAAAGAATAGGACTACCTTCTTCTTCTTTTTTGTTTTTTTTATTTGAACGAAAGGAAGGTCAAAATTCGTTATAGGGGACCAACCCACTCAGCACCCTAAAGAAGCGGTCATCTCGAAAAAGGGATAATTGTAAAGCATGCAAACCAAATGCCAAAAAGCTAATATGCTTTTAAGGAGTCAAAGGAAGGTGGGTGGCAAAAAGTACGCAACCTCCCTCAGGTAAAGTAAGAGGGCGGTAAAAAGTACGCACTCTCAAAGGCAAAATGTGCAACCAAATGAAAAAACCACGCTAAATAAAAAGTCCCTTGTACCAAAATAAGACCAAGTCCTAAAAAGTATTGAGTTAAAGCGATCCTTACTGACTGATCGAGAGAGTTCTTTTTCTCTTCTCTTCTTTAGGTAGTTTTTCTCCAAGGGTGAAGAAAGGCAAGGATATACCAGAAAAGTTGGAAATGAACTCTGAGAATGCCAATTTTTATGTATAATCACCTGACACGACTCCAAGTATACTGGGGGAAATGAGAACTTTAGTTGAACTAACTGGCCACCATTATTTGTGAAAGATAAACTTTAAATGAAGTTTTACTTTCTATAGTTCATTGTAATCCTAATTTTAAATTATTTCCATTACTAAGGGATTAACAATGAGTAAGTTAGTGGGTGTGATAATTATATATTTTTAGATATTAAAAGGGTAAATTCATATATTACCCTCATGATTTTATATGCAAAGCTATATGGAATGATAGATAATCAAAGTACTCTTTCTAACAAAACTAATTTTGTTAAAATCCGAGTTAAAAATATCATCATTTCATGTGAAAAATTGTGTTAGTGTATTTGTAGTTTTATGACAATTTTTGAGGCATGAGGGATGTTTAAATAATTTTGTTCAGACATAATTATTGTTTTATTCACTGTAAAGACTTAACTTGAAATTTTTTGTGAATAGGATATACAAAGCATGTGGCGCAGTTGGCTAGACAACTTGGTGCCCATTGGAGTGACCAGGGTTGAACCTTGACAATTATAATAATTTTAGTAGGCAGGACAAATGCAAGGGTAGAATGGGCAAATTATATTTAAATGAAATCTTAGGTGTAACAACCCGCCACCCTATAATCGGGGATCCGATTACTAAATGGGTACCGAATCATTAAAATTTGGAGTTAAACCAGGATCTCGATAAGTCTGAGAAATAAATGATAAACTAAGCTAAACATTCCACATCACATCGAATTGTAAAAGAAGTGCAGGAATTAAAAATTATTACAATTCGACTCGACTCAGCAAATAATTACATATTCCAACTGAAAAGAAGTAATTAAGCATACAAGCCTAAAAGGAAAATAACAACTATATCGGGGCATACCCCGGGACAGTGGTTGCTGGTGCGCAACCCGAGACGATACCGTCCACACTACGCCTGCCTGGAACCCTCACATGAAAACCGCAGGGATGAGTTTCATCGAAATAGACTCAATAGGGATCCTTTAATCCCTACCACCCACTCACGCACCCACAAGTGCAATAACACAAATATAGGCAATTTAAATAAATAAAGTAGTAAACACAACTCCCAAAGATTCCCAGATTCTGATATAAAACACATGCATTTATAAATACAACATGTACAACTCTGAAACCACTTCACCACGATGTCCACAACTAGCATCCCGACTAAACACACAAACCACACGGCCGAACGCAGAAAACACCGACCCGCTGGAACCAAACAGCAACCCCTCGGATAGCGCGCTAGCTACTCCGGCCTGTTTAGCTCTAAGTGGTTCTGCTTCCCCTAGCACGAGTGACACTCCAAATGTTCCACTCCCACACCGGTACTAGCTATACCTCGGGGTACACTAGGTGACCCTCTCTCTAGGCGTCACCCCACCACTCCCACATCGGCGCTGTAACACTCCCACAGTGACACAGGGTGCCTAAGCGCTAACAAATGTCACTCTAGGTCCACGATCGCACAAAACACAACACAGTGCGATCCGATCACGTAAAAATCATCGTCCTCGAGTATGTTTTCAAGCATGCATTTAACTAAACTATCTAACAATGTAAACACATGTTAATTGCATGGATTAATGAGGTTCTGTCTTGAATCACGTCGTCCGTGGCCGACGTCATTCAAGACCCCTAAACTGGTTCATATGAAAAACTGGCCTCAAAAGATGGCCTAAATCGCGTCGCCCATGGCAGCCGCCATTTAAAATGACGTCGTTGTCCCCAGATGCTATTCAAGACAGAGACAGAATCCCCTGATCTAGGCTAAATCGCGTCTTAGGTGGAAGCCGCCATTTAAAATGGCGTCGCTGTCCCCAGACGCCATTTAGCACTCGCAGACAGGTTCCCCCTCTGGCCTCCCCCGAGTCACAAAGTGGGATTTCTCCCCCAAATCGCACAAGGGCCCAAACCAAAGGGTCCAACATCAAAACCGACCCGATAACCAAATCCGATATCTCAATCCTTACATTCCTCCCCCTTAAAAGAATTTCGTCCCCGAAATTGCCGCTATAAAATAACGAGATCGAAAATGATGGTACATGCTCACAAGAGGACTTACAAGAAAAGGTAGGGAAACTGTTCCTGCATCTCATCCTCTCGCTCCCAGGTCGCGTTGCCTCCAGAGCGATGTTGCCAAATCTCCTTAACCAGAGGAACAACCTTGTTCCGAAGGACTTGCTCCCTACAATCCTCAATACTCACTGGAAATTCCGGAAAGGACAAGTCCTCAGCGACCTCCAACTCTGAAAAGTCCAAGACATGAGATGGATCATAAACATACTTCCTCAGCAAAGAAACATGGAACACAACGTGCACTCCTGCAAGACTGGGTGGCAAGGCTAGCTGATACGACATTTCCCCAATTCGAGCAAGAATGGGAAAAGGCCCAATATATCTCAGACTCAACTTACCTCGCTTCCCGAATCTCATCACACCTTTGGAGGGTGAGACTCAAAGAAACACGTGGTCCCCAACCTCGAACTCAAGCGGTCTCCTATGAATATCTGCATAACTCTTCTGCCTGTTCTGAGCTGTAGTCAACCTCTGTTGCACTACTCTGGCAACCTCAGCACACTGCTGTACCAACTCTGGCCCGGCTATCTGCCTCTCGCCAATCTCAGACCAATTCACAGAAGATCGACATGGCCGCCCATACAATGCCTCATATGGCGCCATGCCGATACTAGAATGATAATTGTTGTTGTAAGCAAACTCCACTGTAGACAAGTGATGTTCCCAAGAACCTCCCCAATCTAGGCAACAAGCCCTGAGCATATCCTCCAATGTTTGAATGGTCCTCTCTGACTGCCCATCAGTCTCGAGATGGTAAGCCGAACTGAAGGCTAACTATGTACCTAAAGCCTTCTGAAAACACCTCCAGAACCTAGAAGTAAATCTCGAATCCCGATCTGATACGATGGATAAGGGCACCCCATGCAGAGAGATGATCCAGTCCACAAACAATCTAGCCAAGTTACCGACTGACCAGTCCTTCCTAATAGCTAGAAAGTGCGCAGACTTAGTCAATCGATCAACAATGACCCATATTGCGTCCCTCCTGCCGGGTGACACGGGCAATCCGATCACAAAGTCCATAGTCACGTGTTCCCATTTCCACTCCAGGATCGGTAACAGTTATAACAACCCTCCTGGTCTCTGGTGCTCTGTCTTAACCTGCTGACAAGTTAGGCACCTTGCCACAGAATCAGCTACGTTCTTCTTCATACCAGGCCACCAAAAGTGCCTCCTCAAACAATGATACATCTTAGTCGTTCCGGGATGCACTGCATATCTAGAACGGTGCGCCTCATCTAGGACACTCCTACGCACTTCTTCCTCAACTGGAACATAGAGTTTGCCTCTAAATCTAACCGGGCCGTCATCCCACAACTCTACCTATGATACCTGGAGAATCCGTGGCAATTATTCATCCGCTCTTTGAGCCTCGATCACTGCATGGTACACTGTTGGCCTCACAGTCAAGCTGGCCAACACGGCTCTATCAGCCTCTCGAGGAATCCTAAAGGAAGATTCCACAACCTGCTCATATAACCTCCATTCTTGAATCATAAGATGTGATACGACCATCTTTCGACTCAAGGCGTTTGCCACCACGTTCGCCTTGCCCGGAAGATAAGAAAGGTCGAGATCATAATCCTTGATAAACTCCGTCCACCTACGCTGCCTTAAGTTCAGATCCCTCTGCGTGAAAACATACTTCAGGCTCTTGTGATCAGTGAAGACCTGAAACTTCTCTCCATATAAGTAGTGCCGCCAGATCTTCAGAGCAAACACTACAGCCGCCAACTCTAAGTCATGAGTGGGGTACTTCTCTTCATGCTTCTTCAGATGCCTAGAAGCATAGGCCACAACCTTACCATGCTGCATTAGAACCGCACCCAAACATCAAAGAGATGCATCGGAGTAAACCATGAATCCACTTGAACCTAATGGAAGCACCAGAACTGGAGCCAAAGTGAGACGAGCCTTCAATTCAGTGAAACTCTGCTCACACTCTTCACTCCATACGAAACGAACACCCTTATGAGTCAACCTTGACAAGGGGGTCGCTATCGAAGAAAAATCATGGTCGAACCGTCTGCAATACCCTGCTAATCCCAAGAAACTCCTGATCTCAGTCACAATCGTCGGTCTATCCGAGTCCATCACTACCTCAATCTTGGCTGGATCCAGTACAATGCCTTCTCTAGAAATGACATGCCCCAGGAAGTGCACCTTATCTAGTCAGAATTCACACTTGCCAAACTTGGCATAGAGTTGGTTCTCTCTCAAAACTTGCAATACCACCTGAAGATGCGTGGCATGCTCTTCCTTAGAATAAGAATATACCAAAATATTATCTACAAACACCACCACAAACTGATCCAGGTAGGCCCTGAAGACCCGGTTCATCAAATCCATAAAAGCCGCCGGAGCATTGGTCAAGCCGAAAGGCATAACCAAAAACTCATAATGTCCGTACCGAGTCCTAAAATCCGTCTTACTCACATCAACCTCACGGATCCTCATCTGGTAATACCCTGACCTTAAGTCAATCTTCAAGAATACCTTAGCAAACTGCAACTAATCCATCAAATCATCGATTCTCGGAAGTAGGTACTTATTCTTTACTGTTACTTGGTTTAGTTGTCTATAATCAATGCACAACCTCAGAGAACCATCCTTCTTCCTGACAAACAGAACTGGAGAACCCTACAAAGAAGTATTCAGACGGATAAAACCCTTATCCAGCAATTCCTGCAACTGTGCCTTCAACTCAGCGAGTTCGGCTAGAGCCATTCGATATAGGGCCTTAGACAAGGGCGCCGTACCCGGTGCAAGCTCAATAGTGAACTCAACCTCCCGTTGAGGAGGAAGGCCAAGCAACTCTTCAGAAAACACATCAACAAAGTCACAGACTACAGGCACCCCCCAAGGACTGGAACCACTACTAACACCAGCTACAACAACAGAACCAAGGAAAGCCTCACAGCCACCAACAAGCAACCTCTGGGCCCTAAAAGCAGAAATAAGAATACCACGAGAAGAAAGCCTAATATCTTGGAAGTAGAAGGACGGGATGTCCGGAATGGAGAAACGCACCATCTTCCTGTGGCAGTCCACCTCGGCATAATAAGCCTCCAACCAGTCCATACCCAAGATGACATGAAAGTCGCAAATGGCAAGCACAACTAACTTGGCAGGTAACTGATGACCCTTAATGGTCAAGGGAACCTCACTCAAATAGTTATAAATCAACATGAAATCCCCAAAAGGAACCTCAACCATCAGTCCATCAGATAACTCATCAACGGGAGCAAAAAGAACATCTACGAACTACTCAGTCTGACGCTCTTCGTCTCCTGAAATAAAGGACACAAACCTCCTAAGCGAAACAAATTTCATCTGGTACTCGAGCACTGTCATGCTTCCTTGGGTCAATTCCATAAATTCCCTCTCCTTGGCCTTCTAGACATGCCTAGGGAAGTACTGCGCGTAGAACTCCTTCACAAATGGCTCCCATGGAATCTCCCTGAGATTCCTATCTGCATAAGACAAAGTCTTCAAAGTAGTCCACCAGTCATAGGCATCATCCTTCAACAAGAAGGTAGCCAATGGAGTCCTCTCAACTGCCGCACAGTCCATGGTATCAAAAGTCTTCTCTAGCTCCTTCAGCCAATGAATGGCCTCATCAGGGTTGGGACGACCGGTAAAATGAGGCGGCTTCAGCTTCAGGAATCTCTCCAGAGTAGCTGAAGGCCCTCCCCGAGTACTAGAACTCTCACTAGGGTCCCGAGCCTAATATGTAGTCATCGTGTCGATCATAGCCTCCATAAAACGCTCCACATTCGGTCTATCAGCCTCAGACCCACTAGGAACGTCTCCCTACTCCCTAATAACTGGCACTCTCTTCCTAGGAGCCATCTAATCGCCTACAGTCACAAGAATCAAAATTTTCTAATTAGAACCCAAAACCTACACTACCGCCGTGCTTGTACGGGATAATGTAATTATTTCCGAAATTACAATATTTAACCTAGTTATTCATTTATTTGCCAGACCGAATGCTTTGATACCAACTGTAACGAACTGCCACCCTATAATCGGGGATCCGATTACTAAATGGGTACCGAATCATTAAAATTTGGAGCCAAACCAGGATCTCGATAAGTCTGGGAAATTAATGATAAACTAAGCTAAACATTCCACATCACATTGAATTGTAAAGGAAGTGCAGGAATTAAAAATTATTACAATTCGACTCGACTCAGCAAATAATTACATATTCCAACTGAAAAGAAGTAATTAAGCGTACAGTCCTGAAAGGAAAATAACAACTACATCGGGGTATACCCCGGGACAGTGGATGCTGGCGCGCAACCCGAAACGACACCGTTCACACTACGCCTGCCTGAAACCTTCACCTGAAAACCGCAGGGGTGAGTCTCATCGAAATGGACTTAATAGGGATCCTTTGATCCCCACCACCCACTCACACACCCACAAGTGCAATAATACAAATATAGGCAATTTAAATAAATAAAATAGTAAATAGAACTCCCAAAGATTCACAGATTCCAATATAAAACGCGTGCATTTGTAAATACAACATGCACAACTCTGAAACCACTCCACCACGATGTCCACAACCAACGTCTTGGTTAAACACACAAACCACACGGCCAAGCGCAGAAAACACTGACCCGCTGGGACCAAACAACAACCCCTCAGATAGCGCGCTGGCTACTCCGGCTTATGTAGCTCTAGGTGGTTCTGCTTCTCCCAGCACGAGCGACACTCCAAATGTACCACTCCCATGTAGACACGCTAATTTTGACGTCATTTCGAGTAAATTTCATATCATATAATAATGCCTCAAAATGGTCTGATATTTAATCATTGATTAATTTTTATTTTTATTTTTATTTTTTGAGTGTCGAGTTTAACAGACATGTTTAAGTTAATCAATTGAATTGATTTTAATTCAAATTTCAGAAGCTTAAAAGACGTCAGCATATGTGGACGCCATTTAGACTTTATTCTTATTTTTACGTTTAAATTTGAATTTTAATCAGTTGATTAATTAGCTAAAAAGTGTATGTGAGTCTTGACGCGTTTTAGGTTTCCTAGGTTATTTCTACTTCTCTTCTGGATGTTTATCCTTATCTTAATTAGTGTAAAAGACGTTTGTATATGTAGACGCGTTTTAGCTAATAAAGATAAAGATAAGTTTTACCGGATGTTTATCCTTATCTTAATTAATCTGAAAGGTGTCTGCAATGGCTGACGCGTTTTAGATAATTACAGATAAAGATGAATTAATCTGTATTTATCTGTTGGTTAAGATGGATAAATCCGAGGTTTTTTCATGTTAATCGCGGACGTAGAAGAAGTCTATAAATACCTTGCATCAATGTTGAGTTAAAAAAAAAAGGGTGATTGCTGAATGTTGAGCGTTATTGAAAAGAGTTCGTGATTGAAGCGAAGCAACAACGTCGGAACGCCGAAGCGCTGCCATTTCCAGGAGTCGGCGTCCATTCAAGATTCTTCATCCAATTCAAAGATTCAATCATTGGGCATAAGTCTTTTATTTCTGCATCTGCATTTCATTTAGTTCTACATTCTTCATCATCACTTCATGCAACACACAACACCTGCATTCTTTTCAAAACCTATTTGATTAAGGGGTTTCAAAGCCATTAAACAAGTAAGTTTGCTGTTTAATTGCATGTTTAAGACCATGATTAGAATAGATACTATTGTTGCTTAAGTTCTCATCATCATTTCTTCGTTTCCATTTTTATTTTGCTGCACGGAGCAAGGGAGAATCAAGATAGCAAAATCAAGTCACAAGGATTTCTGGAAGATCCTCAACTTCAACCTCAACAGCGAGAACAAAAGCAAGGAAGGGCTCTCTTTCTTCAGCCGGCGGAGGAAGGGGAACCAAGAGCTCAATATCTTCCGCGTTCAAACAGGTAGGCGATCATACCTTCTTTTGGAACTTTTAAGTCAAAAGTTTTTGGCGATCACTGCACTTAGTTTCTGTTTTTAATAGGTTTATTTTGCACTAAATAACCTAGATTTTTCATGATAATCACACTAGCATTTTAAGCACTTACAACTTTTTTGGCAATCACGGTAGGACCTGGTCTCGCCATCTTTTAGTTTTTTGTTCTTGCTATCATCAATCGGGCACCCACGGTGCACCACTTGTGTCTTTCGACACATCCTCACCAATCGGTGAGTGTTTTAGTTTAGTTAATTTTCCACGTGCACCACGTGCACACCCCAGTGGCAAGATCTTGCCCTCCCCTCGATTAGTTTAAAAAGCTGTTTTTGTGATGAAAATGATGTGTGAATGATTGATTTTCTAGTTGTTTAGTTAGTAAATCATCTTGTTAAAATCTGGAACTAAAAATAATCTGCATGAATTGATTATTTGCTGCTTTTATCCTGTTTGAGGAGGAATCAATCCAGAAATTCCTCCTGGAAAAACTGTTTCTGCGACTTGAAAGACGTCCAGTAAAGGCGACGCGTTTCAAACAGCGTCGCTACACCCAGATGCCTTTTAGTCATATTTTCTCTGCTGTCTGCATCTGAGTTTCTGCGGAAAAAAAAAGGTTCTGTTTTGAATAGCGTCGACCATACTCGACGCTATTCAGACAGTTTCTTAGTTTTTTTTTTTTTAGTTCTCAGATTTTTGTGACTTGAGTGCTAGCTACCCATTATTATTAAGCATTAGAGGCCATCCAGGCCATAGGACATACGCATTGAGGCGAATACCCTCATCTTCTTAGGAACACACTACTTGACGTCAGCAACTCTCTCTGATTGGGTTGGTCCCTTGATCAGACTAGAGAAGTTGACGTTGAGACCTCCATAAGTCCCCAAAATCAAGGTATTCCTCCTTGATCATCGGGCTGGTTGTACCAGTTGAAGTCCCGGTTAGATTCCATAAAAACGTTGTGAGAGAAAGCCCTAGAGAATAACGGTGGATATTGAACTGAAACTAGGGTCCTATCCTTGAGTGAATTTGTGGTATCAAATCCAAATAACTCAACAAGGAATCTTAAAATCACGTTAAGCATCCACTTGTTTGATTAATCTCTGTGCAACTTGTTTGTCAAATCTTTGAAGAAAAAAAAAAGAATCTAACATCATGCTGTTGCGATCAGGCAGAGACTTAAGTATGGCTCAAGACGCCATCATCAACTACGAGGGAGATGCTAATGCTCCTCGCGATTCGGACTACAACTATGAGAGCGGGAGAGATGCTAATGCCTCCCGTAATTCTGTCCCCATTCCATATCGACAAGAGGGGAATGTCCGGACACCTCTCTTTCATCCCCATAATCGACATCCTGATCTTCCCCCGCATGAATATGCGGTTCCTAATTCCAATCTTGAGGGGGACATGAATCAGAATGATCCCTCATCCTCCGATCCTTCGGATCTCGTCAACGCTTTGGGAGTTCTTGCCTCCCGTCTGGACCCTCAGCAGTTCGAGACGATCTAGTCTATCCTGAAGGGGAAGGCACCCATGCAGCCTGCTGAGCCGAACCCTGTGGCTCCCCCTGTTGTCCCTCAACAACCTCCTCTTCATCCTTCTTACATCCATCAGGCCATGGAAGGCCTCCATATTACTTCTCGGCCAGCTGGGCCACAATCTTCATCTTCTAGGCAATCGGCTAGACCACTAACGCCTGCTTATCAAAATGCCCTCGGGCATGGCGGAAGCTCTGCCGGACCTCCTCTTTATTGTCCTCCTTGTCCAACGTACTCTAGGCAGCAGGCCTATCAAGTACCTCCACCTCCTCCTCCTCCCCAGGTAGATCTGACAACGCAGGCGTTGCTGGCCAAAATGGAGCGCATGGATGAGCAATTCAACAACCTCCAGAAGATGATGGGGGTCAAAGATGCACCGGAAATCAACTTACCGAGTCTGCCAGTATTCCACCTGCCACCCTCTGAGATGCCAGTGTACCGGAAGTACAACGGTACTGGTAACCCCTTCACACACTTGAAGGAGTTTATGTACGAATCGTCTTTCTAGCAGAACGACAAGAGGTCGTTGGCCTTTTTGTTCAAGATATCTCTAGAGGGACCAGCCCTTGAGTGGTTCTTTTCCCTGGAACCCTCCGAAGTAAAGGACTACGGTATCGTCTCTCGAAAATTTATTCAACGATACCAAGACAGAGTTGCACCCTCTTTGTCCATCACTGACCTCATAGCAGAAAAGATGAAACCTGATGAGGAGTTTGTCAGTTTTGCTGACAGGTGGCGAGGCTTGGCTGAGAAGGTGAAGGATCACTTGTCCGAATCTGAGCAAGTGAAGATGTTGATCTCCAATGCCACGCCCCAGTTTAAGCTAGTCCTCTCCCTGAACAATCTGACCAACATGGCAGAGCTCTATGAAAGAGCACGGTACTGCCAGAATGCCTTCAAGGACGCTACGTTCTCTAGCGTCTTTGATCCTCACAGACCTAGCAGGCCTCCACCTCGGAAGCCTGCAGTGCCAAACTCTCCCAGCACAGGTCCGACTACTGAGGGCACGCTCTCTCATGAGCAAGTCAGTAGCATGAACAACAATTCGCCCCAGTTCGTGAGGAATCAGCAACAGTACCAGAGGCCACCGCAGCCGAACCAGCAGGGGTACAGGCAGCAGCAGAACCCCCATTATCAGCAACAGCAACAGCTACAGCAGCCGCCGCAACGGCAACAACAATACCAGCAGCCCCAACAACAGCAATATCAGCAACAGCAGCAATATCAGTCGCGTGCACCGCCAGCATACCATAATGTCCCTCCTCCTAGTGACTACAACTAGCAGAGAAGACCTCCAGGCCCTAAGAGGGAAGAATACCCGGCCCTCCCAGAATCCTTGGCAGACATTTTCAGTGCCCTAATGGCAGCTAATGCCTTAGTCTTGCCAAGGGAAAAGGCCGTTTGGCCTCAGAATGCCGACACGTCCAGGTATTGCTACTTCCATAGGCAACCTGGGCATACTATCGACACCTGCTTCCAATTTAGAGATTATATTCATGATCTCAACGAGCAGGGCGGCATAGACTGGGAGGAGATGAAAAAGTACATATCAGCCTTGAAGGCAAGAAGACCACAGCAGTAGCAGCAAGCAAGACCACCAGCACAAGCAGCACCACCACCCAACATGGGCATAGTGCAGAACCCACTCCCGGAGCATCCGAACCAAAACCAAGTTGCCCCTATCTTGACAAACAGCCAGTCTGAGGCTGACCGTGGGCAACAGTGGAGAATAGAGGACTCTTCCTCTCTTTATTCAACGGGTCACGTTCAGAGTACCGCAGAACGACCACCACGCCGTACCATCCACATACCCAGACCACAACCCATTACCATCACCCCTCTACCGACACCCACATATCACTCACCCACACCCAATAACCCATTACTGCCACCCGCTTACCTTAAGCCCGTTACGCCCCACACCACTACACCTCCACCATATAATCCCTCGCAAACCAATTACGCGCCCATCCTACCATCTAGGCCATTACTCCGCGTACCATTCCCTACTTCGCCCGCTACCACTACCACCTACCCAGATACCCCCTTACCATCCAGACCGCTATTACGCGTGCCATTCCCCACTTCACCAACCACTTACCCATCCACCATCCAACCATCTAGGCCTTTAATCCGCACCGCTCCATCACCACCTAACCCTACGCCATCACCTACATACCAACCCTCTACATTATCCGCACCATCCAACCCTGCGGTACTCAAGGTGTCACCTGGATCCTCCACGGTTGAGGAACATGCACTCCGAAGTGGAAGGATTTTCAACAAAGTTTTTCCTCAGTCCACAGTTAGAGACGGCCCATCACAGCCGACTGAGGAATCCCATAATGAAGAGAGTGCACCAGGCACTCAATATGATTTGTTGAAACATCTGGACCGAACACCGGCACGGATCACTGTACTTGAACTGATCAAAAGGTCGAAGAGTCATCAATAAGCCCTCATGGAATATTTGCAGAAGGTGATGGTCAATGAGGACGTGCCGGTAGAAAAAATTGCAGCACTACTAGTTCCTCAGGGGGATCAGCCCTCTATTACATTTCATACATCGGAACTAGCACCGCCAGCAGCTAGAAGCATGGCTCTGAGCATCATGGTCAATATCTGCAAGAAGGCCGTGGATGCATGCCTGGCAGATACAGGGGCTTCAATCAACGTCTTACCTCCGAAGACCCTAGAGCTGTGCAGTGTACCCAAGGAGAAATGGCTGCCTAGCCCTATCTCTGTTACAACATATTACAACTCTACCCGTTCCCCTCTGGGAATGATTTATTTAAAGGTGGATCTATGTCCTGTAAGTCATGCAGAGGTCGAATTTCACATTCTGGAAATCGATCCTTCTATAAATGCCATTTTGGGTCGTCCTTATATTAAAACTCTTGAGGCGATTCCCTCTACGAATCACCAATGCCTCAAATTCCCTTTCAAAGGACGAATTATTAAAGTGACGAGCATGCCGATCATTGCTGCTACTCATACCTTGAATATTAAATCTGCTGCTTTGCCTGGCCGACAACATTTTCTGTCGGTATTACAGGTCTACCATCCAGTGGTTGATCCTCTAAAAGCCGCCACTATTTCTCCATACCCATTAGATGCCATAAAAAGGGGGAAGTGCATGAGTACCCCAGGATGGAGGATTATGATGAAGAACTGCTACCAGCCTAGAAGTGGTCTGGGCACACAGTTGCAAGGCATGACCACTCCTGTTAAAGATCACCGAGCAGAACCTGGAAGCGGTCTGGGCTATAGGCCAAGTAAACTGAGGCAAGACACGGTTCAACAAGAAGATGGTCAGGAAATCTTGGAGACAATGTCTACACCACTCAAGGAAGGCCGAGATACCCTAACATGGACCCTGTATACACACTTTGTAAAGGGGCCCATAATTAGCCACGACAACACGGTGGTCATTACTTCGTGTTTTGACTTCCATTATATATATGGGAGGGATTTGGCCAGACATTGCTCAGAACTACTTACGTACCAATCCTTGGAGGCTTTGCGGCCTATGAAAAGGAGAAAATTCCATGATCTCGAATGCGAATGGTACAGGTGGTTCGATCTGAGAGACCTGTACATAGCACTGAACAGATTGTTCCTAGATCCTGCAGAACCCAAGTGGCCGCCACAGATTGATGAGCTGATTGAAGGTCCCGGTGCCATCTTTGATAAGCGGATATTGCTGTCTGAAGAGACCGATGAAGGGGAGCCAGATGACCCCTATGAAGCTGGTTACACTACAGATCTGCTCTGGAGGGGGACATATCCTTCTCATGTCTTCATGCTCCATACTCTGTTTCGCACACTGCTCCTGACCCCGACTTGGTCGCGGGTCATTACTGAAGATATTCCACGGGCTCCGCCCATTATGATCACTCTGTCCCCTCGGGACCTCATTCCACCACCTCCTCTCGATCTAGAGAGGATGTACGATTTGATTTGGGACATATTGCTATATGATCCCCCTAATCCTTTGGCCTTCGTGCCACTACCTCCATTTGATTCTCCTCCTATTTGTATCTATTCCTGTTTTATGTTTAATTCCTCTAATATCCAAAAAAAACGCCAATTTTACAACAAATTCTTCCAAGATCCTCATTGAGGAAACTTCTTACTTGTCTGATCACACCCTATTGCGCGGGTCCTTCGGTCAAGATTCTCTCTTAGATCTACTCTGCCCCTAACCTCGGGAGGATTCTCCTGTATTTCCACTTGTATCCCAAGATTTCTATCCTGCTTCATCTTCATTAGGTTATAATAGGGAGTTTAGTGAAGTTAGGCAGTCCAGTTTTAGGCAAGTTAGGAAGTCTAGGAAGCCTAAGGGTAGGCGAATTCCAGATAGATACCTCCAGGACTTAGCTGATAGATGCTTTTCTTGCTCTTTAATCCCTCAGCTTTTAGAAAATCCAATTCAGATGCCAGAAGATTATATGGACGATGAGTCAGTCAATGATGGGTATGGGGTGTATGGATTAGTACATGAAAAAGACCCCATTATTGAAGATGAAGAAGGTGACGAGGACGCAGCTGAGGCATATACCAGTGGAATGAAGAGATTTGATGAACCCTCAGCTGCCGTAGAAGAGCCCACCAAAGAAATCAATTTAGGGACTGAAGACGAACTTAAGGTTGTCCTCGTCAGCAAAAATCTTTCTACAGAGGATGAGAAGGCAATGGTACAAGTACTTAAGGACTATAAGGACACTTTCGCCTGGAGTTATGAAGATATGCCAGGGTTAGACTCATCTTTAGTTGAACACAGATTGACGTTGAAGGAAGGAGCTAGCCCTGTCAAGCAGAAATTAAGGTGATTCCTCCCACAAATGGCTCTAAAGATGAAGGAAGAGCTCGACAAATTACACAAAGCCAAATTTATTAGAGTTGTCCTTTATCCACAATGGGTGGCCAACATAGTCCCGGTTATGAAAAAGGACGGGAAGGTCAGAATTTGCATTGACTTCCGCGACTTGAACCAGGCGTGTCCTAAAGATGATTTTCCATTGCCTCATATTGATGTACTCATTGATAATACTGCTGGCTATGAAACATTATCGTTTATGGTCGGATTTTTAGGATACAATCAGATTAAGCTAGTAGAAGAAGATCAAGAGAAAACGTCATTCACTACACCTTGGGGAACATACTGTTATGTCGTCATGCCATTTGGATTGAAGAATGCTAGAGCCACTTATCAAAGGGCTATGATGGCAATATGTCATGACATGGTGCACATAGATTTGGAAGTGTATGTGGATGATTTATTGGTTAAATCTAAGACAAAGGCTGAGCATGCCAAGGTTTTGGCAAGGGTATTAGAGAGATCGAGAGAGTATCAGTTAAAGATGAACCCCAAGAAATGTGTATTCGGGGTATCTTCAGGAAAATTATTTGGATTCATCGTCAGCAAACGGGGAATTGAGATCCATCCCAACAAGGCAAAGGCTATCAGAGAAATGCCACCTCCCAAAAACTTGAAAGAGTTGAGAGGATTAATCGGGAGGTTACAATTTATTCGCCGTTTTGTCTCCCAGCACTCACAAAGGTGTAAGCCGTTTTACGAGCTTACCAAGCCATGAGTCAAATTCGATTGGGACGATAAGTGTCAGGAGGCATTTGATGGATTAAAGAACTAGTTAGCAAGTCCTCCTGTTTTCAGACCACCATCTCCAGGCAAACCATTGATACTTTACATTTCAGTCCTGGATGATGCAGTGGGGGCTGTCCTAGCACAAGAGGATGAAGAAGGAAAGGAGAGGGCAGCCTACTATCTCTCCAAACTTCTCAACCCCGCTGGACAGAGATACACAGCGATGGAGAAAACATGTGCAGCATTGGTCTGGGTTGTGCAGAAATTAAAGCATTATTTTCTGGCCCATGAAGTCCATCTCATCGCTAGAATGAATCCGATCAAATTCCTTATGGAGAAATCTGTTCTTACTGATAGGTTAGCGCGATGGCAAAGCTTTCTATCTCAATTCGATATCATTTATATTCAGCAGAAAGCGATCAAGGGCTATGCCATAGCAGAACATCTTGCTCATCATCCCCTTTCTCGATTTGATTCAGTGCGATCAGAGTTTCCGGATGAGGAACTGATGTCCGTAAATCAAATCAGATATGATATGTGGACTCTGCATTTTGACGGAGCTCTGAATTCTCATGGAAAGGGGATCGGTATCGTTATATTATCACCTGTAGGTGTCACCTTTCCACAAGCCTTTCAGCTTGATTTTCCAGTCACCAACAATATAGCTGAATACGAGGCACTCCTTGCTGGCCTCGAGGCTGCTCATTTCCATGGTGCCACTAAACTCAGGATTGTGGGTGATAGTCAACTGATTCTTCGCCAAGTGATGACCAAGTATCGAACTCTCGATCCTAAGCTCAAGGCTTACCAAGAACTTACTTCTTCAAAGCATTTCACGAAATTGATCTTTGTCCATGTCCCTAGGAATCAAAACATCTTAGATGACGCTCTAGCTTCACTTGCATCTTCTCTTAATTTTCCAATCAGCAAGCAATCCGAATCAATCATAATTCATAGGCGTCTTTCACCCGCCGTGAAAGACCCTTCATTTCTTAGAACTAAGGAGAAGTTGCTGAAGAAAGTTAGAGACAGAGATATTGTGGAAAAAAGAGAAATTATGCTAATAGAGCTGTTAGAAGAGATGGATGATGAACAAAAGCCATGGTACTATGAAATTGCCAAATATTGTGAAGATCAATCGTATCCTGAGGAAGCTACAACTGAGGAGAAGAGAGCTATCAGGAGAGTTGCTCAAAGATACACCTTAGTTGGAGGAGCATTATACAAGAGAGGTTTTGATGGAGTTCTTCTGAGATGTCTAGACGAAGATGAGCTTTGGAAGGTTATGTAAGGAGCTCATAGTGTAGTTTGTGGTGGCCATGTCAATGGACAGATGTTAGCAAAGAAGATCCTTTGACAAGGGTTTTATTGGCCAACCATGGAAGAAGACTGTGTAGGATATGTCCGTAGGTGTGCTAAGTGTCAACTTCACGCCGACAAAATTCATTCTCCTGCATCTTCACTCCATCCTGTTTCTTCCCCATGGCCTTTCTCCATGTGGGCTTTCGACATCATTGGACCCCTTGGTAACTCAGATTCCGGCATCAAGCAAAAATCTTTCATTCTCACGGCAACAGAATACTTCACCAAGTGGGCAGAAGCTGAAGCGTACACGGAAGTCAAAGCATCAACCGTCTGCAAGTTCATCATGAGGAACATCATCACCCGATTTGGAATTCCAAGCACCATCGTCACCGACAACGGACCACAGTTCGTGTCACAAGAATTGAAGGACCTCTGCAACAGGTATAGAATTGCATTACATCATTCGTCTCCTTATTATCCGCAAGGCAATGGCCAAGCAGAGGCAACTAATAAGACTTTGATAAAAATTATCAAAAAGACGTGCAAATCTAACAAATTCGCTGACTGGCCAGAAAAATTGGTTGAGGCTCTATGGGCCTACCGAACTTCAATCCGCACACCTACTGGACAAAATCCTTATTCCTTAACATTTCGAATGGAGGCGGTAGTTCCATATGAGATCCTCATACCGTCATTAAGAGTACAATTGAATAAGGAATTCTCCATTGATGAACATCGTTCAGCACTCCTTGCTCAATTGGAACTCTTAGATGAGAAAAGATGGTCAGCCGCTAATCATGCAAAAGCTTATCAAAATAGACTAGCACGTTTTTATCAAAAGAAAGCCATTGAACGTAAGTTCAAAGTCGGTGAAATGGTTGTCAAAAGGATTTTTGTAAAACCTGGCGGTCCGCGTTCTATGCTCCAACCCAACTGGGAAGGGCCCTATGTTGTATCGCACGCTTTTCCTGGTAATGCTTACCGTCTTGTAAATGCAGAAGGAGAAGAGCTAAATCATCCGTGGAATGGCTTACATCTTAAGAAATACTACCCTTAGGTTAAAGAGTCGATCAGCATGGTACAAAGACCAGTGGAATCAGAAAATTTATAAACTCAAATTTCCTTATCAGTCTGGATAATTTAACTTCAAATACATTACTACACACACTGACACGTTTGATTCGTGAGTAACAAGAGATGCCAAGTCCTAAGGAATACCGAAAGCTTGACTAAAAGTGTAAAGTACAAGTCATTCGTTTTAAAACAAAAATTTGTTTTACACTCGGCCCATGATGTCGGAATGAGGCTTAGAATAGACTACCGAGAATACCCGCCATCTTAGTAGGAGGCCGTCATAAAAAAATGGGGGAGATCCGTCCCGAAGAAAAGAAAAGAATAGAAAAAGCAAAAGCAAAAGGCAAAATCCAAATGTCAAATCAAAAGGTCATTACATTACAAACGTTACATCAAGGCCATGAAATGAAACGAAAGGGAACGCAAGGTCGATAAATACCCCGGAAAGAAAATGACCGAACCCCGACGGATATTAGGGTAGGAAAGGAACATCTTTTTAGGTCTCCGGAACCTTCTCATGGGCTTTCTAAACTTATTCTTCCTTTTCTTTCTAAAGAGACGTACTCCAAACTTAAGGAATGACTTAGATTGACTAAGGGTCAAATCATCAAATGGGATCATGAATGGAAACACAAATTCAAACACGATGGGTTTAAGTTAAATTGCTAAAGAACAATTTGGAAATTAAGTTAATAAATGAATATGATCTTTTGATCTGAGTACCATGCTGATCTTTTATGTCAAAAATCCAAAAACAATGCATGTCAAAAATAAAAAAAAATACATATGTCAAAAATCCAAAAAAAATACATATGTCAAAATCCAAAAAAAAACATATATTTCAAAACCAAAAAAAAAATGAATATTTCAAAACAACAAAAATATTTCATTTAGCATTTGCTTGTTGCACTTAGTGTGTTTCATTTCTTTTATTTTCAGTGAGCATATGTCTGCTTGCATGTTGCATTTTTGCTTAAGTTTGCTTATGGTTCAATTACCTTTGTTAATAATGGCCATGCCCCTTGACCATTTATTGAAGGAAAAAATCGATTGACCATTTATTTGGTCAGGCAAGGGGCTAAGCCTAAATAGATACTTAACCTGTTTGTTAAGTGATGTACAGGATACAAGACAAACACAGGAACACAAGGTCGGAGCCAAAAGTTTCATGTATATCATCAAAAGGTGTTTTTGTACATGATACATGAAAAGAAAAGAAGATACATAAGCCCTCAAGACTGGCTCTCCCCTCCGCCCTCATCGAGCTGGCTCTGGGCCTCTTCGGGTGCATCCGGTGCTGGTCCTCGGCTGGGAGGTGGAGGTGGTCCCATCGCGCTAGGCCCTGCCTGGCCAGAAGACATGGCGACACTGGCCGTGAAAGCACTGGTCAAACCACGCTCATGGGCACGCTGTCGAGCTCGCTGATACCTCTCCTCCACCATCTTGCGCTCATGCTCTGTAACTGACAGCCGACCCTGAAGACTCTCCAGTCGAAGGCGGTCGCGATCTCTCTCCTCGATCACGACCTCCAGACGAATCTAGAGGCGCGCAAGATCTCCAGTCGAGAGTCGGGCCACCTACTCCTCCAGAGACCGAATCCGCGCAGCGTCAGCCTCGGCACGAGCCGCTGCAGCACGGGCATGCTCCAGCTCCGCTTCAGCCCTCTGAAGGGCTTCATGAAGCTCAGCAACCTGAAAAGAAGTCATTGTTAGTTCAAGGCAATCAAGTAATTAAAATCAAATTCAGAAGTTAAAAGATGGAACTTACCCGAGCAGCGCGATCCTCCTCCGCAAGGGAAGCCCGGTGGAGAGCAGAGGCGAGCTGGCTCTGGAGGTCAGCCAGAGCAGCGTCGTAGGCAGCAGACGAGGAAGAAGATGAAGCTCCGAAGGAAGGGGGAGCCGCCTGAGTGTAGACGGCTCGCTGCACTAAAAGACAACTATCAGTGTCAATCGCTAAAAATAAATTAATTAAAACATTCATTTATAAGCATTCATACATACCAGGTCAAACAGTTCCTTCTGGACTCGCTCGAGCTGGGCCTCTGCATCATGTAGGCGGGCCCGGAGGTCGATGATGACCGCATCACAAACATAAATCAAGATAATAATAAAATTGAAGACGCATAAATGCATACTTACATCGAGTGGTCGGAGGAGCCGGACCTGATTGGCGTAGTGGGCCCGGTACTGCTGGAGGTAGGCCTCGCTACTCTCCGCCCGGGACTCCACTCTGACACCCCGGCGATGCCAGTCTTCATATTGCTCCGGGAATTTTGCTCGCCAGTCTGTGAGGGCTTGCTTGCCCCTCATGCTCCTCCCCACGCCCTCCGGGACCTCCTCGTCAATCTATTCTTGATGGAGGCCCAGTGTCCTCATCACGAGCCGGAGGCGGAGGGGCTCGATTTCGTTGAGGCAATGCACCCACATTTGCCTCCCGAACCTCCTCCTGCCAGCCGTCACCCACGGCTAACCCTCCTCGCCCATACCAAGGTACGGGCACCAGATTACCTGCATATATTTTAGATGCATTCATAAATAATTTGCATTTAATGAATAAAAAATTGCATTTAATTGAACTAGTTAAAAACTTACCAGTAACTCTGGGTAGTCAAGGAACTGACGGCGGAGGGCCGTCAGCTGGTGATGCTGTGGGGCCATGTCCACAATTGGCTGCCAACGGCAGGCCAATGGGATGGCGCTGGGTCGAACAATCCGCGCTCTGCCGAGCGGGAAGTAGTGATAGCTCCACACCTACATTCACGAACATATAGGTTAGTAAAGCATCATATCATTGCATTGCATATCATAAACAAATAATAAATAACTTAATACGATAAGGAACGGCGAGAAGCCGCTGACAGTGGTCTCAAGGTCCGGCGTGACCGCAGACAAATCGGCAAAGAGGTGGGCCAGAAGGGCCGCACCCCAGCCATACTCTCCTAGACTCTCTAAATCATCTAGTAAATACAAGAACCTACAATGAATGTGGTCGCCCTTCCTACCGAACAGCAACCGACCAAAGAAGAAGACAAGAAAAATTCTAAGCTGCCTATCTACCTCCTCCACCTGACTCGGGTCGCTACAATAGATGGCGGAGGATGACTCTGCTAACCTATCCCTAAACTCCTCCCGGGTCTCGTCAGACCGACGCCGGGGCTCATCTAATCCTAAGGCTGCCTCTACTTCTATCCTAGGGACCATCCTGGACTCCCTACCTATGCTAGATACCTCTATCCCTAGTAGAGCCTCTGCTAATCCCTAGTAGTTGGGGTAAGTCACCCCACTCACAGGTCGGCCCTCTACCCTAAGGCCAGTGATCCTGGCCACATCCTCTAAAGTGGGGATCATATGTCCCCAGGGCATTAGGAATGCCCGACTCTCTGCGTGCCAACGCTCCCTAAGCGCCTGCAGCAAGACCAGATCGAGCCAAAATGGCTCGATATCTAGTATCTCACCGAACCCCATCCGGCGCAGGCGTGCCTTCTGGAAATCCGGGAGACCCCTATAGGCCCCTATCACTAAGTCCCAACTAATCCTAGACCTCATCACTCCCTGCAAATAAAAAAACATAAAAAAATAGGGTCAGTAATGAATAAAAACAGGAAAAATAGTTCTGTTTTGAAACTCGTCGGCACCTATAGACGTTTTTCAAAACGCGTAGTATGTCCTGATGCAATTCAAATTCATTTTCTGCCTAATTAAAAATTCAGAATTAACCTTGAAAGACGTCAGCCCAGGGTGACGCCTTTTGAATTGCGTCACCTGGTCTGAACGCCTTTCAAGGCCCGATTTCAGGTTCTTTAGACAACCCCTTTTTCTCACCCCATTCATTCCACAGAGAACTTACCGTGTAGAGGTCGCCCTCCTCTTCTTCCTCCATTGCTATAGGCGCCGGTGGAGGGATCTCCACCTCTGAAAATGCCGCGGCTTCGGCTAGCGCCGCCGGAACCTCCTCGGGAGCTTCCTCCTCCTGCCTTCGCCGTCTTTTAGCCAAGGCTTTCATTTTTCTAGAGCCTTCGCCGCGTTCCATGATCAATAGAGGGAAGAGAGAGAAAGTTTTGGAAAAGTGAGGAAGAAAGGAGGCCTTCGCGGGTCTGTAAACGAAAGGTTGAAAGGCGTCGACTCAGATAGACGCGTTTTATGGCGCATAAGTTGAGGCGTCAGGGACAGGTGTTTGAAACTGATTGAAAGACGTCCACCTATGATGACGCATTTCAGATTACCACCAGAGCCGTACAGACGATGATGATGAAAGGCGTCTTACTCTGTAGACGCTTTTTAGGGGATTAATCATACAATTAATGGCAGAATCCTGGAAAAAGTAGGAGAGAGAGTTTAAAGGCGTCGGGATAAGCAGACGCAATTTAAAATTAAATAAGTTTTTTAGGATTAAATTGAATTTATGGAAAAGGAATTATGATTGAAAGGCGTCTTTCTAAGTGGACACGTTTTGGATTTTACAGAACCCGAATTGTTGAATTTTCAGGAAAAAAAATCCAATTTTTACTAAAGGAAAAATCATGGGCACATCACAGAAAGTTAAGGAAAGGTTTCAAGGCATGAAAAATAGCTCTTTATTCAATGAAATCCTTTATTACATCAAAAGAAAATCAAAAAGAGAAAAAGGACATTTAAGGAAGAATTTCATGAAGACCTTTAAGGTAAGGAAATTTTAATCCTCTATCTCTATCTTTAGAGGATTTTACACGGTAACTAAAACCAAGGTTCCATAAGGTGGTGATAATTTGTATGGCTTCATGATCTTCATCGGATTCCAAGTCACGCTTTTTGATTGAGGGTGTGAGAGAGAACTCCGGGAATTCACGACGGCCCAAGCTAAGTTGAGTAAGGCACCGATGGGGATTGTATAGCACGAACTCGGTGGCTCCAATCAACTTGAGATCTGCTCCCGCTGCACGGCGCACCCAAATAGGTTTTCCAACAAGAGCAAGCGGAGACGAGTCAAATATGTCGGATGTCATAAGCTTCAAAAACTCTCTCCAGTCGGCCCGGGTCTTGAGCTTTGGAACCTTGTTGACCATGTGCTCATTGAACTTTACAATATTAGCAATGCAATGAATTGGACTATTCAAGAAGATTTGAGATGGATTCAGAGGCCTCTTCTTGCAGTACTCAAACTTAAAGTGAAGTTCAACCCACAACGCAAAGAGTAACATGCACCCGTAGGGAGGACGACCCACAGATGCCGCAGAAAGCCCGTTATAAAGATATGCTAAGAGTGAGTGCTAATGGATTTACCTTCGAAGATTGCGCATATAGCACTAACCTGATCATCTTCTAAGATGTTATCTTGTGCAGGAAAGAACAAGGCACCGGCAAGGCATGTAACTAAAGCTTTCGTCACATCCTCCGTTTCATCCTCCCTTAGATCATCGATTTCATATAGAGTCCACTCAGCGAGCTTTGCAAGATTGATTCCCTTCTTGGTAAGGCATCCTTTAGCTTCTAAAGGATCCTTCATAATTGATGTCAACAATTGTTGACCGGTGATTTTCTCTCTTGTCAAGGTTATTTTATCTTTGTTATCTTTGGTCTTTGGGAGACCTAATAGAAGCTCCGCCTCCTCCAAAAGGATTGTGCACTCGAAGTCTTGAAAGAAGAACGTGTGAGTTTGGGGATGCCACCATTCGATCAAGGCGCCCATAGCCGCCCAATCTACATTCACGCTCTTGTAATGTTTGGCAACCACTACAAGTCCTTGAAGATTCCACTTGGATATAAAGACTTGCATGGAAAGCTTAACACTTTTTGCAAGTTTACGAATCCAAGGGAGAGAGGTGAATTTCCTTGGGCCAGGAAACATTGGATAATTCTGAAAACAAAAGGAAGAATATGAAAAACAAGAAGAAGAATTGAAGGGAAGTTGATTGAATTTACTTGAAGATTGGGATTCCTTCCGTTGAGGTGATTCTCTATGTCTGAAAACTTCTCTAGAAAAATCTTCATCCTCTTGTTTGAAGAATCCATCCCCTTTTTTGGAATCCCTCCTTCTTGAAGCTTGGAAACCTTAGAAACCTTGAAACTTTGGAAGAAAACTCAACTTTGGATGTTTGGATTATGGTAGGATTGCTTGGGAACAACCTAAGGGTGTTTATATAGAAGGAATTGCGATCCTAGGAAGACTTTTCCGGATTGAAAAAGGGATGTGCATTGGTAGAGTTGGAATCCGAGTAGAGAACAGCCAGAAACCTGTTTCTGTGAGTAAAAGGCGTCGAGGAGCACCGCCGCGTTTCAACATTGAATGGCGTCTGCTCGAAATGACGCGTTTCAGCCTTTCTGTGATTTATCCGAAATTCTGTGGTTTTTTATGTTTAAATTGAATATTTGTTTGGAATTATTAATAATTTTGATTGCAGGAAATTCAAGTAAAGCTGGAAATATCAAGAAGATCCCACTATGGAGTTCAAGAAGTCCTGACCGTGGCTAAAAAGACGGTTATTTCTACCCTTGTATTATTTCATGTAATTCATTTGCATAATCTCATTACTATATGCTAAATATTTATTAGAGTATGTCAAGGACCTTGTGGTTTTGATGAAACTGGAATTTGAGTTCCCCTACAACAAAAACAGTGATAATACTAGAGAATTCTTAATCGCACAGATAGGCCGTTGGATTGTTAATTAGTGAGGATGATGGTTCCACTTTTGTGAAACAGTGCGTGGATAAACGAGCTTCGGCTTAGCGCTGAATTACAAGAATTGGTATCTTGACTCATTAATGACAATTTAACAATATTATCCTTGATTAATTTATATTTTATTTGACTTTATATTTTTCTTTTAGCCCAGCATGCATCATGTAGGACTTTGAAATCATTGTAATAAGAATTAATTATTGATTAAGTTTAGACCATTAATCAAAAAATTTCAAACATGATATGAAATATTCCATTCCGAATTGAGTATCTTGATTATCTTTGAGGTTCGCTTGAAGATATCATTGGAATTCTATCCTTTCTTGGATTCTTTACCCGATATTTCTTGTTTTCTTTTAAGATCCATCATGGCTGTAGCACGTCCACATTGGCTGGCAAACGCTCCCTATGATGAAACCCACAGTGTCTACGACCTGGGGTACTTCCCACTCCGAGGAGGTTGATCGACCTTATTTTATTTCCTTGTTTACCACATCCAGACAGGATTGATTTCATTGATTTCTTTGAACTATTTTCATTGATAATTTTGAGAAAAAAATTCCAATCATGTAATGTTAAGAGCGTGTCTCATCACACCTTGGCATCACCTTTTCAGTACATTCCATTTCATTTCACTCCCTTGCAAAGACGATGCCAAGGTGAGGCAGCTGTAGACACGCTAATTTTGACGTCATTTCGAGTAAATTTCATATCATATAATAATGCCTCAGAATGGTCACTACCGGTATCGCCGTGGATGCCGTTACTCCACCAGGACGTCAACCGCTGTCCGGAGATAGATGCGCCACAGAAGAGATGGTGATAGTAGTGGTGGAAGTTAGGAGGTTGATGGAGTGGAGGGAGAGGAGGAATGTGGAGATGAAAGGAAGGAGAAGGGGGAAGGAGGAGTGGAGTGTTCGGAGGGAAAGAAGAGAGAGACGAGAATGGAGAGAATGAGGGAAAGGAAGGAGGGTATCGGAGCATTAACCGAAACTCGTTAAAGTGCGTCGTCCAAGGCCAACGCCAATCAGACGACAAGACGGGGCCATACACTAACAGATCTCTGAATGATGTCGACCATGTAAGACGCCATTTAGACGATAAGACCGGATCCGTACTCTCGCGGCCCAAAACCGGCCCACATGGCACATTCTAAAACGCGTCCCCCTAACTGGATGCCGTTTGAACTGTGTCTCGCAAGCTCGACGTAAAAAAGAACCCATGACCCAGCCCCACAAAGGCCCAAACTAAGGGGTCCGACATCGAAATCGACCCGATAACCGACTCCAAAACCTCAATCCTTACATTAGGAGGTGCCCCATCCTCCAAGAAACCCATGAGGAGCCACGAGTCTCTCTCTCTTTCCTTCTGTCTCCCACTTTTCAATTCTCTCTCTCTGTCCTTCTCTCTCTCTCTCTCTCTCTTAAAAGATTAAAAAAAATGTTCCCCTATTCTTTCTCCTCTCTCCACCACGCTCTCTCTTCTCCTTCTCTTTCTTCTTCCTCTTTCTTTCACTCGAACCCTCTTCTCTCTCTACTTTTCTCTCTCTCGTTCTTCCTCTCTTTTTCTTACTATTTCTCTCTCTTCGTCTCTCTTATTCTCTCTCTCCTCCATACCCTCTCTCTCTTCTTATTTTCTCTCTCCCTCTACTTCTCTCTCTCTCCGGCTGCACACTCTCTCTTTCTCTCTCTCTAAGACCCTCTCTCTCTTTCTGTACTCTCTTTCTCTCTCTGTTTCCCTCTCTCTCTCTTTCTTCTCCCTTCTGCGCTCTCTCTTTCTATCTTCCTCTCTCCTTCTCCGACTACAGGCCCGCGACATCTGCGTAGTGTTCGCGCGACAAGGCTTTGTCGCCCGTGCCAGGGCGGGGAGTTCCTGTCGCCATCTCCATGCCACGCAGAGTACCTAGGGGCCCACTCAATTCACCGCCAGCCCGCCACCCATATATGTGCCATACGGCACGCCTTAGCTTGTCGCCATTCCCGCCTACACCCCCTTTTCTACGCTGCACCTATAGTGTCGATGCTCACCCACAGATGCAACCCATTGCGCAACCGCCTTGCCTCACCTCTACTGCCTTCCAGCCGCCTAGCGCAGTGCACCCGAGCCCACCAGTGGCCCATTGTGCTGTAGTTCTTCAAGCACTCCACTGCACTGCTACCTCTACTGTTCAGCTGCTCTCTCTTTAGCTTTTCTTTTATATTTTTTTTGTTAGATTCTTTTTCTTAGGTTAATTTTAAGCCAACATCTTACAATTTCATTTCATTCACAAAACTTTGTGGTAATAATTTTAACTTAAAATCTTTAGTGATATATCATTGCCCTCAGCCCTATCTTCTTAATTTAATCTCTCTCCTTATCCTTGAAAATTTTTATTTCTCTTTTCTTTTATAAATAAGTTAGTTAATTAGATCTGCTTGTTTGCTAAGCTTCATTAGATGGTTAGTTGTGCTATAGTGTTAATTAGACATGTTAGAATATATTTAAATCATGCAATCAATTTCCTTCCAATGTTTTATTAGTTTTCTAAATTTCGGTTCAAGTTCAGAATAGTTAGAATAGATAAATTAATTCGTTACAAGTTGTGAACGCTAATCTATTTTATTCTCAAAATTCTCTTTCTTTTAAGATTTTTAATTAAAGTCCAAGGTTTTCAAATCTAAAGTCCATTTCTTCATGGGATTGACCCGGTTCTTACTACTTAATTATTTTCAACCCAATTGTGAGTCCAAATTTTTGATGTTGATGTGTGCTAGTGTAACGAAACATTTAGTGGCTATCAGTCCAATTTAAATTCATTAAATTAATTAATGTACTGTAAAAGTGCAGGACATAAGAAAAGTTATTATCGTATTCACTTTAAAATGCCTTAATGCTAACGTTTAATAGTGTTAAAGTATTGTAATTATATAGGTGTTGGGTCACGAATTCGTCTGATCTTGATCGCACAGCCAGAATCTTCCCACACCACAAAAGTCTCTTCACCACTTCTTGCAAGAAAGACGCTAGGTCAGAGGAGACCCCGGTTCCGATCCCGGGGAGCCCCCTTCGACGCCTAAGTCAGGTCCGAATATGGCAAATAGTTGCGAAAGGTTTAGGGATTGCTCTGGACGTACCTTCTGAGGTTATCGGAGGGTCCTTATAGGAAAGGTTCGAGAGTCCGACGACAAGACATAATGGGGTAAGCTCGATCCCGATCTCGGGCTAGACAGGATTCCGAGGATTCTGTCTTCCTTATTTAGTGCAGGTTTCCTTCATTAGAGGATCAGAGAAGGATTACAAAAGGACTTTCCTAAGGAGAGTGGATCGTCCCAAACCCCCCGGAGTCCGTTACAGATTCAAATGAGCTTTTGGCGAGAACATGCTCATAACGCCTCGGAGGGGCCCAGTGGATTCCAAGGGCGTATTGGACGCTTCCTAACAGGCCGGCCCACTTAGTAAATGGGCCGAACCGAATCTGGCCCTCTCACTAGCCCCCCTGCTTTGAGGGACAGTGCACGACATTCGGAGCAGTCGAGTGCCAGGTGGGCCGGCGAATGTAATACGTACAGGAAATCCTATGCCTCTTCATACGAGGGCGAGAAGTCATGATTTGAAAAGGACACGTGTCATATCCCCGAACGAGTGCCGATTCGGTGCTCGCGTCCACTTAAGGTGAACATCTTTTAACCGACCAGGGAAGGCAAAGGGCTCCACTAGATCAGACGTTTCCAGTAGTCGCCAGGCAAGGATATATCCTATCCCTCAGACCCGAGAGAGCAAGTTTTTTAGGCAATACTTCGCAAGTGCCGCTGTTCGGGCCTACTTTTCTCCTTCCATTTCTTTTCTATTTTCCTGTCGTTCGTCTCATAGTGCTACCGTCAAGAGATATGTCCTATGCCAAGTTGGTCAAGGTATAATGGGAGGCGATGCGGCCTTACACCCCTAGAGGGCCATTTAGAGGAGATCTAGGCGAAGTTCTAGATCCCGGTAGAATATTAGTCGAGCGCTCCGCAGGCTGGGGGAGTATATTTAAAGTAGGAGGACGGGATCATTCATGGTCTATAAAGCCATGTTTGATGCGGGTTTCCGTTTGTCAGTCGCCACGTGTGTGGAGCGGCTGCTCAATCACCTTCAGCTAGCGCCGGGGCAGATTATGCCCATCTCCAAGTGCCTTATAATGGCGCTGTCGACAAACACTCCCTTTACCTTAAAATCCGCAATCTTTGGCTCAATCACTAGGGCATCGCTGTGGGGTAATACTAGTCCTTCCAAGTCAGCCTCAGTGAAGGTGATTGGCTCCTAGGTCAGATGACATGGATCACCCATTTGGCCTAGGATGGCTGAGCACGCTCAACCATGGGGGGGGAGTCCGCTCCTGACATTGCCGATCAATCTCTGGGTTGGCGACATACCTCTTCAAATGACCTCTCTTTGTGAGGTTTTCGATCTTTCTCTTGAGATTGTAGCATTATGAGGTGTAGTGTCTATACTCATGATGGTAGGCACAAAACTTTCCTGTCTGCTCCACTCCTGGGGCAAGCTTGATCTTCTTTGGCCATCCAAGGTAGTCTTCATTCTTGATCTCCTGGAGGATTCGGTCGACCAGCATGTTGAGAGGGATGTAATTTTCTTCTCTTCAGAACCCAGAGCGTTCTCGCCGTTTATCCCGATTTTCTCATCGTCGACTCTTCAAGGGTCGGTCTTCGATATTCCGCTCGAACCTTTTCCGACACATAGCCGGCTCCCAACTTTTGTTACCTCGCCCCTCGCTGGACTCAATTGGCAATTGAGCGGGGTATGCCCGCAAGAGCTCTTCACTATTAATGTATTGGTTTACCCTCCAGACCAGGTCGGGGAGGTCTATAGATAACTGCTTGCTCAGCTAGAAACAAACTTACTGGTTCCAAATTCCGGTAAGGAAGTATTGCATGACATTCAGTACGTCTACGTTGGGGATTTTCAGGACGGCCTCGTGAAAGCGAGTCTAGAACTTGCGCAGGGTCTCATCCCTTCCCTGCCTCATGGAGGACAATGTTGCGGTCGTGGCCGGCGTGCGCCAACTTGCCGCGAAGTTGCTTCTAAAGGCTCTTCTTAGTTCGGAAAAGCTATCAATCGAGTCAGACTTCAATTATATGAACCACCATCGGACAAGTCCTTCAAGGTCATAGGGAAGGTGCTACACCAGATGGCATCGGGCGCGTCTAGCAAGTCGAGGGTGCTCTCGAAGTGCTGCAAGTGGTCATTAGGGTCATGAGTTCCATTATATCTTTTTAGTGATGGCACCCTAAAGCAGTGTGATAGTGTTGCCTTCAGTACACGTCAGGTGAAGCACAATCTGGCGCCGTCTCTGTCATCGATTCGGGCGTCCCGGTCATGCCAGAGTAGCCGCTCTACACGTTCCTCCAACCTTTGCACATGATCATTGTCGAGATGTCGCCTAGAGAGGTGGCAATCCTCTCGATAGCCTCGACAGTCTCGGGAAGTAGAGGCCTTCGAGGATCAATCCGAAGAATACCCTCAGGAAACACCTCTCCCCCGTTCATGATGAGTGCAATGCTTTGAAGACATCGAGGTAGAACTGTTGGAGGAGGCTGAAGATCGACGACGTTGATGCCTATCTTATTCTGACCGCCGTCGAGCCCGCCCTTGGCTCGTCTGTCGGATTAACTGATGGTTCTCAGGCTGTCAATCTCGGGGGCCCTGGGTCCTAGCGAAACCTCGGAACCCGGAGGAGCTTCTGGTTGGGGACCTTGTTGCGGATTGGTCGGGTCGGGGCCTCCCGCGCAATGGCCTTCCACCCGATCAAGCCTCTCTTCTAAGCGTCGTAGCAATGCTATCACTGCCGAGAGTTCCTCCTGCGGGAGGTCCGCCGGTGCAGCCGGATGTCTCATCGCATCAGGACCTCCGCCAGGAGCTATGGGTACGTTGGCTTGTGTAACCAGAGCTTGAGCTGATGGAGGGATAGCGAGGGGCGCTACAAGTGGATGGATTGGTTGAATATCGGCCGGTGGGGCAGGAAGATCGGCCGGAATACCACGCTGTGAGCGGTTGCTATTTCCTTTTGCCATGACCTTTTGTTGGTTTCTCACAGATGGCGCTAGAAAATGTTGCGTTATGGATTCGTCCGATCTTGATCGCATGGCCAGAATCTTCCCACACCACAAAAGCCTCTTCGCCGCTTCCTACAAGAAAGACACTAGATCAGAGGAGACCCTAGTTCCGATCCCGAGGACCACCCTCCAATGCCTAAGTCAAGACCGAATATGGCAAATAGTTGCAAAAGGTTTTGGAATTGCTCTAGATGTACCTTCTGAGATTACCAGAGAGTCCTTCTTATATATAGGAAAGGTTCGAGAAGGCAAGACGTAATAGGATAAACTCGATCTCGATCCCGGACTAGACGGGATTCCGAGGATTCCGGCGTCCTTATTCGGTGCACGTTTCCTTCATTAGAAGATCGGAGAGGGATTAGGAAAGGACTTTCTTACGGGGAGTAGATCCCGAGCCCCCCGGAGTCTGTTACGGATTCAAATGAGGCTTCTGGTGGGAACATACTGATAATGCCTCGGAGGGCCCAGTGGATTCTAAGGGCATCTTGGGCGCTTCCTAACGGGTCGGCCAACTTAGTAAATGGGCCGAACCGAACTGACCCTCTCAATAGGTATATTATTAGAGATTTTTTATTAATAAATAGGTGAGGCATAAGAGTTATAAATAAGACATCAACAATAGTTAAGATGAGTAAAAGAGAGACGAACAGATATTCGGATAAGTATATCTAAAAATATATGTAACCTTATCTTTAAGTTAATTACTTGAATATTAATAATGTCTCATCCTTATCTTTTGAGTTATGTACATTCAATGTTCGAAACGAATGAATAAACGGAGTTCGGATACCATTTCCATCTATGGTTGCAGGTACCGCGTTAACTTGGGGCCGCTATAGATGGACTTCAATTGCGACAGCTGCAATTTCTTTTCTGCTCTGTAGCACCAAACCCGCGACAGTTGTCAAATGACGGATTTAGACGGAATCAGATTCCACTAGGTGGAGGAGAGGTTGGAACTCGATAAACATAGAGGGAGATATTTCAAAACGATCCCTTACATGTATTATTTTTATTCTCTCTGTGTGTTTTTGAAAAACTCGCACTCTCCCTTTTTACTTACCTAATCCCTTCCTCATCTTACAGGAACCCAATTCATTTGGAACGCATCCAATGCGTGATCCCGCACATGAAGCTGGAGGCGGCAAACGGCTGTCACTTGCGCGCTCACAGCGGGGCAGTAGTTACTGCCCTTACTCTCCCCCTAGGCCTTCATCGCTTCCTCCCCACCTCTACACGCAATATATAGAGACAGAAATACTAATCGAAGCACCTCTTGCTCTCAGCCTTCTTCCCTCCGCTCCCCACCGTCTCCAGTCCTCCATCCGAAGCACCTGAGCAGCACACCTCTCTCTCTCTCTCTCTGATACGTTGGTGATGGATCCTTCCGGATCAAGTTCCTAGGGGCAGCGCCCTCTCTTTCTCTCTAATATCTTGGTGATGGATCGATCCTTCGGGATCAAGTCCCTATGGGAGAGAACCATCCAATGTTGGCACACCTCCGTTTATGGACTCTCTAACGCCTCCTGGTACGTCGAAACGATGCTCTTAGCTCCACTGTCATGGGGGCAAAGAATGATGATTCCCCTATAGTGGAGGAAAGAGTGCCAGTGGAACTCTCAGTCGATCCATATACATCATTCCTTCCTCAAAATGATCTTGGTATGGAAGACAAGACCAGAGGGTCACCTCAAGTATGATGCTGTGCTAGAGTTCCACGAGAAGGAAGAATGTGGAGAAGTGGCCATGCCATCAAGTGAAGAAAAACCACTGTCGGCAGTGGCAACTTCTAGGAACCTGGAACAAGAAGAGGGATCCATTTCCGACATTGACTTAGAGAGATGTGATGGACCAAGCAGCTACTCCAGAGGCATCAGTGCACTATAAGATCAAGCGAGGACCGTCATGGCTTCCTGATGAATGGATATACCCAGGCATAGCAAGGACATCCAGTGCTACCGCAGGAAAGGTTATTCGGAACCGTCTAGTAGATTTGATCATTTATTTTCCCTTGTTTCGGTCATTTTTGCGATATTCTCTTCTAGGGTTCAGGTTTTCATTTATGCACGTTCTTTTGCTTTAGTATTTTATTTCTGGTCATCGAACTTGATCTGATCTTAAGGGATGGAAAGCGACGCAAATTTCATAATCTAATTCCACTCCCTTTGTGAACGGTCTTCCTTAATTTCCTTCAATCATTGTGGGAACATGGGTGCGTACATGAATTGCTTGTAAGAACCAGCCACGGAGAGTGGTTAATTGGCTTCACCCTATTACTTCCTTCTGGGAAGTCTTGAGGTTTGAATACATCAGAAGCCTTAAAATTCTATGCTGTTCGGTCCTATATAATTTGTCTTGAGATTGTTCCTCTCCTTACTTTTGACATTACTTCCCCAAAAGATCATCAGCTCGAGCACAAAAACACTCGTCTCATTAGGCAGAACCTTCGATCATACTTGGAACACTCGCTATTTAGATGAAAAAATCAAACCCAAAGTCGGATTTGAACCTGAGTCTTTTCTAAATATGTATAAATATTTGGCAACTGAGTCATCTGACAAAAAAAAGAAAAAGAAATGAATTGTTTGTAGGGATATTGGATCATCCTAGTTCTAGTTTCATTGATAGCTTAAGTTTGAGTCCGATTTGAATATCCAGTTCCGAAAACTCAGATAGATAAAAAAGGAAAGAACTTTTTCACTTCCAAATTAAACACCACATTTTCCTGCCTGGTCAGACAAAGAGAGAAGTAGGTTGTCTAACAAACCAAATAAAAGGAACGGAAATTTAGTAGTATTTCTTATAATGTAAAAGAATAACTTATACCTAAATAGGCCAGAAAGTGGTATTGAAATTAAACCAGCTTGGGCATTGATGTTTGCTTTCCACCCTTCTGTTTGTTACAATAACGTTCATTCAATCTATTTAATTCTGCTCTCTATATGGCAACAAAGTTCCCATAAGGATCCAGGAAAACTATTGTCCGTTGTAGGACATGTGGTTAAGAAAGTGCTTAGTGGCGCAGTCAGCATTTCTCACAGTGGGCATGGGGGGAAGTAACCATACTTAATTATATCATTATTCCAAAATATAAAATTTTCAAGTAACATTTACCACATGTCACATGATATAATTAAGCATCATTACAAAGATAGAAAATCTGTAAACAACTAAATTAAATTATATAATCATGCTCAAGTACAATCTCTTATCAAATATGCATTTATAACGGTTCTCAAAAAACAATCTGCATTTATATCTTTAAAACTAAAATGAATATTATACTTATTTATACTCATAACTCAAAAAAAAAATTGCCTACAAGAAAGAAAGAGTAAGCCTAGCCCTACGTAAATTTTATATGTAATGTGTTCAATTGCTGCTACAACGATGAAAGTAAAAATTTACAATCAAGAAACAAGAGTAAAATTAAAGCAACAAGAATACAACGAATACAAGAACAATAAAAATGAAAGCATGGAGAAACCAAAGAGAGTTAATGCTCCTTTTTGTTGCCCAGGCTATGGTCTAACCCAGGGGGAGGGAGAATGGATAATTAAAAAATTAAACGCAAATAACAAATATTAAGCACAGTAATTTGAAATGAAATGCACCTAATCAAAGAAGGGGATGAGAGAATCACACAAGACCAAATGCACAAGGTTTTTTAATACCGGTTTAGTCTGTAAAACTACGTCTAGTCTCGAAGTGAACCCCTTGGGGTTTCACTAGCACCACAAGCTACACAAGATTCCAACCTCCCGTAGGTTCACACATAGAAGATCCCTACGCCCTATAGGTCCAACGCCTAGATTTAGTTGGTCTTCCCTTTCACACAGAAAGAGGCACACATCCAACCTCAACTAGTCTTCCTCTTCGCCTCAAAGAGGCCCAACACAAAAATCTGATTTCCTGCAGGTCTAAGAGTTACATAGATGAAATAAGATTAAGAATGAGAAAGAGGGATTCAAAGACGTGATTATCAATGAAGAAGGTGCAAATGGCTTCTTGAGTTAGCACAATGGAAGATGAGGATGATAATGGGCGTCTGATGCTTGACTTCGAAGCTGAGCTCTTGGGCTTCATCTCTTTTCTTCTTCTCTCACAAGTTGTGAATTTAGGTGTCAGAGAGACTAGTTTTAGAGAGCTTGTAGAGAAGATAGAGAGAGTTTGTGCAGGTGAGCTCTTCTTTCTGTTCTGGCTTGTCTATAGCTCTTTTCTATCTGCAAGCTTTATCATGTAGACTCCATTTGAATTCCACTATTAGACACATCATCCATCCGTTAGACACAGGTACTATCTATCTAGACAACGAGAGAAATACTATGTCTAACATTAACTCCATGAGTCTAACGTCAAGTAGTGTGAGCCTTCTTGGAGGGTAATAGCTGGAGATTTATCTTAATGTGCATAAAAGCTACTTCTCTTGATCTCCAAGCTTTTTCTCAATTTGGTTTTATAGATCATGTTCCTTTTCCTTGCTAAAGTTCAAACTAAATCCCATCTGATTCTTTGATCAGAGGGTAGGCGAGTAGCAGACAATCTTAAAAAGTAAAGTAGATAGAATCTGATATGCGGTAGAGATTAGTTCAGAGATAGACTAACAAAGTTCAACTAACTTTAGCAAGATAATCACATAAGAGCCAATTAAGAGAAATTGATTAAATGAGGCAAGATAGGCAAATAACAGAACATGTTAATCGCAAACTCAATCGATTAAGTGAAACACATAAAAGCATTGCAATCGATTAAGTGTACAAAAATGCTCAAGTTAATCAATAGATACAGAGTTAATCGATTACGAGAGTCATGAAACACAACTAAGAATTATCTAGTCAAGAAAGCACGAGTTAATCAATTATATGAAGAGTTAATGGATGAAGAAGTATAGTTAATCGACAGCAAAGAACCTTAATCAATCGATACAAGAGAGCACTAGTTAATTGATAGATTGCTTAGTTAATATGAGAGTGCATAACAACAATTATAAGACTTGTTGGGTCAAAATCTTGTCCACCATGATCATAACTTTTTGTTGAATATTGGAAGGCCAAGAATTCATAGGCATACAAAAGATAATACTGTTAAGCACCTCCGATAGAGAACCAGGACATCCCTCTCCGATGCTTAAGTCAGAAAGTTGGGGTTGAAGGGAAAAGCAAGGCAGGTCTAGGTTTCATAAAGTATACCTCCACATATTAGACTAATGGTTCTTATATAGTGGTTCAAGACTTATTGAAGGTTGATCTCAGTTAGGAGAGCCTAATTCTGGGAAGGGCCTCCTATCTAGTCTTGAATCGAAAAGGCTCTTGTCGGGGTGAGTGTCCGTATCCAAGTAGGTTCATCCCTCCAAGCACGTTACATGTTTTAATTGGATTCGTCCGAAGGAAGCAAGATTTCTCCATTAGGGATCTTGGCTTGCCGCAGATTCGAGTAATGTTATAGGGTCCCCTCTTGGGGACAGACTCCAACAGGCCCCTGAACTGGGCTACTTGCTTTTGGATTGATGGATTGGGCTTGGGCTCGTCAGGGCTTCTCTATGATTCCCTTTGGGTCAAGGATTAGGGACAAATAGTCTAAATCTTAGACTATGTTACTGGGTCGGCCCACTTGTCATCGGCTAGACAAAATTCTCATCGTTTAGGACTTATGTCAAGTTTTTCACGATTCACAATTTCGAGGAACTTATGCCTACATTCTCCCTAAAAAGATGAGGTTTATAAGGAGAATACTAATTTCCCCTTACAAATGGTGGATCATCTGAAATTAAATTTTCACATCCAAGTAAATGACGAAATAGTCCTTTGCATAAAAATATATCGTATTTGAGAAAAAAATATGCGATGGTTAACACTTGAATCCTACCCATTTTAGAAAGAAGTTATACGTACATTGACTGTGTCACTGACCCAAAAAAATGATAAGATCTCTTATTCAAAACAAATTGTAAACTAGAGGTGCATGCTGTAGACACCGATTTTGGACCCCTTTTGGTCGTAAACCCCAGTCACCATTAGCCCATCACCATCAAACCCATCACCTTAGCCATCTCATTTAATCCATCCAATTTTCTTAGCCCACTAAATAATCAGGCCCATTAACCAATCTAGGCTTTCGCCACTTTTTCGTGGAAGGCCAACTAGCCCGCCTTCCACCACCGTTATCCCTTGTCTTCCACCATCCTTGGAAGGCCAATCAGCCCGCCTTCCACCATCGGTAGAAGGACAACCAGTCCGCCTTCCACCACTCCTGGAAGGCCACCCCTTTGCCTTCCACCATCCTTGGAAGGCCATCCCTTGCCTTCTACCACCCTTGGAAGGCCACCCATCGCCTTCTGCCGCCCTTGGAAGGCCAACTAGGCTGCCTTCCAGCTTTTCATAGAAGGCCAGCTATCTAGCCTTCCACGGAATTGGAAGGCAAGAAGGTTGGCCGTTCATTCCCTAACTTCTACCTTGATCTCGTCTTCCCACGATCTCCCCCCCACTCGGTACCCTCATCCCCACTACTCCGATCACTCCCCACTCCGATGACTGCCGCGCGCACAACCCCCGACTCTTGGCCGCTTCCTATTGGTTCTTTGATGATTAACGAGGATTTAGAACTGGAATTTTCCTTATTTTCTACTCTCCTATTTAAACCCTCTTACTCCTCCCGGAGAGGGGGTTGAGGGGTAGGTTGGCGGGCGAGGATTGAAGGTTGCATTTTTTGAGGTTGACCAGTCTGGAGGTTACGGACAGTAGAACGGGAGCATCTGAAATTCCTCCGACATGGGATTGTTCTTCTAACTCTTGTCCTCTTTCTTTTCTATGCACTGCACTCACCACCTTTCCACATCTCATAGTCTCCTTTTACTACATCCCATCCATCTCATCACCATGACACACACATACACTTCATTGCATGCATCCTAGGCCATCCTACTACCCACTCTAACAGAGGTTTCAAACAAAAAAAAAAGCGAGGTGGGTAGCCATAACATATGGTCATCTTCCCTCCCCAAACATTCATCTGGTGCGTCCCCTTTCAATTTTAACTCGATTATTAGTTTGCATGAACGGATTCTACATGTTGCAGTTCTAATCGAGTTATTTCTTTTCTCTTTTTTGTCTTTTCTTTTCAGGGGCCCCTTATCACATTTTGCGTGTAGACTACCGAGCTCTCCCCCTTCAGCCGGCCGAAGGCAGAGAAGAGTAACCCGTCGTCTCCCGCTCCATCAGAACGTGATCAGTCTCACCATCCTGCGGAGCACAGGAACCGTAAGGTAATGCTCCTGGCGATCACATACTTCAATTCCTAACTGGATCAAAATCGCCGTAGTGCTAAGACGAACGGAGAAGCCCTCGCGCGAGAAGAGACAGCAGCGGCGGGGACGTCCCAGGTGTCTACAGCCCTCTGGCTATCACAGTGGGACATCTACTTGCTCGCTGCACGCACCGCGATCAAAGGTATGAAGGTAAGGCCCTGATATTTTTTATTTTTTAATCTGGACGGCCTGTAGCTTGGCCGTCCAAGCTATCAGACGGCCAAATGGTCGGCCGTCCAACATCTTGGACGGCCACTTGTCTGGCCGTCGAGATCTAGACAGCCAGGTTCTTGGCCGTCCTCTCATTTGGACGGCCAATCCCCTGGCCGTCCTCCCCCTTTGACGGCCAATCTGCTGGCCGTCCTCCCTACTTTGACGGCTACTCTATTGGCCGTCCATGTGTGATGTCCATGTGTGCTAACTACTTTTCCTATTGATGTTCATTGTATGTTCTGGCTCGTTCGTTGTTAAGTTACAAGATTTTTCAGGGTACTCTCCGCGGGGGTTTTAAGGAAGAGCCGGCATCACATCTCTAGTCACCTCTCCCACAGTATTTGACTCTCCACCTAAGGATTCCCACTCGAGTGTGACTAGTCTTATTCTATTGGGAACCTCCATGAGTCTTCGCGAGCCAGAGATTCCCACTTGGCCGCCGAGCAGGTTGTACCTAAAACCACCTAATACGAACCCGGGTTTGTGTGAGTAATTGAGTCTTTCCATTCACAATCATCCACCCATAGGCGTCACTGAGAGAATTATTTCAAAATCAAAGACACCTAACTAAACTCTGGTGGAACAGGTTTTGAAAGGAGAATACAGGGTCGCTAAGGGTTTGAACTTGATTTGTTAGAAACCAACACTCATAATACACGGTTAACCTTTCAAGTGAAATATAAAATCTTTTAGGATTTGTGTTTCATAATTAATCGAATGTATGTTAACACTGTGTATGATGACATGGATGAGTTTGGTAACAATGTCACGTACAACCCTCTATTTGAAACTGAAGAAGATCCACAACAAACCTTTATAAGTATGCTCCAAGCTTCCAGAGAAGGACTTCCGAGGAAAGATTCTGATGACTCTTCTACCTCGCAAGGAGAAGATGAGCCGGTAGTTTAAAGTAGAACATTCCAAAATCCTGGAGAAGATCCGGAACTTATTACTGTATTATCACGTTATACTCCTAATCAACTTATCCAGTTAGTCTCCCATAGCAAAATCCAGGATGCCACTCCTCAGAAGACTCAATTCCAAGGATCTTCTAGCCGACCCCAGGCTAATCAAACAATGCCAGCTCAAACTATTCCATCTAATCTCATCAACCAGGTCACACCTCCCAAGCAGGAGGAGTTCATCTACAAGAATGAGGTCGAGACTTGTGTGCGGCAACTCATGGCCGAAAATCTCATCCTGAGACAACCTCATTCCCTTTCGAGCTACTGTAAGCTCCCTGCAGCCTACTTCCCACCAGGATTCAAAGTACCTAAGTACAAGAAGTACGATGGTAATACTGACCCACATCATCACTTATCAGGGTTTCTCATGGATTCTCACCAGTGGCTCTTTGATAGAGTCCTCCTTGTCCACCTCTTTCAGAAGTCTCTCGAGGGAGAGGCCTTGAGATGGTTTTCTTCTCTACCAGCCACTGACCTAATCAATTTCGATATGGTCTTTGAAGGATTCATCACTCATTTCAATCACATGGCAATCTTTCCCCCTACCTTATTTGATCTCGTAATGGAAAAAATAAAGTCTGACGAAGACTTCACTCACTTTGCTAATAGGTGGAGAGCCATGGCCTCTAGAGCAGAGGTTGTCATCCCTGAAGCCCAAGCTGTCACTATGCTTGTTAACAACGCTACCCCTCAGCTCCGAGCTATTCTCATGCTTAGCGAACTTCAAACATTCTCTCAGCTATATAGTCGAGCTAGAGTAGTTCAGTCTCAAATCCGAGACTCCACTCTGCCCTCGTTCTTTGAGAACAGAAACAAGAATAAGAAAGCCACACCGACTCCCACCACAGAAGGAGTCACCATCAATGAGCAGGTTAGTATGCTAGCCCAGCCAACCAGGATTCCCAATTCTCAACCTAAGTCTGATGCTCAGCCCAATCAGAAACAATACTCGGTTGTTCCTCCCCCGACTAATTATAGTCGTCGTATGGCTAAACGTGTATCATATCCACCTCTGCCAGAATCGTTAGCAAACATTTTTTATGCCTTGCTAGCCTGCAATGCCATTCAACTCCCACCTCAACAAGAAGGTGTTCCGCCCAGTGCGGACACGTCCATGTATTGCCCCTACCATAGGGTCCCAGGTCACACGATCTACAACTGCTTCACTTTTAGGGATTGGGTGTATGACCGGAATGATGAAGGTCAGATAAACTGGGAAGATATGAAGAAGGCTATTGATGCTTTAAAGGCCAAGAAGGAGTTAGGAATTGTGAAAGATCCGTTACCTTCTCATCAAGCAGTCCAAGATCCCTCCAGTTCTCAAAGTAAGGTCAATACTTTGATCAAAGACCTAGAACCCAGAGTAGTCTGCAGAGAACAATATTGGGAGTATGCAGGATCTGGGATAAAACATCAAGATCCCACTTGGTCACATGAGACTAGAGGATTCACCCCAGAAGTCTCCACGATCTCCCAAGACAAGCCTTTGGTCCTAATCTGACCCAAAGAACAACCAGCAATCCTCAAGCCAGTCACCCTCATTCAGATCCCTCCAATCACAACTGAGGGACCCACCCTATCCGTCTTCTGCCCAACCAAGAATCAGGGGTCGATGACCTGCCTCAATCCTATAAGGTCACCAATGAATGAAGTAGATCCAATCTCGGTGGGAGTAACGCTCAGGAATCGCATTATTCCTCCAAGCCAACCCTTGGACTCCCAGGATAACTCAATCCCTACTGCGGGAAATGTCCAATCTGAATATGACATCCTCCAGCATTTGGAGAAGACTCCTGCCAAGATCTCTATCCTTGAGCTAATCCGGAAATCTTCCATACACAGGGAAACGCTGTTTAATTTCTTACAGCAAATCACGGTCAATAAAGATCTTCCTATTGGAGGAGTCACTAATGCCATCCTCTCGGTCACTCAGACCCCCATGATATCCTTCTTAGAAAAAGATCTGGCTCCCCCCGAGTGCCGATCTCTTCCTTTGTGCCTAACTGCCACTCTCAATGGTCATTCAGTAGACTCCATTTTATTGGATACCAGAGCCTCTATCAATGTCTGTCCCCTCAAGACCCTCAAGAAGATAGGGATAGATCTAGAGAAGATTGAGTCGACCTCCATGATGGTCTCGGCCTACGATAATTCTCAAAGACCAAGAGATGGAAAAATCTTCCTACAACTAGAAATCGGCCCGGTAGCCATGATTTCAGAATTCTACATCTTGGATGTTAAGCCCATCTACAATGCTATTCTAGGGAGACCGTGGATGGACCAAACCTTGGGGGTCCCATCCACCAACCACTAGTGCTATAAGTTCCCGTATAAATTGTGAAGGTCAAAAGTACACCCTATATCGAGTCACTGGACTCAGTAACAGCAGAACATATTCCATCTATGATAACTTCCAAGAAAGGCAAAGAACCCATTCTTTCATTAGTCAATTCTCATCCCAGGCCCAGCAAAGGTTGGCAGCTCGTGGATAAGATGGGGTATAGTTCAGGCTCTGGGTTAGGAAGAGAAGAACAAGGCATTCGTGACCCTATTTTAGAGAACCCTATCATCGGGGGATTTGGCCTGGGTTATAAGTCAACTGAACCAACAAAGAAGACAAAAAAATGGTCCCTCATGAATCACTTTGTGAGAAAAGAGCAGGAGTTGCTTAGGATAGAAGAGGGAGTACAAGAAGAGAATGGGGATAGTCGAGAGGAAAATGAAGAAGATTTCGGCATAACATCCTTGTTTCATGAATCAGACAGCCCACAGATAGAGCTCTTTTTGGTCAAGAATGAACCGGCTCCTGCCACATTCATTCCTTTCTTATTCCACCCACCTTCCATCCTGATGCTCCCGGCGCCGGTCGACGCCTATTCTTCTGAATGTTTCATGTTAGAGGCATTTGGCCATCAAAAACAAAAGTCCAATTCTCATTATGAAGGGCGCAAGGTCACTTTTGAGGAACTTATATGGTGGGGCAACCCCGCCATCATTGAATCTTTATCCCAAGGATCCACCTTTGTCCCATCTGGGACAAACCTGACTCATTCTCTGGGTCACGTACATAGTAGTTTAGGAATTAAGATAGTCTCCTCCTAGTCTAGGAATTGTAGGGCTAAGCAGGTTCCATCTTTCTTAGTTCATGAGTTAGCAAATAGGTGTAATGTTTTGAACAAAGTTGACAAGTTTCTTCAGATAGAGGTCATCTCTGAGCCAGTGGAGCTTGTGAAAGTTGAATCCTGTAATGATGGCTTAGGAGTATTTGAGCTTAGTGAAGGAGAAGAGGATGATGACTTGGCCGAACCACTTGTCAATGGGACGAGACAGTTTGATGAACCTTCGTTAGCCGTCGACAAACCCACTAAAGAAGTCAACCTTGTAATAGAGAAGGATCCGAAGATAGTGCTAATTAGTGCTAAATTGAGTCTGGAAGAAGAAGGGTCCATAATAGCCGTACTCCGAGAATATCCTGACGGGTTTGCTTGGTCATATGAGGATATGCCCGGATTAAACACAGAGTTGGTGGAACATCGGTTAATCCTCAAGCCTGATAATAGACCCATGAAACAAAAGTTAAGGCGGCTACAACCGGAATTAGTACTTAAGGTAAAAGAAGAGGTTGACAAATTACACAAGGCCAAGTTCATTCGGGTAGTGCTCTATCCTAAGTGGGTAGCTAATATCGTCCTCGTGGCAAAAAAGGACGAAAGGGTTAGGGTTTGCATAGACTTCCGCAACCTCAATCAAGCATGTCCAAAGGATGATTTCCCACTTCCTCATCTAGACTTGCTAGTCGATAATACGGGTGGATTTGAGATGTTATCCTTCATGGATGGTTTTTCAGGATATAATCAAATCCAACTAGCTAAAGAAGACCAAGAGAAGACATCTTTCATAACCCCATGGGGAACTTATTGCTACATGGTCATGCCATTTGGGCTTAAGAACGCTGGAGCCACCTACCAGAGGGCAATGATGGGAATCTTTCATGACATGATTCATATCGACATGGAGGTTTATGTGGATGATCTCTTAGTGAAGTCTGAAACCAAGAAGGAGCATGCTCAAGTTCTTAGGGCTGTAATGCAAAGGTCAAGAGAGCACCAACTGAAAATGAATCTAAAAAAGTGTGTATTCGGTGTTTCCTCTGGTAAATTGCTAGGGTTCATGATAAGCAAAAGGGAGATTGAGGTTGATCCAGACAAAGTGAAGGCGATAGTGGAAATGCCCCCTCCTAAAAATGTCAGGGATATAAAGAGTCTCATCGGCCATTTGCAATTTATCAGACGATTCATATCTCAACATTCTGTGAGATGTAAACCCTTTTATGATTTATTTAAAGAAGGGACAAAGTTTATTTGGAGTGATAAGTGTCAAAAGGCCTTCGACGAGTTGAAGAGTTATCTCCTCAATCCACCAGTTCTTATGGCTCCTATCTCGGGGCGGCCTTTATTGCTATATGTCTCCACCAATGAAGAATCAGCTGGAGCAGTATTGGCCCAACTTGACGACGAGAAGAAAGAAAGAGCAGTGTACTATCTCTCCAATCTCTTCAACGATGCTGAAAAGTGATACACTGCCATAGAAAGAACATGTGCGGCCGTCGTCTAGGTAGTGCAGAAATTGAAGCACTACTTCCTCGCCCACGAGGTTAAACTTCTGGCAAGAATGGACCTGATAAAATATTTGCTAGAGCGTCCAGTTGTAACAGATAGGCTGGTGCGGTGGCAGACCTTCTTGAACCAATTTGACATTACCTATTTAAATCATAAGGCTGTAAAGGGGCAAGCAATTGCCGAGCACCTAGCTCATCATCCGCTGCCTACATTCTCGCCCGCCAACGATGAATTCCCGGATGAGGAGTTGGGTCTAATAGTGGATGATACTCCATCCTGGGTCCTTCACTTCGATGGGGCACTTAATTCTCAAGGCAGTGGGGTAGGAGTGGTCCTCGTATCTCCGGAAGGGGTAAGTATTCCGCATGCTTGCCAACTCTCCTTCTCAGTGACCAACAATGTCGCTGAATATGAGGCTCTCCTAACTAGCTTAAAATTGGCATTGGTTCTCAAAGTCATAGAATTGAGAATAATTGGAGATTCTCAATTGATTCTTCGCCAAACCGTGGGCAAATATCAAACCCGGGATCCAAAATTGAAGTTGTATCAGGAGTTGGTGAGATTGCTAGCTAGGCGTTTTAGAAAGATTACCTATGTACATGTGCCTAAGTCCCAAAACATCCTAGCAGATGCCCTAGCCTCCTTACATTCAGCACTAAAAATTCCCATCACCAAAAGCTCAGTAGCCATCACTATACACAAGCAAGACTCACCCTCCTTTCGGGACCCCTGGTTCCAGCAATTCCTTCTCTCATCTGAACATGTCTCTGCTATCACGGAAGAACTCACCCCCGATTGGGATGATGGAAATCCGTAGTATTTTGATATCAAGAACTACCTTCGCGATGGATCCATCCCATCTTATGCCACAACTTATGACCGCAAGGCAATCCGCCGAGCATCTCAACGCTACCTTATCCTAAGCGGACTTCTTTTCAGAAGATCCTTCACTGGGGTACTCCTTCGGTGTCTAGATGATGCCGAAATCCATCATGTCATAGAAGCAGCTCATGCAAGCGATTGTGGTGGTCATATCAATGGCTGCGCCTTAACTTAGAAACTTCGCATGTCCTATTTTTGGCCTTCAATGGAGGCTGACTGTTCCATATTTGTTCGAAGATGCTTGAAATGTCAGTTACATGATAACAAGATTCATGCACCTTCACCATCTCTCAATCCCATCATTTCCCCTTGGCCCTTCGCCATGTGGGCATTCGATGTTATAGGACCTCTGGAAGATCGATCAGGCGAAATAAAAAAGAAATCATTTATCGTAACTGCTACTGAGTATTTTACTAAATGGGCTGAAGCTGAAGCGTTTGCGGAGATCAAAGCATCCACGGTGGTGAAGTTCATCAAGCGCAGCATTCTCGCCAGGTTCGGGACACCGCGCGATCTCATCACCAACAATAGACCACAATTCATCTCCCAGGAGCTCCAGGACATGTTTAGTAAGTATCGCATTAATTTGCATCACTCTTCGCCTTACTACCCGCAAGGAAATGGTCAAGCCGAAGCCACCAATAAAACTCTCATTCGAATCATCAAAAAAACTTGCAGATCTCACAATTACTCAGATTGGTCTAATCGCCTAGTCGAGGCTCTTTGGGCGTATCGCACTTCTGTCCGAACTCCCACCGGACAAACACCTTATGCACTAACATTCGGAACAGATGCGGTACTTCCATATGATATCCTCCTTCCTTCTCTAAGAGTGCAGTTGGATAATGGAATCAGCGACGCTGAACGTCGTAGAGCCATGTTAACCCAATTGGAACTATTAGACGAAAAAAGGATAATGGCGGCAAACCATGCTCAAGTTTACAGAAATAGGATCGCAAGATTCTATGCAAAGAAGGTCCTTGAAAGAAAGTTTGAAATTGGGAAAATGGTACTCAAGAGCAAAATGGTCAAAATTCCTGGTGTAGACACCGAGCCCATCATATTTTCTCACATAATTCAACCCACTAAATAATCAGGCCCATTAACCAGTCTCGACTTTCGCCACCTTTTTCGTGGAAGGCCAGCCAGCCCGTCTTCCACCATCCTTCGAAGGCCAATCTGTCCGCCTTCCACCGCCCTTCGAAGGCCACCCCTTGCCTTCCACCACCCTTCGAAGGCCAACCTGGCCGCCTTCCACCTCTCCGTGGAAGGCCAGCTACCTGGCCTTCCACGGGATTGGAAGGCAAGTTGGTTGGCCGCCCACTCCCCTAACTCCCACCTTGACCTCGTCTTCCCACGATCTCCTCTACTCGCCACCCTCACCTCCACTACTCCGATCACTCCCCACTCCGGCGACTGCTGCGCGCACCACCTCCGACCCTTGACCACTTCCCATTGGCTCTATGATGATTTACGGGGATTTAGACCCCTATTTTCTCCTATTTCCCCTTCACCTATTTAAACCCCCCATGTCCCCTCGAGAAGGGGGGTTGGCAAGTGGGTTGGCTTTGAGGAATTGAGTGGGCAAGGAGTCAAGGAGCTTCGGGAGGAACTTCAAGCGAGAGAAACCCTTTGCAAGCGAGAAGCCGGAGGAATCTTTCGCACTCCAAATTGGCTTGTCCTCTTAACCCTCTCTTTACTTTTCTCCTTTCCACTTCATTGCATTCCCACTCTCCATCCGTTCCATAACATCTCCTTCTCTCACTCCTTTTTTCTCTTTTAACACATCACTTCACTTTTCACACACGAGCACCCCCATCTGCATGCATGCATGTTAGGATAACCTAACAACCCTTACTCCCAGAGGTTTTAAACAAAAAAAAATGGGAGGTGGGTGGCCATAACATATGGTCATCTTCCCTCCCCAAACACCCATCCGGTGCATTTCCTTCCAATTCTAGTTGATTTCTATATTTGCATGGATAGATTCTACATATCACAGTCCTAATCGGGTTATTTTCTTCCTTTGTCTTGTCTTTTCCTTTCAGTGATCCTTACCGTATTTCTGCGTGCAGACTGCCGAGCTCTCCTCCTCTGGCCGGCTGGAGGAAAAGAAGAGGAAACCGCCATCCCCCGCTCCCTCAGAACGCGATCACTCTCACTATCCTGCGGAGCATAGGGACCGTAAGGTAATGCTTCTGACGATCACACACCTTAATTTCTAACACTTCCAGATCGCCGCAGTGCTAAGACGAACGGAGAAGCCCTCGCCCGAAGCCTGCAGCAGTGACGGGGGACGTTCCGGACGCCTACACCTGGTCCCAGGAATAAATTGCAAGAAAATTGGTAAAGTCCATTTGTAATCAAAGAAGCACACTCAGGACCCTGGCCGTCCCCTCTGTTGGACGGCCAACACCCAGGCCGTCCACTTCATTGGACGGCGGGCCCCCGGCCGCCATATTTAACTTGACGGCCAATTGATTGGCTGTCTTCTGCCTTTGACGGCCAACCGCTTGGCCGTCCTCTGTCTTTGACGGCCAAGATCCTGGCCGTCTACTACTTTTGACGGCGAGGTCCCTAGCCGTCCTCCCTGCTTTGATAGTTATCATGTTAGCTGTTCACGTATGCTGTTGCTGCCTACTTTGTTGATTTGTTGTATGTTCTGGCCTGTTGGTTGTTAAATTTCTGGGTTCTTTGGGGTATTCTCCGCGGGGATTTTAAGAAAGAGCCGGCATCACATCTCTAGTCACCTCTCCCACAGTATTTGACTCTCCACCTGAGGATTCCCACTCAGGTGTGACTAGTCTTATTCTGTTGAGAGCCTCCATGAGTCTCCGCAAGCCAGGGATTCCCACTTGGCCGCCGAGCAGGTTGTACCTGAAACCACCCCATAGGAACCCCGGGTTTGTGTGAAGGATTAATTAAGCCTCTCCATTCACAATCATCCACCCATAGGTGTCACTAAGGGAGTTATTTCAAAATTTAAGACACTTAACTAAACCTTGGTGGAACAAGTTTTGAAAACGTCCAGGGTCGTTAAGGGTTTGAACTTGATTTGTTAGAAACCAGCTCTCATAATACACTGTTAACCTTTCAAGTGAAATATAAAATCATTTAGGATCTGTGTTTTATGATGAACCGAATGTATGTTAACACTGTGTATGATGACATGGATGAGCTTAGTAACAATGTTATACACAACCCTCTGTTCGAAATTGAAGAAGATCCACAACAAACCTTCATAGGAATGCTCCAAGCATCTAGAGAAGGACTTCCGAGGAAAGATTCTGATGAATCTTCTACCTCGCAGGTAGAAAATGAGCCAGTAATTTCAAGTAGAACATTCCAAAATCCTGGAGAAGATCCGGAACTTATTGCTGTACTATCACGCTATACTCCGGATCAACTCATCCAGTTGGTTTCTCGTTGCAAAATTCAGGATGTCACTCCTCGGAAAACTCAATTCCAAGGATCTTCTACCCGACCCCAGGCAAATCAAGCAATGCCCACTCAAACAATCCCATCTAATCTTATCAACCAGGTCACACCTCCCAAGCAGGAGGAGTTCATCTATAAGAATGAGGTTGAGACTTGTGTGCGGCAACTCATGGCCGAAAATCTCAGCCTTAGGCAACCTCATTCTCTTTTGAGCTACTGTAAGCTCCCTCCGGCCTACTTTCCACCAGGATTCAACATACCTAAGTACAGGAAGTACGATGGTACTACTGACCCACATCATCACTTATCCGGGTTTCTCATGGATTCCCACCAGTGGCTCTTCGATAGAGTCCTCCTTGTCCACCTTTTTCAGAAGTCTCTCGAAGGAGAGGCCTTGAGATGGTTTTCTTCTCTACCAGTCACTGACCTAATCAACTTTGATATGGTCTCTGAAAGATTTATTACCCACTTCAACCACATGGCAGCCTTGCCCCCTACCTTGTTTGATCTTGTAATGGAAAAAATGAAGTCCGATGAAGACTTCACTCACTTTGCTAATAGGTGGAGAGCTATGGCTTCTAGAGCAGAGGTTGTCATCCCTGAAGCACAAGCAGTCACTATGCTTGTTAACAACGCCACCCCCCAGCTCCGAGCTATTCTCATGCTTAGCAAACTTCAAACATTCGCTCAGCTGTACAACCGAGCTAGGGTAGTTCAATCTCAAATCCGAGACTCCACTCTGCCTTCGTTCTTTGAGAACAGAAATAGGAACAAGAAAGCCACACCAACTCCTACCACAGAAGGAGTCACTATCAACGAACAGGTCTGTATGCTAGCACAGCCAACCAGGGTTCCCAATTCCCATCCTAAGTCTGACACTTAGCCCAATCAGAAACAATATTCAGCTGTTCCTCCCCCGACTAATTACAGTCGTCCTATGGCTAAGCGATCATCATATCCGCCTCTACCAGAATCATTGGCAGACATTTTTTATGCCTTGCTAGCTTGTAACGCCATTCAACTCCCACCTCAAAGAGAAGGTGTTCCGCGCAATATAGACACGTCCAGGTATTGCCCCTACTATAGGATCACGGGACATACGATCTACAATTGCTTCACCTTCAGGGATTGGGTGTACTACTTGAATGATGAAGGTTAGATAAACTGGGAGGACATGAGAAAAGCTATTGATGCTTTGAAGGCTAAGAAGGAACTAGGAATTCTGAAAGACCCGTTACCTTCTCATCAAGTGGTTCAAGATTCCTCTAGTTCTCAAGGAAAGGTCAACACTTTGATCAAAGACTTGGAGCCCGTAATAGTTTGCAGAGAACAATACTGGGAGTATGAAGGGTCTGGGATAAAACATCAAGATCCCACCTGGTCCTAATCCGACCCAAAGAGCAACCAGTAACCCTCAAGCCGGTCACTCTCATTCAGATCCCTCCGATCACAACCGAGGGGCCCACCCTATCCATCTTTTGTCCAACTAGGAACCAGGGTTCGATGACTAGCTTCAATCCCATTAGATCACCAATGGAAGCGGACCCAATCTCGGTGGGGGTAACGCTCAGGAATCGCATCATTCCTCCGAGCCAACCCTTGGACTCCCAAGGTAACTCAATCCCTACCACGGGGAATGCCCAGTATGAGTATGACATCCTCCAGCATTTAGAGAAAACCCCTGCTAAGATCTCTATCCTTGAGCTAATACGGAAATCACCCACACACAGGGAGACGCTGTTTAATTTCCTGCAACAAATGACGGTCAATGAGGATCTTCCTAGTGGAGAAGTCACTAACGCCATCCTCTCAGTCACTCAGGCCCCTATGATCTCCTTCCCGGAAAAGGATCTAGCTCGCCCCGAGTGTCGATCCCTTCCTTTGTGCCTAACCGCCATTCTCAATGGTCATTCAGTAGACATCCTCCAGCATTTGGAGAAAACTTCTGCCAAGATCTCTATCCTTGAGCTAATCCGGAAATCTTCCATACACAGGGAAACGCTGTTTAATTTCTTACAGCAAATCACGGTCAATAAAGATCTTCCTATTGGAGGAGTCACTAATGCCATCCTCTCGGTCACTCAGACCCCCATGATATCCTTCTTAGAAAAAGATCTGGCTCCCCCCGAGTGCCGATCTCTTCCTTTGTGCCTAACTGCCACTCTCAATGGTCATTCAGTAGACTCCATTTTACTGGATACCGGAGCCTCTATCAATGTCTATCCCCTTAAGACCCTCAAAAGGATAGGGATAGATCCAGAGAAGGTTGAGTCCACCTCTATGATGGTCTCAGCTTATGATAATTCCCAAAGACTAGCAGATGGAAAGATCTTCCTGCAACTGGAAATCGGCCCGGTATCCATGATTTCGGAATTCTACATCTTGGATGTTAAGCCAATCTACAATGCTATTCTAGGGAGACCTTGGATGGACCAAACCCTGGGAGTCCCATCCACCAACCACTAGTGCTATAAGTTCCCGTATAACGGGAAGATTGTGAAGGTCAAAAACACTCCCTACATTGAGTCATTGGACTCAATAACAGAAGAACAAATTCCGTCCATGATAACTTCCAGGAAAGGAAAAGAGCCCGTTCTTTCATCAGTGAATTCTCACCTTAGGCCTAGGCCTGGCATAGGTTGGCAGCTCATGAGTAAGATGGGATATAGCTCAGGCTCCGGGTTAGGGAGAGAAGAACAAGGCATTCGTGACCCCATCTTAGAGAAACCTATCATTGGAGGATGTGGCCTGGGTTACAAGTCTACTGAACCACCAAAAGGAACAAAGGAATGGTCCCTCATGAATCACTTTGTGAGAAAGAAGCAGGGATTGCCCAGGATAGAGGAGGAAGTGCAAGAAAATCATGAGAGTAGTCGAGAAGGAAATGAAGAAGATTTTAGCATATCATCCTTGTTTCGTGAATCAAGCAGCCCACAGATAGGGCTCTTCTTGGCTAGGAATGAACCAGCCCCTGCTACGTTCATTCCTTTCTTCTTCCACCCACCTTCCGTCCCGATGCTCTCAGCTCCGCTCGACGCCACTTCTTCTGAATGTTTCATGTTAGAAGCGTTCGGTCACGAAAAAAAAAGTCCAATTCCCATCCTGAAGGGGGGGAAGTCACTTTCGAGGAGCTTACGTGGTGGGGCGACCCCGCCATCGTTGAATCTTTGTCCCAAGGGTCTACCCTTGTCCCATCCAAGACAAAACTGGCCCATTCTCCAGGTCATGTACATAGCAGTTTAAGAATTAGGATAGCCTCCTCCCTGTCTAGAGATTGTAGGGCTAAGCAAGTTCCTTCGTTCTTAGTTCAGGAGTTAGCAAATAGGTGTAAAGTTTTGAACAAGATGGATAAGTTTCTTCATATAGGGTCATCTCTGAACCATTGGAGATGGTGAAAAACGAAGCTTGCAGTGATGGTCTGGGAGTATTTGAGCTTAGCGAAGGAGAAGAGGAGGATGACTTGGCCGAACTACTTGTCAATGGGACGAGACGGTTTGATGAACCTTCATCAGCCATCGATGAACCCACTAAAGAAGTCAACCTTGAAACAGAGGAGGATCTGAAGATAGTGCTAATTAGCGCCCGTTTGAGTCCAGAAGAAGAAGGGTCCATAATAGCCGTGCTCCAAAAACATCGTGATGGGTTCGCTTGGTCATACGAGGATATGCCCGGATTAAACACAGAATTGGTGGAACATCGGCTAATCCTCAAGCCTGATGCTAAACCCGTGAAACAAAAGTTGAGACGGCTATAACCAGAATTAGCACTTAAAGTAAAAGAAGAGGTTGACAAACTACACAAGGCCAAGTTCATCCGGGTAGTGCTCTATCCTAAGTGGGTGGCTAATATCGTCTCCGTGGCAAAAAAGGACGGAAAGGTTAGGATTTGCATAGACTTTCGCAATCTCAATCAAGCCTATCCAAAGGATGATTTCCCACTACTTCATATAGACTTGCTAGTCGATAACACGGCTGGATTTGAAATGTTGTCCTTCATTGATGGTTTTTTGGGATATAATCAAATCCGACTAGCTGAAGAAGACCAAGAGAAAACATCTTTCATAACCCCATGGGGTACTTATTGCTACATGGTCATGCCATTTGGGCTTAAGAATGCTGGAGCCACCTACCAAAGGGCTATGATGGCAATCTTTCATGACATGATTCACATCGACATGAAGGTTTATGTGGATGATATCTTAGTGAAGTCTAAAACCAGGAAGGGACATGCTCAAATCCTTAGACGGATGGTATTCATACTGTTAGACGGATGGTTAGTGCATGTTTTAGTGTACCCGGTAGAGATAGATTCTTCATGACCGGACGATGCTACATGTATGTTATACGATCGCGTACTTTTCACGTGACCGGATCGTACTTGTTGGGTTTTGTGTTACTGTGGACCTTGAGTGACATTGTAGCGCTTTATCACCCTGTGCTGGTGGGGCCGTGAGCACAGCGCCGGTGGGGGCGTGGGCGGGGTGACGCCTAGTGAGAGAGGGTCACCTGGTGAACCCCGGGGTCAGCTAGTACCGGTGTCGGAGTAGTACATTCGGAGAGTCACTCATGCTGAGGGAAGGAGTAGCCACCTGAGCCGGTTGGGCCGGAGTAGCTAGTGTGCTATCCGAGGGGTTACTGTTTGGTCTCAGCGGGTCGAGGTTTTTTCACCGTTGTTGTGTGGTTAGTGAGTTCTATCGAGACGACAGTTGTGGGTTTCCTAGCCGGTTGGTTTAATATATGCATGTTCATTATATTACGATTGCATGTGATTTCACGTTAAGAATTAGGAATTGTACCTCTTGTACTTATCACCTTTCCGTTAGCTGTACCTTGCACTTATGGGTGTGTACGTGGGCAGTGGGGATCGAAGGATCCCTACTGAGTCTTGTCTTTGAGACTCACCCCTCTTGCGGTTTTCAGGTGAGGACTCTCAGCAGACCTAGCGAGGAGAGTGCGGCCGTGAGTTGAGCACCGTCAGCAGTTGTTCCGGGATATGCCCCGACGTAGTTGTTATTTTACTTCTGGCCTGTACGTTTAATTATTTCCTTTCTGTTGGTGTATGTAATTATTTGTTGTATCGAGTCGCATTGTAATAATTTTAATTCCTGCACTTTTATTCAGTTCAATGCGATGTGAATGTTTAGCTTAGTTTATTATTTATCTCCCAGACTTGATTAGATCCTGGTTTTGTTCCAAATTAATGATTCGGTACCCATTTAGTAATCGGGTCCCCGATTATAGGGTGGCGGGTCGTTACAGTTGGTATCAGAGCATACGGTCTGGCAAATAAATAAATAACTAGGTTAAATATCATAAATTTGGCAAATAAATACATTATCCCGTATAGGCACGGCGGTAGCATAGGCTTTAGGACTCTAATTAGAACTTTTTGATTTTGTAATTGTAGGCGAGTAGATGGCACCCAGAAGAAGGATGCCAGTTATTCGAGAGCAGGGAGATGTCCCTAGTGGGTCCGAGGCCGGGAGGCCGAGTGTTGAGCAGTTTATGGAGGCGATGATGGACACTATGGCTCGATATCATACCCGAGACCCTAGTGAGAGTTCTAGTGCTCGGGGTGGGTCTACGGCTACACTGGAGAGATTCCTGAAGCTGAGGCCACCTCACTTCACCGGTCGTCCCGACCATGACGAGGCCATTCACTGGCTTAGAGAAATAGAGAAGACTTTTGATACTATGGACTGTGCTGCAGTGGAGCGGACCCCGTTGGCTACCTTCATGCTGAAGGATAGCGCCTATGACTGGTGGACCACTTTGAAGAGTTTGTCTTACGAGGACAGGAGTCTTAGGGAAATTCCATGGGAGACATTTGTTAAGGAGTTCAACGCACAGTATTTCCCAAGACATGTCCAGAGGGCCAAGGAGAGGGAGTTCATGGATCTGACGCAGGGGAGTATGACAGTACTTGAGTACCAGGGGAAGTTTGTTTCGCTAGGTCGGTTCGTGCCTTTCATATCTGGAGATGAGGAGCGTCGTACTGAGAGGTTCGTGGACGGACTGAGGCTCAGTCTGAGGAACTTCGTGGCGTCTCACTGTTGCACGGATCTGGCTTCTGCGGTTAGATGTGCGGCAGCAGTGGAGGCTCAACAGAGCCAGTCGGCCCGGGAGAGAGGACTGGCTGCTCAGAGCCCAGTTCGTGGCAGGGGTAAGGCAGCGGCCCCTTCAGCTGGATCGGGATCGTCGTCACTCGGCTCCCGATTCAGGAGATTCTTCAGGGGTGGTGGCAGCAGTAGTGGCAGCAGCGGCAGCAACAGGCCCGGGCAGGGCCAGCAGAGTCAGTTTGTATCCAGTGCACCGCAGGGGCCAGCTCAGAGGCTTCCAGCAGTCTGTCAGCACTGTGGGGGTGCCCATGGTGGGACTCAGTGTCCCACTCTTCCCAGGAGGTGCTTCACTTGCGGCCAGCAGGGCCATTTGGCGAGGCATTGCCCGCAGGGGCATGGTCAGGGACATGGTTCAGGTGAGTAGAAGAAGCCGAGGACCCAGGGGAGAGTGCTAGCTATCACCAGGAGGGAGGCTCGCGCGTCCAACTTGGTGGAAGGTACACTTTCTGTCCTTGGGAACTCTGCACACGTATTGGTTGATTCGGGTGCTTCGCATTCTTTCATTTCTGAGCAGTTCCTATATATTCTTTCTGCACCCGTTGATGAGTTATCTGATGGTTTGATAGTGGAGGTTCCTTCTGAAGACTTTATGATATCTTATAACTGCTTAAGGAATGTCCCCTTGACCATTGAGGGTCATGTGTTATCTGCCCAGTTAGTCGTACTTGCCATTCGTGACTTTGATATCATCCTGGGTATGGATTGGTTGGAAGCCTTTTATGCAGAGGTGGACTGCCACAGGAAGAGGGTGCGATTCTCCATTCCGGACATCCCGACCTTCTTCTTCCAAGGTATTAGGCTTTCTTCCCGAGGTATTCTTATTTCTGCCTTTAAGGCACGGAGGTTGCTTGCTGGTGGCTGTGAGGCTTTCCTTGCCTCTGTTGTTGTCTCTGATGTCCGGGATAGTCTCAGCCCTGGGGAGGTACCTGTTGTATGTGAGTTCATAGATGTATTTCCTGAGGAGCTGCCTAGCCTTCCTCCTCAGCGAGAGGTCGAATTTACCATCGAGCTTGCACCAGGTACGGCGCCCTTGTCTAAGGCCCCGTATCGGATGGCGCCAGCCGAACTCGCTGAGTTGAAGGCGCAGTTGCAGGAGTTGCTGAATAAGGGTTTTATTCGTCCCAGTACATCTCTATGGGGTGCTCCAGTTCTATTTGTCAGAAAGAAGGATGGTTCTCTGAGATTGTGCATTGACTATAGGCAGCTGAACTAGGTAACAATAAAGAATAAGTACCCACTTCCAAGGATTGATGATTTGATGGATCAGTTGCAGTCCGCGAAGGTATTTTCCAAGATCGACTTGAGATCCGGATATTATCAGATGAGGATCCGGGATGTTAATGTTAGCAAGACGGCTTTCAGAACTCGGTATGGACATTATGAGTTTTTGGTTATGCCTTTTGGCTTGACCAATGCTCCGGCGGCCTTTATGGAGCTGATGAACCGAGTCTTCAGGACCTACCTGGATCAGTTTGTGGTTGTGTTTATTGATGATATTCTGATCTATTCTTCTTCTGAGGAAGAGCATGCCACCCATCTTCGGGCTGTATTGCAGGTCCTGAGGGAGCACCGACTTTATGCCAAGTTTAGCAAGTGTGAGTTTTGGCTAGACGAGGTGCATTTCCTTGGGCATGTTATTTCTGGCAATGGTATCGCAGTGGATCCAGCCAAGATCGAGGCGGTGATGGATTGGAGCAGGCCGACTTCAGTGACTGAGATCAGGAGCTTTCTGGGGCTTGCCGGTTATTACAGGTGGTTTGTTCAGGGATTTTCTTCGATAGCAGCCCCCTTGTCGAGGTTGACTCGTAAGGGAGTTCGCTTTGTGTGGACCGAGGATTGTGAGCAGAGTTTTATTGAGTTAAAGACCCGTCTCACGTCAGCCCCTGTACTAGTACTTCCATCTGGATCAGGTGGATTTGTGGTTTACTCTGATGCGTCCCGTCGAGGTTTGGGCGCAGGTCTAATGCAGCATGGCAGGGTAGTGGCTTATGCTTCTCGACAGCTGAAGAAGCATGAAGAGAACTATCCTACTCATGATTTGGAGCTGGCAGCTGTGGTATTTGCACTCAAGATCTGGAGGCATTATTTATATGGGGAGAAATTCCAGGTTTTCACGGATCACAAGAGTTTGAAATATGTGTTCACTCAGAGGGACCTGAATTTGAGGCAGCGAAGGTGGATGGAGTTCATTAAAGATTATGACTTTGACCTTTCTTATCATCCGGGCAAGGCGAATGTAGTGGCAGACGCTTTGAGTCGGAAGACGGTCATGTCATACCTTATGATTCAGGAGTGGAAATTATTCGAGCAGGTGGTGGAGTCTTCCTTTAGGGTTCTACGTGAAGATGATAGAGTCGTGCTGGTCAGTTTGACTGTGAGACCAGCGGTGTATCATGCAGTAATTGAGGCTCAGAGGGCAGATGTTGAGCTACCTCAGATCCTCCAGAGGTCAGAGGTGGAGTTGTGGGACGACGGTACGGTCAGATTCAGAGGTAGACTTTATGTTCCGACTGAGGAGGACGTGCGCAGATGTGTTCTTGATGAGGCGCACTGTTCGAGATATGCAGTGCAGCCTAGAACGACTAAGATGTATCATTGTTTGCGGAGGCACTTCTGGTGGCCCGGTATGAAGAAAGATGTGGCTGAATATGTGGCCAGATGCATGACTTGTCAGCAGGTTAAGGCCGAGCATCAGAGACCTGGTGGATTACTACAGCCCTTGCCGATTCCAGAGTGGAAATGGGAGCATGTGACGATGGACTTCGTGATGGGATTGCCTACATCCCCTAGCAGGAGAGATGCCATCTGGGTCATCGTTGATCGACTGACCAAGTCGGCACACTTCCTAGCTATTAGGAAGGACTGGTCAGTCGGCAAGCTGGCAAAGTTGTTTGTAGACCGGATCATCTCTCTGCACGGGGTGCCTTTGTCTATTGTATCATATCGAGATCCAAGGTTTACTTCCAGATTCTGGAAGAGCTTTCAGCATGCATTAGGCACTCAGTTGGCTTTCAGCTCAGCCTACCATCCCGAGACTGACGGGCAGTTGGAGAGGACTATTCAGACCTTGGAAGATATGCTCAGAGCTTGTTGTCTAGACTGGGGAGGTTCTTGGGAGCAGTATTTGTCCACAGTGGAATTTGCCTATAACAACAGTTACCATTCCAGTATCGGCATGGCGCCTTACGAGGCTTTGTATGGGCGACCGTGTCGATCTCCAGTATGTTGGTCCGAGATCGGTGAAAGGCAGATAGCAGGACCCGAGTTAGTATAGCAGTGTGCTGAGATTGCCAGGTTAGTTCGGCAGAGGTTGACCGCAGCGCAGAGTAGGCAGAAGAGTTATGCTGACATCCGACGGAGACCGCTTGAGTTTGAAGTTGGGGACCACGTGTTTCTCCGAGTCTCACCCTCCAAGGGTGTAATGAGATTCGGGAAGCGAGGCAAGCTGAGTCCGCGATATATTGGGCCTTTTCCCATCCTTGCTCGGATTGGGGAAACCGCGTACCAGCTGGCCTTGCCGCCCAGTCTTGCAGGGGTACACGATGTGTTCCATGTTTCCTTACTGAGAAAGTATGTTCAGGATCCGTCCCATATATTGGACTTTTCAGAGTTGGAGATTGCTGAGGACCTGTCTTTTCCAGAATATCCTATTCGTATTGAGGATCGCAGAGAACAGGTCCTGCGGAACAAGATTGTACCATTGGTCAAGGTGATTTGGCAGTACCGCTCCGGAGGTGAGGCAACCTGGGAGCGTGAGGATGAGATGCGGGAGCAGTTCCCTTACCTCTTTTCGTAAGTTTCCTTGTGAACTTGTATCCCTGTTTTGACCTTGTTAATTCTAAGCAGTTAATTTCGGGGGCGAAATTCTTTTAAGGGGGGGAGATTGTAAGGATCGTGACCTTCAGATCCAGTTTTCGGGATCGGACGTTGTAGTTCTGACCTTAGTAAGGGCGGTGGTTCTGAGTTGATTCGCATCAGGACATCAAGACGCGTTTTGAACGGCGTCCACCGTCGCAGACGCATTTCAAGTTCTGCCACGTGGGTGCCACGTGGGCTGGTTTCGGGCCGCGAGGGTACGGCCCTGTCTTGTCGCCTGAACGGCGTCCACGTGTATCGACGCCTATCAGACTGCGACTCTGGGTTTGTCAGAGTACAGCCCTGACATGTCGTCTGAACGGCGTCTGCCTTGAACGACGCGTTTCAGAGTCTTGTCAGAGCAGCCGTCACATCAACTGAATGGCGTCCGTGGATGTCGACGCGTTTTAGCCAGTCTCTGGTTAACCCCGCGAGCCCTCCTTCTTTCCCTCATTTTCCCCTCTCTTCCTCTCTTTCCCTTCCGACGATCTCGGCGGCGATTCCTCCTCCTCCCTCTTTTCCTCCCACCATTTCATCTCTCCCTCCACTCCATCCTCTACCTAGCTCCTACCACTACCACCTCCACTTCCACTGCGGCGTTCTACTCTCCGGACGGCGGCCGACGTCACGGTGGAGCAAGGACGACCACGGCGGTACCGGTGGCGGCGTGGGGCGAGTCGGGTGGACGGCTTGAAGCTAGGAGGCGTTCAAGTATCCGGTAGGGTGACGGTTCCCATAAGCATCGTGTTTTAAGCCATGTTTACCCCGTTTAAGCTTGTTTAGATCTTTGGTTTCGGGGGGTAGAACGAGCAAGTTTAGGTGTTCTTTTGATGATATGGGGGTTTTGCTATGTATGTGATTTCCTATGAATTGTGTTGCCCCTCTTTCTCCTCCGTTTTTGGGTGATTTTGGGGTTATTTGAGTTGAAAAGGGAGCCCTCGGGCTCATGGCAATTCTGTTTCCTGGGGTTAAAAGACGTCGTGCATGGACGACGCCTTTTTGAAGGGCGTCGGACCATCACGACGCCTTTTAAGACAGGAATCGCCTTACTGAGGAGTTGCCAGTTCGGGATTCTGGGGTTAAAAGACGTCATGGGACAACGACGCGTTTTTGAATGGCGTCGGGAGGCCATGATGCCTTTTAAGGCAGAAATCCCCTGGGTGGTTTCTTTGGAATTTATGGATTTATGTGCTGAATGGCGTCTGAGGATGTCGACGCCTTTTAAAAGGCGACCACTGGTGTCGACGCCTTTTAGGGCCTGATTCTGAAGACTGTTTTACATGAACCTGTACATGGACCTTGAATGGCGTCGACCTTGGGAGACGCGATTCAAGACAGAACCTCACTAATTCGTGCCAGTAAAATGTATTCATACTGTTAGACGGATGGTTAGTGCATGTTTTAGTGTACCCGGTAGAGATAGATTCTTCATGACCGGACGATGCTACATGTATGTTATACGATCGCGGACTTTTCACGTGACCGGATCGTACTTGTTGGGTTTTGTGTTACTGTGGACCTGGAGTGACATTGTAGCGCTTTATCACCCTGTGCTGGTGGGGGCGTGAGCACAGCGCCGGTGGGGGCGTGGGCGGGGTGACGCCTAGTGAGAGAGGGTCACCTGGTGAACCCCGGGGTCAGCTAGTACCGGTGTCGGAGTGGTACATTCGGAGAGTCACTCATGCTGAGGGAAGGAGTAGCCACCTGAGCCGGTTGGGCCGGAGTAGCTAGTGTGCTATCCGAGGGGTTACTGTTTGGTCTCAGCGGGTCGAGGTTTTTTCACCGTTGTTGTGTGGTTAGCGAGTTCTATCGAGACGACAGTTGTGGGTTTCCTAGCCGGCTGGTTTAATATATGCATGTTCATTATATTACGATTGCATGTGATTTCACGTTAAGAATTAGGAATTGTACCTCTTGTACTTATCACCTTTCCGTTAGCTGTACCTTGCACTTATGGGTGTGTACGTGGGCAGTGGGGATCGAAAGATCCCTACTGAGTCTTGTCTTTGAGACTCACCCCTCTTGCGGTTTTCAGGTGAGGACTCTCAGCAGACCTAGCGAGGAGAGTGCGGCCGTGAGTTGAGCACCGTCAGCAGTTGTTCCGGGGTATGCCCCGACGTAGTTGTTATTTTACTTCTGGCCTATACGTTTAATTATTTCCTTTCTGTTGGAGTATGTAATTATTTGCTGTATCGAGTCGCATTGTAATAATTTTAATTCCTGCACTTTTATTCAGTTCAATGCGATGTGAATGTTTAGCTTAGTTTATTATTTATCTCCCAGACTTGATTAGATCCTGGTTTGGTTCCAAATTAATGATTCGATACCCATTTAGTAATCGGGTCCCCGATTATAGGGTGGCGGGTCGTTACTGTGCCTTAACTAAAAAGCTCCTCATGTCCTATTATTGGCCTTCGATGGAGGCTGATTGTTCCATATTTGTTAAGAGGTGCTTGAAATGCCAGTTACATGCTAACAAGGTTCATGCACCTTCATCATCTCTCAAATCCGTCATTTCCCCGTGGCCGTTCGCCATGTGGGCATTCGATGTTATAGGACCTCTGGAGGATCGATCAGGCGAAATGAAAAGGAAATCATTTATCCTAACTGCCACTAAATATTTCACTAAATGGGCTGAAGCGGAAGCATTTGTGGAAATCAAAGCATCCACGGTGGTGAAGTTCATCAAGCGCAACATTCTCGCTAGGTTCGGGACACCGCGCGATCTCATCACCGACAATGGACCACAATTCATCTCCCAAGAGCTCCAGGACATTTGCAGTAAGTATGGCATTAATTTGCACCATTCTTCGCCTTACTATCCACAATGAAACGGTCAGGCCGAAGCCACCAATAAGTCTCTCATTAGAATCATCAAAAGAACTTGCAGATCTCACAATTATTGACACTGGTCGGATCGCCTAGTAGAAGCTCTTTGGGCGTATCGTACTTCTGTCCGAACCCCCACCGGACAAACACCTTATGCACTGACATTCGGAATAGATGCGGTACTTCCATATGAGATTCTCCTTCCCTCTCTAAGAGTGCAGTTGGACAATGGAATTAGCGACGCCGAACGTCGTAGGGCCATGTTAACCCAACTGGAACTATTAGACGAAAAAAGGATAACGGCGGAAAATCACGCTCAAGTTTACAGAAATAGGATCGCAAGATTTTATGTAAAGAAGGTTATCGAAAGAAAGTTTGAAATTAGGGAAATGATACTCAAGAGAAAAATGATCAAAATTCTTGGTTCAAGGAGCAAATTGCAAGAAAATTCGGAAGGTCCATTTGTAATCAAGGAGGCATACTCAGGTAATGCATACCGCTTAATCAATGAAAAAGGAGAGGAGTTACTCCACCCATGTAATGGGGTGTATCTGAAGAAGTTTTACCCATAAAAACGCACAAAAAAATTCAAAATTTTCAAAAATCCATAAAAATGAAATTTCCCAAAAAGCAACAAAAATATTTGTAAATATGCACATGCATCAATGAAAATGACAAAAAAAAATAGAAAAGACACAATATCCAATTGTCTGGTGACTGCCACGTAACCCCCTGTCTAGGTCTAGTTGCATGATAGATTGGGTTAACATTAAGGTTTGGCTAAGACTTTGGTCCACCATAACCTTGGACGTGTCTACTTTACTTTCATACGGATCCCTATGATCATCATGAGATGCACACATATACAAGTTTTTCAAAGAGAACCTTCTTAAAATGAGTTCCAAGTCTTTAGTATACTGTCAAAATGCAACCTTTGCTCTCCGTCTCTCGACCGATCAGGACAGTCGACACCCTTAAATGGCCGAGCTCAGCAAACTGCGGTTCCTCAACAACCCGATAGATGTAACCCCTCAAAAGGGCCCAAAAGTGAAATGTAAAGGACCAGAGCACGTGAAGAGGGCAGTGTCCCCGCAGGCAGAATATCAAATAACTCCGAAAAATGTCAAGAGTGGAAAAGAAATACAAAAAAGAAAAGGGGTTCAAGAAATCATACAAAAAAGCCTGGTCGTGACCGTGCCTTGCCATGAAATCTACCAAAGGCCTGAAAAGTCAAAATAGGGGCATCTAGGAGGTCCAAAAGGGGTCCGTTTTGTCATAGCTCTCCCTTTTAACGGTTTTGTCGATCCTCCTGTGAGGTTTGTCTCCAAAATTTCTTCACTTTTTCCCCCTCAAGGTTTTAGCACGAGATAGCTATCTAAAGACCAAACATCATTTTAAATGGTTCATTTTTCAAAAATCGTCACATGCTCACATAATCACAGGAGTTTAAAATGGGTGAAGAGTAATGTCAGTGTTTCTGGTGAACTAATTCCTTAGCCATAATCTCAATGAGCACTCTCGAAGACTTCGGGCTTAGGTCAATGCATGCGCGTCACCAATAGGTACGACGACGTCTGATTCCGGGTCAGCGTCGCGCGGTTGAGCGTTAGGGTTCCAAGGTGTTCCATCATATACCTTCTAGATTGTGAGGAAAGAGACCCGGGTCGGGCAAATCATTTACCTCGAAAACTTTTTGGGCAAACTTGGTGATCGGAAGCAGCTGGAAGCCTAAGCATGGCATGACGGTATTGTCATTAGTATGAGTCTTAGCCGGTCAAGGTTAGCTTGAGGAGTCTAGAGGCCCAAATCAATCTAGATGAGTGCTTAGGAAACCTGGGAAGTTGAGTGTGCATTTCCCTTTCATCATTCAATCAGGCTAAGTTTGGGCAGTAACCAGGTAGTCGGCATCAAAAAATATGTTTTCATTTACCACATAACCCACTTATTAATATCCGCTAGTATTTGCATATTTTGTTATCGCATCGATCTCAATGCTCTTTCTTTTTGTCTGATTAGTAGGACACGGCCCCTTGACCCTATGCGAAGGCTAGGGAAAAGGTAGTTGCTCTTTTGGGCAAGGGGACGAAAACAGATACTACTAACTGTTTCTCCTAATGTTGTGCATGCAGGAATAACATGTATGAACAAAAAGTAAAATAAGAAGTGCCCGATGCAAATAGTGAAATATGCAAGCATAACATAATGTTCATATATCACGACACAGGGGCATACCCCTGCATCAGCTCTCAATCCCTTTTCCTTCCTTCCGCTTCATCATCTCTCTGATAAAGTGTTAAATTGATCATTTAAGGGAAATTATATTGATCGTTTCGAATTGTGCGTCGTTAAACACATGAAAACGTTCAATCTAAATTTTTTCGGCTCACTCAAATCAAATTTTGGAAATTTAATAATGGTGAGTCCGAGTCGATCCACAGGGAGTTAAGATTTTAATTTCGAAAACCTTAGATTTTAATTATCTAGAAAAATTGGGAATTTGAATTGATTAATTAACTATCTAATTAAATTAAACTAAGTTTACAAATTTAACTAAACTAATTAAAAGCACAAATATAACCATATTTAAAATTGAGGAGAGAGAGATTAACAAAATATTATAAAAATAACAAAACTTCTAAATTGAACACAACTAAGAAAATTATAACAACACAAAAACTATTGTTTAATTGTGTAAACGACTAACCCACCCTAATTAAATAAACTACTAACTAAGAAAATATCATTAAACATCAAATATCCAGCAACTACCCCTAATTAAATAACCTAATACTAGACTAGTGGGGAGGGAAAAGAAAGAGTATAATAATAGCAATTTTTGTGGGTTGCCGGCTGCTGCTTGCTGGCTTGGTGGATGCTTGGATGAGCAGGCTACGTGGAGAAGCTGCTGGAGATTGGGACAGCACGTGGAGGTTAGGTGAAGTTGTTGCTGCATGCTGGAAGAGTTGTCACTGCTGCATGGAGGGATTGCTGCTGTTGACGTGGAGGAACTTGGAGGAGGCACAGAGGCGCTGGAGCAGCTGTTGGTGCTTGGGCAGTTGCTGCATGCATGCAGCGTGGAGGGGCTGCTGGAAGTTGCTGCTGCAACGTGGAGAGGCTGGAGTTTGCTGCTGCAACTTGGAGCTGCTGGTACGTGGAGGTGCAGCTTCACCAAGTCTGCACGTTGAAGGACTTCACTGCAGCTGGCCAGCATGCATGGAAGAAGCTTGATGGCTGCTGCAGGTTGCTCGATTGGTGCAGGCTTGGAGAATCCTTGGAAGCTGCTACGTGGGGCTCGGTTGGTGCAGGCTTCAACAAGTGCAGGGCATGCTCATGGGCAGCTGGTGGCTTTGGTTGGTGGAAGCCCGACGTGGAGCTGTTGGAGAAGACTGGCTGCTGGTGTGTTCAGCAGGTGCTGGCTGGGAGGAGTTGTTGTGAACGTCGGCTTGGTGGAGAGGGCTCGCCGGCATGCAGAGAGAAAGAAGGAGAGGGTGAAGGAGAGGCTGGGAAACGGAGAGAGGGAGAAATTTCTGTGGAAAGACGAGAGAGATAGAAGTTGAGAAGAGAGAAACCGAGGGAGAAAGAGAGTTGCGGGAAGGAAAACTTGGAGAAGAACTGGAGAGGAAGGCTGCTGGGGAAAAGAAAACGAGAGAGAGAAGGTTGCGGGATAGAAAGGCTACGGAGGAGGAGGAGGAATCGGCTAGGAAACTGGAGAACAAAACGTGGGGGAGATTTTATAGAGAGGAGAAGGAGGAGAGGCTGCCGGGTTTGAGTTGGAAAAGGAGGAGGATATGTGGGAGACTTGGAGAAGGGACAGGATTTGGATCTGGAGAGGAAGAGAAAATTGGAAAAGAAATAGGATTCGACTTTCTAAAACGAGAAAGAGAGAGAGGATTTTTAAAATAAAGGAAGGGACGTGTTTAGGAAATCGGAGAGACGGAGGGAAATAGTGGGTTTTAGGAAACTCCAGCGAAGGAAGGAATCAAATTGTATTTTTACCCCTGTTTTAGTTGAAATCCGCACACTAGACCTCCCCCAAATTTCCGAAAACTCCTCCAGCTGCACTGCATCATCGGCATGTCCTGTTCACATCAAATAAATATAATTTAGCGCATTATCATAAAAATATCATTATTTTTATTCATTTCGTCTCGGTTTTGTCGAAAAACCGCAAATGCGCTACACTCCTTTGATCACATGAAATGACGATGTTTTTAAGTCAGAATTTGATGAAATTGGTACCGTTGGACTTGTTACACAATTATCTATCATTTCATGCTATTTTGCAGATAAAAACATGAGTATGATGCATATGGTTGCCCTTAAATGATCAATTTAGCACTTTATCATATATGCATCATACTCATGTTTTTATTTGCAAAATAGCATGAAATGATAGATAATTGTGTAACAAGTCCAACGGTACCAATTTCATCGAATTCTGACTTAAAAACATCGTCATTTCATGTAATTAAAGGAGTATAGCGCATTTGCGGTTTTTCGACAAAACCGAGACGAAATGAATAAATATGATGACATTTTTATGATAATGCGCTAATTTATATTTATTTTATGTGAACAGGACATGCCGATGATGCAGTGCAGCTGGTGGAGTTTCTGGAAATTTGGGGGAGGTCTAATGTTCGGATTTCAACTAAAACATAGGTAAAAATGCAATTTGATGTCCTAATATTGCTCGGATTCCTTCTTTCTCTGGAGTTTCCCAAAACCCTCTATTTCCTTCTTTCTCTACAGTTTCCTAACCACATCCATTCCTTTATTTTAAAAATCCTCTCTCTCTCGTTTTAAAATTTTGAATCATCTTTTTTCTCCAGTTTCCTCTTCCTCTCCAAATCTGAATCATGTCCCTTCTCCAAGTCTCCCACGTTCCTTCTCCTCTTCCAATTTCTCCTATAAATTCCCTCTTTCTCTCCCAGATTCGCAGCCTCTTTTCCGAACTCTCTGCCCGCAGCTTCTCTCGCTCTCAACCTCTCCGTTTCCCAGCAACCTCTTCCTTTCCCAACTCTCTCCCGCAGCTCTCTCTTCCTCTCTCCCGTATTCTTCCTCTCCTTTCCAGCATCCTTCTCTCCCTCTCTCTGTTTTCTCTCTATCTTTTCTCCCACGCAATCTCCTTCTTCTCTCTCGTCCTCCCTCTCTGTTTCTCGCCGAGCATCTCTCTCAGCCGCTCTCTTCTCCTCCGTCTCTCTCTATCTTTTCTCTCCAGCAGTCTTCCTCTCTCGCAGAGTTTCGTTTTCTCTGTCTTTTCTTCCCCACGCTCTCTCGATTTCTCCCAGCATCTCTCTCAGCCGCTCTCTTTCTCCCTCGGTTTCTCTTCCTCTCTCTCTTCTATTCCTCCTCTCCCGCACCTCTCTCTCCTTCTATTCCTCCTCTCCCGCACCTCTCTCCGGTTTCTACTTTTCTCTCTCTCGGTCTTTCTTTCTCCCTCTCTGTTTTATCCACCTGCCAGAAGCTCCAGCGCCGCCGTCTCTTTCTCTCCAACTCCCAGCAACCAGCAGCCGCACACCAGCAGCCGCATGCCTGCGAGCCTACACGCACCCCCCATGCACGCTGCACCTGAAGCCGGCAACCTCTTCCAGCAAGCTCCACGGTCTTCTCCAGCATCCTCCACGCACCTCCAGCAGCTGTCCAAACGTGAAGCAGCTCCACACGAACCAGCACAAGCACACACCCAGTGAAGAACAGCCGGCGCACCAGCAGCTTCACGGCTTCCACCAGCAGCAAGGCCACCCTTACATGCAACACACCAACCTGGTGAAGCCAGCAACACCTGGAGCTGCAAGCTAGCTTTCTCCAGCGCACAGCCTGCATGCGGTGAAGCCTCCACGCGGTGGAGCAGAGTTTCCAGCACCTCCACGCAGCAAGCTCCACGTTTCTCTCTTCCTGCAAACGCACCTCCAACAGCAACCGACCTCCCGGTGCACCTCCACGCGAACCAGCGTCTCAAGCACCACCCTGCAGCACCAGCTCCAGCCTTCTTCCAGCAGCATCTGTCCACGCACACGTTGCCGGCCTCCTCCTTTCATGCATGTAGCCAGCAGCAAGTCCACGTTGAAGCCTTCAGCACCTCCACGCACCTGAAGCTCCTTCAGCCGCCAACCTGCAGCAACCAGAACCCTTGGAGCAGCCTTCCTTCACGCAGCAGCTGCTTCCTCCAGCTGTCCCAGCCGTGAATCAGCAGCTCCAAGCCTCTCCCACGTGTAGACCCTGCACGAGCCAGCCGTCCAAGCAACCTGCTCCCTCCAGCGCATAGCAGCTGGCCTTCTCCAAGGTCTTCCAGCGCATGCATGCGCGTAGCCGGCTGAAGCCCTCCACGTAACCTGCTCTTCCAGCACCGGACCACTGCGCCATACCCCCCACCGGCAGTCCATTGCACCAGCCGGCAGTTTTCAAAAAGCTTCCATAGATTAATGCCTGTTGCTCTGTTCTTTTCTTTCCCCTATTAGTTTAAATTAGTTTGATTACTTAGGGTTAGTTAGTTGTTATTTAATATTTTGATTATTTAGTTTAAGTTTATTAAACAATTAAACTTTGTAATTTGTTTCATAATTTTTAGATAATTCATGATTTACACGTAGTTAAATTTCCATATCTTTGTCATAAATTTTAGTTGTGATTATTTTTTATATAAGTGTTTGTGTTTAATTTCTGAAAAGGAAAAGAAAAAAAAAAGATTTGTTTAATTTGAGTAATCCTATTTTTAGGTAACATTAGTTAACTTAATTTTAGTTTAATTAAGTAATTAGTTTACTTAAAATCTCACTTATTTTTAGATTAACTAAAGTCCAAAGTTTTCAAAATTAAAATTCTATCTCCCTGTGGATCGACTCGGACTCATCACTATTAATTTCCAAAATTTGATTTGAGTGAGCCAGATAAATTTAGATTGAATGTTTTCATGAGTGTTTAACGATGCACAATTCGAAACGATTACTCTCCTATCTCTAGAAGAGTGCCTCATCTGACTCTCAGTGTCATCCTCCCGAGCACGACGATGACCTAATGCCGGTCGCATAGACCCCGATGAGCCAGCAAGTCGCAGTGCTCTCCACGCGTCCTCAGCGAGAAGGGAGTCAAGGTCTCTAAAGACATAGCTCCCAGCAGGTGCCTGGCCAGCCGACGGGGCAAGAATAGGGGGACGAGCTACTGGACTCTGTGTGCTGGATTTCGTGGCTCGTTCTCGCCCCTTCTTCATCACTCGGTCCCACAGAGTCCGGTACTTGAAATCAAGCTCCCTCACCTCTGTCTGCGACCTCGTCAGCTCCTCCCGTAAGCCGTCTATCTTACCCTCCCAGTACACGTCGGGGTGGGATCCTTCTCTCGCCCTGGCCCGAGCAGTCAGCTCCTATAAGACCTGATCTCTCAACTGTTGATTGAGGCTCTCCAATTCTTGCGCCCTGGCTAAGGCGGTCTCCACCTCCTGACGCTGCAAAGGAACTTAGGGTTAAGCAAGCTCAATCAGAATAACACAAGAGCGGAACAAGTCTCACCTGCTGTGCCAAATCCGCCTCCCGGGCCTCCGCACGACGGAGAGCATCCTGCAACCTCGCCTCCCAATCGGCAGGGGCAACTGGCCCCTGGGATGATGAGCCCGCACCAGGATCTCCTCATAGCTCGTGACGAGCCAGTGTCTCTCTCTGCATCACAAGGGTTTCACAAAATAAAAGGACAATCTCACACCCGAAACCAGAAATCAGACTTCTCACCAATTCTCCAATCTGGTGAAGCAGGTCACTCGTCTGCAGAACCAGAATCTCATTCTGATTCTTTAAGATCTGCATAGCTTCAGTTTCAGGCATCTGTCGCAGGAATACCACCAAGATTAGTCAATAAGAGAAGATTGGGTGAAATGGATTGAAGGGTTAGAGTGACGCACCCGCTGCGCATTCAGAAACATGCGATCCACGTACCGTCGGGCGTAATCCCCCAAGTATCTGTAACTGTCGCGCAGGAATTTATCCTCCTACAGAGCATCCCCGGTGCGGTACCATACTTCAATCTCAGCCTGCCTCACCACTCGCCAATCCTGACCAATTGCAGAAGATTGGTGACGACCGCGGTTCATATCAGGATAAGTCGGAAAGGCGAGTAAAGGCTGATGCCATCCCCACGTGCGGTAGGCCATCCGAACAAAGTGGCCGTCACAGATGTTCATACACAGCAAGGGCACCTCCCGCCGGAACTGGGAGAGACTCTGAGACACCCATGGATGATCGGCCATGTCCTCCTCTGCATATGGCATCCACACCACCTGAATGAAGTAAAGGGTCATACTTAATCATTTGTTAAGATGCACACATATCTCAAATCACTCACCATATGAGGAGGCACGAATGTCCTCCACGCGGTACATCACAGGACGATAATCCCAGATCATTTCCCACTGCGCCATAAGTGGAGTCCATCCCTCACGATCCGCAGAGATGGCCCCTCGGCCGATGGGGAGGCGGGTATAACCCCAGATCTACAAAGGACAACACAGTCAATGTCAACCAACATAAGTGAGGAAGGACGGAGATCGACAACCAAGAAGGATTACCTGAAGAAAAGGCGTGAATCCACCCAAATTGCTAGATCCCTAGCGATAGCTCACCAGATGGGAAAAGAGGTGACCCAACATCGCAGCTCCCCATGCCATCTTCTTCGCCACTTAGAGGTCCTCCAACAGCGGTAGATACTTCAGGTTGACCTTGTCTGAGGCTGTAGCAAACAGCAGCCTTACGAAGAAGAACAAGAGGAAGATCCATAAGTTCTCGTCGTCTGAGCGGCCATCCAAGTCCAACAGCGCCTCCACTCTCTCGGCAAAAGCCTCAAGAGTCTCGCTCGGCATCCGCCGTACCCGACTCAATCCCACAGACCGGGCAAATTGTCCGAGGGGTATGTGAGATAGTGCTCCTTGAACCCAGTAGTATCCCTCACCCAGGAGTCGATCTGACAGCTACCTGTAATCCCTGAGTTCAGGACCCACTACCGGATCACAAATGACCGGCAAGCCTATCAAGAAGGAGACATCCTCCAGCGTGGGCAGCATGTGTCCCCAGGGCATGATGAAAGCTCTGCATCTGTCATCCCAGCGCTCTCACAGAGCCACTAAGAAGGGCGCATCAACCATGAATGATCGGATCCGAAACAACGGCCCGAACCCAAACGCGTCCACCTGGAAAAGGAGTCGATCGGGAAGCGCATGGTACCAGGCCCAGACCAACTCCCAAGAAACTCGGCCCCGGACTCTCTATGGACCGTGTAAATCCCAACAAGATTAAAAGTTAGGGGCATGATCATAAAAAAAAGATTTTGAGCGAGCGAGGCAGCTGGCCCCCACCCTGACGGACGGCGGGCCTGCTCGCCGTCCGTACGGGAGGACGGCGGGCCCCTCCGCCGCCGTCCGCGCTGACGGGCGGCGGGGCCGTCTGCCGTCCGTACGGACGAACGGCACAATCTCCTGCCGACCGTCACACCGGTCACCACGAGTCAAAAGAAGAACAAAAACTAAGGGACTCACCTTCTTCTTCTTCGGGGGCACCTCCTCGTTGCCGTGGCCTTCCTCATCATCCTCTCCTTCTTCTTCTTCTTCTTCTTCCTCTCCATCAACTTCATCTTCCTCCTCCTCATCATCCTCTTCCGCGGCCCTCTCTTCTTCTTCTTCTTCCTCTTCGGCGCGAAGCGGGTCCTCGCCGCCTCCGCCGCTAACACCCATCTCGTCGCCGCCGCCGGCCGCTGCCGCCTCATCGCCACCGCCGGTCCTCCTCCTCCTAAGAGAGCGGGGAAGCCAAACTCGCGCCATGGAAGAGTGCGGGAGAAATCAGAATCAGAAAAGGAAGAGGAAGAAAGGGTAGGGAGAGAACTGGAAGGCCCCGGGGCTTCTTAAAGCCATCCGACAAGTCGGACGGCCAAACGAATGGCCGTCCGACCCGTCGGACGGCCACGTGTCACGGCCATACGCGTGGCCGTCTGACAGGTGGGACAGCCATCTATGTGGCCGTCCACTGTCACAGACGGCTACCCGCGTGGCCGTCTATAGCAGACCTTTGTCCATGTCGAGGGAATTTTCAGGAAAGCAAAATTTGTATTATTTACTAGAATTTCAATGAATACATTATTCCAGTGCTCTACGGCCCATGAAAAAGGCACATACAGCAGGTCGTACATTTGTTAAGTAATTCACATATCTCTCGACTTCCTCTGAAGTCTCTGCCACATCAAGGCGAGCCCTGGTGAATCTAGAGTGACGACGCCATGCACGTCTGAATCACTTTATAGCTTGCGCTTCCCTCGCGTACCCTGTATGCCTCGGCACAATCAGTGTATCATGCAAAGGGGGGAATGGCACCTGTCTTGGAACTCCAATCTGGAGATGGTAACGATGCCCTTGGTACACGGCTAACTCGTCAGGGCCGATTAGCCACAACTCACGCTCACGAGAAGCCCTTGTGGTAAACTCCATACCCCGAAGGATCATCGGAACAAAGATAAAATTTTCCACGGTCAGAAAGTTCAGGTAATCACGCCAGTCATCCCTCATCTTGAGATGAGCCGTGAGACACCTAATTTGATCCTCGAGACCAAGAAGCAAGCGTGCAGGATACCATGCGCTGTGCTGAAATATCTTGGAGGTGGAAGTCACCTTTTCATCAAAATCGAAAGCTAAATGCATCTCCATCCACAAATGCAAGGTGAATAAGCTCCCCCTTACAGATCGCCCCATACTCATGTGGCTAAGCCCTCCATATAGATGTGACAGAATCACAGGGGCAAGAGAATGACCTCTCCACAACAAGCTCAACACGCTCACATACTCCCTCTCTAGCACAGAGCCTGAGGTCGGAAACCATAAGACTCCTCCAAGGACCAGGCATAAGCCTCGCATCAGTCTCTCAGATTCGACCGTCTTGCGTTTAATCTCTCGGACCAACCAGTACGCAAGGCGATAGACGAGGATTCCTCGCTTGTCAGTCATGCGGCATACCTCCCGTTTGTCCTGCACTATATCAGCAAAGATTTCCTCCCATGCAGGCAAAGCAGAGGGATCACCGGTGGCTAGGCCCTCCCAGCCATAGAAGATTTCTACCTCCTCCACCAACACTGTCGCCTCGAACTCTCGGAACACGAACGTATGCGTCTCCGGATGCCACAGTTCGAGCAGTGCACCCAGCCCCTCCCAGTGCCAGTGAATGAAGGTGAACCATTTTGCGAACACAATGGAGCGGGTCAGATTCCACCAGCGCATATACACCCTCATGTCTAGGGTAATCACGTACATCAGGGCCGCAAGCCATGCATACTTACGAGTATGCCTAGCATCAGGGAATTTGGGAATAGGCTGCAGGACAACCAAAAGTCAAGAGAGAGGAGAGAGTCAAGGTAAACGACATAAAAGTTTGAGCATACCTGTCCATGGGCCAGTAGGTTGCTGAGATGGCCTTCAATATCAGATAAAACCTGAGGTTCCCTAGCAGTTGCATGAGCAGAGGGCGAGGCTATTTTTCCCACATAAAGTTTGAGTTCTCGAAGAAAGCCTCGGGACAACCCTCCCCTTTTAAGGCCACAGGATAAACTACAAACTTTCAACGTTCCATAAAAGACGGAGGGCATGCATATCCTTTGGCCTTCCACCTTTTAATGGACGGCATACCCCTTGGCCTTCCATCCTTGCATAAATGGCACATCCCTTGGCCTTCCACCTTTTCATGGACGGCATACCCCTTGGCCTTCCATCCTTGCATAAACGGCACATCCCTTGGCCTTCCACCTTTTCATAGAAGGCATGCTAGTTGGCCTTCCACCATTTTAGAAAAGGCTCACCTACGAAAAGGCATATTGCCCTTCTCCCCTCTCTACTTTGAGGAGGTAACTTCACCCCCAAGTTCAAGAGACCACTTTGCTTAATATCAACAAATTAATGGTTATTCCTGGAAATCGAGTCAAAGCCATATCGGATTGGCATCCTACAATTAGAATAGCCATATCTTCCATATCGGCTTCGACTCGAAACTAACCATTTGCTTCTCATTCTTCCGCAGTTTAAATACTTAAATGATATGACCATTGGATATATGAACTTTGCTAATGTGTGTTTTGCATCTGCAGGAAATCTGAAGCAAGTAGGACCGAAGATACATGAGGCTAATAACTTTGGACATATAAACTCTGAGTTCCTCTTTAAACAAAACAATGAGGAGTCTATATTCCCTAAGTTATTCGATTGGCCAATAAATCCCTCCTGTTTGCATTAGGAATTTGTTTTTCAATTTTAAACCAGCATGCATTTGCATAAGCATCCATCCTCGCCCTAGGGAAATGACCATAGTTTATCACTCTGCATAACCTATTGTTGATCTGTGAGTCTGGCAATTGTTTGTCTGTTAACCTTTTGAATTGCAAGACCTTATCCTTTTCAATTCATGTGCTTGAGATTCTCTCACTTGGCGATCACATGATGCGCCAAGCCACCGTGCGCCCGTTGTGTCGAGACCATTTCAAGTCACACTTCTCCATCTTTCATGCTTGAGATCCCCTTGGGCCAGATCGTTGCATCCTGGTGCGCCAAGGCCTCGCGGTTCAAGCACCCGAGGGTCCCACGGATTGTGATTCTCTAGTCTGAACTTTGTTCCTCTTCTTAGTCACCCTTGCAATTCGAATAGTTATCTCTCATGCATTTGCCACGCACTCATACCATCTTTGGATATAGCTCATCCATTCTCTGGGCCGTCCAAAATCAGGTTTGATTTCCGGAACACCTATTTATCATTCCGCTCCGCTCCACTGCAAAACAGGTGTCCCGGAGGGGCATTTGTAGACACCGATTTTAGACCACCTTTTGGTCATAACCCCATCATTTTATCCATCCCATTTAGCCCATCAAATTTTCTCACATAATTCAACCCACTAAATAATCAGGCCCATTAACCAATCTCGACTTTCGCCACCTTTTTCGTGGAAGGCCAGCCAGCCCTCCTTCCACCATCCTTCGAAGGCCAACCTGTCAGCCTTCCACTGCCCTTCGAAGGCCAACCTGTCCGCCTTCCACCGCCCTTCGAAGGACAACCTGTCCGCCTTCCACAGCCCTTTGAAGGCCACCCCTTGCCTTCCACCACCCTTCGAAGGCCAACCGGGCCGCCTTCCACCTCTCCGTGGAAGGCCAGGGGATTGGAAGGCAAGTTGGCTGGCCGCCCACTCCCCTAACTCCCACCTTGACCTCGTCTTCCCACGATCTCCTCTACTCGCCACCCTCACCTCCACTATTCCGAAAAGCAACAAAAGATTTGTAAATATGTACATACTTCAATAAAAATCACAAAAAAATTAGGAAAAAACATAAAATCCAACTGTCTAGTGACTGCCACAAAACCCTCCTATCTAGGTCTAATTGCATGATATATTAGGTTAACATTAAGGCTTGGTTAAGACTTTGATCCACCAGAACCTTGGACGCGTTTACTTTACTTTCATACGGATCCCTATGATCATCATGAGATGCACATATCTACACGTTTTCAAAGAGAACCTTCTTAAAATGAGTTCGAAGTCTTTAGTACATTGTCAACTGCAACCTTTGCTCTTTGTCTCTCGACTGATCAGGACAATCGACGTCCTTAAACGGTCGAGCTCAGCAAACTGCGGTTCCTCAACAACCTGATAGATGTAACCCCTCAAATAGGCCCAAATATGAAATGTAAAAGACCAGAGCACGTGAAGAGGGCAGTGTCCCCGCAGGCGGAATATCAAATAACCCCGAAAAATATCAAGGAAAAGAAATACAAAAAAGGAAAGGGGTTTCAAGCAATCATACAAAAAAGCCTGGTCGTGACTGTGTGTGGCCATGAAATCTACCAAAGGCCTGAAAAAAATCAAAAATAGGGGCATCTAGGAGGTCAAAAAGGTCTGTTTTGTCATAGCTCTATCTTTTAACGGTTTTGTCGATCCTCCTGTGAGGTTTGCCTCCAAAAATTTCTTCACTTTTTCTCCCCTAAGGTTTAACACGAGATGGCTATCTAAAGACCAAATATCATTTTAAAATGGTTCGTTTTGCAAAAATCGTCACATGCTCACATGATCACAGGAGTCCAAAATGGGTAAAGAGTAATGTCAGTGTTTCTGGTGAATCAATTCCTTAACCATAATCTCAATGAGCACTCTCAAAACTTCTGGCTTAGGTCAATGCATGCGCGTTACCTATAGGTGCGACGGCGTCTGATTCTGAGTCTACGTCGCGTGGTTGACCGTTTGGGTTCCAAGGTGTTCCATCTTATACCTTCTAGGTTGTGAGGAAAGAGACCCGGGTCAGGCAAATCATTTACCTCGAAAACTTTTTGGGCAAACTTGGTGGTCGGAAGCAGCTGGGAGCCTTAGCATGGCATGACAGTATTGTCATAAGTATGAGTCTTAGCCGGTCAAGGTTAGTTTGAGGAGTCAAGAGGCCCAAATCAACCTAGATGTGTGCTTAGTATACCTGGGACGTTGAGTGTGCATTTCCCTTTCATCATTCAACCAGGCTAAGTTTGGGCAGTCACTAGGCGGTCGGAATCAAAAACATGTTTTCATTTATCACGCACCTCATTTGTTAATATCCGTTAGCATTTGCATATTTACTTGTCACATCAGTTTCAATACTCTTCCTTTTGTCTGGTTAGTAGGATACGGCCCCTTGACCCTATACGAAGGCTAGGGAAAAGGTAGTTGCTCTCTTTTGGGCAAGGGGCCGAAAACAGATACTACTAACTGTTTTTCCTAATGTTGTTCATGCAGGAAAGAACAGGAATGAACAAAAACCAAAACAAGAAGTGCCCAGACATCCAAATAGTGAAATATGCAAGCATAACATAATGTTCATACATCAGAAAACAGGGGCATACCCCTGTATCAGCTCTCAATCCCTCTTCCTTCCCTTCGCCTCATCTTCCCTCCTATCACTAGAGGAGTGTCTCATCTGACTCTCAGCGTCATCCTCCCGAGCACGGCGATGACCCGATGCCGGTCGCATAGACCCCGAAGAGCCAGCAGGTCGAAGTGCCCTCCATGCCTCCTCAGCAAGTAGCGAGTCGAGGTCTCTAAAGATAGAACTCCCAGCAGGTGCCTAGCTAGCTGATGGAGCAAGGATAGGCGGACGACCTCCTGGACTTTGTGCGCTAGATCTCGTGGCTCGTTCTCACCCCTTCTTCATCACTCGGTCCCACAGGATCCGGTACTTGAAATCAAGCTCCCTCACCTCTGTCTACGACCTCGTCAGCTCCTCTCGTAGGCCGACTATCTTGCCCTCCCAATACACGTCTAGATGGGATCCTTCTCTTGTCCTGGCCCGGGCAGTCCGCTCCTCTATCACCTGATCTCTCAATTGTTGTTTGAGGTTCTCCAATTCTTGTGCCCTGGCCAAGGCGGCTTCCACCACCTGGCGCTGTAAAGGAACTTAGAGTTAAGCAAGCTCAATCGGAATAACACAAGAATGGAACAATTCTCACCTGTTGTGCCAAGTCTGCCTCCTGGGCCTCCGCACGATGGAGGGCATCCTATAACCTCGCCTCCCAATCAGCAGGGGCAGCTGGCCCCTGAGATTATGAGCCTGCGCCAGGATCTCCTCGCGGCCTGTGGCGGGCTAGCATTTCTCTCTGCGTCACAAAGAATTCCACAAAAATAAAAGGACAATCTCACTCCTGAAACCGGAAATCAAACTTCTCACCAACTCTCCAATTTGGGAAAGCAAGTCATTCGTCTGCACAACCAAAATCTCATTCTGATTCCTTAAAATCTGCACGGCTTCAATTTCTGGCATCTGTTGCCAATACACCACCAAGGCCAATCAGTAAGAAGAAATTGAAGGAAAGGCAAGTGAATTGAAAGGTTTGAATTGACGCACCCGCCGTGCATCTAGAAACATGCGGTCCGCATACCGTCGGGCATAATCTCCCAAGTATGTGTAACTATCTCGCAGGGTTGTATCCTCCTGCAGGGCGTTCCCAGTGCGGTGTCGTACCTCAATCTCAGCCCGCCTTACCACTCGCCAGTCCTGACCGATTGCAGAAGAGCGGCGATGACCACAGTTCATATCAGGGTAGGTCGGAAAGGCAAGTAAAGGCCAGTGCCATCCCCACGTACGGAAAGCCATCCAAACGAAAAGACCATCACAGATATTCACACATAGCAATGGCACTTCTCACCGGAATTGGAAAAGACTCTGAGACACCCATGGATGATTAGCGAGATCCTCCCTACATATGGCATCCACACCACCTGTTTGAAGTGAAAAGTCAGACTTAATCATTGGTCAAGAGGTGCATATCTTGAATTACTCACCATGTGAGGAGGAAATGTGTCAAGCTGGGCACGGATGTCTTTCACGTGGTACAAGACGGGACGATAATCCCGAATCACTTCCCACTGCGCCATAAGTGGAGTCCATCCCTCACGATCCGCGGAGACTGCCCCACGGCCGATGGGGAAGTGGGTATAGCCCCAAATCTACGAGAGATAACACAGTCAATATCAATCAGTATGAGCAAAGAAGGACAGAGATCAACAATCAAGAAGGATTACCTGATGAAAGGGCGTAAACCCGCCCAAATTATCGAATCCCTGGCGATAGCTCACCAGGTGAGAGAAAAGGTGACCCAGCATCGCTGCTCCCCATGCCATCTTCTTCGCTGCTTGGAGATCCTCCAACAGCGGCAAATACTTCAAGTTGACCTTGTCGGAAGCTGTAGCAAATAGTAGTCTTCCAAAGCAAAATAGGAGGAAGATCCGCAGATTCTCATCATCTAAGTGGCCATCCAAATCTAGCAAAGTCTCCACTCTCTCAACAAAAGCCTCAAGAGTCTCGCTTGGCATCCGCCATGCCCAACTCAATTGTAAGGACTGAGGTTTCGGGTTCAGTTTTCGGGTCGGGTTCGGGCCGAATCCCCTGGTTTGGACCCTGTGGGGGTCTTGAGATTTCTGACTGAATGGCGTCATCACTGCTCGACGCCTTTCAAAAGGCGTCAGGTTGTATGGACGCCATTTAGGTCCGCTGGTTGTTGTGCCACGTGTGCGCCACGTGGGCGGGTTTCGGGCCGCGAGAGTACGGCCCCGGTCACATCGTCTGAACGGCGTCCAGATTGGCCGACGCGATTCAGACTGCGACACCTGCGATGCCAGTGTACGGCGCCAGAGCGTGTCAGTACGGCCCGTCCTGTCAGACTAATAGGCGTCTGCCTCGATCGACGCGTTTTAGCTGGATTCAGATTGACCCCGCGAGCCTCCCCTTCTTTCTCTCATTTTCGCCTTCACTCTCTCTCTCCTCGCCCTCTCCGACTCTCTTTTCCCCTTCCCTTCCTCTTCTTCCTCTTCCAACCACTCCATAGCCTCCTTACCTCTCACCTCTACCTCCACCACCTCCTTCGCGGCGTTCCCTTCTCCGGACGGCGGCCGACGTCCCGGCGGAGTGGCGGCGTCCTCGAGGGTACCGGCGGCGGTCTGCGGTGCGGCGGGTCGGCGGCACGGAGCTTGGAGGAGTTCAAGAACCGGTAGGTGGACGAACCTTGCATGTGCTGCTCGTGTTTTCTTTGGCGTGACACGACGTGTTCGGGCTAGATTGAGCATGTTTAGGGGGGTTTCCTTGTGGGAATGGCTGTGCTTGTGATCGTGGATTCGTAGCATGCTTGTGGTGGTTGAATTCCTCTTCCTCCCCTTCTTGTTTTGGGGCTTTTCGAGGTATTTGGGGTAAGGGGGAAAGCCTCGGTTCGAACCAGGGAACCAGGTTTCTGGCGCTAAACGGCGTCGTGCCTGGTCGACGCCTTTCAGAAGGGCGTCAGGGCAGTACGACGCCTTTTAGGGCAGAAACCTCCCTGTTCGAGGCTTCACGAGATAGGGGTTCTGGCGCTAAATGACGTCATGGATGGACAACGCCTTTCGAAAGGACGTCGGGACATCATGACGCCATTTAGGCAGGAGATCACCCCGAGTGAGGGTTTGTAAATCTGGAATTTCACCGTGAATGGCGTCTGTGGACCTGGACGCGTTTTAAATAGGCAACTCCCTATGACGACGCGTTTCAAGGAATAATCTGACTGTTAAATGAACCTATCTGAGGGGCTTGAATGGCGTCGACCTCGGTCGACGCGATTCAAGACAGAACTGTGTAATGCTGGTTTTAACATGTGTTTCACTAATGGGTGGTTCAAATGCATGCTTTGAGTTGTACACTGAAACTGAGGACTTCTACGTGAATGGAGTTACATCATGTTATACGTGTGTGCGTGCTTATGCGATTGTGGATTTGAAATAACTGTGGTTTACGTTTATCACCATGGACCGATGGGGACAGGGTCATAGTGTCCGTGAGGCATTGTGCCGTACCGGTGGGAGAAGGGGTACATGTTGTGTTTTACCTTTGGCTGAGGGAAGCAGGATCGCCTTGAGCCCGTCGGGCCGGAGTAGCCGGTGTGCTATCCGAGGGGTCGCTGTTTGTTCTCAGCAGGTCGGGGTTTCCCTGTTTGTCGTGGCAGCTTCCGGCGTGTTTCTTGCTGTGGAGCTGGTTGTGGTACTGTTGGAGTTCTTTTACCCCTGTAGCCACTATGCCTAATGTGACCTTTGATCAAGGTTACGAGTGGTACCCTTAGCCCTTTGGCCTGACGCAGCCCGGGAGGTTAGGGTTGTGGGTAGTTCCTGTAGCTTCGGCTTGACGGGGGTTCGCCGGTCCCCGGGGCCCTCCTGAAGCGCTGAGGCCTAGCGTGGAGGCAATCCGGACGGTAGGACAGTAGTCTAGACTGCTTGTGTGCACACGTAGCTGGCAGTGGCGGTACACTGGTTCCAGCTAGTCCTAGTTTGACTCACTGCCTCACCCTACAGTGCCCCGGAACACTGTAGGGGTGGACAGGCGTGAGCAGTGGTGGTAGTGTTGGGAGGCGACGTTTGACTTCGGTCGACAGTGTGGTTCAGTCGCTTCGTGGACTTTGGTTGTGAGACGTGACTCTGTGTTGGGTTCTTCGGGTTGCTTAGAATGGTTCTTGATACATTGCTTATCGTGCGTTTCATATCAGAGTTGGGTGCTATGTTTACTGCTTTACTTAATTGCCTTATATCCCTGTTGTTGCACTTGTGGGTGTGTGAGTGGGAGGCAGGGGATCGGATGATCCCTACTGAGCCCAATTCTGGTGTGGCTCACTCCCTGCGGTTTCAGGTGTGGACCTCGTGGCGAGCGGAAGCGTGGTGTCTTCTCGGTGTGCGGATCAGCAGCTATCTTAGTTCCGGGATATGCCCCGATGTTGTTGTACTTTCCTTCTGCCTGTACTTATTTAATTCGTTGGACATGTAATTATTGTTGGACTATATACGGACATTGTTATTTTCCTTCCTGCGCACTTGCTTACCTTTGTAGTCCGTATGATTGTTATATTTAGCCTTGTTTAGCACTTACTCCTCCAGATGTGTTGTGTGAGATCTGGGTGTGAATCCGCAGTTAATGGGCCGACATCCATTTAGTGACCGGGTATCTGGTCATAGGATGGTGGGTCGTTACATCAATCCTACGGATCGGGCAAAATGCCCAAGGGGTATATGAGAAAATGCTCCTTGGACTCGGTAGTACCCTTCACCCAAGAGTAGATCTGAAAACTGTCTGTAATCCCTGAGCTCAGGACCCACTACTGGATCACCAATGACCGGCAAGCCTGTCAAAAAGGAGACGTCTTCTAGTGTGGGCAGCATATGTCTCCAAGGCATGATAAAGGCTCTACATCTGCCATCCCAGCGCTCCCGCAAAGCCACCAAGAAGGGTGCATCCACCATAAATGGTCGGATCTGAAACAGTGGCCCGAACCCAAATGCATCCACCTGGCAAAGGAACCGGTCGAGCAGTGCATGGTACCAGGCCCAGACCAACTCCCAAGAAACTCTGCCCCGAACTCTCTAAGGTCCCTGCAAATCCCAAGAGAATAAAAGTTAGGGGCATATGTAAATATGCATGAGGCATGAGTGGGGACGTCCGCCCGGACGGACGGCGTGGCAGCCGGCCGTCCGCACGGACAGACGGTGGGGCCACCCGCCGTCCGCCCTGACGGACGGCAGGGGCGCCGGCCGTCCGCCCGGACGGATGGCGCGACCGCCCGCCATCCGCCCGGACAGACGGCGTGGCAACTCGCCGTCCGTCAAGCCGGCTGCCACAGATCAAATCCAAAAATCAAAAAAAAAATCAAAAGAAGGACTCACCTTCTTCTTCTTCGGGGGAACCTCCTGGTTGCCGCCATCTTCCTCCTCATCTTCTTCTTCTCCGACTTCTTCTTCCTCTTCACCAACTTCATCTTCCTCCTCTTCATCGTCACCTTCCGCATCCCTCTCTTCTTCTCCTTCTTCTTCGCTGCGGAGCGTATCTTCGCCGGCCTCCTCGCCGACGCCACCGCCGACATCCGCACCGTCGCTGCCGCCGGCCACTGCCGCCTCGCCATCGCAACCACCGGTCCTTCTCCTCCTAAGGGAACGGGGGAGCCACACTCGAGCCATGAGAGGGTGAGGAGAATGCTGGGGTCAAGGAGAAGAGGAAGAAAGAGTAGGAAAAGTAATAAGAGGGTTTTGAGGGCTTTTTAAGGCCAACCGCCGGCACGGATGGCCATAAGCGTGGCCGTCCGCTGGGTCGGACAGCTACGCATGTAGCTGTCCACCGTCACGGACGGCTGCACGTGCGGCCGTCCGCCAGCACGGACGGCCGTACGTGGGGCCGTCCGCGGTCACGGACGGCCACGCGTGTGGCCGTCCGCTGGAACGGAGGGCCAGAAGAGTGGCCGCCCGTGGATCTTCGTTTATCTATGTCCATGTTGAGGGAATTTTAAAAATTAAAAATAAAATTTTTATTCACCAAGTTTTAATAAATACATCATTCAAGTGCTCTACGACCCATGAAAAAGGCACATACAGCAAGCGATGTCGTTCTATAGCCCTTGCTTCCCTCTCATACCCTATATGCCTCGGTACAATCAGCATATCATATAAAGCAGGAAATGGCACTTGTCTTGGAACTCCAATCTGGAGATGGCAGCGATGCCCTTGGTACACAGTTAGCTCGTCAGGGCCGATTAGCCACAGCTCACGTTCACGAGAAGCCCTTGTGGTAAATTCCATACCCTAAAGGATCATCGGAACAAAGATGAATTTTTCCACAGTCAGAAAATTCAGATAATCACGCCAGTCATCCCTCGTCTTGAGATGAGCCGTGAGACATCTAACTTGATCTTCGGGACCAAGAAGTGAGCGTGCAGGGATACCACGTTGTTGGGTTTTCTCGGTTTCTCCGGATCGCTCATGCAGCGGAAAACAAAAATATTTACAGCGGTCCGTTCCCGTTTCAAAATCTAAAGTACGATAATCGGATTATCGAAGTTCTCACCATGTGCGGATTCAAATCCGCAGCCGTTCGGTTCCGTCGGTGCGACACCGCAAGCCGCGCAAGCGCCCGGCCTCTAGCGAAGTCCACGCGATCCTCCCCGCGACGGATATCCTCGAGTTCCTCGTTCTTCGCAGCCCATGAAGCCTCCGCCGGTCGCCGCAACGCACGGACGATTTCCCGTCGAACGGGATTCGGAGAAACGGCAGAGCAGATCTAGATCTGCCTGGGCGCCAGAGAAAGACAGAAACTGAGGAGGGGCGGCTAGGGTTAGCAGCAGCTTGGCCTGCTCAGCCCGTTCGCTATGTTTTATACTAACCGCGCAGTTTTTCATAAAAACCCCCGATTTATATAAAACCAACTTATTTATCCATCGCCTTGAGAATCATTTGCGTGTTACCCTCTAGGCCAAAGTACCAGTCCAGTTAATGGCCCAACTAGCCTAGTGACTCCTCACTGTCTTTATTAATTAATTAATAACCCTTTATTAATCAATTAATCAATCGAATTGATGTCGCACATCGAATTCAACCGGGCCTCCGATGACGTTGGGTGCCAAGCAACACCGCGTGAACCCGGAAGGTATTTGGGGTTAAGTAACGCACTCTTGGAACCTTTCCGCCGACAGTTACCGCGTGGATATAATCCTTCATTCGTACAATGCTCTCGAGTCAACTCAGGGTATGGCGAGCTGTCAAACCCTAACCGGACGACTCACTTGGATTGGATGTCGCTGATGAATATCGGAAAACTCCTTTTTCCCGATATTATCGTCCGCCCTGGTCAGGGACTTTCGCGCATCCTTCCTAGAGCATTCTCTCTCTAAGTACCGAGAGCGAATGATTCCTTATTGACACACAATTCCCTTCGACGGTATCCCGCTGTACCCAATCCTTGGCGTATTAGAATCCCGTGGCTAGAGATTCGTTAACCAAGGTCAAAGCACAAAAGTCCACCGTCAAGGTGTCCTTAGTGTCTCAGGTCTGAGGACCATCCACGCAACTGCGACAATAGAATCAAGCTGGTTGACAGTGAGGTACAATACCATCCAGCGATTCAGTCGGATCAGTTCAATGAACTCATTCTCTAATGAGCACCTACAGATTCGCCTTAGTGTCTCCACACAAGTGACTTATGAGATCAGTCACCCTCATCATATGAGCAGGAGTAATCTGTACTAGTCTAACAGGATATCCGATGTCCTTCTCGGATATCCTCCGACTAGGAACGATTAAGAATATGTGTGTTTAAGTGATCAGTCTCATTAGTATGATCTCATCATAATCTGATCACAATAGCACATATTCACGGACTTCATTACGAAACGATAATTAACGCGATTTACACATAATGAATATTATGCCATTTTATTAATAAATGAACGAGATTTACATAGTCAGATTGGCTTGTAGGCCACCTAAACTAACAATCTCCCACTTGGACTAAAGCCAATCACCTTTATACAATAAGCCCATAGACTCTAGGTGACGCTCAAACACAATTTGAGCCAACAGCTTTGTCAGTGGATCTGCTATATTGTCGACGGATGGAAATCTTTCCACTACTACATCTCCTCTGGATATGATCTCTCTGATAAGATGAAAGCGCCTCAGAATATGCTTCAATTTATGATGAGATCGCGGCTCTTTCGCTTGCGCAATGGCTCTATTGTTGTCGCACAACAGTGGAACAGGTTCAGAGATGCTGGGAACTACGCCTAGGTCGGTGATGAATTTCTTCAACCACACTGCTTCCTTGGCGGCTTCAGCTGCAGCGATGTACTCAGCTTCAGTCGTCGAATCTGCAGTGGTTACTTGCTTGGAACGCTTCCAGCACACTGCCTCTCCGTTCAATGTAAACACGAATCCAGATGTTGACTTGCTATCATCTGGATCTGACTAGCAACTCGAGTCAATAAAGCCTCGCTGTTTCAAGTCACCTCCTCCATAGACAAGGAACATATCCTTAGTTCTTCTCAAGTACTTAAGGATACATTTCACTGCCTTCTAGTGCTCTTCGCCTGGATCAGCCTGAAATCTGCTCGTAACACTTAGAGCAAATGCAACATCAGGCCGTGTACATAGTATGGCATACATGATAGATCCTATGGCAGAGGCATAGGGTATTCTATCCATGAATGCCCTCTCATCAGGAGTCTTAGGAGACTGCTCCTTTGAGAGACTAATTCCATGTCTCATCGGTATGAGACATCTCTTGGAATTTTCCATGTCAAACCTTTTGACTATGGTATCTATGTACAATGATTGGGTCATTCCAAGCATCCTCTTTGATCTATCTCTATAGATCCGTATTCCCAATACATAGGATGCTTCTCCCAAATCCTTCATGGAGAAGTTTTTCGACAGCCAGATCTTTACTGATGACATCATAGCTACATCATTCCCAATGAGTAGTATGTCATCTACGTAAAGAACTAGAAAAATGACTGCACTCCCACTGCTCTTCTTGTGCACACAAGGTTCATCTTCATTCTTAATGAAGTCATAAGTCTTGACAGCCTCGTCAAATCTTATGTTCCAGCTCCGAGAAGCTTGCTTCAGTCCATAAATGGTCCTCTGAAGCTTGCACACTTTATCTGGAGATTCTTTGGATGTGAAACCTTCTGGTTGTATCATATACACCTCCTCCTCAAGGTTACCATTGAGGAAGGCAGTCTTCACATCCATCTGCCAAATTTCATAATCAAAATGTGCAGCAATGGCGAGCAGAACTCTGATCGACTTTATCATGGCAACTGGTAAGAAAGTCTCGTCATAGTCAATTCCTCGCCTTTGACGATATCCCTTTCCCACCAACCTTGCCTTATAAGTGTCGATCCGTCCATCAGCACCGATCTTTCTCTTAAAGATCCACTTGCAACCGATGGGTACAATACCCTCGGGCAAGTTCTCCAAGTTCCAAACTTGGTTGGCGTACATGGACTGGATTTCTGAGTTCATGGCTTCTCGCCATTTCCCGGCTTCTGGGCCTTCTATGGCCTCCTGGTTGGTTTTAGGATCATCATCCTCATTATATTGTACCTTAGACTCACCTTCAACGATATGTCCCACATATCGTTCGGGTAGTCTAGGTACTCTACCAGATCTACGAGGCTCATCTGTGTGTACTTGTACAGATTCAGGAACTGATATCTCATCTGATGATAATGTAGCTGTTTGGGGATCTGGAACCTCTTCCAGTACTATTTTACTCCCACCGTCCTCCTAGAGAAGGTATTCCTCTTCCAGGAAGACAGCTTTCCTGACGACAAACACCTTTTGTTCATCAAGATGGTAAAAATAGTATCCAAAGGTTTCCTTTGGATATCCCACAAACCTACATTTATCAGTTCATGATTCCATCTTGTCTGGATCATGCCTCTTTACATGAGCAGGACAACCCCAGACTTTAACATGTTTAAATTCTGGTTTCCTGCCTTTCCATATCTCATATGGTGTAGAGGCCACAGACTTGCTGGGTACTCTGTTCAGTAGGTATGCTGCTGACTCTAGAGCATACCCCTAGAGGGACACTGGTAATCCTGAAAAGCTCATCATGGATCGTACAATGTCCAACAAGGTGCGATTCCTCCTTTCTGATACACCATTCATCTGTGGTGTATATGGAGGGGTCAGCTGAGAAAGGATACCATTATCCTTTAAGAATTGTGTGAAATTAGTACTCAAGTATTCTCCTCCTCGATCCGATCGAAGAGCTTTAATACTCTTTCCTAATTGCTTCTCTACCTCATTCTTGAACTCCTTGAACTTCTCAAATACTTCCGACTTGTACTTCATTAAGTACACATAGTCGAATCTTGAGAAGTCATCGGTGAACGTGATGAAGTATGAAGTAATCGAATGCAGTTAAGTAACTATGCTTATGCAACTTTTGCAACCTGCTTTCGCCAATGTGCCCAAGTCTACAATGCCACATGTAGGCCTGGTTCACACAATTCTTGCTCTTCTTAAGAGCATTATCAATTTGAAGATTGTAATAAGAAACATCTAATAGATATAGACCGTTGACTAAAGATGCTGAAGCTATTGATTTATTACCATAATAAATCGAACAACTTCTATTCTCAATAGTCAACCTATATCCTATCTTGTCCAAACAAGATATTGATATGATGTTCTTTATTATGCTAGGAATATAATAACAATCTTCTAATAGTAAGGTGTATCCCGATGGAAGCCTGAGGTTTGCTGTCCCAACAGCAATCGTCGCAACTTTTGTGCCGTTTCCTAGCTTCAATTCCACCTCACCTTGTCTCAGCTTGCGCTTACTTCTCAGCATCTGCACATCATGGCAGATATGAGAAGCACATCCGATATCCAATACCCAAGATGTGGAATCTCTAACTGACAAGTTGATATCTATCCTATAGATATCTGAAGCTTCAGACAGCTTCACTCTTCTATGAGCTTTATCGTTAAGGAACTCCTTGCAGTTCCTCTTCCAGTGACCATACTGCTTATAGTAGAAGCAGTCACCCTTCACTGCTCTTTTACCTTTGTCCTTCGATCCTTTATCGTTAGCTGTCATCTCTGCTTCAGGGGCATCTGATGCCGATTCAGCAGGAGGATCAGCTCCAGGGACAAAGTTATTGTGCTCAGATCTGAAGACATTCTTCAGGTTTCTGAACTAATCTGAGCAGATCAGGTAAGTCAAAAGGGCATCAAGTATGCCACGGAGTGAGTTATTCGACGACATAATTCCCTACAGGAGATAAGTAAAATCTATTTAGCAGATGTTCAATTATTAAAATTTAAAACAAGACATGGTCTTTTGTTCAAGTTTAACTCCTACTAATTTTCGACGAACTGTATAACCCTCAGTTATACAGAATGAGAGACGCTGACAGTCTCCTAGTGGGGATCAGAATCTCAATGACTTGCACTACAGCCTTGTGGATAGCACAACAAACTGTAATACAATCAGAGAGCACCCAACTCATGGGACTTGCAACTCCTTGCAATATCTGATCATAGCTTCGGTCCCCAGAGATTTAATGGCCTTGTGGATAGCACAACAAACCATTAATCCTGGTCTAAGCTAACCATCATTACGCGACGAGCATAGATTTGCATGCAGCCCTTGTGGATAGCACAACAAAGCTACATGGTTCCTCTAACCCGATCTATAGGCATCTAAATACTATAACCTGCTTTGATTCATAATCAAAAGAAATCAATGCATCTTATACATGTCATTAGTGTGGTCATGGATAGCACAGTAGGTTTGACTGGAGCCAACAGTCAAACGCACACACAATCTAATCATAACATTTACATTAGATAACCTGCAATCACATAGGCAAGAGATCACCATCTTTTCGCCGTCCTGGTTGCAGTTGTGGATCGTCCTCGCTCCTTCTTCGGTTGCCTCGATCAGATTACATTTAAATTCTAGAATTTACAAGTAAATTGAAGAAGGCCTTATGGCGAGTACAAGAGAGAGAGGGAGGTAGAAATACATCGGAGTATGAGAGAGAGAGGTGCGCAAACCTCTATTTATTAACAATTAATAATCAAACATACATCCACGATCCACACAATCCATTCATCACATGGATAATAAATTAAGTGCATATCCATGACCACGGTGTGTTTTAAACATCCCACAGATGATTCAGCGCATCACATGGCTAAAACAAATGAGTTTTTCAAAATAAATAAGTTTTGGCTTTCAGAAAGCTGGGATCCAATCAAAATTGGTATTTGAATTTCGAAAACTCATTTTATTAACTTAACATGCACTTAAATCTAAATTTAAAAGCATTAAACACACATCACATGCGCACACACTCAGAATTAATAATTCCAGATTATTCCATGCAAATTAGAACATTTCTAATAATCTAACATTTAGATTAAACCCCATTAATAATCTAACAATTAGACTATTTAAAGATTAATCTACCTCTTAGATTAATCCATTAAAGTTAATTAAAAATTTAACACTTAAATTAATAATCAACCGAACTAATTTTTAACTACTAATCTAACACTTAGATTAGCCAATTAATGTTAATTATTAATTTAACTTTTAAACTAATAATTAACACTAAGTAATTAATAATCAATTAATCTAACTCTTAGATCAGATAATTAAAGTTATTATTCATTTAACTATTAAATTAATAACAACAATAATTAAAGGAGGACTACATATTTAACATTTAAATCAGTCATTTAAGTTAATTATTAACTTAACAATTAAATTAATAACTAACTCAAATATTAATTAACAATTAGTTGAAATAATAATTAATAATCTAACTATTAGATTAATAATTATTAATTACTAATTTAACTATTAAATTAGTATTATTAAAATTAATTATTAGTTTAACCATTAAACTAACAGTTAATGTTAATCAACTAACAACTAAATGTTAATTAAAATGATTCACAAATCATTTGTAAGCCCAGTTTAAAATTACAAAACATTTTTGAATTTTATAGAAATTAAAATCAAATTTTAATTCATTTTAAAAGTGCAAAGGGGAATTAAATAAGAAAATTGGGGTGGAGTTGGCCCAGTCGGATGGGCTGAGCCCTAGGCTCGGGCCCTGACTGAGCCAGGGCTCGGACCAGGGGCGCCAGGCCCAGGCCTGGCTCTTGGCCTGGCTCGGCCAAGCCCTGGACCCGGCCCGTCCGGTCCGACCGGCTCGGGACCGGGCCTAGGGCCGGTCCAGCGCCTAAACCCGTCACCCCCAAAACCCCTCCTTGCAGTTTGCAGGAAACCCTAGGGTTCCCTCCCCGGCGGCGCCGGCCCTGCCGGCGATACCCCCCGGCGCCGGCGACGTGCCCGACGCCGGCAGGGTCGCCGGCGACGTGCCCGGCGCCGGCAGGGTCGCCGGCGGTGGCAAGAATAGTAGCCAGTCGAGCCCTCCAAAACCCCCAAAATCAGACTTTTTCAGGTTTTAAGACCAACTTTGGGCTCGATTTTGCAGCTCTTCGAGGCCACCCTGACGCCGGCAAATATGTCGGATGTGTAGTGGTGATTATCACCAAGAGATCCGTGCATCCGGGCCGCCATCCCAACGCTTGGGAATCGTGTACGAAGTCGCTAAAGTGCCTCGGTTCATCATCTCATAAAGAACTCCGAAAACCACAAATAAAATCCGAAAAATCACAGAATAATAATCAAATTATTTGTGTACATCTCATGAACACTATTCCGTCATTTTAATCGGATTAAACGCATGGAATAACTCAAGAAAAATTAATTTCGGAAACCGAAACGGGACGAGAAACAGTGGAACCTGGCTCTGATACCACTGTTGGGTTTTCTCGGTTTCTCCGGATCGCTCACGCAGCGGAAAACAAAAATATTTACAGCAATCCGTTCCCATTTCGAAATCTAAAGTACGATAATCGGATTATCGAAGTTCTCACCGTGTGCGGTTTCGAATCCGCAGCCGTTCGGTTCCGTCGGTGCGACACCGCAAGCCGCGCAAGCGCCCGGCCTCTAGCGAAGTCCACGCGATCCTCCCCGCGACAGATATCCTCGAGTTCCTCGTTCTTCGCAGCCCACGAAGCCTCCGCCGGTCGCCGCAATGATCGCCGCAACGCGCGGACGATTTCCCGTCGAACGGGATTCGGAGAAGCGGCGGAGCAGATCTGGATCTGCCTGCGCGCCAGAGAAAGACAGAAACTGAGGAGGGGCGGCTAGGGTTAGCAGCAGCTTGGCCTGCTCAACCCGTTCGCTATGTTTTATACTAACCACGCGGTTTTTCATAAAAACCCCCGTTTTATATAAAACCCACTTATTTATCCATCGCCTTGAGAATCATTTGCGTGTGACCCTCTAAGCCCTAGTACCAGTCATGTTAATGGCCCAACTAGCCCAGTGACTCCTCACTGGCTTTATTAATTAATTAATAACCCTTTATTAATCAATTAATCAATCGAATTGATGTCGCACATCGAATTCGACCGGGCCTCCGATGACGTTGGGTGCCAAGCAACACCGCGTGAACCCGGAAGGTATTTGGGGTTAAGTAACCCACTCTTGGAACCTTTCCGCCGACAGTTACCGCATGGATATAATCCTTCATTCGTACAATGCTCTCGAGTCAACTCAGGGTATGGCGAGCTGTCAAACCCTAACCGGTCGACTCACTTGGATTGGATGCCGCTGATGAATATCGGAAAACTCCTTTTTCCCGATATTATCGTCTGCCCTGGCCAGGGACTTTCGCGCATCTTTCCTAGAGCATTCTCTCTCTAAGTACCGAGAGCGAATGATTCCTTATTGACACACAATTCCCTTCGACGGTATCCCGCTGTACCCTATCCTTGGCGTATTAGAATCCCGTGGCTAGAGATTCGTTAACCAAGGTCAAAGCACAAAAGTCCACTGCCAAGGTGTCCTTGGTGTCTCAGGTCTGAGGACCATCCACGCAACTGCGACAATAGAATCAAGCTGGTTGACAGTGAGGTACAATACCATCCAGTGATTCAGTCGGATCAGTTCAATGAACTCATTCTCTAATGAGCACCTACAGATTCGCCTTAGTGTCTCCACACAAGTGACTTATGAGATCAGTCACCCTCATCATATGAGCAGGAGTAATCTGTACTAGTCTAACCAGATATCCGATGTCCTTCTCGGATATCCTCCGACTATGAACGATTAAGAATATGTGTATTTAAGTGATCAGTCTCATTAGTATGATCTCATCATAATCTGATCACAATAGCACATATTCACGGACTTCATTAGGAAACGATAATTAATGCGATTTACACATAATGAATATTATGCCATTTTATTAATAAATGAACGAGATTTACATAGTCAGATTGGCTTGTAGGCCACCTAAACTAACACACGCACTGTGCTGAAATATCCTAGAAGTGGAGGTCACCTTCTCATCAAAATCAAAAACTAAGTGTATCTCCATCCACAACTGCAGAGTGAATAAGCTCCCCTTTACAGATCGCCCCATACTCATGTGACTGAGCCCTCCATATAGATGTGACAGAATCACCGGGACAAGAGATTGACCTCTCCACAGCAAGCTCAGCACACCCACATACTCTCTTTCTAACACAAAGCCTAAAGTTGGAAACCACAAGACTCCTCCAAGGACTAGGCATAACCCCCGCATCAGTCTTTCAGGCTCGACTGTCTTGCGTTTAATCTCTTGGATCAACCAGTGCGCAAGACGATCGACGAGGATTCCTCGCTTGTCACTCATACGGCATACCTCCCGTTTGTCTTGCACTATATAAGCAAAGATCACCTCCCATGCAGGCAAATTGGAGGGATCGCCAGTGGCTAGACCCTCCCAGCCATAGAAGATTTCTCCCTCCTCTATCAGCACTGTCGCTTCGAACTCTCGAAACACGAATGTATGCGTCTCCGAATGCCACAGTTCAAGCAGTGCGCCCAACCCCTCCCAATGCCAGTGAATGGAGTTGAACCACTTCGCGAACACAATGGATTGGGTCAGATTCCACCAGCGCATATACACCCTCATGTCTAAAGTAATCATGTCCGTTAGGTCCGCAAGCCATGCATTCCTTCGAGTATGCCGAGCATCAGGGAATTTAGGAATAGGCTGCATGACAACCAAAGGTCACAGGAGAGAAGAGAGGATCAAAGTAAACAGCATAAAACCTTGAGCTTACCTGTCCATGGGCCAGTAGGCTGCTGAGATGGCCTTCAACATCAGATAAAACCTGAGGTTCCTTGGCAGTCGCGTGAGCAGAAGACGAGGCCATAGTCCTCATAGAAAAGTTTGAGATTTTCATAAGGGAGCTTCGGGACAAGTCTCCCCTTTTAAGGCCACAAGATAGACTATGGTACTTTCCATGTTCCATAAAAGACGGAGGACATGCATATCCATGTTTTCATAGATGGCATATCCCTTGGCCTTCCACCTTTTCGTAGAAGGCATGCTAGTTGGCTTTCCATCATTTTGAAAAAAGCCCTTCCGCGAAAGGCATGCTAATTACCCTTCACCCCTTCTTACCTTGAGGAGGTAACTTCACCCCGAGTTCAGGAGACCTCTTTGCTTAACATCAACAAATTAATGGTTATTCCTGAAAATCGAGTCGAAGCCATATCGGATTGGCATTCTACCATTAGAATAGCCATATCTTCTATATCGTCTTCGACTCGAAAGAAGCTATTTGCTTCTCATCCTTTTGCAGTTTAAATACTTGATTACTGTGATCATTGGATATATGAACTTTGCTAATGTGCGCTATTGTAGCTACAGGAAAACTGAAGCAAGTAGGATTGAAGACACAGGATGCTAATAACTTTGGGCGTATAGACTCTGAGTTCCTCTTTAAACAAAACAATGAGGAGTCTATATTCCCCAAGTTATTCGATTGGCCAATAAATCCCTCCTGTTTGCATTAGGAATTTGTTTTCCAATTTTTAAACCAGCATGCATTGCATAAGCATCATCCACCAGCAAATCCATTCCCGCCCTAGGGGCAAAGACCACAAGTTATCACTCTACTTAACCCATTGTTGATATGTGAGTCTGGCAATTGTTTGTCTATTAGTCCTTTGAATTGCAAGACCTTATCCTTCTCCAATTCGCGTGCTTGCAAATCTCTCACTTGGTGATCATGTGATGCGCCAGGCCACCGTGCGCCCGTTGTGTTGAGACATTTTCAAGTCACGCTCCCTCCATCTTTCATCCTTGAGATCCTCTTGGGCCAGATCGTTGTATCCTAGTGCGCCAAGGCCTTGCAGTTGCAGCACCCGAGGGTCCCACAGATTGTGATTCTCTAGTTTAGATTTTGTTCCCCTTCTTAAACACCCTTGCAATCCAAATGCCTAAACTCTCATGCATTTACCACATTCTTGTAGGCGCCCGGAACGCCCCCCGCCGCTACTGCGGGCTTTGGGCGAGGGTTTCTCCGTTCGTCTTAGCACTGTAGCGATTTAAGGGGGTTAGAAATTAAAGTGTGATCGCCATGAGCATTACCTTACGGTCCCTGTGCTCCGCAGGATTGTAAGAGTGATCGCGTTCTGAGGGAGTGGGAGATGGCGGGTTCCCCTTCTCTTCCTCCGGCCGGCCAGAGGAGGAGAGCTCGGCAGTCTGCACGTGGAAATGCGGTAAGGATCCATGAAAAGACAAGACAAGACAAGAGAGGAAAAATGACCCGATTAGAACTGTGACATGTAGAATCTATCTATAAAAATATAAAAAATTAACTAGAATTCGAGGGAGACGCACCGGATGGGTGTTTGGGGAGGGAAGGTGATCATATGTTATGGCCACCCACCTCCCGTTTTTTGTTTAAAACCTCTGGGGGAGTAAGGGTTGCTAGGTCATCTTAACATGCATGCATGCAAATGGGGGTGCTCGTGTGTGAAAAGTGGAGTGATATGTTAAGAGTGGAAAGAAGAGTGAGAGAGGGGAATGTTACGGAATGGATGGAAAGTGAGAATGTAATGAAATGAAGAGGAGAATAATAAAAGAGGGTTAAGAAGACAAGCCCATTTGGAGTGCGAAAGATTCCTCCTGAAGCTCTCTGACTCCTTGTCCGCTCGACTCCTCAGAGCCGACTGACTCGCTAACCTCCTCTGAGCCTTCCCTCCAGAAAAACTCCTCTTTCTTCTTAACCCCTCCGAATCTCTCACCCGAAAAAATCCTTAACCCCCCGCTCGAGGGGACATGGAGGGTTTAAATAAGTGAAAGAGAAATAGGATAAAATAGTGGTCTAAATCTCCGTAAATCATCCTGGAGCCAATGGGAAGTGGTCAAGGATCGGAGGTACTGCGCGTGGCAGTCGCCGGAGTGGGGAGTGATCGGAGTAGTGGAGGTGAGGGCGGCGAGTAGAGGAGATCGTGGGGAAGACGAGGTCAAGGTGGTAGTTAGGGGAGTGGACGACCAGCCAACATGCCTTCCAATCCAGTGGAAGGCCAGGTAGCTGGCCTTCCACGAAGTGGTGGAAGGCGGCCCGATTGGCCTTCGAAGGGGGGGTGGAAGGCGGACTGGCTGGCCTTCGAAGGATGGTGGAAGGCAGACTCGCTGGCCTTCGAAGGATGGTGGAAGGCGGACTGGCTGGCCTTCGAAGGGTGGTGGAAGGCGGACTGGCTGGCCTTCCACGAAAAGGTGGCTAGAGTCGAGATTGGTTAATGGGCCTAGTTATTAGTGGGCTGAGATGGCTAAGATGAGGGATTTGGTGATGATGGGCTAATAATGGATGGAGTTCATGACCAAAAGGGTGGTCCAAAATCGGTGTCTACAATTATCATATCATCTTTAGATATAGTTATCCCTTCTTCGGACTGTCCAAAATCAGGTTCGATTTTCTGGAACACCTATTTATCATTCCGCTCCACTCCACTGCAAAACAGGTGTCTCGGAGGGGCATTTGTAGACACCGATTTTGGACCCCTTTTAGTCATAAACCTCAGTCACCATTAGCCCATCACCTTAGCCATCTCATTTAATCCATCCAATTTTCTCAGCCCACTAAATAATCAGGCCCATTAATCAATCTCAGCTTTCGCCACCTTTTCGTGGAAGGCCAACTAGCCCACCTTCCACCACCCTTGGAAGGCCACCCCTTGCCTTCCACCATCCTTAGAAGGCCAACCAGCCTGCCTTCCACCACTAGTAGAAGGCCAACCAGCCAGCCTTCCACCACCCTTGGAAGGCCACCCCTTTGCCTTCCACCATCCTTGGAAGGTCACCCATTGCCTTCCACCACCCTTGGAAGGCCACCCCTTGCCTTCCACCACCCTTGGAAGGCCACCCCTCACCTTCCGCCGCCCTTGGAAGGCCGACTGGGCCGCCTTCCAGCTTTTTATGGAAGGCCAGCTACCTGGCCTTCCACGGAATTGGAAGACAAGAAGGTTGGTCGTTCATTCCCTAATTTCCACCTTGACCTCGTCTTCCCACGATCTCCCCCCCACTCGGTACCCTCATCCCCACTACTCCGATCACTCCCCACTCACGCGACTACCGCACGCACAACCCCCGACTCTTGACCGCTTCCTATTGGTTCTTTGATGATTAACGAGGATTTAGAACTGGAATTTCCCTTATTTTCTACTCTCCTATTTAAACAATCTTACTCCTCCCGGAGAGGGGGTTGAGGGGGAGGTTGGCGGGCGAGGATAGAAAGTTGCATTTTTGGAGGTTGGCCAGTCTGGAGGTTACGGACAGCGGAACGGGAGCATCTGAAATTCCTCCGACATGGGCTTGTTCTTCTAACTCCTGTCCTCTTTCTTTTCTATGTACTGCACTCACCACCTTTCCACATCTCACAGTCCTCTTTTACTACATCCTATCCATCTCATCACCATGACACACACGTACACTTCATTGCATGCATCCTAAGACATCCTAATACCCACTCTAATAGAGGTTTCAAACAAAAAAAAAAGGGAGGTGGGTGGCCATAACATATGGTCATCTTCCCTCCCCAAACATCCATCTGGTGCGTCCCCTTTCAATTTTAACTCGATTATTAGTTTGCATGAACGGATTCTACATGTTGCAGTTCTAATCGAGTTATTTCTTTTCTCTGTTTTGTCTTTTCTTTTCAGGGGCCCCTTACCACATTTTGCATGTAGACTACCGAGCTCTCTCCCTTCGGCCGGCCGGAGGCAGAGAAGAGTAACCCGTCATCTCCCGCTCCATCAGAACGCAATCAATCTCACCATCCTGCGGAGCACAGGAACCGTAAGGTAATGCTCCTCGCGATCACATACTTCAATTCCTGACCGGATCAAAATCGCCGCAATGCTAAGACGAACGGAGAAGACCTCGCGTGTGAAGAGACAGCAGCGGCGGGGACGTCCCGGGCGCCTACACGTGCATCTCTATTTACATTAGCTCAAAGGCATGAGAAGATTTCCTATTTACAGCGTGGAGAAAGATAGCCATCTGAGTTTAGTAAAGATAGAGGTGTGCATAGGGTCTCCTCTACGTTAGCCACTGTTGCCACATCTCTAAAGTTGTGGGACACCAATCAGGTCAAGAAGATTAAGGGCGTGTTTGGTGCAGCTTCTATTTGGAAGTATTTTTGCATTTCCATTTAGTTATTTTTTATGGAAGCCATTGGATCTTGGAAGACATTTATGTGGTATTTTACTTGCGTTTTGACTTCCAACCAAAAGCTACAAGGAGGGAGCTTCTAAGATTGAAGAAAAAGTAAAGTTGTTATGAAAGAGTTGACTTTTGTAACAAACCAAAATTAGTTATAGAGTGTGTTTGGCAAAACTTCTACTTGAAGGTTACTTTTAGCTTCCACTTCTTACATAAAATGATTTGAGGGAGAGAGGTTATAACAAATCTTGGTTTATTACAAAAGTCAACTCTTTAAAAACAACCTCACTTTTTCTCCAATCTTGGAAGCTCCACCCTTCTAGCTTTCGGTTGGAAGCTAAAACATAAGTAAAACACCACATAAATAATTTCCAAGATGTAATGGCTTCCATAAAAAATAACTAAATGAAAATGCAAAAGTACTTCCAAATAGAAGCTGCGCCAAACACGACCATAACCTCTCTCCCTCAACTCATTTTATGTAAGAAGTAAAAGCCAAAAGTAACTTTCAAGTAGAAGTTTTGTCAAACATGTCCTAAGCACCGTGGCCTTCAACAGACTGATAGAAGCTGCCATGGTAAGTTGCCTTCTAGTATGGGCCTGTTGGTCTGCCTATATTCTGCAAAATGATGAAAAGAAGAAACTAAAAGACTAACGAAAAATCAGAATAAGGTGCATAACTCTTTACATGCTTTGATAAAGATTTTCTAAGTTCATATATGTATATGAGAGTCTTATAATACAAGATACGATTTGCCTTCTAGTAAAAAGGAAACTCGGACAATCTATTTCAAATAATGTTACGGTAATAATCCCACAATAATTTGCATAAAAAGAAAAAATAAACATTGAATGTGAGAAATAGAATCCACACTCTTAGTATAGGATCACCCAATGTGCATGATCCAAGAGGCACTTCTCTTAGTCATGGTGTCGAGTCTGGCGACTTATTTTTCATAATCAGTAGCACTTGTCTTTTTTTTTTGAACATGGGGCTGCATATATTAATTAAAGGAGAAGCATTACAAGAAAGCACATCACGAGAGAAAAGTAAGAAAGACATAGACAAGACAACACATGACACACAACGATGGGTCTAATGGAGAAAAGGAGTGGGAAAACCATACAGAACCAAGAGAGCCCGAAGGATAAAGACCACAAAATATACCCAGCATTCATAGGCCAACCAAAGTAGTTTGGGGAACTGTCAATCACACCCGGTTGTCAGAGTCTTTGTTGAAAGATGTAGAACATAGCACCTTGAATCCGGAAAGACACCACTCGGAGTAGACGCCACTCGGAGTAGAAGCCACGTAGAGGACATGAGCCTCTAAATCAAGTTGAGGAAGAAGATCTCCTCAAATAGAAATAAGGGCTTGGATGAGTATGCCCAAAAAAGGGGCATGGGATGTTGCACAAATCTTCAAACCCATCATGAGCCGGATGAAGGTCTCTAAGGAGGTAGGATCTCCAAATACATCTCATCGTAGTGAAACACCAACAAAACCCAAATGATGGAGCAAGGGATAAGATCTAGGAACAAAAATGGTTCGAACATAAACAAAATAAAGGGATTTCAAAAGAGGGGAAGGGGGAGGAGTAGGAGAAAGTAAACACAAGGAAGCACAAAGGAAGAGAAACCAAAGAGAAGAAGAAAGGGGCAGCCTAAATAGCCGAAGTGCCGAGCTCCACCTAGCTTGAGGCTAGCCGAAGAAATAGATCAACCTTAAGAGGTGAGATCTACCAGCCACAGAGGTAAAATGACAAAACCAAGTGAAGGAGAACCCCACCTGAGCAAAACTCCCACAAGGGAGAGGGATCCTCACAACTGGAGAAAGATTTGGAGGTCGGGGGCGAGGGGGGTGGGGGAGGGGAGGGGCTCTGACGGAGGTGAGGCCCCTCCCTCCCGTCGGCGCACGCAGGAGGCACCGCGGTCCGCTTCGCTGCTGCTGTTGTGCACCCTACCGGGCGTTCTGTTATTGTGGCATTTCGCTATGATCGACAGCTACCTTGAAAACAATAATCAGTAGCACTTGTCACACCATACACAGATAGCCATGAAATCCTTTGTTTTGTGATTCAAATTAGGTGATCATGTTAGGCATAGCCACTTCCCTTTTTACAATCTATTAAATATATGTAAGTGCAAAACCTCTCATCTTATCTTTCTTATAACCTATTAAATATATAGATATAAGTAAAAGGCATCTCTTTTTATGAGATTGTGCAGTCAATAATTTTTAAAAAGGAGATAAGATTTATAGGCGATTACCAGTAGAAGATGGGAGAAAGGAATGGTTGCACCCACGTTACGACTTTGTGTTCTATGTGCTCACCTTCCTTTGAGAAGACATATTTTCGTCTAAAAAATATCCTTCCCACCTTAGCCCTGTGCCATGTACTAGTAGGGAGACATAGGATTTTTCTATAAAGGGGGCTGCCCCAAGTATTTAATATCATATGTATAATAAAAATGAAATGTTTTTGTAATATTTCGGGCCTTTTAGATCAATTGTTGAATTTGGGAGGAGCTTCAGTGGGCCTTTTGGAGGTAACCAGGTCGGGTCTGATTTGCGTCAGCTCAACACGACACATTTTGTGTAAGGCATCACCCTGAGTCGACGCGATTCAGAGTGCATGCATAGGCGACACGTGGTTAGACCCTATCAGGATGTTTGAATCACATCTTCTAGGCATAACGCGATTTGTAATTCACATCAGTTCTCCATGACACAATTTAACTTTTCTCTGCATGATTCAAATCCACCCTATGGCACACCATCAACGTGCATGGCAATGCGATTGGCCACTGAAGGGCAGGGAATACATGCATTTTTCTCCGCCCTCCTTCTTCCTCCTCATTTCCTCCATTCTCTTCCCCCTCCTTTTCCCCTCCAACCATTTCCTCCTTCATTCTTCTTCCTCTTCCTCCTCCATTATCCTCCATGTCCAAGTCACCCTCATCCCCTTCACTTCTCCACCTTACCACCACTCCACCTCACTCTCAGTAGTTGTCGAGAGACAAGGATGTGATAGTGGCAAGGCAACAGTGGCAGTGAGGCAGCGTGGATGACGTCCGTGGAGAGACGGGAAGATTGGCGGTGAGTGGAGGCCCGTGGGAGCTTGCCAACGAGGCGGTGTTGGCTCAGAGGCAGTTCCACAACGTAAAGGGCACTTTTACAATTAGGAGGAGTTCAAGACTCCCAGATATGGTGTTGGTCCCTTGCTTGTGCTACATTTTCCTTAGAAATCCATGTTAGGATCTATGTGAATTTTCAAGTTTTGGAGCATATTTTGTAGGTTACAAATGTCTTCTTGATAAGGATTTGTCCTTGTGTGAATGGAAGGAGCTCAGAGTAGCTTTCTTTCATGTTTCCATGGTGTTTTGATGGCGCCCAACCAGGCTATTTTCGCCTCAGTTTTGGTGTCTAAAATGCGTCTTAACCAAGTGAAGCAATTTGATTCGCATCATACTGGGGCAATACAATTTAGATGTCTATCCCCTAGTTGAGGAACTGATCTATTTATTTTCATATTATTAGATAGGCTGAAAAGCATCATGATCAGATGACGCGATGCAGAATAGTACTTGAAAATCTCTGGAATTACACCATATGTGTGTATTAATATATAGTTATCTCCATATAGATTATGCTTCTTACTTTTTAGCATAATTGTTAGGTATGTTCACACACTTGCATGTTTGAGTCATTCATGGAAGGTTGACCTTATGTGTTGTTTCACGATAATTAGATCCGAAGTGACGACAATACTAATAGTACACCCAGTGCCTATATGCACGTTGTGACCCATGAGGCATGGGTCACAGGTTAGCCTGGTTGTAAGTTCAAGCCAGTTCATACGGCCCCTGCATTTATAGCTTGAGTCTGAGTGTGCACAACCATGGAACAGTAGCTTACTACTTGTGTGCACACGTAATTGGGTGCACGGATACCGTGTGTGCTCACGGACCCCAATTAGTCCTATTTTCTTACTCCCTCACTTTGGGGGTGTCTGAAACTTGCAGAGGTGGACAAACGTAAGGTGTTGGCCACGAGATAAGATGTCAATGGATGCACTCAGATTGTGGAGTTGTACAGTGTTTAGCTTGAGGGTTGTTGCACTAATGGGTATGTATGTGCCTTTTGTCACCTTGTGACTAGGCAGAGTAGGACCACCTATAGGTAGGTGGGGCTAGATCAACTTGTGCTACTTGATGGGCATTTGACCTATCTTGTAGTTATGTGGGTTTGACACCATTCGGTGAGTTTTGCTTTTGCGACAATGGTTGCTCAGTCAATTTTACTGCTTTACTTTTCCTACTAGTTTTGTGGGTGTGTGAGAGAGAGGTGGGGATCGCGGGATCCCTGCTGAACCCAATACTAGTGTGGCTCACTCCATGAATTTCAAGTGAGGGCTCAAGATGAGTTTAGGAGCGAGAGGTGTATGCTTAGAGGATGCTTGACAACAGTCATACCTTGTTCCATGGTATCCCCGGACGTAGTTGTATTTATATTCTAGGTTCACACACTTATATTTCTTTTTAATTATTAGACTATGTCGGATTGTAATAATTTAATTTCTTTGTACTTCCTGTTTTATAATTTGCCACTTATTTATTTGGCTTAGTTTCTTACATATTTCCGCAGACATGTGTTTGTGATTTTGGCCTAGGCCCAATGATAGCAATCCAAGGCCCATTAGATATCAGTCCTCTGATTATCGAGTAGTGGGGTGGTGAGGATGATATTCTTTGGATTTGTTGCGTCTCATGAGGGAGTATCTGCTGATCCTTTAAAGGTCCAAGCTATTGTAGATTGGTCAGAACCACAAAACATCCATGATGTTCGTAGTTTCCATGGTCTGGTTGGCTTGTACTATAGGTTCATTAAAGTATTCAACACCTATCATATATTGCATTCGAAAAGGTGCCTTTATGTGGATCAAAGCTGCCTCCAAAGCCTTTAGGGAGATCAAGAAGAAAATGGTCCAAGCTCCAGTCCTCCACTTACCATTTTCTTCTAAAGTCTTTGAAGTTTCATATACCTCAAGGGTGGGCATAGGAGGAGTCTTGAGCCAAGAGGGACATCGTGTAGCTTACTTCAGTAAAAAATTGAATGATGCAAAGTTCAAGTATTCTACATATGATAAGGAATTTTATACCATGGTGTAGGTTCTTAGATATTGGAGGCACTGCTTGCTTCCTCAAGAGTTTGTTCCTTATTCTAAGAATGAGCCTTTGCACTTCTTGAATTCTCAAAAGAAGCTGAACTCTAGGCATGCGTGATGGGTGAAATTCCTCCAGGCCTACACCTTTATCTTAAAACATAAGGCTGAGTGGAGAAACACGGCATAGACGTATTAAGTAGAAGAGCCTCATTACTTTTAGCTGTGAGAGTGGAAGTTATTGGATTTGAGAGACTTAAGGATGAATGTAGCCAGTGCTCGGACTTTGGTGTGATCTATGCAGCCCTTACTGCTGGTCCTTCTAATGAGTACAACGAGTACCTTTTGCGAGATGGTTATTTATTCAAAGGATAGAGCTTGTGTTCCTCTTACCTCTGTACGAGATTTTCTTATTTGGGAAATTCATGTAGGAGGTTTGGTTGGCCACTTTGGCCGCAACAAGAGCATAGAAGCCATGGAGAGTCAGTTTTATTAGCCAAGTGTCAAATGAGATGTGGCAAAGCTAGTTGCTCAATGTTGCACATGTGCCAAGGCCAAATAGGTCAAGTAAAACACTAGCCTCTACACTCCATTGCCTATTCCTGACCGTCCATGCCAAGATGTAAGCAAGGACTTTGTGTGGGGACTACCTAGTGTAGACACACTAATTTTAACTTCACATTGACCAAATTTCATATCACATAATAATGACCCAAAATGGTCTTTAATTTAATCATTTGAGCGATTTTTACTTATTATATTTTTGAATTTAATTAAGTCTTTTGAATCGCATCTACCATACTAGACGCCATTTAAGTTTCTTGTCATAATCGATTTTTGAATCATATTTTTAATCGATTATTAAATTTTATGAATCATGTCCACCATAATCGATGCCATTTAAAATTTTAATTTGAGTTGATTAAGTACTTAATTTATGAACGAATGACTATTCAATTGAAACGCGTCCACCATAGTAGATGTCATTAAAATTTTTGTATTTATCTTCGATTTTTATTTTCTTTTTGGCCCCTCTAAAAGACGTCCTGATTAGTGGACACCTTTCTAAAATGTGTCTGTGTGACTAGATGTGATTCAGTTGCATAGTCCACAAGACCCAATTTGAGTCAAATTTA